>JAQMYL010000016.1:14671613-14696175 GCA_030014365.1 Clarias pachynema | reverse complement strand
GTACCGTGCCATTCATACCGAGGTATTACCGTACCGTGAAATTTTGATACCGTTACATCCCTAATATATATATATATATATATATATATATTCGTGTTTATGTTTGTGATAATTAAAATGCAGCACAAGCCAAAGTTATCAGGATTGTTAAATAATTGAACCAAAGAAACATAAAAAAAAAAAAATTTATGCATTACAGGGTGACTTTTCTACTAAGTGCATGTGCAGAGAAATTTATTCAGAACTGTTTGTTCATGATTTAACAAATGCAAAAGGCATTGTACATATTGAACAACTGTGGATGCAACAAATTTAATTAGATGTAGGTTTTTGAATTTCCACATATTCACAGCCTGACCAAGATCTTTATTTGTAACAGGAAAATGGGCAGAGGCTGAAGCGAGCTCAGGTGGCTGAGTTTACTTTTAATTAAAAATGAGTGTGAGTGCCTCCACTGCATAATGGTAGAGACAGTCATCATGCATCCATCCGCAGTTGGCATGTGTGGAGTCACTGATGGGTAAAGCATTGATTCAACTAGGACAACTTTGACCCTTAAAAGCGCCCTTAATCACCACCAACCACCCCCCGCCCACACACACACACACACACACATACATTTTGGTGGTGGTGGTGGTGGTGTGAGTGTGTATGTTTTGTGCATTTCCTCTCTTCTTTGCTTCCGTTTAATTTAATGTACAATACTTTGACTGCAAGCACATGCTCCTTATTTGATTCATCGGGCCATTTAAACAAGAAATTAAATAATATTCTTCATTATGCTTATTTCAAAAGAAAAAAGTCAAAGCCGCAAGATCATTTATTAGAAGCAGACACTTCCCTTTCCTAGCATTGCTTCAAATTCATTGGGCACTGTTGCTAATAAAAAGGAAAAAAATCTTATCACCGCTTCTCTGCTTCCTCCCTGTGCTCTGCTGATCCCTTATTTTCTCCCCTACTAGAGGTGTCAATGGAGAAGCGTCTTCTTCTCCAAGGGCCGCTCTAATAAGACTCATTACATACAGGAAATTGATCAGTGGGAGGTGCAAGAGCCCAGGACGGAGCCATGCAACAACACAAACTAATTTGTCATTTGGGAGTTTGTGCTAAGGTAATTTCCCAAACACCCGTTTGCACAAATAGCACGTATATGGACATCTATGCTTGCATTGATGAGGGGGAAAAGAAAGAAACGTACAGTCTTAGCACTCAGTGGGACTTTGCTACCTCCCTCAAGAGCATTTGCTAATGAAAAATAGGAACTCACATTGCAGATGCACTAAGTGTTGCAGATTTATACCTGTTGGGAATGTAGTTGTAAATCATGCTGGCTGCGTATCCAAGAGTTTATTAGCTCTGCTCATTGCTGATATATGTGTCAGCTTTGGCTAAGCCAGGTTCTGTGTGTTTAACTGCCATCAGTTGTACGAAAGAGAGAATGAGAGGCTGGAGGTTTTAATGGCTTGTCCTGCAAAAGGCATGTTCCACCCATATAGCAAGGCTGATATACTCACAGTTCCTGCACCGAAGCCTATCAGTCAGATAGCAACATATAAACACTTGGCAGAGAGTTGTGCTAAAGAGTGGCGTAAAACATCAATCTTTGCTAATTAAGGCTTTTAAACCCCACTGTCTCCGGCTAAAATACACCATGTAACCATCTTACGCCAAAATGTAGCCACGTGCATAGCTGTTCTGTGCTTTACCCCCTTCCCCTGCTCCCCATTTAATTTATTTATTTGAATTTAAATTAAGCTCAGCCTGATTATGGGATGTTTAAGCTAGCGCCTGCTTCCCTTATCAGGGATGCAAACACCCACACATTCGCACCCACACACTCAGACATCAGAGGATGAGGAGAAAAACATGTTTCTCCCTCTGTAGCACTTTGAACCCGGCTCCCTGAGTCATTTCCTCTGCATTGAAAACCCTCTTTGCAGCAGTTTCTTACACTTCCTGCTCATACATCACTTTTAAGAATTAACACTGTGTAATTTAGAGGACAGACAAAGGTTAGAAGTAAGAAAGAAATCTGTGTACAAGCATAGATGGGAAGTTCAAGTCAATTTCATTTCATCAAGCATGCAATTTGACTGAGAAAAATATAACACCTCAAAATGTGGCACATAAGACACCTGCAAGCTTGTTACCGTATGCCAAAGAAATCGCATTGACAGTTTTGAAGTATGGTTTTTATGAAATTTGTTTAAGAATTTTCTAAGACATCTATCATCAATTCAGGCAAACAATAGTCAAGAATAAAAATAAATCCTGACTATGTTTGCTGCATACAGTACCATCTATAGCAGGAAGCACAGTGGCTTAGCACTGTTGCTTTGGGACTCCTGGGTTGGTGGGGTTGAGTCGCGCCTTCAGTCTGTGTGAGTGGAGTTTGCATGTTCTCCCTATTTTTTCTGGGTTTCCTATGGGTACTCTAATTTCCTCCCACAGTCCAAAGGTATATGTTGCCCATAGCGTTCGAACTATTACCTTTCAGCAGTGAGTGCTGGTGTTAAGTCATAGGTCATAAGGTCACAGTGAATCATCCGTCATGAATGATGGTTTAAGTATAGAATAGTATCCTTATCAAATATAATGTGCTTTACAAATAATCCAGATTTATACAGTATATTTAAGGCAGTCTTAAACCTAGACTGCAACCTATTTGTGTAAAAGGTCTTTGTGTATATACAATATGCATTTTATATGATATTGTTTACAGTAGCATATTTTAAAATAAACTCAACAGCTAGCCAAAAATCCAGCCTAAGCAACTAGCCAAGTGGTTTATGATATCTCTTTTCTGAATATTGATGTATGGACTCAACTCAGAAGGTTAATTGGCTTCTTATCATAATAATAGCCAAAATCACAGCATTTTGCTCCACCCCGGTTAAGAAATTATCAACAAACTGTGGCAACTGTTTAATATTTCCAGACAAAGTTCATTTCTGAAGGAATTTTGAACCAGTTCCCTTAATTTATTAAAGAATTGAATCACAAGAATAATTCATTCCCAAGTTGGTCATCAATACAGCACAATAAAACACAATTATCTCCACTCAGTGCACACAGATCTGAGTTCACATGTCATTGGATCAATATACAATCTCGATTGTGTTTTGTTTCTTTTCTTTTCTTCTCTTCTCCTTTTTTAGTAGACAGTCTTAAAAGTAAACAGTTTAACAGGTTTTTGTTTTTTCAGTGAAGCTAGCATGAAGCTAATTATTATGGGAACAGTATAGATTTCAGCAGCAGATGGTGTTTTCTGGCAAAAGGGAAGCACAAGTATCAGTTAGGCAAAAGGTATTTAGCACTCATGTCAACCCTGATGGTGGTAAAGCAAGCAAGAAAATAGGAAGACCAGCATTTAAAGAAAGTTTTTGCTAATCAGAGCTACCACAGCAGCTAATCCTGCAACAGAATAGCACTAATCAGGCTTCACCAGACTGAGCATGCTAATACCGACATTCATCAAATGCTAGCTAATATTAATATTGTCAAACAAACGTGAATGAAAAGTGAGTTTGCTTATTTGCAAAAGCTTGTAATTATTAAGGCATTTTAAAATAATAATCACTAATTATTTGTGAATAAAATTTCTGCACTCATGGTACTATTTAAAAAATCTAGTGCAGCACCACTGACCATGCAATTTAATGAAGAAAAAAAAAAAAGCACAGGAGTCAATCTATAGTTTTGTGGTATATTCCATATCTTTTGATGATAAGTACATTTATTCTAAATATTTTCATCAAAAACATCATATTAAGGGAGAGCATGTTACAATATCACACAAGCATTACTGTATATGCATCCTATGTTTGAAAATGGTCATAATGTTGTAAAATTGAAATTCCGCTTTTCAGTTTCAGGTTTCTTTGTTGACTATATTTTCTAAAAACTGTTAGAGTTAATAGAAATTACTTTTAAATTTATTTTAAAAGTATAAACATTAAAATCAATTTCTACTAGCAGAAGTAAAAAAAAATGGTTTATCCCAATTTCCAGTGACAGCATCAAACAATTCTGTCCTTCTTCTTTGTGGCATAAAATTTACACACACTGTGGTAAATGTATATATACTGTCTATTATTATACTCTAATATATATTGCCGCATTGTCATTAAGTGACCGTCAACCAAGTTATGTATTCTGTTATGGATTACAGATTCTTTGCGATTTTAATTAAATTATTTGTTAAAATATTAAACTGTTCAGTGTGCTATTACTGAAATTATGGGTCAAAATAAGGAAATATGTTATCCAGTAGTGTAGATTATCATCATCATTCCTACATCATTGTTGTTAGCCTACATACTGTACGTCATAACGTGTTCATTAATTATTTATATGTGTCTACTTTCTCCCTCATCAACACATTTTTAACATTCAATTGTTTTAAGTAGATTAAAAAGAGGAGATACAGGGCTGGCTGCGATGCTGATCATGCAAGGAGGTGATTATATTTGGAGAGACAGAGAGAAGCACAGTACAAATGTATCAAAATGTACAGTATACCACAGAACAAAATTACATCATTTGATGCCGGTCACTTGGCATTGGGATAAATTATTTTTGAGTTGCAGGATGAATTACTTTTAGTACCACAGTTGACAAACTGAGTTGTGAAACCATCCTTTATCTTGAAAAAATTGTTATTGTTTAAGCTTTGAACCTAGCAGATATGTTACACTGGAGAAATTTACTACCTTGAACCACTGTTTGTTCTTTTGAAAATGTGCATTGTTTTTGTACATTTTTACTTACGTGAACCCCAAAGTCATAGAATGACTAATAGATATCGTCTATACATTTTGACTTTCGTGCATTAGTTTTGATGATTATTATTAGATTTTGTATTCATTTATTAAATTTTTTTATTATATGCCAATTGGCAAATAGAAAAGCATTTGTCAAGACTGTTATATTTCACTCCTTTTCCAAAAACACTTTTTCAGTGTCTGTAACGTGCCCTCGAATGCCATTTTAGAACATTTCTGCCATACCAAATAAGGGGAAAATGTATGGCCCAATAACATCCTGAATATTTACTGATATAAAAGTTCAAACACAGCCAAGAGCTAAAGAAAGCTAGAATAGCTCTGAGTGGTGAGCTGAGCCCTGAGTAGGAGTAGTATATACTGTAGGGTCACAATTTGGGGAAAACCTGATTGACTCGTTTCACCTTTGGCCTAAACAAAAAAGAAAAAGGGACAAATAGCAGGGAATGTTTTCTCTTTTTTTTTTCCCCATATCATGTTATTTGTGTATTCACACAGAGTGGAATACCATATGGATATGTAAAAATGACTAAACAAATTATTTTACATAAAAGGTTCCTTTACAAAATTTTTCAAAGAAGTTACTGGATTGTAATTATGTCTCCAGTGAATATTATTATTTTCTAATCTATCAGAATGATGATTCACAAGTAACCATTTGATTTCTCTATTTTGCTCAATTAAATCGAATGACGAAGCTCATCACTTGTGTTCCGTTTTTTAAACCTAGTCAAGAATTTGGGGTCATCCTAAGGCCTTGGTATATCAGTAACAGTGCAGTATGTCCATTGGGTGAGGTTTGGTGCTTCTGTTTTTTAGAGAACAGCATTATATTCATAATGGATGAAGCAGCAGCAAGACCAAGAAAGTGAAAGAAAAAGTTACATATTATATATACTGTATATTAGGGGTGTAACTGAACATAAATCTATTATTTGCAATGAACAGGTCATGCATACAAATTGGACTATTCATTTTTTTTTCTTCTTTAAGCCTGCATGGAGTTGAAGAAGACAAATACAGTCATGAATATTTGAAAAACAAAAACAGATAACATGGATAATTCTTATATTCTAATATTTCTTAGGGGAAACTCTGTATAAAGATATAAAATATTCTTGCTGTCTGCATCACTGTCACATTAGAGAATTCAGTGTACACAACAGGCATGAGGAAAAACAGGACATAGAAACCTCGATTTATTGATCCTTATTTTAGAGTTTGCATTGGAGAGCAGGTGTCAGTACCATAATTCAAATCCTGACCTTTACAGCCATTAGCATATAGAAGACAAGTTAATATTTGATTCAATGTTCAAATGTTTCATATGTGGGAAAGAAAAAGAAAAAAAAAGCATTTGATACAATAATCTTCCCTAAATGTGCAGTATGCTGCCCTGCAATTTAATATGTTTGAAGAAACAGCCCTTTAAACTATTGTGATTTGCGGCAAGTAGTAAAAAGTCTATTTGCATAATAGCTAGGGATGGGGAATGAGCGTGAGTGACAGCTTTAACATTTCAAAGTTGAAAGAGGGAGAGTGTCAGGAAGACAGAGGCTCTCATCAAGTGCTAAAAAGAAGTATTTGTGTGTACTTGAATGCAGTATTCATAAGACTGCTTAAAGCCCTTATTCCATCTGTGTGTGTGAGCGCCCCCCCCCCCCCCACCTAACCCCACAAAAAAAGAAACAGAAAAAAAAACCTGTATAAATCTCCACTGGTTAACACAGGCAGGTGGCAAGGGGAATTACACACATGCTTGAGGGCAGACTCCATTGCAGTGGCGTAGTCTCTAGGCTGCTACAGATAATACTTCTGCAACAGATGATAATTCTAACTGGAGGCAAGTGAGGATCTAAGTTTTTTATCCAACAAGCCAATTAATTGTTTGCCAAATGATAGCACTCAAAACAAGAAGTGATAAAAATGCAATTGATGTGCCATAATGTCTTAGCAGACCATTTGTTTTGTGAAGCCTGCTTTTTTTCTCCTCCCTTACCAACTGGCTTTCTGAATTATCCTTCAGTTAAAACCCAAAGCAGCATGCATGCCAATCTGTTGAAAATCAGCAATTTTAAGTGAGAGTGCCGTAGTCATATGTACATTACACATAACCTATAGTTACAAACAAAAAAGTGTGTTAAGAAAAGCAGCACATGTACCACTAAGCAATACCACTAATCCCTTCTTATTATGACCAAATTGATGTCACTCTAAAAAGTCTCCCTGCCCAAAACTTGCATTGCTGGCCATATCGACGCCAGGTTCGAATCAATATGTATCTAAAACAGTTACAGAAGGACAATCTGGTTACTGGTTCCAAAATCCTTTTTTATGTCAAAGTTACTGTTTTACACTATGTTCCCCCAGCCGTGACACACATCCCTATTGTGGGATTGTGCTCACTCCCAGGCAAATCCACACTTGACATTGCGATCAATCAAAGTTTAATAACTTGAAAAAATTACAGTGGACTCCCTCGGTCAGGCAATTACACAAATGCCATTGATCCCTGTGGCTCTTTCAAGGTAAAAGTCTGTAGGACAGTCCTACTGGATAAGTATGGATTTTTCTAGCTTCTGTTTTTATCTCCACTGCACCGTTTTTTTCAAAAGATGGGATTAAAGACATTGGGAGAAAACAGGCTCACTGACCCACAGGAGGCTGCCTTGTTACTGTGACTTATCAACTGAGCCGCACTAGAGAACAGCACAGACTGTGTGACTCCATCTGCTCTTGTCGTTAAGCGAGGCTAATGCCGATATAGATCTAGACTCGGTGTATGCACAGTCTGAAGGTCTAATAGAGAAACAGAGCAGAACCTTGTGTGTATGTGTATGATTAGAAAAGGAGAATAAAATCTAGGCGCTAGTTTTGTTGCATGCAGACATGTGTGGGGCTGGAGAAGCCAGCATGGAGTAGGATGGTCAAAGTTGCAGAGGCTGCAGGTGGCACAAGCTTAGCCCAGCATGTTGTTATTATAGCTAAGAACTTCTTATTACGACACCACAGCACCAAGGCACTGACCCTGTCCATCAAAACTCAAAACTGTGTAGTGTGCAAGAAGCTTTTGTGATGAACCAGATATAGTTAGATTCTGCAGCAGGAGCTAGAAAAGAAGAAGTCAGCTCAACATGAGCTCATGCCTGCAGGTTATTAACAGTTGGAACCAGTCAAATTAAATAAAAAGTTACAATCATCATAGTTCTTAAAATTAAGCACTATTGGAGGGACTGGATTAAAATTTCAAATATGTATGTAAAGTGTATGGAAATATAAAACATTTCAGATGTGTCCTTCGCAGCAACCTACAGTATGTACATATTTCAGATAGAAAGAAAAATATTATCCCTGCTCACAATAACTACACCTTCAAGGTAATAATGATTACCTTGAAATATTATGAATCACTTACTTGAAAAGACAATGAGTCATCAATTATAATAAAAAAGGGGGGTGGGGGGAATCACAATACCTTCACACAAACAATGACATGTGTTTACCAGAAAGCTTCAACAAATTTCCTTTAGAGAGCATTCTCCAGATTTCCTGAAAATCATGTGTGGAAGACAATTAGGCTTTTTCATTTTTATTGATGTTTGATAAACAATATTTAAATTTTATTGGGACCTACATTATATATCAAGTACATTATTAATTTAAAATATATATATAGTTCCCCAAGGTCATGCTATTTATTGACCTTGGGAAATACTGTTAAAAAAAAAAAAAAAAAACATAGACTGTGCATTAGACAGTATTTCCCAAGGTCAGTAGCATGAATGTAGGTTAACCACACTTTTTCTATTAACAGTCACACATTAACAGTGTCTCCATTTCTTAAATTTCTTCAAATTAACAACTGTCTTTAACCCCAAGATGATCTGCCGTTTATTTTGAGCTCAAATGAATTGAGTCCAGACTAAAAATGTAAAGGATGTGATGTTCACGAAGAAACAACACACAAAGTCATTTATTTCCACACTCAGCTGTTTTAAATAATAGTTCCAGTAGAATAAATTCATTCCAGTGGAGATGTTTTCTAAATATGGGCAGAAAGCCCAGTTAATTTATTTAGCATGGTTAGGGTGGCAGTCCCAATGTGGTAAATCACACAACAGCAAACACTCAGGCTTCAAAGGGCTGATTCAGCAACAAGCTCCATTTGTATTTGGCTTTGATATATTTGACTCATTTTCAGTTAGACAATCAATTGCTTGGTAGCAGTCTTGTCACAGCAGGAACCCTAATGTTGTACAAAGTGGTTACATAGTTGTAATTAGGTTGCACCATTGGGACAACGCTGTTTGTGAAAGTTTGATAAGATGACATTGGCGTAACATTGGATAAATTATCTCAACACAACCTTGCAAATACAATCCTCAAAACAACAGAATATTAACTTTTATTTATAGAATTTATGCCACTGAACGTCCTTTTGCACAACTACAACGGCATATACCCCCATGGTCATTATCACAATTTAGGCACGCTGTATCTACACTACTGTACTTTAATGTGGTTCATACATCGTCCAAACTGCAGAACATCCATTTTCACAGAATGTATCTTGGACATTAAGCTTTTTTTTTGGCTGCTATTCAATGTAATAGTTTGGGAAATTGCAGTTTTGACTTTGAGGACTTATTTTGTGCCGCTTGTTGTTTGATAAAGCAATAGATGTGCATTTACTAGCCTCAGCAGCAGGTACCCTGATAGAACAGTGGTCAGGATTCAGGACTCAGGACATTCAAGGATGCATGTCACTTGAGAGGTAAAAAAATAAATGCTATTATTAAGTATTGTTTTAAAGTCATATTTGATACATTGTGTTGGGGTCATTCATTCAACTTTATCCCAACTTCATCTAGTGAACACTGATCCAATGGAATTTCATCAAATTCATTCTAACTTTCAAAAACATTGCAATACCCAATGGTGCCCCAACATCAGTAAGGTTGCCAAACTGGTGTTGCCACAATGATTCGACAACCAAAATATCCTGCTGGGATGAAGTTTAGAAAAAAAGTGAAACTAATAAAAACATTCAATCCCATATTTTCATTTTCAATACAATAATGATATCCACTGTGTATACAAGGGGTGACAGAACAGAACTTTCGATTGTGCCGAATAACAGAACACAGTTGTAGGAGTAAAAATCTCCCTTTTTTTCCTCTATGCAATCTCCTGCAACACTAATGCGCTTATTCCAGCATTTCACTAGTGCTTGGAAACCATAAAGGTACAAAGTTTTCTCAGTACAGCGGTGACATGATTAGACTACCTGCTTCGTGTCTGAAACAATGGCCTGCCAGGAACTTCCTACAGTATAATGTGCAATGATGTTGGCCAATATATTGGAAACAAGTTATCAATGGATTTTCAAAGTTCAGGCATTCCACCTGCTGAATGTTCAGTTAGATAAACCCACAGGGCTGGGACTAAACAGATGTGTAGCCATAAAAAATCCCTTTTTATTGAGCCTAACAAAAGCCTCATATTTGCTAGAAAGCATAAAGATTGGACATTGGAGCAATGGAAAAAGGTCATGTGGCCAGATTGACCCTATTCCAGTGATGGGTAAGAATGGAAGCGCATGAGAAAAGTTATATGACAATAAAATGAAGTCAGCTGACTCATTCTCTGTCACCATTCTCACACATTATTTGGCAACCACATTGCACACCGTAACAAAGCAGAAAATAACGTGTGTGACATTTTTCTTTTGGCCAGCCAATGTATACAAGATTTTGATAAAGGCTTATGGTTAGGATTCATTTCTCTATTCTCTTCTGTCACTCTATTGTAATCAGGAAGATAAATACCTTAAATATTTCAGGTACAGAATATCGCTATAAAAATCCATAATATGGTTTAACATGATTATTATGGGATACTGATATCATTTTGTATTTACTCGGGTTATCTTTGTGTAATATTAATAAAATGTGGTTGATGATCTGTATCATGTGTGACAAATATGCAAAAAAAAAAAAACATCAGGCAAATACTTTGGACAGAAGCTCTGAGATTAGTTTTTCCTTTTTTTTTTTTTTTTAAATATAAGATCAGGAGTCAGAAAGAGAACAAGTATTCCCCTGATGAATAGGTGAGAGAAATCAAGTTAAGCTTTTTTTATATTAATATCTTTTTCTTACCTATTTAATCTAACTGTCCTGTGAAGCCACATAGAAAAAAGTCTAGCGCGTGGTATAATTTTTTGACAATTTCTTATATGTGGAAAAGCTGTTTCACTTCATTACTTCTTTTCACTTCAAACCACATTAACTCTAAGAATGAGCTCAGAATTATAGCTCTATTAAAGAACCAAGTCACAGCTACTAAGAATATTTAATACTTCTTACATTATTACTACATACCCTCACACTTATATTTTATGCACCAATATAAATAAATATTATTCAAACATTACGGTAGTCCCTGTGTGAAATGAATTAACATGCCTTATTAGAACA
The DNA here is from genome assembly GCA_030014365.1 of Clarias pachynema. Lineage (NCBI taxonomy): Eukaryota > Metazoa > Chordata > Actinopteri > Siluriformes > Clariidae > Clarias > Clarias pachynema. The sequence goes on along the minus strand of JAQMYL010000016.1, from coordinate 14,684,912 downwards.
GGAAAAAGCCGTCAGTAATTTCAGTAGGTTTAATAATTGTTGCCTCCATGCTGTTTATCCAGTACCCTTGGGAGACTTATCTCCATTGCATGTTCCTTGCCTGAATCCATTAAAAACAGAAAGAGAGGTCTTTGATGGTTGCATTTGGTTTTATAATTCATTATAAAGGAGTAGGTCTCGAATATACCCGCCTCGCTCTTATTTTTACATAAGCTGCAGATGACACTGCATGTGACACTGACATCAGCTTAGACAGGCTCTGTATCATGACTAAACTATGTTGTCAGAGATTTCATGACATTGTGTTCCCTCTCGTCTTCTGACTCAGATTCACTTTGCATGCCTGTCAGCTATATGCGGTGTTGACAGCTGAGGTCCAGATAATGATTTGTATGCTGTCATGTTTACAGGCCAACTGAAAGTAATCAATTGATAATTTTAGAAATCAAGCAAGGAGCTTCATTTTTTAAAAGCATTACCAGTACAAAGAGCAACATGAGAAAATGATGTCAAGATCGAAAGCTTGTAATTGTTAGAATGCAGAGGGGGCAAGAGGTTACAGTATATGACAAGAACAACGCGCTCACCAAGTGAGGCGATCCACCAAGTGACATATTTTACGAGGTGAGGGAAAACCAGACATGCTGAAAGAAAACCTACATTGACAGGGTTACCTGCAAAATATGGGTTGAAAATTACCTCATATAATATATATGTATATATTAATATATATATATATACCTCATATATAACAATAAATGTTGTTCCTAGTGGTAATGAAGTGTTTTTTTTTTTTATTGTCTTGTATTGTCTTCTTGTTTTGTCGTCTTTAAACGTTCAGTGTTCATTGTCAGTTTTATAAGCTATGTTTATCGCTTCACTAATCAGACCAGTGTGGACAAATAAAATTTACAAACAGCCTTTCCCATCTGTGAAGAATCCTTTTTAATCCAATATCTTTAGGCCTGTTGCTAGTCTCTGAGCTGATTTCAGTTAAATAATTTACATAAAGGCATGGGATTAGATCAGTCACAACAGTCAGATCTGATACAGAAAGTGAAATACAGCCGTTGCTTATCATGTAGTTGGTTTAGTCTGCTGAAATATCCAGTTCACAATCCCATCAGCTTGAATGCACATTTTGTTTTGTTTTTTCGGATCGGTGAAATATTGCAATTAAACGTGTTGATAGTGAAAAGGCTAGCGATAATGCCTAACACTACAATGTGTAATACTAGGCCTCAAACCAAATTACACTGTTGAATTATTTTTATTTATTTCATTTTTTTACAGTGTTAAGGCACAGGTATTATTAGGTTAGTAAGTGAGATTTCATTGCAGATACTTATCACCGATCTGAATATGTTCCGGAAAACATAAAGGTACATTAGTCTTTATTGTTAATAAACTTCCTAAAATAGTAAACTACAAGAATATGAGACAGGAGGAAATAGGGAGGGGAAAAAATGGATGGAGAGAGAGAATGGGTTCACCAAGGTCCGCTAGCACTGTCGTCCCACTAATAGCCTCGTCCTCACATAGATAGATGACTAGAGCTGAGCGCTGTGTTTTACTGCCACACTCTCCCCTTTTCACCGTTCTTCTCTCTTTTGTTTTGACAAGGGTGCTTGATTTATAGCCCTGCGCCTCATCCTTTCAATCTCTCCTCAACTTCAGGCTAATCCATTTTCCCCCATCTGTTTTGGAGTTACATATACCAATTTTAATGTGCTGCTCCACAATTATGTGCCCTCTATGAAAATTAAAGGCAAGTACTGCTACATTTCCACCCACAGAATGCGAGAGGATCAATGGCATTTCACGTAGGTCCCTGGTATTGACATTCAGCCCACCTGTGTAAATATCAAGCCACAAAGTCGCTGTGAAAGCTGTTACTATTGTGAAAGCAACAACAGCCTGATGCAATTCACATACAAATAGGAAGGAAGGCAGACGCGCACATACATACACGCACAAAAAATTTGGTACACAGTGGGTTTGTAAGGATGCCTCAGTGAGGCCCAGATTGGCTGAGTGCCATCTCTTCCTTCCTCCACCCATTCACCTTGACGGATAAAATTTCCTGACATGTTGTGTCAGCTTTTCTGATGAACTCTAATTAAAATTTTGTCCAGTTAGACTGACCAGTCAACAGAACTTTGCTTAAGAGCACTTTTCATAGCCTCAACTAGAGTACAATCATAAATAGCTTTTTTATTGACATGATCATTCTGCTCGTCTGGCTGAACTTGTAATTATAATTCTCATAATAGTAATGCAAATTGTTCAAACACTAATCCTAATTGCTCTTTTGTCAAAGCCTCCATGAAAAATTTAACATTCAATAATAAATGTATGACTGCGTTTAACACGAGAGCAGAAACCCAGTCTGCTAGAGCCATAGACATGAATGCCACGATCAAATCCAAATTCCAATTCCAGGACTAGCTGTGGTGAAGTCAAGACTAGCCCTTATTTAAGCCTTTACTTCAATGTCAGGCTGTATATGCCTGACCAAACTTGCTCTTTTTTCTTGAGACTTATGCAGAATGCTTTAAAATCATTCTGGACAGAAGACACGAGACAACATGAACTTTATTTTTGTTTCCATTCATATAATAACTGCCAGTCAAGACAATACTATAGTACACTATAGTAAAATACTATAGCAAATATTATAATTTTCTTTAATCTTGCTGTAGTAAAACTACTTTAGTAAATACTGTAGTGATTTTGAACCTTACTATAGTCAACTTACAAATAGTAAAATTGTTCTAGTATACAACAGTAAACTATAGTATAGTACTGTAGTATACTACAGTATTTTTAATAAAATTTATTATAGTAAGGTTCACAAACAGTCAAGTATTTACTATATTAATTTTAATATGGTATAATATGATGTATTTCCAGAAGAATTACTATGTCTATCTATTTATAACAGAATGTAGTACCACTATGGCAGTAGACTCGCTTCTATGGTAATGTCAGATGCCACTTAACTGTAATACTAATAGATAGTTTCAATTCAGTTCAATTTTATTTGCATGGACCTTTTAATAATGGTCATTGTCAAAAAGCCACTTCACAGAATTAAAAGTTAATGGAAATAAATTAGAACACATAAGGAAAAAATGTATAGACTATAACCGATAAGCAAGCTGAGGGCGGTAGTAAATAGGAAAAACTTTTTGAGATGACAATAGGAAGAAATCTTCAAAGGAACCAGATTCAACAAGCAACCCCTCTTCAATTGGGTGATATCAGACAGAATGACCATAAATCTCTTGTATATCTGTGTGCTATAAGGTTGAAAATTCAATATAATGGCAAAGATTCTTAATTTAATATAAAATCCATTTGACTAGTTGGAGACTCGGGTAAAACTGTTCATGGGAATTTCAGTTCTAAACTAATGAGTGACTGTAGTCACAAGCCATTATAGAAAAATAGCCTGAAGGAACTGTGATCAAGTGAAATAGCTTGCAATTATAAGCCGATAAAGGATAATTCACCGATAGGTAAGGTTTCTCACATAAGGACTGATGAAGACCTTTAGTTAAATTTTTTGAAGGTGAGTTAAATTTTTAATGATTAAAATATAATTATGAATGAAAATATTATTATGAAGACAAAAATAATACTCTCAAAAACCACTCAGGAAAACTGTTCTTTTATGGAATACAGTATGTTTTGTCCATTGCCATAGCACAGTAACTCACTAAAATAAATACTGTACTAGAGTATAACACCGTGTACCACAGTAACTCACTATAATAAATATTACAGTATACAGTACCACCATGTATTGTAAATTACTATAATAAATATTAAAGTATATCATGATGTACAGTAACTTGCCTTATAAAATAATATAGTATAGCACAGTTTACAGTAACTTACTATAATAAATACTACAGTATGCAATGGTATATTGTAACTTACTAAATGAAATAATACAGTACACCACCATGGATTTTAACTTACTAAAATGAATACAACAGTTTATTACAATGTGTAGTAATTACTATAGTAAATACTACAGTTTGATAAGGCGTTTAGTAAAACACTATATAAAATACTAGAGAGGTACATTTTCTGAAGAAAATGTGAGTGGTGCTTGCCGTGGAAAAACTCAGGCCCCCCCATATCTCTATGACAATGGGATATACAGTCAGTAACTGAACAGTTAAGTTCAGTTTCAAAGCTCCTATGGACGTTACTATAGCAGGGAATCCAACTGTGAGCACTTCCTGTTTTCCCCATTATATGTCAATGGGGCAAATTTGGGCACCTGTTGCGCCCCAGGGGCACCCCATTCCCGAATAAGCTGCACGATTTGACACCTCATTGATGGGCTACGACAAACCGTACGGGACTAGTTACGTGCCAAACTTTTGTATGGAAGAAGAAGAATAATAAACAGAAAAAAAGAATAATAAGCCTGAGAGATAACAATAGTAATGCTTAACTTCACTAATAAGCCTGTGATATAATAATAGTAGTGCTAAAAGAATAATAATAAGCCTGTGATATAATAATAGTAGTGCTTCGCAAGCACCACTAATTACAGTTTACTACAGAGTAGTACCTTACTATGGTAAATACTAAAGTTTACTACAGTGCAAAGTAAATTACTATGGTAACAACTACAGTATACTACAGTGTATTCTAGTAATTACTATAGTAAACTCAATGTAATATATTGAGTCAATATAGAAAACCTATGAAGACTGGACCTGACTGCAACATATCTAATTTTTGCAGCCATTATATTTTGCATTGCTTTTACCTGACTTTAGTTTACTTATTTAACAGTAGCCTATTATATGAAGGCCGTACGTTTATTCAGTGGTTAATGGAGGCTATAAATCATTTCACTGATGAAATGCAGTTACTACTGGAAAGCCGTTTTAAAAGCTCCACATAGTTTTGGATTCTGGTGTCTGTGGCACATTCATAATGGAGTTCTGAGAAAGACAGGAAATGAATAGTTTTGATGCAATGATTTATTGCAAGGTGTTTAAGTAGCACAGTGCAACTGCTAGCGGGCCAGTAGCATCATCACTACTGCAGCACAAATGCCATGTACTGTACTCCTTCACAATATAGCAGACAGAGTGTGTATTGTGCCATGGATTAACATGCACTCATAAGTATTCCCCCAGTCTATTGAATTATCTAACAGAAAGCTGTGGTGGAATGCAACAAGATTGATGGAGGGATATTGTAATTATGCTAGCGTAAGCTCAATTTATTTGCCATAAAAAAAAAAAGAAATATCTCAGCTAAAGCTGTGCATAAAGCAGATACTTGGAAAAGACACTCAGGGACATACAGAAAAAATAATGCAATGTTATTTAAGTAGAATGTGCTAGGCATAAATCTCCCATTGTCATAAGTAGAGTACTAGTAAAATGCAAAAACAATGAAAACTCATTTTCTGTGTTCCTCATAAGCTTGTGATAAATGCACGATAAGGGAATATGAAAATAAACGCTGTATTTTGGAGCAATATAATCAATGTTTTGTTTCTCCCATAGACCAAATAAAGCTGCGCTTAGCACACCACTTACTATTGTCACTGCTGTGCCCTTACACTTATTTGCTGCATTGTTGCTAATACTACTAACAGTTAGTGAGACTCCTTTATTGTTTAAGGAAAATTAAAAGAGCAAAAATGATCAACAATGCTATTACTGTAACTGTGGGCAAAAATCTTTTAAGACTGTACCTGCTTAGCCAGGTTCCACAAGCCCAATGAATACGAGTACCAATCAAAAATATTGCTTTATGAAGTGGGAAAGCATGAATCTTTCAGTACCTTGACAGGATTATGAAGAATCACAACTATTTGTAAAGAATGCTAAGCATGCTAAGGCTGATGAGATTATCCCTAAGAAACAAAACCCTGTATGCTAAATTGTTTTTTGCTAATAATGACACAGAGTGTTTTAGGTATGTTATGATCCAGGATTCACACAAAAGTTATTGGCCTTTTTCGTTTTTTTTTTTTTAAACCAAATTAACATATTATTGTTCTGTGTCTCACTGGCAATATGCCAAGCATTTTCAGAACAACAGTAGTATTAATTTCCTTTTGTGACTTATGAGGGAACTGACCCTCTGCATTGTTTTCTGATTTCATATGCTAACATTAATTAGCATTATACCAGAAATGCTGCTTTTTTTTTTTTTTTTTTTTTTTAATATATATAAATTCTATGTTCTAGAAGTATTCTAGTCCATTCAGCGGCCATCTCGGCAACTCTCTCAGGTAGTTATTACAAGTTATATAAGACCAGGTTTTCTACTTGGATGTGAAGAGACTCAAGAGCAGCCTTATTTATGGCTGTTTCTATGGTAACATAGAAGTCATACTCGCTCATAGAGAGTGCGCCAAATCCCAAATGCCTTCCTACTCTACATAGGGCAAAGCATAATGACTTTGTATAGCGTCCTGTCGAAGCCATTTAGAATGATTCCTGAAGCTCGCCTCTGTAGCTAACGCTACTGTAGAAAAAAATGATGAATTAATAAATCAGGCTGTTAGCAGGCTGTTTATTTCACATTAAGTTTACACATATTCATCTGATTTAGCCTAAACTAAATTGCATAAAGCAAAGTGTTGCTTTAAATACACTGGGATCTTCCATGTTTTCTTTTGTTGGTTTTTTTTATAACGATAAAAAAAGAAAAAATCCTTTGTATCATTCATATGTATCAAGTCAACAGGTTTGGCTGCTGATTTTAGGTTATACACATCAAATAACAGTCAGGACTGAATCTGAGAGGTCAGAAACAAAGTAATACAAAATGTGAATTCTATTTCATGTTTATTCTAAAGCTACAGTAGCATTATAAAAGGTCCTGTTGTGAGTTTAGGGATAAATTAACAAATGTAAAATTAGTATCAGGGATTTGTACATTTCTTTAAAGCTGCTCACAAATAAGAAAAAGAGTTTTCGGTGCTATAAAAAAAAAACTTAACTAAAACCAACTAAATAGTTTACTTAAATAAATTTAATTGAATTGAATGAAAAAATATGAAATGATATATGATAATCTAAACAAGTAGCTTAAGACATAAGTAGTCATGAAATCAATATGGCAGCTATGATGTTCATGGTCGCATACAGTATAACAGAGATGTATATGATATCATGTCAGTCCTGTAACCCAAGGTCCAAGTTAAGTTTTAAATTTAATACCAATGTCAAGCCTAATCCACAGCTTCTGAAAATCAACAGTTAAATCACTCACATAGACACCTCTGTCTATCTTCCTGTCTATCTATCTGGAAAAGAGCAGACTTGGGAGGCCAGAGCCCTTATACATTACTACAGCAGACTGATTAATAGCTATGTTTCAGTTATTTGTGGTGACAGAAACGTTGAACACTCATGACCAGTCTCTGAGGTGCCATCGAGACAAAGATCATCATCAGAGCTCAGATTGGATGTGAGGAAAGAAATTCTCTCAGGTTCAGGTGTTAGTATGAGATTTACGAGAAGAAAAACGTTGGCACTGGACAGCAGCTGTATGCCAACAAAATAAGGAGGGCACAGGCTAAAACTGACTAATCTATTACAAAAAGTAATCTCAGGATGTTCACTAGTTACTTTAATCCAGCTGCCACTGTTGAGCATATTCTCTTAGGAAAAAAGATTCATGGTCATTGCTTAATGTGATGCACACGAACATAACAGAACTTACGTTTTTCGAAAAAAGAATGACCTTTTCTTCTTCGGAGATATTGTACAAATCAAGAGGCGTTTATGCCAAATTTGCAATGTGTCAAATGACATCAGATATGGTACATCCATAAAACCTAGTCCTCATCCAACGATAACTATTAGTAACTTTTGTACACAAATTGCCCTGTGAAAATTCTATCTACTGCATGAGACCAGGAGGCACTAATTAGCCTCTTCCCAAATAAAGGCAATAAAAAAAACAGGAGGGAAGTCATCAAATGGCATTACACATAGGAGTGGGGCTCTAATGAAATTAAAGTGTTTCATTTAAAAGAAAGTGTGGACCTTACTTTTAGGAAGACAGGATGATAAGGCAGATATCCCCCTAGGAGGAGACAAATGAGTAATAGTGTACTGTAGGAGACAGGACCCAGTTTGTCTTTATAAGTGTTTTTTATTTGTTTGTTTGCTTGTTTGTTTGTTTATTTGTTTGTTTGTTTGTCTTTTTCTTGTTGTTTCTTACGCCTGAGTGCTGACTCACCTACTGCTAATTAAAAGTTTAATTGTGCTGGTAGTTGTCCACACCTCATGGATGCCCAGTAGTAAGAGAAAGAGGAGCATATTGCATGCTGAGATTACTACCGCAGTGCTTACAGTCCCATTAAAGGGTTACAAAGAACCACGGTGCTACTTATACAGTGTACGAATCTACTCACAAGTACTATCTAATGATGTGTCTATTAAATAAGCTTAATAATGTCCAGGTTTGAGGTTATTTACTTTCTGTTTTGATGACAAGTCGAACAATTCAATTCAACTGCCACTGTTGGGCCACAGAGGCCCTTAACTCCATCTGCTTCAAGGACACTGTATTATAGTTGACCCTGTGCTCTGACCCACAACTTCCTAACAAGCTAGTATATAACTGTACTGTAATGTATACAGTATGTGACAAATAAAGGATTTTTTTCTTCTACCAACTATATCAGTAATCCTTGTTCAGACAATGTAGGAGCAAGTAACATGTATGGCTGGACAAATCATAAATCCATTAGATAGTCCACTGAGTAAGTGAAAGCTTAGACAAAGCCAACCCATAGCATTTCCGAGGACCCGTGCCGCCCAGGGACCTTGGAATCGTCTTTAATTAACTCCCTATACAGGACCCATTTGTTACACTACAAATAAAAAAAAAAGTCTGATTACTATCTGTGAGATGAATGTGTGTTGTGCTAGCATTAGAGTTACATAACAGTTGTTTTTAACTATTTTTGAATTGAGAACCTTTTGAAGACATTTTAAATGAACTTTGAAAAGTTTCTTTTTTTCTGGTTACATAAAAACCACTACAGACATTTTTCTTCAGTCTTTGGTGCACAGGGTGCATTACTAATCCTTGGTTGTTGTTCCAATTGTTTTTTTTTTTTTAAATCATTTTAAGCATTTTGCGTTTTTTGTCTGTCTGTTTCTTTAGTCTTTGGTGCACAATGTGCATTACTAATCCTTAGTTGTTGTTCCATTTTTAAAAATCATTTTAAGCATTTTGCATTCTTTGTCTGTCTCCTTTTACCAATTCCTCTTTCTACCAGCTACAATTCCACATTTAGCTTAACTACCTCTTTCCTTCTGCTGCCTCTACCATTAGTTGGTTACAACATCTAAGAACCTTTCTTCCCCTTTTTCTTCTCGGGTCACGAGTCAGGTCTCATAACCTATTATTACATCTTTTTCAGTGAAGAACTGCTGGGAGTTGCTCATTAGGAGTTTGCTTCAGACTGGCCGAGTGTGTAATGATGTCTGTGCCTGCTGGGCACTTTGAATTCAAAACAGTGTACGAGGCTTGTAGGACAAAAGTACAAGAACATTTGTCAGGGAAATCAATTAAATATCCATCTGAGTTGCAATGGATAGAAGAATTTGCTGACTTAGTAAGTACACATTGGGCACATAAAGCCACTTTTAAAGTAGCTTGGTGCAAAACAAAACCAGTCATTCTCAGGTCCCTCATCTGAAGTGGCTAGTTCTAGTCCAGGTTGCTTTAACGTCCTGCCAAGAGAATTACAGCCACTAGTACATTTGTATAACAAAGAATTGGTTTGGTGAGCAAAGTAGCCCACCTGGCATACAGGGAGACACACAGGGACACATCTAGGAATTTAAGAGCATATGCAGGTGGGAAAGTAGCTGACAGCAGGTCATTGCTCAGCAGTGAGGGGACTGGCTCTAAGTCGCTTTCAGGAAGTTTTAGTTAATCAAGGTAAAACCCTGCCAGCGGGACTACTGTGTTTGCTGGGCTAAGATTAAGCTCAGGGAAAGGCTTTAGTGTATCCGTCAGCACATTGCAGAAACCAGGTCATTCATCAGTGAAGCGCAGATCAATAGCCCTGGCTCCTGCAAAATCTGATTTTATTACGGAAATAAAAATAAATAAGGAAACAATCGGAACAAAACAAGGTTAAGGTAACACTGGGAGTGTGGTAGCAACAGAAGGGAAGGGTTCCGAGCAAGGCACTGTTAGGACTACATATAGACAGACATGTTATTGTTGTTTACATAACCAGGGCAGTGAAAAAAACACTGTCTGTTTCCTTATATCATTAGTTTAATGTAATTTTTAAAAAATGTGTATTATTTGCCCTCAGTTGTATTGTGATTCATCAGCACTTTAAGGATCAGCCAAGGCCATCATGAACTTTTTTTTTTCTTCAGTAAAACACTCTCTCTTTCTTACATCATGGTCAAACTTGCTAAAACAACGATAAAATTAACTGGGTGTCCATTTTCCACCACTAGAGATCTTGCAGTCAAATGTATTTTGATTATAATCTAGATTACCTCCACAGCTTTAATGTTCTAACCTAAATTAATTTATCTTCAACCTGATAGATGGCTCTGTGTCCTCTCTAGGACAGGGCAATCTTTTTATCCTTCAGGATAAATACTGGCATAGGATGTTATTTTGCAAACATCCCCACTTATTCCTCTCTTCCATCAGACATCAGAGTCGGCTCTCACAGAAGATGGATGAAGTCGGGTTGGCTCTCTGAAGCATATTGACAATTAAGTCATAAATCTGAGATTGCGAGACAGACTTTATTTTCAAGGCCTTCTGTCTGCTTTTATGGGCATTTCTTTTGAACGTCTGTGGCTTATCTGACAGGATTTTCTTTCATCTGAGCGAGCCATGAAATGGAGCACGAGAGTTTCAGATGGCCTTCCAGGGTGTTAAGTCATACATGCAGGATTTAGAAGCAAAGAATAGAAGGGCAGAAAACAGGGAGGAAAGACAGGATGAAAATAAAGGCAATCAAAAATAAATGAACTTGAATACATTATTCAGGAAATGTGTGGAGATCAAAAGAAAAGGATCAGAGGGGATTCACCAAAGATAATGGCCAGAAATCTTGGCGCTTTCTATTCATTTGCTTTTGCAAGCAAGGTGTGGCGTCCGTACCAGACGTTCAAAGCACAAGTCCAAGAGCAGTTTGTGTCCCTGTAGGAAATAAACACCCACTTGTGACTAGTTAGCTAGACTAGATAGTTGAGTGTCATCGCCTTGTATATAACATTTGGCTTTGAAATGAAATTTCATAATTTTCCACTGCATTTGAGATTACTCACTCATTGTCTATACCACTTTATCCTATATATAAGGTCACAGGGGGACTGGAGCCTATCCCAGAGTGCCAATCCGTTACAGGGCACATACACACTCATTAGCCTAATCTGCATACCTTTGGCCTGTGGGAGGGAACCAGATTACCCAGAGGAAACCAAACAAGCTCAGGGAGAACATGCCAACTCCATGCACACAGACCTGAGACGGGAATCGAACCCGGACCCTGGAAGGGTAAGGCTTACCACTCTAACCACCAAGACAGTACCGACCACAAAGCCACTGTGCCGTCCACATTAGATTATTTGCTATCAAATAAAGAAGTTGATTATTGATCGATTTAATAATGGAAACATGTAGTTACAACAATTCAATTAAAAATTTTCAATTAAATTTTATTTATATTGCGCTTTTAACAATGGTCAGTGTCTTAAAGCAGCTTCACAAAATGAAAAGAAAATTTATGGAAGTGTGTATGAGTAAGGAAAAATGTGTTTAGATAATAATGAGATTGTCCCTGATGAGCAAGCCAAGGGTGCCGGCGATGGCGGCAAGGAAAACCTCCCTGAGATGGCAATAGGAAGAAACCTTGAGAGGAACTAGACTCAACAGGGAACCCATCCTCATTTGGGTGATAACGGATAACAGGAATTATATTAAAAAAATATATCATTTGTGTTAGACTGCTGGAAGTTTAATATAACAGAAGTTGTCTATGTTAACATGGAGTCCAGTTCAACAAGACTTGATTACTCTAAAAAGAACCAAATCTAATCACTGTGTGATATATGTTAGCTAATTACTGTAGCTACTGTAACTAACTGGTTCAGGGTTGCTTTTTGTCTTTCTTCATAGCCATGTCTTTATACCTACCAAGGTATAATTACTCTGAACTTTTTTCTCCTATTTGTAATAGTGCCAGCTAAGCTAACTAGTTTTTTTGCGCTGAGGTAAAAAGAGTATTTGATTCACAACAAAAAACCTAAACACTGGACTAACTGTGCAATGCACCAGAGCATCATAATTTGGGCATTCTTTTGAAAATGAACAAAGTTGTTGGCAAAGGGCAGTGCTTAGAGAAGGAACTTGAACTCCACCCCAGAACTTCCCTATGAACAACAACAGCTGATTGATCAATCAGCAGTGCTGAACAAGGAGGTGCAGGACCACTGACCTGCATCATCACATATCAGTAAAATCCTAGAAACTCAAAAAATACTTGTGAGCAAAAGATCCATGATCTATGATCACTTCAGTGTCACATTTTTGTCTCAGATAAAAATGAATACATTACAAACTATGAATGGTTTCACGTAATTTGAAGTTCATTAGATATCCTTCATGTAATAAGCAAATTATTACTATTTCTTATTTTTATTATGCATTATTATTCTGTCCATTGGACAGAGTTTAATACATTTTTAAATTAATTAATAGTAATAATTTACCCACCTTTCATACCCTACAAAATGTAGATCTAATCACAATTCACCAGAACTTGGTGTGTGGAACAACAGATTGTATACCCTACATAGTGCACTTACCACTATTTTGGATTCATCCCTGGAACTCTGGAGGTTAGATGATATTCTAAAGCGGTGTAAGTGGAAATATGAAGAAAATCTTTTAAGTTTCTCAGGACTGTCCAACACCTCCATAGTTTATTGTTCTTCATATTTTGCTACATAGTACAACTAATAATTTTAAATTAATGTCAGTCGCCAGCTGCTACTTCCGGCATGTGTTACACAGTGGCATAGTGGCTAGCACTGTGGCCTTACAGCTCAAGGGTCAAGGGTTTAATTCCCATCTCTGGTCTGTGTGGATGGAGTTTTCATGTTCTCCCTGTGCTTGGTGGGTCCAAATTCAATTCAATTCAATTAAATTTTATTTGTAAAGCGGTTTTAGAAATTGTCATTGTCGCAAAGCAGCTTTACACAATCAAAAGAATTATTTAAGTTTGTATGGAATGTGAATGTGTATGAA
>JAQMYL010000016.1:14660805-14671513 GCA_030014365.1 Clarias pachynema | reverse complement strand
GGCAATATTTCTGAGGTGAAAGAATGCTATCCTGGTAATATTATCTACATGAGCTTCAAATGAAAGACTAGAATCTACACCGAGGTATCTTACTGTTGCACTAGATAGAACAGAAAGGCCATCTAAAGTTACAGTATGATCTAAAATATTGCTTCTATCTTGCCAAAGACATGCAGGTTAGTCAAACTGGCATTCCCAATTGTGTGTGTGTATGTGTTTGTGTGTGTGTGTTCCGTGCAATGGACTGGAACCCTGTCCCAGCTGTACCCAGCCTCGTGCCCAAAATCTCCTGGTATAGGCTCCAGGCCCCTCACATCACAGCCTTGCTGATATTCAGTACAATATGTGATATTGCTTAATTATAATATGCCACATCAATTAGTCTAGATTTCAAGGTTGGCTAACCAACTTTCTAACTAACCGATCCTGAGTTCGGTTTAGCCATATTTTTATGCCTGCAGGTAGACAATTAATTTTAGCCTTCTTCTCTTTCTGCAACAGGGTTTACAGCATGTCCAGTCCATATTGATGACTGTTAAGGAAAAAAAGAATAATACTTACTAGCTATGCTCGTATGCATTTTCTGCTCAGACAGAAGACCGAACAAGTTTGACTTTAGGAACTGTGCAGGCTCTCAGCTAAACACAGAATATGTGAAATAAATATATCATTGAATGCAACAGCATTGCAATTCATTACAAGTAACTGAAAGTACTGTGTCCTCATTTGCAAACAGATCTTTGATGCAGAAAGCCTCACGCTGGTGTGATCATTAAGTTATTACATCCTTTAAAAGCAGCATGATCGCACCAGGCCTCACACTTAAATAGGGCATTTCTGAATCTGTGCTTGTCTGAATCTACATGAACCTTTCCTTACATGATTAATGATTTTTTTAATTATTATCATTTCATTATAAATGACACATGCTTCCTTTAAACATTTTATAGTTGTATTTAAGATTTTCATCAGCTTACTGCATGAGAGGCATTGCTCGAAATTGCAGCATGCCTTATGATTAGCATGATAGATGATTCTGTCGTTCTTAAAGAAAGATCTTGAATTAAAAACAATAGTAATTATTATTCTCCCTCAACAGTTTGCTGAAAGAAGACTGTCATGTGAGCTTGATGTTGATGCACTGTGCCACTTTGGGCATGATATAAGTGAGGTGTGTGTGGGTGTTTAGGCAGCTCAACAGCATGAGGCAGAATAAAGTGGGTGCTTTTATCGTGCAGGCTAGCAGCCCTGAATCCATGCATCCATCAGGGCTGACACACCGGAAAGCAGTGTTTAAACTCACGGTGGGGTCATGCCGCAGCACACGATGGCGTTGTACAGTTCCCCTCAGCGCACTTGCCGTTTGTTTAAAGAGCCAGAGAAAAACATCCTTCCTCTCCTGGGCCAGAGATGGGCTTTCAGGAGACGATGAGCAAAGTGAATGGAAAAAGACATGGAACAGCATGAGGGCCAGATAATCTTTGCCCCATGTCTTTCTGGGCGTGCTTCTTCAAAAAAGCAGTGAGGGATGCTGAGAATTCTGCAGAAGGGCATCTGGGCATGCTGTTAGATGATATAACACTGACAGCACAAGATATAGCAATGAGTCAGAAGCAGCTCATAACAACATGCATGCACAGGGTGGTGTGTTGTAACGCGTGGGAGAAATAGGCAAGATGCAAGTGTGTAAAGTTCTTTATTTAGGGAAATCCAGGACTGATAATTGGTGGCTATACGGTCAGAAAACAGGCAGGTAACAGTGAATGAGGATAAACCCTAAAGCCTAATAAGAAAAGTGGGAAATGGGTAACAGTCAAAACCAGCAAATACAAAAAACAAAAAAAAACAGAACTCAGAAACGTCACTTTGACTTCATGTATAGTAATGATAAACACACGATGCTGAAACAGGACTGCATGGTGTGACAGCAGTGATTGTTAGCCTAGAAAGCTCAACATGCGAAAGAGAATTAATTCAGCGGCGCAGTGTGCATCTAAATACGAGAAATCTGCATTTAGCAGCATCTTTATAAAGTAACTGGTTCTTTCTGTTCTAATATCTACAGACTTATATCAGTCATATTCATGTTTTTCAAACCCCACTGTGATCTATTGTCTTCACCCAGACAAGCAGAGCCAAGAGTGTGGCTCTCAACACGGGCTGCATTGTAAAAACGGCATTAGCGTTGCTAGTCAACAGCATAACAAAAGCAAGTACTGTGGCAGCCTGTTCAGGACGCCGAGTGAAGACATGAAAGGTCAGTGCTAAACATCAGCTTACATAACTTCATAAACATAAATGTCAAGATGTAACGTGATTACTGTTGCAAAATTTGCGCCTGGACAAGCACCTTAGGTTGTGTTTGATGAGGAAATTATAGTTAATGAATAATAAATGGCCAGGAGATGGATGTGTAAACAGGTTTAATTATGTGTCTTCGGACACAATTCGGTAAATAATGTTGAACAAAAAAAAAGTAATTCATAGGTAATGGCCGTCTGAGCCATGTGAGTGTTTTTCGTAGTAAAAAATTGACTAAATATCATCCACACTCAAGGGTGCAATTCATTGCTATATGTTTAAATTCAAACTTAATCTACGGATGCTAGGACAATAAACCTCATATATAACAGGAAAAGCTAAAAAGTAATAGTTAAGTCATTGTTCAGTATGTAAATTATCATTTAATTATGGATGAGTTTTGAACTGGTCTGATCCTCTGAATTTAGACAAAACACATCCAAAGAGAAGATTGCTTCCAAATATTACACATAATAAATAATAAATAACTCACTAGTTAAAGCATAAATACGTCCTTTTTGTTTTTGCTCCTCTCAGTCTGTCGCACTGTTGCATCGCGGTATGCGTGGCAAAAAAAATTGGACAGATCAGGGAATGCGGAGGAGTGTGAGAAATAAAGCTTCCCATTATAGAGCATCCTCCAGTAATAGCATTTTTAAACTGAAACAACACAACAAATGTATTGTAAGGGTCCCAACTGTCAGCTGCTCTGGAGGTAAGCACAAAAAGAGCAAATCCTTAAAGCAGACAGTATTAATATCATAGGTGTTAAACAGGCCTATATATGTACAGTAGTACTAATACATCTAGACAAATGTAGGTCTAGACATAATCTATTTAAACTGCACTTTTCATTTCAAATTCAAATTGGATAGATGATAAACGTTAAAAGCACTGATAGGTGATGTGAATACACTGGTTGTACAGAGATGGGATACTGTATATTATGCAGCAAGTGAAGTCTTTGAAGTTCTTAAAGTTGATGTGCTAAAAGCAGGAAAAATGGGTGTCGCTCAATGACTCTGACAAAGGTGTCGCTCAGATTGTGATGTCTAGATGACTGGGTCAAAGCATCTTCATAACAGCAGGTCATCTAAGGTGTTTGTGGCACACATTCACTACAACCAAAAGTATTCTAATAAAGGAGACCCTATGAACCAGCGTAAGGGTCATGGGCACCCAAGGCTCACTGATGCTTATGAGGAGCGGGGACTAGCTTTAGAGTTCCACGGCACAAACTACTAACAAAGTGATGGTTTCAGAAAGGTTTCAGAACACACAGGGTCAGAGTGCCCATGCTGACCCCTTTCCAATGCCGAAGGTGCTTAAAATGGGCATGTTTGAACATCAGAACTGGATCATGGAGCAATAAAAGAAGGTGGCCTGGTCTGATCCACATACACATTTCACATGCATTTCTTAACTAAGGAAGAGATGACACCAGGATGTATACCAGGGTGTTGGTTGCTGATTGGCTTCAATGTGCATCTGGAAGACCATGGCACACGGAGATCTGAGTTAGACAGATCTCGAGTTATATTAACACACACATGTTAATTATAACTATATCTTACCTCGATATCTTAAACACAGCTGTACTGGTATGCTGCACTCTTCGTTCAACGTAGTATTTCAGAGCTTTACTACGAACTAGGAAATCAGGGATCATTATTGTTTTAATTACCTAAAGAATTTTATTGCCTTGTTTACATTCACTGTTGTAAACCGGCCATTCAGAGGCTGTTCCATCTTTATAGCTGATCCTTTTTTTCCCTCTCTTTTTTTAATCTCTCCTTTGGCCTAGATTCCTGTAGTTTAAGGTCCATGTCGATTTCAGGCGCAGTTCCCTCAGGTGATGGTCTGATTGAGCTTCTTTGGAGCTGAAGAGAAATGGTTGGTATTGCAAGGGAGATAGTAGAGATTGGTGCAGACAGGGCTGGAGATAGCAGCCTGTACACATGGGAGCAACCTCTGACAGTGATGCTTAAAACCTTGCATTAATGAAGATGAATACAGGTTCCACAGGCAAGCCTGTGTCAGTATTATTGAGGAAGGTATGATAGAAGGTCACTCTCACGATGAGTTGTACCTTCTTGCAGTGAGACATTTGACCAGCAGGGGTCAGATTAGAAAGACTTGAAAACCACAGTCGGTAGTTCCATGGGAAGCCGAAAGACATTTCTGTCTGGCTTGCTAACGAACGGAAAATGTCAGCAACTGTGAAAGATTGGTAATGGTGCCATTCAGCATGGCTGTCTAACTGTGCTGCGAAATGGGTTGCCACGTAATGTGCTTGTGGTTAATTTGCTGCATTCCTTCCGTTAGCAAGGAATAGCATTTGTTTGGTACTGGCGAGGATTGAGAGTGAGGAAAGCTTACTTCCCAGCATGGATATGGGAACCTCATGAGAGAATCTGAAAGTGGATTTTCCTGAGACTTATTTAAGATGTATAATGTGTTCTGGTTTACTCTTAAGTATTATGTACAGTCACAACCATGGAATACAAAGGCATTGAATAAATGATTTTGTATTCAGGGGAAGAGAAGAACAAAAACTGTAAAACAATGTGTAGAAATGTAGCTTGCTCAGCAACTGACTGGCAGTACTTAGCAGAATACATCTAGAAAAACGCAACGACGTGCCAAGAGAAAAGGAAAAAAAATGCACCAAGAAAAAAAATGTAATGAGGCAAAGCATGAATATATATGGCAAAGGAAAGACACAAGAGCTTAAGGGGAAAAATAAAAGAAAGGAAAATGGTGTAGACAACACGGATTTTTACTGTATGTCACAGACATACTGTACATAATGTGTAAATACTGTAAGTTAAACTGTGCCAAAAACTAATCCGTATTCAAGTCAAGTGTTTTTTTTTTCCTGTTTGTTTTTTGTTCTGTTCCGTTCCGTTCCACGGACGGCATGGTGGCTTAGTGGTTAGCGCTGTCACCGTGCACCTCCAGGGTACGGGTTCAATTCCCGCCTCTGTATGCATGGAGTTTGCATGTTCTCCCCGTGTTTGGTGGGTTTCCTCCCACAATCCAAAGACATGCAGATTAGGCTAATTGGCTTTTCCCAAATTGCTCAAAGTGTGTGTGTATCCTGGGATAGACTGGCCCCCCCTCCAGGGTGTACCTTGTCTCATGCCTGGGATAGACTCTAGGACCCCCCGCAACGCTGTATACAGGATAAAGCGGTATAGATGACGAGCGCAGACCTGTTCATCCACAGTTGTGCAGAGGTTGAAACCTGCATGGCTGATTCATACCCTTACTTTATGTATACTATTTCTGAGTATGATGATGACTCAGATCAACTTGCTTTTATTTCAATTTCTAGCAATAAAGTTGGTGACCGTGGTGCAGTTGTTGCTGGGCACAGTTTATGAGCTTTTCTACACCTAGTCAGGAATGATGTTTTTATTCATTTATATTATTATAGCATGATAGTCAGGTGTCCACAAACCTTCTGATCATGCCCTCTGGTAATGGCATGTTTGCAGTCATCTATCTATAACACTGCAGAAAAAAAGTTAGAGGTTAAATACATAAGCAAGGCACTGTAACAAATATTAGACACACGGTGTATAAAAAGTTGAAAACATTTTTAGATAGAAGCAGAGGCTATACCAACTACACACAACTGCATGATCCATTTTATTATTTTTATTATTATCATGGGCAAAATAAAGTGAATGAGAAATACAATACAATAAAGAAAAGCATGTTACGTAATCTCTCCCCATCCATTAAAATAGCAGGGCAGAACGACCAAAAACAAAAACCCATTTAGCCATATGGCAGTGCGTGATCACTGTGAGTATGTATGAGAAAACAGCAGAGCTCTCTCAACTTTCCTACTGACCTTGTGAAACACGGAGGCAGATCACCATGGCAACTCTGCAGCAACCACTGCAATAGCTCCTTCCAAGGAACAAATGACGGCAGCTATGCAGAGGCTCACTGTGAACGTGCGTGTGTGTGTATGAGAGAGAGAGAGAGAGTGTGCAAGAAAAAGAAAACAAGAGGAATATGGCAACTTATTTTTGCATAGGACACAATGCTTTTAAACCACAACAAAAGGCAATCTGCTAATGGATATGATTATGCCGCCTTTCAAACTGCGAAGAGCATATATAATTATATAATCCTCAGCCTTTTTTCTTCTCTCTGACAAGCTGCCATCAATTCCCCGTGCGCTCATGCCGCAGGACCCATCCAATTATTATAAAGGTCAATATACTTTGAGAAGGTGAGCGTAATATACAGCGACTCTCCTGGGACAAAGAGGTGGTAAGGGTGCTGCAGTAGCAGCAGGACAAAAGGAATCAGCATAAATGAAGTTCATATCTATCACACATATTTAGTGTATTTACATTTATGCAAAACAAAATGGATGGATATGTCATCATAGACATCTAGGATGCTACCTGCGCAGACTGTGTCTGTTCCTAATGCAAATGATAATAAAGTGCCCTGATCCATAAGTTGCGACAGATATGTGTTCTGCCATGTCACTTTGATTTACAAGCATCCATTTGGTGGAGCCAGTAAAGCACTCAGTTCTCCTCGGCACATCTACATGGAAGAAAAACAGCCATAACAACTTTACGTAAGAGCAAATTGGCTAGAATATGAGGAATGTGCACATGTCGACAACTTCATTTTTTACATGTGGACTTTTTGGGTGTAGTGCATGCATTTCGTTTTAATGTTATTTTTTTCGTTTCGTTTACTTTTTCCGTGTAATTCACACGACATGATTAATGTATTTTTTATGATAATTTTTAAATGTGGTTTTGTATTTTTTATTTCATATATTTTTCACATGATGTTATGTTTACTTGAAGGCATTCGTGCAATTCCAGCTTTGAAGCGCAATACCACCTCTAGTATTCACAGAGAATGGTCTAAAAATATGAAAAAAATCCAGTGAGTGGCAGTTCTCTGGGGAAAGAAAAGCCTTGTTGATGCCAGAGGTCAGAGGAGAATGACCAGACTGGCTTGAGCTGATAGAAAGGCAACAGTAGCTCAAATCACATCTCGTTACACCCGAGGTTATGCTGAAGAGCAGCTGTGAATGCACAACACGTTAACCCTTGAAGCAGATGGGCTAAAGCAGCAGAAGACCACACCGGGTGCCACTGTCATCTAAGAACAAGAAACTGAGTCTAGAAACCACATGGGCTTACCAAAATTAAACAACAGAATATGTTTCTTTGTCTAATAAGTCTTGATTTCCCCTGCAGCATTTGGATGGCCGGGTCCGAATCTGGCATAAACAACATGAAAACATGGATTCATCCTGCCTTTTGTCAATGGTGTAATGATGTAGGGGATATTTTCTTGGCACACTTCGGGCCCCTTAGCACCAGTTGACCATTGTGTAAATGCCACAACCAACCTGGGTATTGTTGCTGATAATTTCCATTCCATTATGAATACAGGATAGCATGCCAATATGTCAATATGCACCAAAATCTCTAAGGAAAGTTTCCAGCACCTTGTTGAATCTATGCCATGAAGAATTAAGGTACTGTAGTTCTGAATACAAAAAGGAGTCAAGTATAAGCAAAATGTAGCTATGCATTCCCTGCTGGGAGTATGTAGGATTTTTTGTGTAAAGTTGGAAAAATACGATTGCCTAGAATGATTTTGTAGTCTGTAGCATTAGAATTTCACTTGCTATGCACAAAGCAAGGCCCATGAAAGAACATCCTACACAGAACCCTGACTTCAGAAGAACCGATCACCTTTGGCATAAAATGGAACATCAACTGCAGTCCAGACCCCCTCACCAAACATTAACCTAACTAATGCTCTTGTGGCTGAATGAGCACAAATCCCCAAAACCACACTTTAATCTAGAACAAATCCCGTACAGGCAGACAGGCACATAAATAGACTGATGTTTAAATATATAAATTATATATTAAACAATCATCTGTATGTGTACCACCACCATCATCTCTGTGTGGTTTCACTCATTTGTTCTTCATGTATTAAAGTCACTCTACTGAATAATATACAATTTACAATTTCCATTCCCTTTTATACAAATGAGGTAATAAGAGAGAGCATGGACACTAATCCCTAGTAATAGTTTCAAATTTGTAAGTGTAAGACCGTGCTGCCAAAGAGAAGACAGAGACAGAGACAGTACAAGTAATGTGTTGGATTTTTAAAAAAAGAAATGCCCTATGATCTATTTTAGCACTCACACCATAGGACTACTGAAATTCTGGTAATAGTAATGCAAACAAATAATAATAATAATAATAATAATAATAATACGATTAATTGCAATGTAGATACATAAGAAACTGCTCTCCTTTCTCGCAGTGTCCTAAGTGCATTTTAAAGGTGACCTGATAGAGAATTGTTCCACCTAGACCTCATTATATAAAAGCACACCCAGTGACCTTTCTGTTGATTGCTATTGCAACGCCTCAGTGCACAAGCTGTATTACTGGCCAGAGGGTACGAAACAAATTTACAAATAAATTTAGTTTCTGTAAAAGTGTGTAACTTATAGCAGCAGTTTTCTCATTCCAGTGATTAATTTAATATATATTTTTAGCCGTATACATACAGTGCCTGGCCAAACAAATACCCCTCTAATATTTTATGGGACCACTTCTACTGTAGTTTTGATTATGACGTGCTTTCAACATGCCGCTGATTCAACAGATACAGTATATGCAACATTATTATATTTATTTCCGTCTAGAGTTGCATTCATTTAAAACAATTAATTCAATGTGATAACCTGTCGTTCGGGTCATCAGCTGACTTTTATTGCCACACAACATTGCTGAGCCTACTTCCTCTAGAGGCTTGGGCATTACGCATGATGGGTTAATCGATTTATGCGCTTTCCTTCTTACCCTGACACACACATCACTCTGGAATAGGGCCAATCTTGACTCATCAAACCACATGATCTTTTTCTAATGCTCCAAAGATCAGTCAAATCTTCATGGTCCTTTCCAAGTTGAAGCTTTTTACCCCAATTAGTCTCATTAACAAATGGTTTTCTTATGGCCACACTGCTGTTTAGTCGCAATAATATGAGTTCTCATCACATTGTTGTTTTTTTTTTTTTTAACATTTACTAAATATGATTTCTATAGACAGTTTTCTTTTACACAACTTCACTAAACATTTAATTAAGCTTAACGTTTTAATAATGGATTGGATAGTACTGTAGGTCCAGTCGTTTCAGGAGCCTCCTTAGTTGTTTTCTTTGCTTGAAGCAGGAAAAAAAATGATAACCTTCTGAAACACGGAACTACTCACTGTACCCATTAGGATTATAATAAGTGTTGGCAGCTGAAACATGGTAATCACTACAGTAATTATTTAATCAAAGGGTCTTTGCTTAAGTGTTTACTTAAAATCCAATTGATGGCTTTCAGCAGCCAGTGAATGATCAGATATTTAAAGTGATGACATCATGACAGTATGTACAGTAACACACATAATACCCAACACCAGTTGCAAATCCCATATCTGTACACCTTTAAGATTTTGTTAGATTTGTTATTGTTTTGCAATGTTAATGATAATGATTTTATGACAGCTGACCAACTGTTCACCTCTCTATGGTTTCTTAAAAATGTGGATGTACAATATGTGCACTTTTGTGTGAATACCTCCTAACCTTCATCTATGTCCTTGTTGTGTGCATTTTATTTTTTGGTTAGATATGTGCACATATGCACTGATCTGTTGCAACCTGTCAAGTCACTGAGCGGAAAAATACATAATGGCTACATATTGACTTATCAGACTCAGGGTGTTAGATCATCTGCTAGTTTCTGCTGTTCTGTAAGACTTGTCTGTCTGTCACCTGCATTTACAACATCTGAAAAACCAGTGATATTATTCGACCAATTTGCTTTTTTAATAGTCTACATTTTGGCCTCTATTTATAGTTTGATGTTCCACGATTAAATGAGCTACAAGGGAAAGTCATACAGCTTTCATACAAGCTAAATTAACCAAACATTATTTTTTGATCTTTGCTGAATACTTTATTGGATATTTGCAGATTTTGTAATCAGTAAATATTTGACAATAACACAAATCCCAGTGACACAACAGATGGCAAATTAAATGATGGACCTACTCACAGTAAGTCAACAAATACATAATCAAAATTTCTTAAGGTCATTATGAGTGTACAGCCTGATGATTAATCAGAGCATGATTCTTGTTCTTGTTAAAACCTTTAACTTCCAGCTCTCTTGCAGGACCATTTTTTTTTAATGAGTCGAACTGACTCTTTTTTTTTTAAATCATAGAAATGATAACAGGACATAAAGTGTTATAAAGCTTGGTCAGAACAGATTTTGACTCACATGTACAGTACAACCCTTCTCCTCTCAAATGCTGATAATCCATCTAT
>JAQMYL010000016.1:14645427-14660744 GCA_030014365.1 Clarias pachynema | reverse complement strand
TATATATATGTATGTATATAGGTATATTTGGCATTTGGTTCATCTACAGTACAGTATGCACAGTAAATAGCAACAAGCTTTATGCTGAGAGAGAGAAAGAGAGGCTCAACTATAAAGACTATGTCACAGATTGTAAATTTTGATATGAGTTTGATAAGGATTCATCAATATTCATCAACAAATGCAGGGTGTAGGTATGTACAGTAAACCCAGGAATATATTTGGTCATGGAAATTCCCAAGTAAATTCTATATGGTGGCACATTGGCTTAGTGGTTAGCTCTGTCACCTTGCATGGTCACCATCGGTCTCCACAGTTGGACTACAGAGGTTTCTAGATGGATGGATGGAAATTCCATATACATGAAATAATAACAGTGAACACAATTAAATAAATAATACAATAAATAAATCTCAGCCCATGTCAGATAAGATGCAATTCTACATTCTCATAGCCATAACACATCAAAGCTAGCCTGTAATGTTTGATTTGGGTTTTTTGAGGACACGTCACCATGTGTGTTTCATATGGACATCTGAAAAAAAAAATTACCTATTAGAGCAGGGGTCTCCAAATCGAGTCCTGGAGGGCCAGTGACCAGCACAGTTTGTAATTCACCAACACCTAAACACACCCACTGAACCTAGTAATTAACAGATTAGTTAAATCAGCTGTGTTTGAGAGGGGGGGGGCGGGGGGGAGTATGCAAAGAAAAACAAACAAGCAAAAAAAAAACAATTGGATCTGTCCATTATGAACTCATTACAAATTTGAGTCAATAACGTTTTACAGACCATCAGCCGTGGCTCGCTGCTCCCTGTGTAAAATCACTGTAAGTGCACAACAAGTTTGAACACAGGTGGGATTCCATGATGAGACGAAGTGGAGAAAAGGAAGACAGAGACACAGAACTGTCAGATGCCGCTGCAGAGGTCAATGTAAAATCAATTAGGGTCATAGGTAATTGAGAGCAAAGAGAAGCTTTACAGCTGGAGAAACAGATCAGAATCTACTTATTTTAAAATCCAGTCATGTAGCAGCAGCGCAATGCAAAAAAAACAACAACAACATGCAAATACAGGTCAGGAGGTTGATTTAAAATTCCGCTAAACACAGGAAGAATTATTCTCTCTGTCATTTACTGTGGCATGGTTGTTGGACACAGATGGGGTGGTTTGAGAATTTCAGACTGTAGATCTAACAATAGGCTCTAGTCTTTATAGTGTACACAGAAAATCCTGTCAGCAGAAGACGTCCTGGGAGAAATGCAGAGATGAATGGTCAGACTGGTTTGAGCCAATAAGGAGGTTAACACATCTAAGGACGCTGTTCTGTTCTGTTCATTATAACTGTAAAGAGTTGTTTTTGGTAGTCTATACCGTACCTGCTCACCATAGTTGTAAAGGGTGGACCCAGGGTCCAGGGTCGATTCCCACCTTGTGTCTGTGTGCATGGAGTTTGAATGTTCTCCTTAGTCAGTGGAAAACCCAACCAGGCAGAATATGAGTTAAATCTATATTTAACATAAAGCTGAATTATTATTATTTAAACATTTGCAGGGGGTTTCTGTGATAAATGACAAAAATGTTCCTCACTTGGAAAAGATGACCATGAATTTTATCTACTCCATATCTATTAATATGCTTTTAAAAATGAGCTCTTTGAACTTTTCGCCATTAATTAAACCCTTTGCGCTTCCTCGCATCACAACACATTCCTTATTGAAAGCACCAGAGGGGGGAAAGACTGCTAACGACCTTTCATTTCAAAACCATAACAATTTATGGATTCCACATTGATTCAAGTATTCCCTTTTATTTTATAACCTCAAGTCACATTTCATGAAATATGAATGCTAGTCAATTCAGCTCCCTAAGATTCTGTGTTGTACTGTACACTTTGTTTCACTGAAAATTTCTGGTTGAAAGTCTTCAGAATTTACATAAAAATCAGCTGTTGTCTTGTTTTAGTAATAAAGCTTGGTTAACACTATAAAACAAGGAACTGTTAATTATGGTAAAGTAAAGATGAGAGAAACTATCCTAATCGAAATAAAGGCTAATATGCCATTATAATGTATGACAAGCCTTCGGTTATGTGTAAAAGTTAGTTCCCCCTCCTTTATGTTTTTGCACCATTTTTGGTGCAAAAACATAATAAAATTAATCTGATCTTGGCCGCTCTTAGTATTACAACCTCAGACAAACATGATTTTTTTTCCCTCTGTGCCATTATTTATTTAACGAAAATTACAAAAGTACAACCCCCATCCATGATACCTTGAAGTAATCATTTCCTGTATGACTTTCTCATTCTCTCACATCATTTTGGTCCATTCTTCTTTACAACATTGCATCAGTCAATTATGCTTTTGGGAAATTGTCTGTACAAAGCTCTCTTAATTTCCTGGCACAGCATTACTGTTGGGTTGATGTCTGGACTTTGATGAGGAATTTCAAAACCATGATTCTTTTATCTTTCAGCCATTCTGATGTAGATTCAGTAGTGTGCTTCGGATCGTTGTCCTGTTGCGTGACCCCGTTTCGGCCAAGCTGTCAGACAGATGGCCTCACATTTACCTCTAAAATACTTGGTTATACAGAGGAGTTCATAGTTGACTCAATGACTGCAAGGTGCCCAGGTTATGTGGCTGCAAAACAATCCCAAATCATCAACCCCCCCCCCCAACCGCTGTGCTTGACAGTGGGTATGAGGTTTTTATGCTGACTTTTGCTTAAAATGGTGCTAGGCCTTAAGGACAAAACAACTCCATTTTGGTATCATCTGTCCATGTGACTTTGTTCCAGAAATGTTGTGCTGCAATTTTGCTAACTTTTGTCGTTATTTTCAGACTGAAGAGGTTTGTAGTTGTAGTTCTCTGAGCATTGCACGGTCTGACCTTGGGGTGAATGTGTTAGGACGCCCACTCCTGGGAAGATTGGCAACTGTCTTGAATTCTTTCCACTTGTGAATAATCTTTCTTAGTGTATAATGTTTGGAATTGGTTTTATAATCCTTTGATTCATGTGCAGCAACAGTTGCTTCTCTAAGACCATTGCTTATGTATTTTCCCTCTTGACATTGCGTTATCCCACACCTGAATGCAGTTCAGTTAATCAAGGGCTGATGATTAGCAGCACCAGGCTGCAATGTACCCTCTTAAATCCTGTAGAATCAGTAAGAGGGTACTTATTATTTCCTGCATGTTTTTTCTTTCTTGTTAAATAAATAATGGCACACATTCTGCTATGATCAGATCATTTTTATGATGCTTTTACACGCAGAAAAAAAATATACTTGGAATTACTTTTACACATGGCTGTATAACTTTACTAACTGATATAAGTTCATAACCTTGATTTGATCCAGTGGTGTTCATGTAATAGACTCACATAACTTTCAGTCCTTAATAAAAGAAGATAAGTATACAGTACAATGCTCAAGATTATTTTAGCATTCTGTATAAAATGAGACTAGACAATTTTCTAGTTTTTCTAGTTAGTGCAGTATATAGAACATGACCTGTAATAATGTGTGCACTCATTGTCTGCAAAAGGGGAAAATGTAACCAACTACAGGAGCTATTGTGTAGAAAAGAATACTATTATGAACCAGTGGCATTCTTGGTCATTATTCTGCTCCAGAACCAAAGCGGCTGTCAGTTATAATCTCAAATGAAAATCTCTTTTCATTCTCTCATCTCTTACTTTTTCCTTACAACTTTGGAGAATCTGAACTGATATATATTAGGTTCATAACCTCTAATATGTTTCATATAGCTTAGATCTTATACCTTTCATTTTACATATTTCAAAACAACTGCAAAATTATCACATTCTGCATCATCTCCAATTACACAGATAAAATCAAATTTTAAGCATAATCCCAAATTTAATCTTGGCCAATTCCCAGCCACCAGTCATACTCATATTATACAGAAGGTGCACATGGTGCTTCCTCCAAGGTATGTCAAGCCAGTATTGTTCAAACTGCTCGTCATGTTGTGTCAAGGTGTGGTGTAACACATGTAGAGAAAAGTGCTAACCAACCATATTTGCATGCATGTGTGCACAGACATCCATGTAGTTAGTGTTGCTATGACTGACAAAATATAAATGTGGTGGCATTATCAGGACTCAAATTTGGGATTCAGATGATAGTGTGAACACTTTCCTATTGGTCACTCAAAACCTGTTAACAGGTCTTTTCTCCATCACAGAAAGATTAATTTAAATAATACAAATATACAACAATCAGCCATAACATTACCACATAACCTTTAACACATTAACATTGATTATCAATTATATAGCAGCAAACTGATGACAGGATCATTGGGACCCAAGGGTCACCCACGCCCTCAGGAATCAAAAGTCAGCCTAACTGGTCCGATCCCACAAAAAAGCCAATGCAACACAAATTACTGAAAAAGTCAATGCTGGCCACCAGACAAGGCAGCAGACACCCAGTGCATCACAGTTGGCAAAGTCACCTAGTAAGTGACCTGGCCTCTAAACTCTCCAGACCAGAGAGAATCTGATCAAGCACCAGTGGGATACACTGGACAAACAAATCCAGATCAACAGACACCACAACACACCCCCACAGATCTTGTGGCATCATGCCCCAGGAGACCAGAGCTGCCCAGGTTGCACAAGGGGAACTTACATAATACTGAGCATTATGTTTTGCTTTGTAATGTTATGACTGATCGGTGTATATATCCACCTAGAGGTTGCTTAAGGCTATTCTGTTTAACCTTCAAAAAAAAAAAATGTAAAGAACATATAAGCATCAACTGTTTTGAGTTTGTTAAGAACCGGATTATTCAGTTATCAATAAATTCAACATACAGCCACATCATCAGGGAACATATTAAGTCCATTTCTTTCCAGCCTAATTACAGTGGGAAATTTACTGGTGACATTTTGAAAGCAAGATTAAAAACTGGAGGTGTGGGCTTCTGCCTACGTGCGCACACACATACACACACACACACACACACACACACACACAAGGCACAACATCTGCATTCATCAAAAGTGCTCAATGCACCCTCACGCCTTATTATCACACAGGTGTGGGATCATTGGTACACAGCTCAGTCAGTCAGAATGGATTGACGGAGTGCATCATGGGGGCCAAGCTTCTGCCTGTAAAGCTGACACTTTGTAAACGAGCTTTGTGGCACAGCGTGCACTCTGCTAGCTGGAAGTGGTGACGTGTTGATAGCTCAAGATCATGCTGTTGCTTCTAGCTTGTGTGTGTGTGTGTGTGTGTGTGTGTGTGTGGGTTGGAGAACAAATGGTCTCAGAGCCATCAGGTAGCTCTCTGGTGAACTGGAGAAGGGAGACAGGGAGTACATTAGGAGTAATTGGGCATTCAGAAGAAGGATGGATCAGCAAGCCAGGAGGAAGGGAAAGAGGGGGAGGGTGCTGGATGCAATAATCAGGGCAAGTAAAGAGCCTTTGCCAATCTGCCACTTAGCTGCAGTGCAGTGATGTCTGGGCACCTACGAGTGAAAAAACACACCTAATTTTCACCAACAAATAAACAGATTTTCTTTCTGGCAAAAAAAGAAAGAAAGCTATATTCTCGTCTTTTATACGAGAACAAATTTGAACACTTTCGGTGTCATTTCAGCTAAAAAGTATTTTTGAAAATTATTTTGCAGATTGTTGAGCTACAATATATGAGCTACACAATGTGCATCTTAGGCAGCTTTATTATGAGACCACACCATGGTAGTTACCAATGCCCGGCTGGTATACTGAAATAATTAACAGGAGCTTTTATCGCTTTAAATTTCCACAAATGTGATCGGCAGTTGGGAGTAGGAATTTAGTCAGAGTTTGATGTCATTTCCCTGAACTAATTTAGAGCTCATCATTGAGGGATTTACAAGCTGAAGATCTGGTAAGGTGTTATGATACTGAAAAAGATATTGAATTTCAGCCAGGAGAGAATTGCCTTTGAAACTGCAAATTAAATAAAAATTATAGTTAATAACATCCCACCTCATGCAATAATTGTGAACTAGAAAGCTAGCACGAACAATTAAAAGATTTGATATGTGTGATTTTATGAAAGAATCATGAAAAGTGATCTCTATTTGCATTTATTCTCTCTTTGTTAGGTGTGCCTCTGAAGTGATCCTGAAAGCTCCATTGGACAAGGATGTAGAAACAAAAGAGTGAGAAGAGACCCAAACTCATCTTAGTGTGTCCCCCTTCAGAACATCAAATCAAGTCATTATTTGCTAAATCTAGAAGAGCAGAAAAGATGAAACACAAGAAGTTTAATTTTGGAGACCAAACATTTGCAAACACCAAGTGAAATTTATGCAGCGATAACCAACTAACCAACCTTTTCTTATAAAAATGAGTGTGATTACAATGGTTTTTGTGCATATTCACCTTCTGTTTGGACTTGCTAGCTCCTTGGTTATTCACTCAATCCCCTGGAAGGTACCATGTCCTCACCAGTGTGTATGCCAGATCAAACCTTGGTATTCTCCTCAGTCTATGTATAGAGAGGCTCCAACTGTTGACTGTAATGACCTACTCCTCACCCAGTTGCCCACATCCCTCCCTCCAGAGACACAGACACTAAGGCTTCAGAGCAACCTCATTAGCTCAGTGGATCAAAGTGAACTCAAGGGTCTCACCAATCTAACTGAGCTGGATCTCTCCCACAACAGTTTCATCAGCACCCGTAACTTGAGAATCACTGACCTGCCAGTTCTTCTAAGCCTACACATGGAAGAGAATCAGCTGAGGCACCTGCCTGAAGCAGCTTTCTCTGGATTGCCTAATCTTCAGGAATTGTATCTAAATCATAACAGGCTGAGAAGTATTTCCCCTGGTGCTTTCAAAGGTTTAGGGAACCTTTTAAGGCTTCATCTCAACTCTAACCACCTAATGATAATTGACAGGCGTTGGTTCCATGCTTTGCCTCAACTTGAAGTACTCATGACAGGAGGAAATCCAGTGGACACTATCCAAGATCTCAACTTTAAACCTCTTGGATCCTTGCGCAGTCTGGTCCTGGCAGGTATGGGCTTACGTGAGATCTCAGAGCGTGCTCTAGAAGGACTTCTGAACCTGGAAAGTATTAGCTTCTATGACAACAACTTGACTAAAGTCCCAAAGGAGGCACTGCAGAAGCTACCTGGATTAAAATTTCTAGATCTTAACAAAAACCCAATTCAGCTGGTGCAGAAAGGGGACTTCAGGGATATGCTTCATCTGAAGGAACTCGGTTTGAACAACATGGAGGAACTGGTGTCGATTGAGCATTCGGCAATGGAAAACCTTCCTGAGATGACAAAACTGGAAATCACAAACAATCCACGATTGTCATATATTCACCCTCAGGCTTTTCAGAAGCTACCACGCATGGAGAGCTTGATGCTCAACAGTAATGCATTGAGTGCTCTGCATCGTCACACTGTGCAGTCTCTGCCGAGCTTACAAGAGATCAGTCTGCACACCAACCCCATTCGTTGCGACTGCCTTATTCGCTGGGTGGGGGCAGAAGATGACAAGCCAGTTCGTTTTATTGAACCACAGTCCACATTCTGCTCAGAACCTCCAGAGTTAAAAGCAAGGAAAGTGAAAGAAGTCTCCTTCAGGGAGATGGCAGATAGCTGCCTCCCTTTGATTGCCCCAAGCATGTTTCCTTCCTACATTGAAGTGAAATATGGAGACAACATAGTCCTTCATTGCAGAGCACTAGCAGAACCAGAACCCAGTATTTACTGGGTCATTCCTAAAGGTTTGAGATTAACCCCATCGACAAGGTTTGGTCGTTACCAGGTTTTAACAGAGGGCACTTTGGAAATATATGGAGTCACCCCTGAGGAGACTGGTTTCTACACTTGTGTTGCACAAAATCTAGTTGGGGCTGACACAAAAAGTCTAACACTAAAAGTGGAGGGATATGGCATAGCTCGAATAACAAATGATCAAAGAAATGAAGACAGCCTTGAGGTCCACGCTGTTAAAGAACGATATGCTTTACTGACCTGGCACACTCGGCATAACATCCCTGCTGCCCGGATATCTTGGACAGCCAACGGAAGTCTGGAAGACCACCACAAGCATAGTACTAGAATACTAGCTGGCACTAGGGGCTTCAACTTAACCCGCCTCCAACCAGGGACCCATTACAAGGTTTGTCTTCATATGGGGCCAAATGACACCTCCTGTGTCCATCTCAGGACTAAAGAGGTGCTTCTACTAGTTCCTTCAGCAGATATGACCCCAGTATTCCTACTGGGTGTATCAGCTTTTTTCCTCATCCTATTGGCAGCCAAAACTTGTCAGGGGAGGACAATTTATGACTGGAAGGAGTTTGAGAAGCCCCATTCCATCATTGTGACCCAAGAAGCAAAGGCTTTCATGGCACCAGATTCACTTCAGCAGTACAAAGATAAACTCTCAGAGGGCAGTGGAAATGTGCTCAGTGATGCTAAACCAGCGCAAGAGGTCCCGGGTCCTGCAAATGAGGAATTTTAAGACACACCATGTACAACAGCTCAAAGGGAACATGTCAAAGAAGCCGTACAAAATTTGTAAAGCTACTCAAATTACAGCTCACAGTCAACATGAAGAATAAACCACAGATTTTTTTGCAAGAATACAATTGTCCCTATTATAAATACAATGTCATAAAAGATTTCATTTTTATTTATTTTATAATGGAAAAGATACACACCATATTATGTACAGTGCAAGCATTTTACATATAATCACAAACGATATATACTGAGAAAACAGAGGAGTTAGTGCCAGTTGTAATTGATTGTAAGGAGATGTAAAGCATGAACATTACATGAAAGTTGCAGGTGATATAAAACAGTCACATATTTTTCATACTGCTGTTGACGGAGTTGACAGGTTGGCAAAGGCATTCTGTGAAAGACATTCCAAGCCTCTTGATTTTGTCACAATTTAGGAGGAAATTGATGTTCTTCTGGTGTGAGTTGTTAAAGAATTAAATGTTACTTTTTATTTTTTAAAATAATATGAATTTTTCAAATAAAAAGGTCTAAGCAAAGGTACTGAAAGAATATGTAAAATACAGAAAGGTATTTTTAATATGTTGCATAAATGTACATTCAGTACTTCTCTTTGATATTATGGGCCATATTCAGCACACAACATGAAGTCCAAGGTATCAAGAGGTACCTTTGTCTCAGTGTATGTGTGTGTGTGTGTGTGTGTGTGTGTGTATGTGTGTGTATGTGTGTGGGTGTGTGTGTTTGTCTTCTTAATTGTTGAGACAATTATGTGTTAATCAGGGCTCTGTTTGGCTATGGATTTCTCTTTTTTTCTCAATCAATACCGTACATCTAAAAGCGATCTGCCAAAAGTGACTTTCAGCCCTGAACAGCTTCATTGTGCCAGCTTCATACACTGTATGGATGGGGACAGAAGGAACAACCCCAGGACACTTGGAGGGGTATTCGTGCTTGACAACATGCTACGTACAACAAAACAAATTAAATGAAATATTGAACAAAAAATGAACAAAGAAAAAAGGTGAATCAAAGGACAGACTGGATACTGCTAATCAGGAAACCACTTACAGGAAGGATTAAAAATTGTCATCTGACTTTTTTTAGTCAGGGACCACGAATTGACAAAAATGAAAACGGAAAGGAAAACGTCATTTGTTAACAGGATCGTCAACACTAAGATTGTGACCTCTCGCTTCTCTACTATGGGGAACCTCATTTTCTACAGTGTCATTTATGGTCAAACTGATGTTTTGTTTGAGTTTTTTTGTCAGTTTGTAGTTGACGTGTCCCTATGTTTCAGAATTTCTTGCTCTAACTAAAACTGTCTCTCTTGCCCTATTATTTCTTTTCCATTTGATATAATTCATTGGCTTTTACTTTCTATGACCTCAAATCTGTACATACACTAAATCACCCTGAATTTCCTGTCAATGTTCAGCTCCCTTTTCAAAAATTATTTAGAAGGCTGTGTGTTAAATTCTATTTTGAGGTATTATTAAACCATTTTAGACTGATGTCAGTGTCTTGATTAATTGGTCACGGTTTGAGATCATCTACAATCAAGTGCAACTGAAAGCTTTAATTCAAACTTAAGCTTATACAAGTTTATACAGCATAGTGGGTTAGAGTTGCTCATGCCGTTGTGTCACTGATATTGTTCCTGGAGCAATTTTACTTTCAATTATAATGAGCATAAATATTCATTTGCAGAATAGCTCATAGCTTTTTAAAGATCTCACACAGAAGAGCCCGAGGTAGGTAATGCTTCTCTTGTCAGCCGCATCCATCTAGTATAGCATAGCGCTCTGCGTTTCTAGTTTCTTCAAGCATACTGTATAATTAATGTGAATGCCAGATTTTGTAGAAATTATCACAATTGAGAGTGAAAGAAAGTGGAAGGATGGAAGAGAATTCAGACACTGATATCTCTCTTTTGCACTGTAGGTCAATATGCACTGCACACATCTTTTCAACCATATGGGATTTACACCAGCATCTGGTTCAATACTGTTCCCATCTTTCTGAAGTAAATGCATATATTATTAGCCTTAAAATGAAACATTAGTGCATTCAGGGTATTTATGAAGGGCTGGAGTTGGGGAGGGGGTGGGGGGTGACTTGTCTACATTGCCTGAAATAGAATTTAATTAGAATTAAATTTATAGTCAACCTTGAACAAATTTCTTATTTAATGTTGCTTAAAGTACTCAACCAACATAGCATATTTAAGAATTACTTAACTTTGCTATGTTTTTAACATAAAGTGCACAAAAAACAGTCATTTAACATTGGTTGATCAAATTAAGCATTTAAAAAAAATATTAATAACACATAGGTGACACGGTACCATTAGCACAGTTGCCTTGCACCTCCAGGTACTGGGTTCGATTATGGCATCTGATCTGTGTGCATGGAGTTTGCATGTTCTCCCCATGTTTCCACCGGGTACTGCTTTTTCCTCCCACAGTCCAAAGACATGTAGATTAGTCTGATTGGCATTCCCAAATGTGTGAATGAGCATGTGAGTGAGTGTGTGTACAGTATGTGTGCCCTGTGATGGATTGGCACCCCATCCAGGGTGTACCCCGCCTTGTGCCCCAAGTCTCCTGGGATATGCTCCAAGCCCCCCGTGACCCTGTACTACAGTAGGATGAAGCGGTATAGAGTGGGTGAAGTGAGTGAGTGTGTGAGTGATAAATACCACATTAGGGCAGGGTTTTAATAGGCAGATTTTAAAAAAGTGAAGAAAAAAAAAAGAAGTGGAATGAAAAATGGGATAACTTCAATAAACTTCATTATAATCGACAACAAACTATACCTACATTTTAAGCATGGAAAGTAGTGAGGCATCATCCAGTTACCTTATATTTAATGGTTTTCTACATCCTCAAATTGCTCCCTTCTAACCTATTAAGGGTGGAAATGCCAAAGAACAAAAGCTCACTGCATCACTGAACCGTACCCCGTGTACTTAATGGGGCAAAAGTCTATTTTCACAGCCCAAGATCAAAGTTAAAGTATTATGATCATCTCACAGCAAGGCACACTACAACATTATAGGGAACTGCATAAAAGGCAGGGTTGCCAATTTAATCAGTTAATGAATGACCCAGTCAGTTAAATTTCCAAAGTTAGATAGCACCTCAAGCTAGAGTAAATTGTGTTACCTTACACATAATGATACTTAATTCCAGTTTAACACAACTGAAAAAGTACAGTGAAACCTTGGATTACGAGCATAATTCGTTCCGGAAGCGGGTTCGTATTCCAAAACACTCGTAAACCAAATGGAATTTTCCCATAAGAAATAATGGGAACTCAAATGATTTGTTCCACAGCCCCAAAAAATAAATACATAAAAATAATTAACACAAAATATTAAGTAAAAATAAAACAAATTAACCTGCACTTTACCTTAAAAAAAAATAGTAAAAATAAATCCCGACAGATAAGTGTTTCTGTTTGTGCGCACAGGCGCTGTGGGTGTGTGTGAAACTAAAGTAAGCTCCCCTCTCCCCCTTCTTGTCTTACACAGTTACCCTTCCTCCACTCTTTTCACACACGTGTGCGCACACAACAGAAAAACTGTTTTATCGGGAAAATAAACAAGAAATCTCTCTAATGACACTCGATTGAGCGACACACTAACCGAATCTCTGCTGTAAAGTGAAAATACACACACAAATTAACCTGCACTTTACAGAGCAGTGTTTCTGTGTAGAGCAGAGAGAAGGAGTGTGTGTGTGTGTGTGTGTGTGTGAAGCCGAAAGTAGGAGGGGTCTGTGTGTGTGTGTGGCACGGTGTCCAATGACACACACGCACACAGACACAAAGAGCAGGCTAAGCCTTGAGCAGAGAGAGAAAATGGATTTTTAACCTCTCTAATGAGACTTGTTTTTCTTTACACACGCGCTGTACACACACGCAGTGTTATACTATATATGATTATACCAGCGAGAGACGTGCACTAAGAGACGATTACCCACAATTCCGCAGCACAAGAGAGAGAAAAGCCGTTGGCTCAGTTGTGATCACATGACTCTCTGCATCAAAACAAGAAGCGCATTTATTACAAATCTTTGCTCGTCTTGCTGAACACTTATTAGTCACGCTCAGTCGATCCCGATAATCATCATTTACAGACCTCCAGGGCTGTATTCTGAATTTCTTTGTGAATTTGCAGATTTCCTCTCAAACCTAGTCGTTTCTGTAGACAAAGCGTTAATTGCTAGAGATTTTAATATTCATTTTGAGAATCCAGAAAGACCCTCTGCGTAGAGCATTTACAGTATGTCCATAAAGCAGTGTGTAGTAGGACCCACTCATAAAGCAGGTCACACTTTAGATTTAATAATATCTTTCGGATTAAGCATAAGAAATGTATTCACAATTCCACTGTCTTGTGGATAAGAGTTATATCAGATCACTATCTTGTCTCAATTAAAGTGTGTTATAGTGATAATGTATGCGCAGCACCACGCTACCGTACTAAACGTACATTCACATCAAATTCCACACAAAGCTTTACCAGTAATCTCCCAGAGTTAACAACTTTGATTAGATCACCGTCTGACCCCACAGAACTCGATCGGGCGACTGAATATTTAGAGTCAACGTTCCGTTATACCTTAGATAATGTAGCTCCAGTAAAAAGAAAAATTATTAGAGATAAGAAACTCGCTCCCTGGTATAACGACCACACACGTACTTTAAAACACACAACTAGAGAGCATCCTGAATTATAGAAAAGCTCTTAGTGTAGCTAGATCAACGTATCTCTCCACTCTTATAGAAAATAACAAAAATAATCCTAGATTTTTATTTAATACCATATCCAAATTAACTAGAAATAAGACCACTTCAGAAATCTCCACAACAACATCGTGCAATAGTGAGGACTTTATGAACTTTATTTATAATAAAATTGTAAATATCAGGCATAAAATTGAGGCTTTGAAACCGGACAATGTAATTGATGCAGATGTCAAACTAACTATGTCAGATCGGAACCTAGAATACTTTACTCCCCTTGTAGAGAATGAACTAATTTCACTTATCTCTTCTGCAAATTCATCAATCTGTATATAAGATTCTATACCGACACATTTTCTTAAACAGATTGTACCAGCAATAACAGAACCCCTCTTGAGAATAATTAATTCCTCACTCAGCATTGGGTATGTTCCAAAATCTTTTAAATTAGCAGTTATTAAACCGTTAATAAAGAAACCTGACCTCGACCCCTGTCAGCTGTCCAATTACAGGCCAATTACAAACCTCCCCTTCATGTCACGTCTTGGTCGTCTGTGTCTGCGTGGCATAAATGCAGGAGGCAAGATGTAACTTGACAGATATTCTTTTTATTTAAAGTCAAACATAAAACAAAAGCTCTTTTACTAGAGCACTTACTAATCTTTAATTTCACTTCTGTAATGAAGGAACAACCCAAAAGAACATTAACAATAACAAATGTCAGACACCTGACTGAACTTCAGTCAGGCTATATATAGTCATTTCCTTAATTACCCGCCTCGGTTCAGGTGCACTCTATCACCTCACCGAGGTGCATTCTGGGAAACGTAGTACATAAATCAAACAAAATACAAACCAAAAAACATACTCATCGGGCATTTGGCGCCCTCTAGGGGTTAACCCTTACAGTACCCCCCCCTCCTCAAAAACGCTCCTCTGGAGCGCTAACGGAGGCCCAGGGCTTCCCCCCCATGGTTCTATGTCTGGTCTCCTGACCCCGAGGCTGCTGATTTTGTGCCCTGGGCAGGGCTGCAGTGCCTGCATCACAGAATCCTCAAAGCCCAGCGGTTGCTGAACAGGCACTGGGCCAACGGCCCTGACGCAGGGTGACGGAGCTGGCTTTGGGGCTTTAGAGTCGGGCAGCCCAGCTGGCACGAATTCCTTAGGGCCCGGCTGAGGAGCGGGCACGACGTCCTCAAGCTGAGGAGCTGGTGTGATGTCCGCGGAGCTTGGTGCGATAGCCGCGGAGCTCAGCGGCTGCAGAGCTGAAGCGAAGTCCGTGGAGAGGCGCTGACGCAATGTCCACGGGGCTTGGAAACTGCAGAGCTGAAGCGACGTTTTCGGCGGCGAGCTGAGGAGCGGGCACGATGTCCTCAAAGCCGGGAGGCGGGGGAAGAAGCGCTACTTCCTCGAAACCGGGCTGAGGAACTTGCACGATGTCCTCGAAGCCGGGAGGCGGGGGAAGAAGCGCGGTGTCCACTCCGTCGAGGAGATACTGCGGAAGCGGAGGAGGAATAATCACGTCATCCTCGCTGTCCAGCTGAGGTGCAGGAAGCGCTGTTTCCTCCGTGTCGAAGAGCGGAGGAGGCGGTGGAAGCTCGTTGCCAATCGGAGGAGGAGGAACAAGATCAGTGCCCGTAGCGCGGCTCTCGCGAATTTGGACCAGCAGGTTTTGGAGCTGTTCCATCTGCTCCCGCAGGCTTTGAATACGCTCCTCATTCACCTCTGCAACCTCTTTACATTGCGGCTCTGTCTGAGGTTCGTCTTCCCTTTCGCCTCCGACGTACCTGACCTCCCCGGCCCATACTTCAGCGTCGGAGCATGAGAAACTGTTTCCCCCAGCTGCATCATGGCGAGCCTGCAGCCTTCCCAGCTCAAGGAAGGAACAACCCAAAAGAACATTAACAATAACAAATGTTATTGAATGTTATTTCAGACGCCTGACTGAACTTCAGTCAGGCTATATACAGTGGCTTGCAAAAGTATTCGGTCCCCTTGAACTTTTCCACATTTTGTCACATTACAGCCACAAACATGAATC
>JAQMYL010000016.1:14611026-14621028 GCA_030014365.1 Clarias pachynema | reverse complement strand
CAGTGATCGGCAATCGGCAGATCATGATCTTGGTGATCGGTAATCGGCCCCAAAAATGCTGATCGGAGCATCTCTAATTATTATTTAATTAATTTTTTTTAACCACGGGTTCCTTCCAAAAAGTTCCGTTCTTCCTCACCAGGAAAAGCAGAAGGTAAATGGATGAAAATTTTAGTTATACAGCTGTAACACAGAGGGGGAAAAGCTGGAGGGTCTCTACAAGAACACCTAAACAATAAATTCATACCATCATCTTCATCTCGTGGTCTTCGTTGAGAGGAGTTCTGCATGGCACAGGCACTGCCATCATTAAGGGCTGTTCCAGAAATACACATCTTGCTGGAGACCTATATGATTAAGGAGAAGCAGCATTATTGCCATGTTATATGATATCATAACAGGCAGAATAGCAGCTCTTCCACAGCAGGGACCTTGTTTAATGTGGCTGCACACATTCACACACAAAGGGACAGAGAGAAAGGAGAATGAGAAAAGGATCTATGCTTGTGAGTTTCAAAATGGCATTTAAAAACTCAAAATAGCTTTACTCTTAAAATCAAGTAAAATAAAGAAATTAAAATCAAATAGAGAGAATAAAATGATTGAGCTAATCTTAATATGTTAAAAACATATATTGTTAATCCTGATTTAAGAGCAGGATATAAATACAATATGCAAATCAGAGGTGGCCATACCTTTCAAAAAACCAAAGGTTATTTAAGAGATAGTGTTGCCTCTTTTGTAATGTATGTATTACACTTTCCCATCCAAAAGGTGTAGCCACTGCAAGCATGTGATAAAAGAACAAACTGCCAGGCTCTTCACACCAAACACTCTATCATCACCCAAATCAGATTATCCTGTGTGTAAACCCATGACAAATTGCCTAATGTGTGTTAATGCTTGTAAGAGTGTAGGCTAGATGGGTGGAGTGTGGAGAAGGCCAGTGTGTGGAACAAACAGAGCTGCTATTATGCCAGAATAAGCGGCGGAGCAGAGAAGAAAACTCTGAGTGACAAACAGAGACAGGGACTCTGTTTCCCCATTAGCCATGCCCACACTGGTGGCTTTTCCCCCCCACACACTAAAACCACCAGGCGAGGCTGGCCTTGGGGATGTACAGAGACGGTGCCACTCTGTACACACATGACTGTTGGAGGCAGGTGCTCTTCTAGCCCTCTCATGGCAAAACTGCAATTTTTATATTATACTGTAGCTACAACTACAAAAGCTCAGCAAAACTGTCTTTGGACTAAAACACTAAAAATTTTGGCATCTTAGAAAATCTGTAACACTACCTAAAATTTAACAAGAGACTTTATGTAAATTATGAATCTGGTTATTACTACTTTTAATGAGGATTAATATAAATGAATAATACTAAAGTAGAGGCTGAAACAACTGTTCAAAGCCATATGTATTCTGGATTAGTTTTACCTGGGGAGATCATTTTAAATTATAATAGAGATCTGGGATTTGAATCTAGTACAAACAGGCAATGTGCAGTTTCTTTATAAAAAAAAAAAAAAAGAAAGAAAGAAAAAAAAAAGAAAGAATAAAGAAAATGGGAATAGTTTCTGAGCAAATGCCTGTCATTCGCCAAACACAGGGCTACCTTAGCAACAGTAACCCTGTTTAAATGGACCTTGCTGTAATGCAATAACTAAACCAGACATGGAGATTCAGGCTAAGGCACATAAATCTGATCAAATTATACAGACCTGGCCAAACCCCT
Organism: Clarias pachynema; assembly: GCA_030014365.1. NCBI lineage: Eukaryota > Metazoa > Chordata > Actinopteri > Siluriformes > Clariidae > Clarias > Clarias pachynema. Next base: position 14,619,293 of record JAQMYL010000016.1, on the reverse strand, counting down.
TAAAGACTACATAAATGAACCTCCTTTTGGTAAAATTAATCCATTATCAATAATGCTATAGTCAGTGATTTTGAATAAATCTGATCCCTGAGCAGCCTATGCTCATTGCTGCCAAAGGAAAATGCTTTTTTTTCAAGATCTTTCTAAAGAACTTTCCTAAGCATGGATATTTTGGTCAACCTATACATAAAAAGAGTCTCAAACTGTACTATCACATATAGAGCTTATTACATCTGTCTGCATTACATTTGTTGCCATGAAAGGGACAGATGAGCAACGCTTCTCCTATGCACCATGCTGTCGCTTTACCTGACCGGGATCTTCACATGGAGACTGATTAGAATCCTGGCCGACTGAAACATTCTTTGCCGCGTCTGCATTTCAAATGAGACATAGTAACATACAAAAAAAAAAAAAAAAAAAAAATCCTGCCGTTTATTAAACATGCACACACCATTCATTCCTAGGATTGAGAGAAATATTATGCCATTAGCCAAATTTATTTTGGCACTGGGAAAAAAAAAAAAAAAAAAAAAAATGTAATGGCACCTTATCTGACATACACCGATCAGCCACAACATTGACACCAATGCTCCAATGCAAGCATACTCACACACACTCTCGCTCTCTCTCACACGCAACACACGTTCAAACTGCAGTGCAAGGTTTAAAAAAATAAATAAATAAAATAAGGCCTAAGTTCACAGGGCAGCGGAAAACGTAAGACATAACAAATATACTGTTTAATTCTTAAAGATGTTTAGATAAATATCTTCAAATACTTAAAACACACTGACTAACAGGTGTAGGCAACGTACCTGAGTCACTCAGAATGAGCAAGTTCCTCTTCAGCATCTCATAGACAGGGCTGAGAAAAAATATGGCATATTAATAAAGAAAAAAATAAATGAATAAAATGTATAAGCTGCTGCATTATTTTATGCCAGAGATTAATTTTATATAACAGTAGCACTGACTTCTTGTGGCAATTACAAGGTTTATCTAACGTTCTCATTTCTACAGTCATGACTTACAGACATGCTTCTAGAAAATCCATAATTACTGATATATTGAAATTCCATGTGAGGACATGTTTGTCCTTTTTTTTTTTTTTTTTTTCCAAAAAGGTCTGCACTGTCCACACTTTAAGACAGTCAAATGTAAAGCAGCTATGGTTATTGTTTTTCAAACATGAGAAAAGTGTCAAGGACAGGGTTTTTTCCTTTACTGAAAACATAACACTTATTTTGCTTTATAAATTTAAAAGTGAAGAATGAGATGCAAAAAAAAGTAAAGATTACAGGTCATTCAACTCTTAACCATCAATGAATCAGCATGATTCGGTGTTAGTGTTGCCAACATGCAGTGGTAAAGTGGAATAAAACACTTAAATATATATATAATCATATATAATCAATTGTCTTTTTTTCCTTCTGCAATGTTTTATTTCAAAATCACTTCACTGTTTTGAGGATACTCCTCATTTGCTCACAGAAGAAATGAACTCACCTGGGACTTTTGACAGAAAAGCTTCCCACTTCCAGCAGCTCGCCGAGTGGATCATCTTGACAATGGACTATGTGCTGCCTCTGTTTGTCATACAATTCCTTCACGATAATGTACTGGCCAAGGTAGTGCATGACCTGTAATTAGAAAGCATTGTAACTTTGAAAACTGGGAAAACATCTTTATAGACCAATCTGTTTCATTCTGGCCGTGCTAAGTAACCATGAGCTGCGTACTGCATGACAGCGAGGATGTTGCAGTATACAGTATAAATGGATTTCCTGCACCAAAAATCAATTGCAGTAGCTACAAGATTTATTCGTGGACAATTGGGGGGAAAATGCTGTGTTTGGGTCTTACCTATCCTTAAAGAACAAAGAGAAAACAGATAATTTCATCAACTAATCTAAAAGGACAGAAGGAGTGAAGCTGACTGGTTGGTTCGTGTCACTGCAGTGCACTTGCAGCATTCTGAAAATGTTTTTTTTCCCATCTCATTTCGGCATAGACACATAAGGAAAGCTGAGCGTCACTCTCCATTGTGAGCGTGTTTATGATAAAAAACACACAACACCAGTAAAGCCACATGATTTAGAACAGGATGACCTGACCGGGATGAAATGGAATGCTGACTGCACACCAGACCTGCGCACGTTGGCACTGAACCTCCACAATCACAAACGCTACAATTGCCAAACATAGCAGAAAGCTTTCGTCTAGTCTACGTTTCTCCTGAAGGCCTGACTTTGCCCATGGATCATGTGAATAATGCAGCAGATGGGAGGAATTCAGAAGAAATGTGCTCCCCAGCATTCTGATACTTCGCACAACCACGAAATATATTGTGAAGACTGGGAAAATCAATAGGGCGCAGGGTTTGTTGTGGTTGCTCAAAGAGTAAAGAAAATATAAACACTGGTGATCAGCCAACTGATCCTGTTCACCAGGCAACTACAAATGAAAAACCGACAGCCCAGAGCAGAGCTGTATTCTGTACAGCAGGTCTAGTGACTTTTTTTCCATCACTGTGTGGGAAATTCTTCTGAACATATGCTAAATTAAACCAGAGTTATGCTTCTGGTATGCTTTATACTTTGAAGTCTATATATTTTGACAGGTTAGAAATGCCTAGCTAAGTAGAAACACTTACAGTTATAACATCCTTAAACCATTCACCAGTTTTAGCTTCTCATCTCAGAACTGCTTTTGGCTGGACAATTTTCAGTGAACTACATCTTTCTTTAACCCTTAAAACTCAAGCAGCATAAATCAGTGTAGGAAACACAACATTGGTGAATGACGGTTTAAAAAAAAAAAAAAAAAAACCTAAAGAAGTCCTGTGGGTGTGTTTGTTGTCGAGGAGGGATTCGAACATCAAACTGTGCATTTGGGTTTCAAATAACTTTTACAACACGTAATATGAATATGGGTATGACATTTGCAAAAATGTGAAACTTATAAAAATGCTCATATTTGTATCATCTTTTTGGTTATAGAAACAACTGAAAACCACCATAAAACACAAGATCTGACAGATCTGTGCTTTTTTTTTTTTTGGCCTATGTGACCCATTTTTACACTTTTTTTTTTTCAGTCATATTTATATAGGGCAGCACAGTGGCATTGTGGTTAGCACTGTGGCCGAGGAACTCCAGAGCAGAGTGTTTGATTCCCACCTTGGATCTTTGTGCACTGAGTATATATTTATTAAAATATATACTAATAAGAAGAAATGCCTTAAAAAAAAACTCTAGGTTTTTTGGGGTTGACGTCAGTGCTGAGAATGCTCAGCTGTCCAAATATTAATGGGTCAATGACACGTCCTGTTTCAACGACGGATGACAAACAGGGTTACATGCTGTGCATACAGTAGCAGCAGACGCAGGCATGTATAGCAGGTGTATGTAATATACGGTGACAGTATGCACTACCAACCTCCTTCAGAGTGAAAACCTCCTCCTGAGCTCCAGCTACCCGGAGAATCTGCAGCAGGGGAGCCTTGGGCTGGACCTACAATAAGAAGAACGAATGATTATTGATTTATATGCTTTCTGCTTGCGATAATAATAATAATTATTATAATAATAATAACAATTCATCAATCTGTCGAGGTTACCGGACTTCCTTCCCCGGGCAGAGCTCTGCATGCTGAGCTTGAAGCCGTGTGCAGAGCTGATGATATGGAGTTCATCATTAGGAAGCTGCAAAAACATGAGAAGGCAAATTAAGCAAACCTTGAGCGGTATACTATATTAATAACAGGATAGACAACGTACTGTGCTTATGAGTGGTGTATTCAATTAGTCAAGCATTCACACGAGCTGGTTATTCACCTGTCACCAAAAGGAGATATTTATCTCCTTTTTATGCGAGTCACTTCTTAAAATTAGCATTCATTCCAGATATAGTTATAGGCACCTAATTAACAATAATAATAATAATAATAACAACAACAACACTCAGCTACTCAGTTAGCTCACGCTAAGCTTCAGCTAGCAAACCTAGCAACAAGCCGTGCTAGTTAGCGCGCGAGCTATATGTGCTAGCAGGTTTAAGCATTTAAGCACAAAATACACCAAGGAGATCAAATAATCTCACCTTAAACTCAAACCATAACTAAAGGTTTACATTGTTGGTTTTTTTTATTTTCGCTAAAACAGGCCAGCGGCTTTAACCAGCAGCACAGTATTTTTTATTTTTATTTTTTTTGAATGATGCTCCTAGCTAACAGTCGGAGAATGGTTAACCGCCTACAACTGACGTGGTAAGAGTCGATTCCAGAAAAATCGCTCGGCAAGTCTTTCGAGTTCAAAAAGATCGAAACTTTTCGTCTTTTCAAAATAAGAGTCCGTGATTTGAAAATAAAAACGAAGTCGGACTTGTCCAGAAAATGGCGTCGCATAAGCAGGAGTATTATATTGAGCTTGATGTAACAAGAATCATTTTCTATCCCTTAGCACGTTTCATTTCATTTTTGAAACAAAAAATATATATAAATGTTCTTTTGAGGACACAGCTGAGATGAAGCGCCTCCACAGCGGTAATCTCATGATAAAATTGAAGTGAGGAACATTATATTGTGTACAGAGTAGACAGAAGCCAGTTGACATCATTTATAAACATGCTCTATGTCATCTCCTGCTTGAATGCCTCATGATGTTCTCTGGTTTTCTTCCAACTCCCAAAACATGCCAAAATGTGGCTTAGTTAAAAACAAATTGCCCCTATCTGTAGAAGTGTAGGTGGTACGGAGGCTTAGTGGTTACCTCCAGGATCCTGGTACGATTTCCGCCTCAACAAACAAGTGTGGTGTTTGCATGTTCTTGGCCTTTCCGAATCACCCATAGTGTATTAATGAGTGTGTGTGTGTGTGTGTGTGTGTGTGCCCTTCGATGGATTGGCACCCCATCCAGGATGTACTCTGCCTCGTGCCCTAAGTCTCCTGGGATAGGCTCCACACCCACTGTGACCCTGTATACAGGATAAAGCCATATAGACGATGAGTGAGTGAGTGTAAATGTGTATACTAAGCACATGGTGCCTATCCAAGTCTAGTGTTCCTGGGATGGAACATGGAAGAACCAAAGACATTCAAAATTAATTGTTGAACTTCTGATACACAATGATGATTATTTATTACATTTGACTTCATTATCTTTATTTCATCTCATTTCAGCCTGTTACAGAATTATGTTAATCCTACTACATGGGCTTCTTGATTGCAGTTGCTTTTATTAAGCGAGGTAGGCATTATATAAACCTGGGGGGGTGGGGAGAAAGACCAAACGGAATTCATTTTTGTACACAATCTCTAATATATAAATCTATTATGCATGAACAATTTTGTGTCTCCCCTCTTTTTGCCTTGACCTGGCCAGTGTGCGCACTTGGTAGCCAAATAACCCTCTTTTATCCACCATTGCCCCTCCAAAAAGGTGATGTAAATCATTACTTAACATTTTAGCGTGTGCTATGTTTAAGGCTTGTCTAGTCACATGCAATATAACTATACACAAAAAGGTAAATATAAATTATATGTAAATATAATTATACATCTATATAAAAAAATTAATTATTGAATTCAAGTGTTTCAATCAGGCCCCTTATCCCCAGCGAAGGGCAATCTATAATGTTTTAGCATACCGAGTCATCTTGGACAATGCTATGCTTTCAACTTTGTGGCAACAGTTTGGAGAAGGCCCTTTTCTATTCCAACATGACTGTACCCCAGTGCACAAAGCACGGACTATAAAGATGTGGTCTGATGAGTTCGATGTGGATGAACTTGACTGGTTGACCGGACCTCAACCTCATCAAGCACCTTTGGGATGAACTGGAACGGAGATTGTGCGCCAGGCCTTCTCGTCCAACATCTGTAACTGACTTTATAAATATTCTACAGAATGATTGGGCATGAATTCCCACAGAAACACTACAAAATCTTGTGGACAGCCTTCCAAAAAGAGTGGAAGCTGTTACTGTATAGCTGCAAAAGGGGGACCAACTCCATATTGAAGTATGTGTATTTGGATACAATGTCATTGCAGGTTTGGTCAAATACTTTTGTCCGTATGTAGAGAGAGAGAGAGAACGCATATTTTGAACTATAGTATGATGTAAGGATACTCCTAATTTGACCAAGAACCCAGTGATAATTAGAGCACATAATACCTCATACAAACCCCTAAAATTTTCAAATCTCTGTACAAGTTAGCCCAAACTGTAACTAGACTGTAATTATAGTAAGCATACTGTATGTCTTAATTTACTGATTATTGTAATTAGTGTATGCTATTGTACTGTATATTGTATTTACAGTACACCATAGTTCTTTTGGTACATGTGCACATTAACTGTATTTGAGGTTAACCTATATCATTGGATAATATGGCCAAAACTGCATTATACTGTAAATATAGCTAAAGCTTCATTTTTGTTTGTTTTTTTACAATTGAATTCCTGAACAGTCTGTAACATAAATCTGACACAGTAAAAGAATTACATTTTGAATTCAATTGAAATTCATCTTTCACTAAATTGAAAGTCTATTTTTCATCATTGTTTCCACCAAAATACATGCAACACTATTGTTCATACGCAGCAATGTTGAATTCTAGTTTCTGATTAGTCAGAAGACTTTTTTAAAACTTTTTTTTAAATCAATGTAATGCACCACAAAGATACATAACACTAGTTCATGTCTTTATCAGACTAATATAATGCTCTCTTCTTTGGTCATTCTTTGGCTAAATTTTTCACTCACCAAAAAAAAAAGAAAAGAAAAAATGGTACTGGCTACAGTTGTCATCAATAATTCCTAGCCCATGTATTTAGATGCTCTGCTTAGTCACTATTACTACAATTCATTTGCATTTGAATTCCCATGCTGATCTGTATATTGTTTCCTTATAGTTTGGCTATTCTTCACTTGTTTGGTTTTTATCTTGTCAGGTTATCAATCTTTTATCCCCTCCTCACAAGTCTGCTGTCTCTGATAGAAAAACTTAATATCACGCTCGAGCCCACGCAGCTGTTGCGCATTTCATTATTTTAAATTACCACACATTTATGATGTCATAAATTAGACAGATCTTTTTTTTCCCCCCCATTAAGTCTGCTCAAGTCTGCACTCGAATTTTGATTTATAAGGACCCCAAACATGGATCATATGTTCATTAGTGTAACAAAGAATACACTGGTGTGACTTTAACATTCCATCATTTTTCCCGCCACAAAATTTTCAAACATCAGGATGTAGGGAATGTACGCTGCATAGCCAAAAAGAAAGGCACCATTCCAGACGCACCTGCATCAGGCAAAGAAAATAACTGAGGAGAGTTATAAAATAACTGGAACTGAGTTAAGACCTGTCCAATGCATTATTAAAAACATGGAAGGACAGTGGTGATTTGTCAACTTTGCAGAAGAAATATGGTCAGAAACAATAATCATAAATGATTGTCATTGAAGATCACTTAAATGCTTGAAGTTGCATCATTAAAAAAAAAAAAAAAAAAGTTAATATCACAGCTATGTTTTATAGTGAAAGCATGGGCAGCGCAAGGAGAACTTACAAGATTGGGACTAAACAGCTGTGTGTCTCTTGTTAATGAGACAAATCAGGGGAAAAGGCTTCAATTAGCTGGGAGTATAAGGATTGGTCTTTGAAGCAATACAAAAGGTTATGCAGTCTGATGAGTCCAAATCGACCCTCTTCCAGAGTGATGGTGGGCAAGAAGGGAAGTACATGAAGCTATGAACCCATCAGGAATAAAGCCTACCATTCATACAAGCCTCTGGAGACAGTGTCATGATCTGGGGTTGTTCATTTAGTTCTAGGCTCAGCAACATTACGTGGCAATAAAATTACATCACACGGATGTACTGAAATACCAGATTATTGCATCTACTGTATGAATTTTTTTTCTTCCCTGACAGCTTGGGCCTTGCATTTGTGCTTTCCTCCCATTCCTTTCTTATTTTTTCCATAGTAGTGTATTTACTCTGTGAATAGGGAAACTTTGTGCACAATCTTCTAAAGCCTTGTTCGAAAAACTTCATTATCTTAGGTAAAGTTTGTTATACTGTATATTGTCTCAAAGGGCTCTGAGATTAAATCAACATTCCACATTACAATTCACATAACTAGTTCTTATTCAAAACAGCAGACTTTGGAGAAAAAACAATATATATATATATACCGTTCAAAAGTTTTAGAACACTTTCTAACTCCATGATGGTTCCTGATTTTTATTTCTTTC
>JAQMYL010000016.1:14585389-14610926 GCA_030014365.1 Clarias pachynema | reverse complement strand
AGAAAATAAATCACTAAACAAAAACAAAGAAATTTGCAAGTGTTCTAAAACTTTTGAACGGTAGTGTATATATATATGAATACAAGCAGTGAGATACTGTACCTGTAAGTGCAATTTTTTTCTGACAAGCCTATGCAGATTTCGAAGGAAAAAGGGAAAGAAAAAAAAAATTCACCCTCTTCCTGACAACCCATTGTTAAATACTTCTGACTCCTGAGTGGAAGTGTATGTTAAGATCACAAGTGGAATAAGGTACCAGGTCACACCACATCAACACTTATTCAAGGAATAAGGGAAAAAATGAGTCCTAATATATTTCAAATCCTAATGGCTTTATTTATTTATATATATTATATATTTATATATATAGTTGTATATAATAACTTTCACCTCAATTGCTCGGATATCTTTTTTTTTTGTTTGTTTGTTCTGTTAATTTCAAACGACAGGACATAAAGAACAAGGCATTCCACATGATCATATATTACAAAAGAGTAAATAAAATTTGAAGGTGTGCACATCACACGCATACATACATACGTACATACATAATACACTTGCGTTTTTGTTAGTATAAAGTAATGGGAAATGGGCATGGCTGCGTTCACCAAGACAGAAAAGAAAAAGCATAGACAGTGTGTGTGTGTGTGTGTGTGTGTGTGTGTGAGAGAGAAAGAGAGAGAGAGAGAGAGAGAGAGAGAGAATCGAGATAAATAATTTGATCACATTCTAAAATCAACCAATCTGTTGCATAGTTGGAAGCAAACAGGACTGACATTTTGGCATGATAAGTTATATTTACAAAAAGGGAAAGTGTTGTGGAGAGGGGGATCTAATGCCAGATTTTTGTCAGCTGAAACACACACCGATAAAAGATGCTGTTTACGATCATCAATCACTTCCTCAAAGGGTTTCAGTGCACCGTGAATGATTCTGAAGCAGGTAATAAAAAAAAAAAGTTTTAACCATCTTCTGTTATTAGAACCCGAATCTCTAATAAGGCTCTTATTATCTATAAAAAGATAATATTATATCTCATTATCTCCCAATGTAGGTCTGAAAATGATGGGGGGCGGGGGGGGACAAATGATGAAGTGTACACCCTTTCTCTTCTTCCCATTATGTAGTGTTGTGAATTCTCTGTTGATCAGACGTTTCATAAATTGATAACTGGTAACATGGAGTCACCTTTTAGCCCTTGGAGTGCTATTAAAGTGCTATACTACGTAGTAAGAACACATTTATGTCGCTTAGACTAAACTGGGCAGAAGTAGCTGAAGTGTAAACACAGACTGTGGCAGAAAGCATTAGCAAGTTTCACATCTGGCACCAAAAAACACAAATTGCACATCACTCCCACTTTTAGTAAAGATGCTGATTTCAAACCGACCTTTTATGGACCTTAATTTTAAAATCTAAAACTATAGACAACTCTCCAAAACTTTTCAGGAAATTAACACAGTGGTGCGACTCGATGCTGCTGAATGGCACTTTCGTGATCACGAAGACAGCATGCCATTGAAAAGATTTAAAATAATAATTATTAAAAAAAATAAACGCACTCCATTTTATGCAACAAAGTCACCTCGGTAACAAATGTAAACATGACCTCGGACAAGAGAGTACGGTAACCTCTCAAAAACACAGTCTACTGTAAATATTAAGAAGAGTGCTACTAATGTAAACTAATCTTAGCCCAGATCATCAACAATCAAAATGTATAGTCGTATTCAAAATTTTAGTGAAATGAGAAGTAAAAAAAGATCTGTTCCAACACTTGGTAAAAAGAAAACCGATGGCTCTTTTTTTCTTTTACATTTCATAAGTTCTAGCCATATTTTCACTTATAGTTGAATTTTCAGATGGAAATATTTGCCCTTTACACAAAATATAAAAGTTACTTATAGGTAGTGCTTAAAATATGGCTATGTTAGAATTTGGTTATAATAATAATAATAATAATAATAATAAAAGCTTAAAAAATTAGATTAAAGAAAGATGGAACTGTGAATGTGACATTTGTAAGTGACCACAGCCAATCACAGTAATTGCCGGTCACTAAAAACAGCATCCAATAATTTTTGCTTTTTCATGTCTATAGAATCATCTACCGGATTTACAGAGAAACCACTGCTTTCGTTTTGCATTCGATGAAATGAAAGCGCTCATTCGAGCCACTGATGGAGTGATGAAAATGATCGATGCTTACCTTCAGGTTCATTATTTAAAGGTCCCACTTTTATTAGCTAAAAGACTCGAACAGCCTTGCACAATGACTACCACTTAAAAATATACATAAATAATTAAAATCTAAAATTCGATGTCTCACATGGAGAAAAGCTGCTTCTTTTACAAGTAGGTGACGAAGCCAAAGCTGGACAAAATGTATGACCGACTGCATGACAGTAATGGAAATGACCCAACAGAGATTGGACTAAAAAAAGTCCATCCATTCAGCTCATATTACTAGTGATTGCAGAATATTAGGTTTATTCAGCAGCCCATTCTCTCCATCTTACAAGTAATAAAGTGCAATCCATGCCTGGAGATAAGAGCATGATGGTTGAGTGCACAAGGTTCCATATAAATATATATAAACATAAAATCGTATCATCTAATAGAGTAACCAGCGCCCATTTTTCCTACGACAGCATCGTGTCAGTGTGTGTTTCTTCTGCTCTGTTAATTTACGTGAAGTGTGCAAGTGTGTGTGCGCGCCACGTGCGGCATTCATTGGGAGAACGAGTACAGTATTATTTTTTTCCCGGGATGTCTCATTCAAATTCTTAATCATGCAAACACTGAACACATATATTCAACAGTTAAGAGATTTCTTTTAAGCAACACAGGACACTAGAAATACCACTCACACCAGATTGTACATATTGCTTTGAACCACCAATTTGTTTATAAGTCATGCATGCCACATAGATGATATTAGGTTTATACAAAAATAACACCAGTGCTTATTATCATATTCATAAAGAATGAAAGAAATTTGCTTCCTTTTTTTTTTGTTGTTTTTTTTTTTTTAAACCTCTTCACAATCGAATACACTTTTGAATGCAGTCTAATGTAGGATCTCGCTTGCCTAAGGTATGGAAAATAGGCGGTTGTGGTTGTGACTAACTCCAGGTTAAAAATGCAATCTTTTATTTACAGCTTGCGGTGTACAGTATCACTTCTAAACCCCAAACCTCAAAAAACAAGCGCTGTCGAAAAATCTCAGTAGACTAGATACGCAGTCGAATTAGCTACTGCATGCCACCTCCTCAATTCTCCTTTTGTTTTTTTTTCTTTTGTTACTGCACTTCAGCAAAATGACAAACGTGTACGATACCAAACCGTCCTGCAGAGCCAAATCGGGTTAATGTCGGAACTGAATCTGCTGTTGATTATCATCAGTGTACAGCAAAATGTCCAGGGACAAGATGATGTCATGAGATGGATAAAAAGGACGAAGTCAGCTTCACAAATATTTCTTTAGGACATCTTTAGGACTCTGAACAGATGGACCGAGGGAACAAAGTAGTGTCGTCTTAACAACGTAACACACATTTATGTAGGGACTCGAATAACCCTAGATAATGATTGTACAAAACTACACTTTGGCAGAACTTTCTTAAAGCTTTGACGGCAGGAACAAGCATTTGTTTTTAACACTACACTGAACGCAGTACATGGTGCACTAGATGATCATGAATTGAGCAGATTGAAAAAAACTTGAAACAAAACCCAAACAATTATGTCCTTAAGACAAATTATATTTGGGCAAAGGCATGAATTTACTGTCAAACAAACCATGAAATAAAACAGCCCAAGTTAAAAAAAAAAGTGTATATATATATATATATATATATATATATATATATACACATATATATATATACATACACACACACTCACACACACACACACATACGTTTAAGTTGTGCTTAAAAGTTTGCAGACCCTGAAAGACACTGTTACATGTTGCCATTTATTTGGAAAATATAACAATGCAAAAAAAAAAAAAAAGATCAATTATTAATTATCAATCATCAATTATCATGGGGAAGACAAAAAAAAAACTCCCAGTAAAGGTACTTGAACTTTCTAAAGCAGGAAAAGTATATAAAAAGATCTCAACCCCTGAAAATGTCAGTCGGTACTGTTCAAACTCTGATAAAGAGGTGGAAAATAAGAGGCAGGTGGTCAGGTAGCCCAAGAAATCACTACCACTAGAAATATTGTTTGGGACGTAAAGCAAAACCCACCAACAACATCGAGAGAAATACAGGTTGCTCAGGAAAAAGCGTGGTGGTGGTGTTACAAAGAAAGCCTTTACTGCACTGATTGGGGCATGCCAGACAGCACCTAGACAAGCCTCCCAGCTTCTGGAGCAGATTCATTTGGAGTGATGAGACCAAAACTGAACTTTATGTTTGGAGAGGAGTCAACAAGGCCTATGGTGAAAAGTACACCATCGCCAGAAAAAGGTGAAGGTTCTAGAGTGGCATCAGTCTCATCTGACCTGAATATCACTGAGCCACTTTCAAACATGCAGTTCATGCTAGCCATGCGGAAGGCCCGGGTTCGATTCCCAGCCAGTGCCCAAACCCCCCAGCCACTGGATGCAGTGCAGGTTGCGTCAGGAAGGGCATCCGGCGTAAAACCTGTGCCAAGTTGTTGTGCGGACTGGATATTCCGCTGTGGCGACCCCTTGCCGGGAGCAGCCGAAAGACCAACAACAACATTCATAATTATTTCAAAAGACTGCATGCAATCATTAATGCTAAAAGGGGGCAATACACAATAGTAAGAACTAAAGGTATGCAAACTTTTGAACAGGGATTATTTCCTCATTCTCTCAGTCATGTTTTGTTTAATGAATGTTTCATGCTGTTTTGCCTTACATATGAACTTGAGTGCTATAAGAAATATAAGAAAATCTGTTTTGTCTTCTCACTCATGTTTTCTTTAAAAAAAAAAAAAAAAAATGTAAAAAATCAATGCAAACTTTTGAGCACAACTGTACGTTATTCTGTAATACCATGCCAAAGAACAAAACAGTGTGACTGCACATGATGGAAATATGCATTGTAACAAAGGCAATTATTTAATTAACAAAACATTCCTTTTACAACTAGTAACGTCAATGCAAGTGTCCGTGTAACATTTACAGTAGCCGGTATGTTGGACAAACCACAGGCTTTCGTTTTCCCAATGCACCTACAACATTCAAAGGCGGTTTTAAACCAAGCTGAGAGTTTTAGGAATCTCGCCGGATTGAAAGTAAACACACATCACGCTCTCGTTCTCGTTCTCTCCTTGGCCAAAACTTTTCCCGTTAAACGTGGCATAAGTGTATCTGCGAAACAATGTACTCTTTACTGCCCCATGTCTTTACTAAATCTGCGAATGCTCCGAGCCTATACACCTTTAATTTATAGATTTCCAAAATATTAAAAAGTACTTAATATAAAAATACAGAACAGTTGTAAAAAACAGAACAGAACATCAACGTTTATATGAAATTTACACAATTCGCCGGAGTAATACGTCACTTTGGGAAATAAGCGAAACAATGTAAATAAAATTGCCAGTAGGGGGAAGCGCGGCTTCGTCGGAACTGTAGCGTTTGTTCATTATATATTAAAGTGGTCCGTCTTCTTTCTTTTAGACAGTGACTGAATTTTAAAAGCGAAGAAGGAAAGCAAAAATGGGCTTATAAAAGAACAACCTATAAAATATGGCTCTTAGCAAGTAGAAAAAGGATATTGAGGATCCTGCCTAACCTAGCTCGGTATGAAGTCAGGATTAGAAATATGGCAGTACTACGATTTGGGAATTAGAAGGACGTGGCCGAAAGCTGTCAGGATTTTCTGCTCAGCTAACAGGCCGTTCACAGGGCTCTCTAACACAGGCTTCAGGTTGCAGAAAACATGTCAGCCTTTTATGCTTTCCTTTGGAGGAGGAGGAGGAGGAGGAGGAGCGTTGGAACTGCTCAGAGCCTCCTGATGTCTTCTTCTGCAACTGATCAGCACGATATTGGGTAGAGTCTAACACGGAATGGCGAAAAAGAAGACCTGAATCTAAGCTGAAAATCGACTTTGACTGCAGAAACCCGTGCACACACACCACACAATCATGAGTCGTGTTAAACACAAAGTGAAAAAGGTTTCATGGTGACGTCCTCTACCTCGAGTGATTCTGCTAGACAGGGATTACAATTAGGGGTTGTTGTTGTTTGTTGTTGTTTCTTTTCTTTTTTTTTTCTGGCTGGCTGGCTGAGATCGAGATGATGAGTTGCATGGCCCACTCGTCCCATCGTGGTGAAATCACATACACACTTTCACTCTACTTTCAGCATAGCAGCCTTAGGTCTGTGCGTACAGAACCCAAAATATGATCAAATAAACAAGACGAACAAGGATGACCTTAAATCAAAAGTTAATGTATTTGGAGGAAAAGAAAAAAAAAGAAAAGAAAAAAAAGTAGTGTGTGTTTGTGGACTATAAGACACTGGTAGACAGCAGTTCTGGCAAAAAACAAAAAGACAATGTTTCAAACTTTGGACTACCTTCCACTTGTGTTTCTAACCAACATAAAATGAAGGATAAAAAAAAAAAAAAAAAAAGGATAAAATCATGTACGAACATTAAAGCACATTTCAAGTTGTAAATCTGAAAGGGTAAAAGCTGTTGAAAAACTGTGTCCTAAGAAACGATACACAAATCAGGCAACATGGAAAAAGAGAAACAAGGATACAATGTCATTGAGGGACAGGCTGCAGCCTCCGATCTGCCCTGTGTGGCTTGAGTTGAGTTGGACCGTGCCGTGCGTGCTGTCGGAGCGCCGACGCCGCGCTGCCGGTCGAGGAGAAAAAAAAAAATGTCTCCATGGGAGGATGCTGCATGAAGGGTGAGGTGTTTTATTTATTTCTTTATTTTTTCCAGAAAGGAGGAGCTTGCAGGAGAACAGGATCGGGATTGATGCGGGGAGGAAAAGATGGTCAGATGGAGGACTCGCGGTCATGGACGGAGCTGTTCGGCTGTCCTCCGCCTCCGCCTCCGCTTTTCCTGGGGGAGGCGGAGGAGGAGGACGCGGAGGAGGAGGAAGGCAGCGGCTCGATCTCGGCGCTGCTCTCCTCTATCGTGGGTACGCGCTCTTCCTCCTCGACCCGTGGCATGAACTCAGGGTGGACCATGAAGTTGTGGATGGAGCTGTTGGACTCGAGGCCCGTGTACAGTGAGCTGCGGAAAGCGTTCACCACCTTAATCTGGGGTTGTGGAGAAACAGATGCAGAGAGAGAGAGAGAGTAAAGAAAAAAAAAAGGATTAGAGAGATTACACTAGGGTGATCTGCATACATGTCTCTATGCTGGAGGGTTTGTGCATTAAATCACTGATAAGAACACAAACATTGATGGCATCTTAAAAGATAAAGCTTTTTTTTTTATTTATTATGAAACGATACCAAATATAAATATAGCATAGCACAAGCATCAAACACATACACACACAAAAAAAACACCCTTTCCCAATTGAATATGGAACAACAAGCACGTCACGACATCAAACACACCACAAGCACTAAAAATACCACAAACACTAGACATGCTACACAAACAGGCAGCACCCAATCACGTGCACGTTACTGTACTGAACAAACATCTTCTCCTTATTCTTTTGCACGGGACGTGTTGAGGAGAGAAATGGAAAAGATGAGACTTTTTTTTTTTTTTTCTTCTCTAAAGGAAGGAAGAGAAAAAGAGGTAGCGTGATACACACTCACTGCGCAGTCTGGGATGAATTTCCCAGAAACACTTCTGCAGGACAAAGAGGTTCTCAGTGGATCAGTGGAAGAACAGCACACTTCTAAGCAGTTTAAAAGGATCTTCACGTTTACAGTATGCTGCTACAGTATTACTGTATTTATTTGGTTCTATGCAAAATTTGCACAGCTGGTCATCTGACATAATCCTGCATCTGGAGTTGTTGTGCGAGTGCATCGAACAACGGCTGGATCGCGTGAATCAAGCATTTTGAGGTGTTTCATATTAACAACATGTCCGTGGCTTATACACATGTTATGTTCTCAAGGTGTCGATCTGTGTATAATGATTTCCCTTAAAAAATAAATAAATACAAATCTGGTACAAATCATCTTTATAAAAATAATAGCAAAAAAAAAAAAGTCTTTATTATTTGTATTGCTCTAGAATTAAAGACAGCCCAGGTCAAGGGAACATCCTTTGCTAAGTTGCGAATAAAGCATGTGGTTGATGGTCTTATATCAGGCTTAAGATCTGGAAGTCTCTTTGCTGCAATACTGGCAGACACACAAGCATGAAACCACCATATGTCAGGGTGAGAACATACTCACTTACACACTCTCTCTCATGCACACACACACACATTAATTTTTGTCAGGTGCTTGCTGAAGTGTGGAAATGAGCGACCGGGGTAAAAGAAAGACGAGCTCCAGTGCTTCCTTCTTTGAGTGGCAGAAAGCCGTTTCTGAATTTACACCCCGCGGTTACATTCGTACACACGTCGAGAGCTCTCGCACTTCTCACTTTCTATCACCGATCAACAGTCTTTTACTTTGCCTGTGCTTGTTTTCTGACCTAGTAGGAAAGAAAGGTCCTTTTCCGAGACCGATCTTGGTATTGGTGTTCAAGTCTGAGCTTAAACCTGTCCACCTGCGTGCGCACTGTCTCCATCGCATCCTTAATGCAGTGCATGCCTACGCCGTGCCTTTTGCTTCTTCCTGAAGCCGTAGGTGTTTTTTCCTATGCTGTTCTTTCTTAAATAAATTGAGACGGCGTAAATATTGACCACCTGCTGCATTACGATCTTTATTGAAATCGCATTTCGTCATGAGGTCAAACCCTTTGCCTCGACACGTACAGTATGGCAGCCGGTCAGGTTTATAGCACTCGATAAACTTTAACCCCACAGGAAATGAGCCATGCAGAATGCTCAGGAAGACATAGAGGAGAAACACACAAGACAAAAAGACTCTCAAAAATGGGCAAACATCAATCATTTAACTCCCCAGAACCAGAGTCGCGCTTCTATATATTGTTTCCTCGGAGAAGAACTGTCACTTATAAATCATTTCTCGGCAGAAAGGGAGAAGACTGCTTTGATAAACGCATACCACAAATACAAGCTGACATTTTTCAGCTTTCAGCGAGGGATGCCGCGGAAAGGTTTCCGCCTAGGTAACCGAGATAAAGCGAGTAGAGGAGTCATGACTCGCATGTCCTCCTGCAATACAGAGTGGGAGGGATGAGCGGAGCATGTCGTGTCGGAGATCTGGAGAGAGGGGGCGAAGGTGGGGCTGGAAAAAAAAACCTAGAAGACGGTTAGAGTGGGGGGGGGGGGGTTGTGTAACGTGTGAGAGAAAGACAGAAGGGAGGGTGTGTGAGAAGGAATGGGAGGGGGGGGTGTGAGAGAGAGATGAAGAGTCTCTGCAGTCTCTCATCACTGGTGAGAAAGTGAGATATGAGAGAGAGAGAGAGAGAGAGAGAGAGAGAGAGCTATAAGTGTGAGCATCTGCACATTTTCATCTCTCTCGCTCGGCTCTGTTGCTGGGCAGACACTGAACAGGACGTTGCGACCCGTCACCTTGGAGACACACCTTGTTCTCGCAGGCCGGCTCAAGGTCATGGCCCGATTACACCGCATTCCAGCAGGCTTTTATCACTTCCTCTTCCGTTTTTTGGGGGGAGGATTCGAACCAGACACATTGTGGGGGGGTTAAATTATAAATTCATTAACTAGCCCACAGAGTTAATAAAGGCACCAACATGGTGCCCAGTGCCATGTTTCTGGTTGCCAGGAAACCTCCTAATTTAAAAAAAGAAAGAAAAAAAGCTTATAGAGATGGGGTAAGATCATGTATCGCCACACTGACCCCAGAATCAAAAGATTTTTAGAGGAAAATTTTAATTAATATATGCTTGCAAATTTATATAACCCTGCACATTATTCTGTGGTAGGTGGTTTAGAATTGTAACAAAGTCTATATGCATATAAATATATAAAATATGAATATTAATAAAATCGAGATACCAAATCGAGTTGGCACATGGGTATCATGAGATCACATCAGGAGGCCCCTACTGATCCCCATCCTTACTAGCTAATGCAAACTATTTTGTTACATTAGCTGGATGTGTTTATCCGAGTTATTTTGCTACATTCCTGATGCTCTAAAACGCGTGTTGCTTACTACATGACAAATAATCTGCCCATTAAAAATGACCTACTGCTTTAGTTATAATGCGGCAGAAAATGACATCTTTGAAATATCTATAGAACACTGAAACTGAAACACTAAATGTCCCTAATGATCAAGCCAGAGGCAGCGGTGGCAACTCGTCTGGAATAAACCTTTAGAGGAACCAGACTCAAAAGAAAACCCATCCTCATCTGGGGGACAACAGATAGTGTGATCAGGATTAATTACTCATTCACAGCTGTGCATTACAAAATCAGGCACTTCAAGTTCAAGCATGAGGGTCATTTATTTATATCATCAATATTAGGGATGAGACTATATGCTTTTGTCTCGATACACGATATGGTGCTCGCGATTCGAGTAAAAAAAAATTAAAAAAAACACCGATACGACTTGCATCATACAACAGTGTATGACTAGAATACTTGCACTTTTTTGCTCCTTTTTTTCCTTTTCTTGATATCTGTTTATATAAACAAAAAACAACCATATATACAGCAAAGTCAAAGTGCAAATATTTCTCAAAACCATTTCTAATAATAGTTTCTAAAGATACATTTTGTGTCATTTATGTGTCAATATCCATAAATCCATTCACTGTGTATGTCACTTATCCATTATCGGGTTGCGGGGGGCAGGAGACTATCCCATAGAACTCCAGGCACAAGGTGGGGTACACCCATAAAGTGCCATCCCATCGCAGGGCACGAACGCCCTCACACACAGTCACATTTCTTTGTATTGTGAGAGGAAACCGGAGTACCTTGAGGAAACCCACCAAGCATGCAAACTCCCACACAGAGTGGAGGCGAGATTTAAAGCCCAAACCCTGAATGTGTAAAGCCTCAGTGCTAACCACTAAACCAACACTACTGACTTTTGGATGCTGACATATTACAGATTAAATCTGTTAAATCTGTTTTTTTTTAAACAAACAATTTAAAAGTAAAGAACAGCACTACATTAAGCTTTTGATTATATTTAATGTAATGAAATTGTATAGGTTACTTGACACTACAGGAATTTGACTTTATTCAAACTATTTTCACTTGCTGAGACGACATAATCTACAGTGAAATGTCTGAATAAAGACAGGTCTCTCAATGGTTACGGCATTAAGGTGTAAAAACCTGTGTTCTCCTAAAGAACCCTTATTATTATTATTAGTGGTGGTGCTTGTGAGACAAAGCATCACTTGTATTATCTTGCAGGCTAATTATTATTATTTTTGTTGTACAAATTTTGGTGCGTAACTTGTCCTGTACCATTTGTCATAGACCCTATGAATCTTCTAAGGGGTGGGGGGTAAATAGCCCAAAAAGAATCCTATAGACTTAACATTGAGACCAAATTTGATGGATTCTGGTGCAACAGCAAGGATTTCTTAGAAATATAAAATTTACCACATTTAAAGAGGCTTCCAAGCTGTGTCAGAACAAACCCTGCAAGAGGGTATTAGTTGTACGCCTGGGGCACAAGAGGTGCCCAAATTTGCCCCATTGACATAATATGGTGAAGGTATTCCCCACTGAAACAGGAAGTGCTCACAGTTGCATTCCCTGCTATGGTAACTTCCATAGGAGCTTTTAAACAGAACCCAACTGTCGATCCCACTGTCCTAGAGACATGGGGGTGGGCTAATTTTTTTCAAAATCTTTTGCTGGTGGTTAAGCCTACTACAAAGAATAAAATACTAAAACCCAAGACAGGAGACCACAATACTAGCTGTGAAAAGACACACTTCCTTAGAGTACATGATTTTAAAAAGTTGTAATTGTTATGATTCAACATGGGGGGGAAAAAAACAACCTGAAAAAAAAACAAAAAAACATACATGCATGTACATACAGATACACATGCACACATTTAGATCTTCATGCACATACTGCATACTCATTTTTATTATTATTTTTATTATTATATTTTTAAATGCACTGAATGCTCAGCTATTAACCTTTGCGAGACCCCTTAATTAGATAACGCTTAGAATAACTCTGATCCCCTTAGGGAATGAGGCTAATCTGCTCCTAACTTTCATCAAAAAAAATAAGAAGAAAAGAAGAGAAGAGCAGATCGGCAGCGAGTCGGCGTTAACAGCATTCTGAACCGGTACTGAAGCAGGCGCTTATTCATTTGCTCCATCCATTTCAGCTCACAAGGCATAACACATGCAGACAGTGGCGCAGCCATTCATATTCCTGTCAAACACTGTGCACTGGTATAACCAGAGGGCCAAATGCCATGGTTGATGGAATGAGAGAGAAGTAAGTAGACGCTGTACATATTTTTTTACGTTAAAATATATTTCTACTCTCATAAATTCGGGTTCAGATTAAAAAGCTCTCAAAATTTCACGACACATGCACTACACAGAATTGATTTCATCTTTAAGGCTATAAAATCTGTCTTAATCTCGGGAGCAAAGTCACTAAATGTAATTCTCTGTACAAGCAAATTATTTGTAAGGAACATGCAGCTAGAGTTGGATTTTGGGGTAAAAAAAAAAAAAAAAAAAGACTGTAGGATCAGTGTCACATTTCAATGTTTGTCAGCTCGGCCCTCTCAAAATGTGACAACTTACCAATGAAAAATATTTAGATTACGGTCAAGTCTAACAAAAATTTGTCGTTATTCAAGCTATAATGAACCTAATTATTAGAAAATGATTAATCCTATATTTAGACATGGTTTACTAATTTCAAGCAAATAATTTACCTATTTTAAGGAAAAAAAATTGCCTACTGTATATAATCATAATATTATTTTATAGAAAATTACGTTTTTTCCCCCTATGTAGGAGGGCAACCGCTTGTGTTTTATTCAATTATTTAACTAATAAATACTCCCTATGTTGCTCTTACTATAAAGACACAAGCTACAGTACATCATTTTTAGTCTGTCACTGCTTTGACATGCTGCCCTAATGTAAGAGTTCAAGAAGAAAACTAAGCACATTTCTCCATCTGTTTACGTCTGCTGCTTAAGAATATCAAGAGACTTGATGCTAAATAACGAGGAGGCTAAACCATGCGATCAAAGTAAATTCATACTGTCTAAGAGATTGTATTTACTGCAAACGTGTTTTACGGAGCCTCTTTAAAATAAACCTCTGAAATAGACTTCGTCACTGTGTTAATAAGGAGCAAGAATGGCTGAAATGTACTTTTTCGCGCAAAAAAAAAAAAAAAAAAAAAAAGCGTTCCACCCAGGCATGGAACTGAGGAATGGGAAAGGAATTCGACAAAATCCCTCCACCCAAACATGAGTGCAGAATCTATGGACAGAGCCAAATTCCACAGTTAAGCCTTCGTTATAAATGAGAGAGAGAGAGAGAGCGAGCATTTGGTGATCTGAGATGTTGAGACAGAGTGTTGCAAAGGTGGAGAGGTGAGAAAGAAGGTGGTTATAAATGCTTTGGTTGTTCATGCAGAAGCAGTTTGGCTTGTGCGTTAGGAGCCACTCACTGCCTGCAGTAGAGGAGGAAGCAGGGGCAGGCAGCGCCGTGGCACTGGAAGGGGAAAGCCCTACATGCGTGGGGCTAGAAACTGTTTTTGCGTCGTTGTGCTGGCTGACCACCGAAGGCTGGCGCCGCAGCGCACCGGGCACCGCCGTTTGGCTTGTCTGGAATGTATAAACCACGTCCATCTGCAAAGGAGAGGGAAAGGCCCGGATGAAGAAAGAGGGGAGAAGGAAAAAGAGAGAGAGGGAGAGGAAGACAGGAAGACACCAAGATGTACAGAGCAATCAGTGGTTATAGCAGACATACAGTATGTTATTGAAAAACAGAAAAATGAAACCCTGTAACAATTAGGCTTGAGGCAGCTGAGGAAGAGCAGGGATGGAAAAGAGAGTTTTTTTTAAGTGCATAAAACGTTTATCCTTTTTGTAGGAGAAAGTTTTTTTTTGGTTATTTTAAGATTAACAAAAGGCTGAAAGCTCCCATTGAAAAGTTAAAAAAGAAAGAAAAAAAAAAAAAGTGAAATAAGGACCACAAAGAGGTGACAAAAAAGTGGGTCTACAAGACAGGCATTGATGAGTCCGCTGTGAATCGCGTATGTGCCAATTAATTCCTCTATTGTGTTCCACTAACCAAGTGTGACTGATAAAAAATAGAAATCCAGGAGGATTAGAAATTGTGTTGGTGGGACAGGGAAGCAGCAGTTTTTGCGGTCAAATGGGGAGACGGTGAGGGAGCTTTCAACCGTGTCTGTATCAGAGCTTGAAGGCAAAAAGGGAAGAGACAGTCTGGAACTCAAGGACAGGGAAGTGGATTTGGAACAAAAATCCAGGGCAGATGATACGCACGACATCACTTCACATTTGTCGCCTGATATCGCTGTCTGCTCCAGTTCAACACAGATCAGTCATCACATCACCGTGCACGTTTATATGCAGAACATGGGACATGCTTATACACAGAAGTATATAACTGTGACACACACAACAATCAAAATGTTTTACAGTCAGCTCAATTCAAATTCAGTCGGGGAGAATAAAGACAAAAAAAAAAAGACAAAAATAAAATAGATATGATGTGGACTGGGCATAATCTATGTTATATATTTCAATGATTTTGCGACCACACAAGCAAGAAGTGTTATCAAGATATAAAGGAGGTAATTTGAGGAACTTCACCTTGAGTAGATACGTTTAACATGGACACTAATTTTCAATTAATAGCAGAATCAGAATAAAAACGCATCATGTAAAACACCTCAGTCGGAACAGTCTGACCAGATCTGGCAAGACCTGGAATGAGAGAGGACCTTAAAACTTTGATAATCTTGATCTGATCATTTCTCTCTTGGTGGAACGAGTCTATTCTTTCTGCTCATGTTTGACGCAACAGGTTTGTAGAAGGTATAATTTTGCAACAACTCTCTCGCACCAGTCTTTACTGTTCTTACATCCACTTGGTTTCTGGTGGAGAAGGAGGCACTGACTCTTATTGGAGAAAAAAAAGCTACTACTTCATTTTCTTTTGTTATATTTCCAGCAGATTAAATGCTTCACAGTGGGTGGAAACGGCTGAAATCTTTTCAGGTCAGCGTCCATGTAAACAGTTGTAAGTTGGAATGATTTTAACCGGATTGAAGTAATATTGTCCATATAAATGTAGTTAATGACTTTAAACTAATAATTTATCTGACTATAGAGTTTAACCTTTATTGTATTTCTAAACCACAATAATGTTAGATTAAAAAATAAAAATGCCTGCAATTGGTTAGCTCGACCAAGAGGGTAAACTTTTTTTAAAAAATTTTATTGGTGGTGGTGGTGGTGCGGGGAACCACAATAAGATAGAATAAAGAATGAGAGAACAAACGGCAAAATACAGACAAAGATTGATGCCCAATTGCCTCATGATCTGGTTCGCTACTGTAATTAAAATTACATTTCTGTACTGATACAACAAAAACAGAAAAACTATGATCCGTGTAAAGCTTTCCATTTTCAGAGGCGGACAGAAAACCTAATGAAGCCCAACGGGAGAAACATGCTGCCTGTGGACATTCATATGGAACCTTCATCGGTGATCAGTAAGAGGCATGACGCCTCTGTCTCAGCGTTTCAGAGAGAATGCTCAGTACGCCTTCATCCAATACACACCCATAAATAATATAATATAATATATAATAAAAACAACAATAGACACAATCCTGGAAGATAAATAAATCTGTGCAAACCCATGACCCTGTCCATGCTGGCAATATTGTAGTAGAAACTGTATAAAGTCTCCATACTGCACTAAACTCTCCAATAAAGGATTTTTATTAGAAGCAGCTTGGGAAGGTCAGACCTCTGCCATCTAGTGTCTCACACTAAGGGATTTTAGATCTCTAGAAATTTAGTCTCTTTGGATTTCTACTAAGTTGTAGATGGGTTTTATACCCGTGAGGGAACTGTGTTACTTCCCAGAGTAGTTTGTCCTTTACCATAGAGCACTGGGAAGTGACCCACCACTGCTTAGCTCGGGAGTCTTAAGGGAGTTTGCATGAATTGGCTCGGAGGAGAAACAAACGCTGTCCTCCATTCACATTTATGTTCGCATATTATCTGCAGAGCTGTTGGAAATTCTCCAATGAATGAGGTCTGCATTCTTTAAAACAGCTGTGACTGTAATTCTGTCTGTGAGGTTTATATCAACGGCTTGTTCTTATGTTATGATTTCTATGACATCATGCCGTGTGTAAGTGACTTGTATGGCACTCTAAGCCTAATAATAAACAGACATGTATTTAACAATGGAAAAACACATTTTCTGCCCCTTTTAATAGGGATTTAGCTGGATACTGACCTATTTGTACTAGGACATGATTTTGAAAACTATGCTGAATAATCTGATAATTGATGTAACAGTAAATCCAAAGTAATTTACTTTGCATCAGACAGCAGAAGTTTATTTAAATTTAATTTTGTCTGTGTTTTCGTTTTTCAATTCAGGGTTGATTTTCACTAAAATTTCTTAAGGGAAAAAAATGACAAAAACCCTTAAAATAGTGGATAACAGATTTTAGCAGAAAATAAAAGTTATTTTGCAAATCTTCCTTCTTTTGACTTTACAGGCGGCTGGTGCAATACTGCCACCTACTGGACTGGAGGGTGGCCAAGGAATATTGCCAAGGAATCACAAACAACAGAAGTTACACTGCATTTTACAGAATGCTTATTAGATACTTGTAGTAGTTTTGATGCTCTAAAACCTGTAAGAAATATAGCTGCTTTAAACAAATCAGATAATAATTAGTGCTATTGAATCAAATCAACAATCACAAGGACTAAAAATTAAACTGAATCAAATCGACAGTCTATCCATGATTTATAGCACTATTGCAACCAGATAGACGTAGAACACAACTAAAACCTGTTAAGCACAGATATTCACTGAGATATGCATAAGGAGGAAAATAAAAAATAAAAACACCCTTGCTAAAATTACTAGAGGATATCAAGGTTAGAGAAATTGAAGAAGAAAAAAAAACTCACTTTAAGTTTTAATGGTATAATTAAAAGGTGATGGCACAAAGCCGCATCTACTTATTTTTACCCTGATGCACTGTGTTGTGCAAGTAACACAGTCACACCGTGCCATAAATTAAAAATCCACATTTCATATTAACCTTTATAACATACATGTGATTTTCAATGCTGTCCAAAATTTTGATTTAGTTTTTAGTTAAAAACTCTTTCCTTTAGCCTTAACAGTTTCCTATAGTACATTACCCAGAATGCCAATGTGCTGTAGTAATGCTAGAGGATTTAGTCCATCATTACACATCATTTCTGCCAAAACAGGGATGCAGCAGTGCATTACTCCTTTCCTGTTCACCTCCCTACTCTTTATCTGTAGCGTGTACACACAAATCAGCTTCAAAATCTTGAAAACTAATCTCTCTTTGACGCAGTTTCTGTAAAATTGTATTGTATTCTGGTCCGAGGTTTGGTATCGGCACCCCGTCTACTTTTACTTTCTCATTCATGTGACACTGATGAATTGACTTGGGAGAGAAGAAGCTCTTGCTCCTTTGTTTTTAGAAGCTAAAACAAAAAAACGTAAATCTTGATCATTACACCTTGTTAAGGGCGTGAAGTTGCGCAACCGTTCGGCTTATTAATAAAACTGTCCCACGATGTCATCGTGGCACATAAACGCTAACTTAATACAGCGTTGAAAAAATAAATGAGCAGAATCAAAATCATAAACATTTCAAAAATACTACAATATTAGTGAAGTATTCGGGCCAAACATCCTTGTGGAAGCAGTAGAAAATATGAACATTGGAATGTTATAACAAATACAATACAATACAACCAAAGAATTATGTAGAAACAAGTATATAACACATTTGAATGTCTATAAAGGATTTAGATCTAAAACAAAATGTAAAAATATAAAGGAAAACATCTTCATGTTCCGTACTCCTGCAGCTATGGTCACGTCTGAAAGAAAAGGCTACAATGGTAAGTGAGAGGCATTGTGGGAGTACCTGAGTCTGGATGCGGTTTAGCCCTCTGAACCAGAGGATCTGACCACGGCGCAGCTCCATCTCAGCGTGATCGATCTCATCCACGTCCTCGATCTGCTCCTCCTTCTGAATCTCCTCCTTGGTGCTGCCGTGACCAACTGTCGTCAGGAACTTCAGCCGGTGTGTGGGGATGCTGGAGATAAACTGAGGGGGAAGAAAAGGAATGTCAGATTATCAGCTCTACTTATATAAAGATTTACAGAGTTAGCCTTTCACATAGTGTTTTGTTGATATTCTAAAGGTATAAAACTATCCTGACTACACAGACTGCCTTCTACATATGTAAATAATATACGTCATAATGGAGTAAAGCAAGATGGTACATTTCACCTCACATCATACTCTATAAAGCTGCTGTCCATGATATTTGCCTGTACATTATACACTGCATGATTAAAAAGGTCAAATGACTGGCCCTTGGGTTAAAAACATTTCAACACATGTTAAAACCTGGAAAGACAGTGATGAGTCATGAACTTCATGGAAGAAATGTTGGTCGGAAGTTAGTGAATCATTAAAAAAAAAAAAGAAAAAAAAACATTATCCAACAGTACAGATCATGGCTATGTTAAATAGTAAAGGTAAGAGCATTTCTATTTCCATGTGATGGGACTAAACAGGTCTGAAGCCGCCAAGAAAACAGATAATAATCATTAGTGCTACAAGTATTAAAACCACTTGTTAGTGAGACTAATAAAAAAATAAAAGTGTTTAATTTGCTAAAGAGCCTAAGATTTGACTTTGGAGCAATCGAAAAAAAGTCATGTGATCTGATAACTTCAATGCTGTTTCAGTGACCCTATTCCAGAGTGATGGGCACATCAAGCCCCCGAGTGGCGCGGTGGTAAAGTACTCGCCCTAGCATCCGGAGATCGCTGGTTTGATCCCTGTAGCCTCTCGCAGCCGAGGGCCCAGAGAGAGCTGATTGGCCAAGCTCTCTCAGCAGCTCTTTTTTACGGCTCTACAGCCAATCAGGGGCGTCTGTGAGCTCACGCAAGTTGAAAGAACAGATAGCACTGTCCTCCGAGTGTGTTACGCCGCCCCCAACGGCGAGCAGTTCGAAAAGGTGTGGTCAGTGGCGTCACGTGGTTCGGCCCTTCCGACTGAGTGGTAGTAGTAGCTTTAATGTGGGAGCCCACTAGTGATGGGCAGGAATTGGATACGACTAAATTAGGGAGAAAATTGAGGAACAATACAAAAATGCACCCATCATACATAGTGGCCACTGTACAACCCTCTGGAGGCAGTGTGATGATCTGAGGTTGCTTCAGTTGGTCAGACCAGGTTAGCAAAGCTATGCCTGAACGCACTGAATGACCAGGTTATTCTTCCATAATAACATAGGCATATTCCAGAACTCATTCTGAAAGAGTGGCTCTGTTATCATGAGGAATTATTTTCACACATGAATTGTCCATCACATCGCACACCGTAATCAAAGGCAAAACCATCATGGAATAATTCACTACAGCATAATGTGTTCAATCAAAACTGCAGTTCAACATGCATGATCAAATTCAAATTGAAAACAGTAACTGATGTCAGTAAATGTTGCGCACAGCTTGCCAATAAAGGTGGAGATGAAAAAAGATATGACAAGGCAGTAGGTTATTATACAGCCGAGGTTAAAAGTTTATGAATGCCTACGTTTACTTAAGGCAATTAGAGAATATACTTTATTTCCTTAAGAAACAAGCTGCTTGCGGGATATGTATATGTCACTGCAAATGTGAAAGGTATGTGACCAGATATGACCAAATTTGAACTTTGTCTTGAAGTGTTTCAGGATTTCTAGATAAAAAAAATAAAATAAATAAAATAAAAATCTCCACAACATGGTGCTGCCACTCCCATGCTTCAAAGCAGGGATGGTATTCTTCAGTATAACTTTCTCCTCATTAAAATCACTAAGAGGAGAAAGGTTCTGAGGAATAACAATGGCCATAATTATAACACTCCTCCAAAAAGGATGGTCTTAGAGTATGTTCTTCCTAGAGATACAGGATGCCCTTAATAGTGGATGTACATACTTTGGTACTTGATGCCTTCATCACCTTGTGGTTTTTTTGTTAACTGGAGTGACCCAGGTGTCCCTGGTGGTCCTACACTCGAGCCACCAGATTACCATTTGATCCAGAGCAACACCTATCTAGTAATTGAGGGTAGATATTAAAATCATGAGGGTTTGGAACATATTCCGATGCCACATTTCATCAGACATTACAAGACCTCAGATGGCATACTTCTAACTGGGAACGCTAATACTCGAGATTATTTAAGTGCTTGATACTAAGGAAGAGATACTGTGAATGAAAAATGTCATTGTTTCATAAATGTCCACAAAAGACATTCATGCATATAAGGGACATTTTACAGGTGGGACAATCAAATGGGGCATCAGTGGCTAAAATCACCTAGCATGGCGCTTTTTCTCGTTCTCTACTGAAAGTGAGCTTCTCAAGAAGACATGGAAACCTTATTGAAGTAACTCGACTGAGTACCTTTAAGCATTCTTAGATGAACGCAATGTTGCGTCTGTGAGAGACAGGCGAGACGCAGTGGGAGTACCATGCTCACTTTCCATTCCCCCGTGATGGTGTGTAATTGTGGGCTATAAACTTTTCATGTCTCATTATACTGCCATGCAGTGTGTGAGGTTTTTTTTGGGGGCGGCAACAGTTCGCAGGCAGTGCTGTGCAATGTGCCATCAGCTCATCCACCATCCACCCTCCACCCTCCTCCTCATGCCTTCTCTTCTCTCCCTCCCACAGAACCTGGATTCAAATGCTGTTTCACTCTCCAAAATACAGACACACACACTTCTATCAGGTGCGAACTGCTGAACGTCACCCACGTCTAAGCACTATGCCATGATGTTTTCATTACACCATGGTGCTGAGAGCAGTACGCCATCTCTCTCTCTCTCTCTCTCCGTCTCCTCTCTCTCTCTCACACTGTTCTTTCACACTTTGTCATGTGCAGATGGAGGCTTTCAATGCAAAAAAAAAAGAAAAGAAAAACACCTACGAGCTTTATTCAAACGAGCGGTACTTTTTAGAATCCTGTTTGGAAGAGATGAAACAGTGCTCGATGCAAATAAAAAATATTTCACGATTAACAATGAGGGGAATTTTGCAGTACCTGGCCCCAAAGCAGTTCGCCAACACCAATGAAAATACACCAGAGCCACTGATCCAGGGTGAGAGCTGTGCAGGAGAAAGGTTTCCCTCCTAGCTGCACGATGACGATCTAAAAGAACAATGAGAGTATAGTTTAATAATTTAACTTGCCATTATTTAGTTGTTACAGACTTTTTGACCTCGTGTACTTGGAAATGTTTATAGACCATGCTTCATAATGCTAGTTTGCTACTTTGGTTCACAGAACATCTGTTTCCACAGAAGTGTATTATTAACATAAACAAATATATATATATAAACATCTACAAAAGTTAAATACATTAAAGTTCACAGTTGTTAGTCCTGTATCTTGCCTGCAGGATGAAGGTTCCCAGGACGACGCTGCAGAAGATGGGGTTCCTGTGGATGGCTTCGAAGACGTTCCTCTCACCGTGGATCTTGCGGGCGTTAATCTCGTTGAAGAGCTGCATCATGACGAAGACATTGAAGATGATGGTGTAGTGTTCGGAGGGGGGCGCGTGGAGGGGGGCGTTGCGGCCGCTGTCGATGGGGAAGAACTTCTCTCCTACAGAAAGCGCCATTTCGTTTCAGTCAAGTTTGTTTCAATTCTAAATGCATTTATTCACTCATGGAAAACTGTCCTGAAACACTGTACCTAGGTCAGCATGTTTATATGGAAATCTTTGGTGTAGCAGTCAAAGATGGACCTGGATAGCTAAGTTATAATGACGTTTAATAGCAGAAAAAGACTTCGACCGTAAGGGATAATGGGCAGAGCTGGTGGAGCTTAAAAACAATCCCCCCCCCCTTTCAAGCAACATTTTCTACTGATGCCCAATGCCATGTCAATAAAGTCCAATAGAAAATTAGGAGAGATACTAAATGCTGAACTTGGAAAATAAACAATGTAATGAAGCAACAGTATGTAATTTGCTGAACTTATAGAGTATAGACGCATGGAGTCTTGGTTCAGTTGGTTAACACCACGAGATGGTCAGTGCAATGGTGTTGGTTAGAGCTGTGAATCACAGGTAGACCATTGATTCAATTCAACTCAATTCAATATTTATTTTCTGATTTGTCTCCAACAGCTACATTTTTTACAGGTTTTAAGCTAATACCAACTACTAAAAGTTTCTAATATTCACTGAAATGCTGTGTCACTTGTCTTGCTGATTACTTAAATGTCATGTCGCACACAAAATGATAATCTTCGGGTCCATTCCAGTACGTCCAGTAGGTGGCAGAATTGCACCAATCATACATCAACTCAAAAGCATAATATGGGATACTCTTGCAAAACACGAGTATTTGCATAACATGGGAGCGGTTTAAATCTTCTGCAAAAAGCTGGGGCATATTGTTAAGGACTTTAGAGCATTTAACATGTAAAAGTACTTAAACCAAGACTGCATGGTTACTTTGAACTGTGCCCGGTTACAATTCCTCCTCTCTCCCCTCCTAGTGGCAGATTTTACCCTAGTAATACTATGTGCTCTAGTACACTTCAGTGTTTACATTCTCCACCAATAAACACAAAGAGAAGAAGAGAACGAGGAAGATTTCGCTCTACGCCTTATATTATTGATATTGCAGAAAAAATGTTAACAGTGCCCCTTCCCATACCCTTCCTCGCATACCTTCCTGTTTTATCAGCTATGGCTGTGAGATGAGATTGGCACTGTGTGCACAAAGATATTGCTGGAGACAGATGATGTTGCATTCTAAACAATGGTCCCCCTTTTGTGTTTAGGAATGGCTGCCTTTGATATTTGAAACCGTGCTTGAGTACTGTACACCCTACTGCGCTTGAGACCGCTACTTTAACTGGACCCGAACACGGTATTCAAATCCATGAGTGGGAAATGTACAGATTTCACACCCTAAGCAAATGTGTACCCTAAGGATATGTGTCTAAGTCCCTGGTGCGAAAATACCCTAAAAGAATAAATTGATTCCTGATTGCTTTCTTCAGACGTAAATGATGAAGTTAAATACGGCATCACTATCAAACTGCATGGTGGGTAATATAAGAATTCAAAATGAAAATGGACCAAAATAAAAAAATAAAAAAAACATACAATTTCAGTACTAAGGATGAATATGCAGGTAATTCAAGATGAAATTTACATTTACCCGTTCCTGTTGGTTGTAAAATCATTAAATAAATGATCTTTTTAGCTATCTAGAGTACATTTAGGCATTTGGCAGACGCTCTTATCCAGAGTGACTTACAAAAAGTGCTTTGAAATGTCCATCATTGGACAGATACTTACACTGGGTTACTAGGTTACTAACTGAAGTGGGGTGGGGTTTAATTAGTCCAAGTACTGAAGAAACAAATACGTCTTGAGTCGTCGTATAAAGAGTACCATAGAGTACCGGTCAAAAGTTTGGAGACTATAGAAAAAA
Organism: Clarias pachynema; assembly: GCA_030014365.1. NCBI lineage: Eukaryota > Metazoa > Chordata > Actinopteri > Siluriformes > Clariidae > Clarias > Clarias pachynema. Next base: position 14,587,114 of record JAQMYL010000016.1, on the reverse strand, counting down.
ATTTGGACACACGTTTAATTTTATTTTCTACATTCTAAACCCATACTGGAGATTTCAAAACTATGAAATAACACATTAAGAATTAGGTAATTAAATAACAACATTCAACAACAGTCAGTTGTTTTTTTTAAGACATGATGGTCAGCTGTTCTGAAATAGTTATTGCAAGAACAGTACTGTCAAGTGCACTTGCAAAACTCATCAAGCACCAACTTTAGTGTACTAATCCCAGACCATACCAGGAAAGCAAGACCAAAGCTTACCTCTGCTGCGGAGGAGAAGTTTATTTAGAGTTACCAGCCTCAGAAATCACCAATTAACAAACAGAACCTCATATTAGAGCCGTTATGAAGGTTTTATAGAGCATAAGCAGCAGATGCATCTCAATATCAACTGAGATTACTGCACATTTTGAATGCCTTCAGCATTGTTTTATAGTGGATAAAGACATGAAAATAAGAAAAGACCATAGAATTAGAAGGTGTGTCCAAACTTTTGACTGGTAGTCTATCTATCTGTCTATCCACATACAACTACAGTACATAACGCTAATTTATTATTATTATATCTCTGTGGATTAGGAGATCAAAAGAAACATTTAGAAAGATTACAAGACAACATTCCTTAAATGCTGTCTATAGGCAACAGTGAACCTGAATGAGAACCCCAAAATCCCAAAACAACATCAGTTGTGTTATGATACAAGCACTGAATTACATACCAATTTGTTCTGCCTTGGGCGTAATACTCCTCCTAAAACGAAACAGCACTGTTTATCTCAATGAGAAACTTAGCCTGAGACACCCGTAGGCATGTGCGATGAGGTAGCTGCAGTGTACGTACAGCGTGTGAACCTCAGCAGTAGTGTTTTTCAAAGGCTCGGTGGACTGCATTCAATTTGCATTAATTAATCCTGGCAGACGCTTTTATCGAAAACAACATATAAGCCGTGCAAAATCCAGTCCAAGAACAGAAACGAGAAGTTGAAGCTTTAAGCTTCCCTGAAGGGCTCAACACTGGCTCTCTGGCCCTCCATAGGGTCCAACTTTCACTGACTAGGACAGAATGCTAACCGGTCAGGCTCGGCTGCCTCGGGCCACCAGAGAAAGATTACATCACTGTGCGAGGTCAGTCATGTCAACAGAGTGAGAAAAGAATTCACAACTCAAGTGTGTGTGTGTGCGTGTGTTCATTTGCTCTGCTTTATAATATTGAGCAACTTTGACAGTTGGAAAACAAAAACAAAGTTGCCTTGTTTATGATGAAGATTTTCTCAGTTGGAGAACCCTGTAGGCAATGTAAGAGCACATTTTCTTAGCAAATAGTATGAAAAACATTTTTGTTGTTGTCGATGAAACGTTTCTGAAGAAAAAACATACAAGATGGCATGAACCAAAAATAAAGCTAGATACCGAGACTGGATCAGTCATTTAAGACTTAATTGCGGCATACATCCTTTTTTTTTTTTCCTGCCAACATCTGACCGTCCTTTATGAAGTCTTTTATTGTGAAGACATAAATCTACTGAGCAGATGAATGCTTCATTAGTAAAATTCATCATCTGCGGAGAAACTAATGGTATAAACACATACAAACTCTTTAAAGGCAAAAAAAATCCAATTAAAATCCTTTTCAGAAAGCTTATTCAGTGTAATACTTTTGACTTATGAATGGATTGCCATGATTGAGTCAGTAAAGAAATATTAAATAGAATATATATATATA
>JAQMYL010000016.1:14560555-14577827 GCA_030014365.1 Clarias pachynema | reverse complement strand
CCGCTACTGGGTTCACCCTCTGACTGCACAACGTCGGATTAAAGGAAGTTTTTTGTGGTTTATGAAGAAATGCGAAAATTTCCGAGTTTTATTTTTTAAGCATTTTATTTTTTGCTTTTTTTCCCCGCATTTCCCTATGTGTAGCATGTAGGATCATGGGATGTCCGGTCCTCCGAAGCATAAAATGGACGCGGAGAAAACGAACTAGATGCGTTTTCCTTGCGTTCGTTGGGATTTGAACGGCAAGAAAAAGCTGCATGCAACGTTTTTTTTAACGGCGTATAAACGCGCAGCCAGACAAACGCATGTCACCAAAGCCCGTGTGAACACTCTCACTGACTCCTATGTGTAGAAAACCCTCAGCGCTTCATCCGCGCTCACCGGACGCTACGAACGGCAGAAAAACGCTCGATTTTAACGCCCGTGTGAACAAGGCCTAAATGTAGGGATGCTTTTCAACTCGATACCCCATGCTTGTTAGATGGCAATTATTATAGCAGTCGTCCAGCACTGTGTAACAGTAGGGGGTGTGATTGGATGTAATAATAGACAGCCTCGTCATCACCTTTTTTTTGTCATACCATGAGGTCATAATATATCTGTCCGAACCATTGGAGCAACGTGAGGAGTGGCAGTGAGTTGACTGCACACTCCATTCGCAGGTAATGGTAGCATGTAGGTGTCAGGGTCTGCATGTGGGCGGGGCCGCAGGTGCAGTACATTTTCAAATGACTGGCAACATGCCATTGTAGCCCCTATTTTTAAATCTGTAGATTTGCCAATAGGTCAGTAACTATAGACCCATAAGCATAGTACCAGTACATTCAACTCATCAACACTAGCAGTTCTGGTTTAAATTAAACCAACTTTAATGGCTTCAAAGCGAACCATTAGACTGAAAAACAACCTTACAGTCCGTGCTGTTTGTTTTAGCATTTTATTCTGTCAATTAATGTAAAACGTAAACTAAATGAGATAAAAATTTAATTGGTTGTGCTCTGTGTGTCATTATTTTTATTACTTGATTAATTTGCTTAATAATTACTCTTTTTTCTTCTTTTTTTTTTTTGCATACACATCTTGGTTTTCTAGTGCTGCTTTGTAATTATGATTGTTTTTCCAACAGTCATGCACAGGTAATTATATTTTAAACTAAAGACGCTATTGAAGGACATAACATTTGATAAAATAGACTTGTGTTGGTCTGGTGGCAGACGAAGCTCAGCAGAAATCATGACTCTGGAATTGAGGGGACGCAGTGTGGAAGCTCATGTCTGTCCAAACAGTCCTCCTTCCAGCTCAATGAGCACTCTTCCTCTGACAGAGGATAGTAAGTCTACAGAAGTAGTTGTAAACCAGCTGGTATGCACTGATATTCTGACTCTAAACTAGTGACATGTTGGATAGTGACCCAACCAGCGAAACAAAAAAATGTTGCCCGATGTTGGCAAGGAATTCACTACGCACAGCTGCTAAGTTAGTCGAGTAGATTATGCAATCACTAATCCGCACACTGATCTACGCCTGTTAGCAAATACAAAAATGTTTGATTTGTGTACCTAGGCCTGCTTCCAGTTAGGTCTGGGAACTAAAATAGACTGAATGCTTTATAACAGGACTGGGGTGGAGCCAATCAGTCCACAATTACGCACCATTATGAGCTGTTAGAGACTAACAGGTTGTGCTCAGCAGAGCAGAGCTTGCATAATGACGCCGATGAAGCTGCTTTGACAAGCGAGCTCAACTGGGAATACTCGCTTGATATGCTTCGGTGGGTTTGAAGGTAAAAAGGTTCATCAAAGTTAAGTAATGATTGTGCAAGCACAGCGAGGGGAAATTCTACAAGAAAGCACATTGGCAATACAGTAAAATTCTCACCTCTGGACGGACGGGGTCTTCGATGCCCACAACGCAAATGCAGGTGAGGTCGTTAAGAATTTCGGCCTCGCTGTCCCAGTTCGGCTCCTCCCCCTTGAATTCCCTCGTAGCTATGCAGATGGTCCTCAAGCCGTCACAGGCCATGGGTTCGATCACTTTCCGCACCATCTCATCCCGGTCCTTGGGCTTGAAGACCCGAGGCTGACCTGCAGCGTCCAGAATGTAGGAACACCTGGCACAAACCCCAACAAAGAGGGTTTAATATTACACCACGTTAAGTGCGCAAAAAGACTTGAAAACACTGGCTGCTATCCAGTACTATACATAGAGATTACCACATAAGGTGCAGAGAATAGAAGATATAAAATCGATATCACTTGGGTCCATTAGTAGTAGGGACGACTCAATGACCTGGTGTAGCACAATAACAGAACGGGGAGGATCTAGACAGAGAAAGACCTGGAAGGAGATAAGAAAAGAAATGTGTGTACTTGCGGAGGACGATCTCGGAAGCGCCTTTGCTGTACATGCGGAATCCTGAGCCATCTGCATTTTTCAGCACCGTGCTCATGCTCTTGCGTGATGAATTGAAGGTGTAGACCTTGTAGAGCTTCTCTTCAGGAACCTCGTCGCGGATGGGCTGGTAATCTCTCTTCAGCTCCAGAACAAGTCCCAGGAGGGCACACTCAGTCTTATTACCCACATGCCTTGGCAGACCACCTTCCTGCTCTGGTGGCTAACATAAATAGATACACAAATAGATTACTAATTATTAAATTAAATTAATAATATAAAAAAAAAAAATAAAAAAAAAACAAGCAAAGCAAATTTAGAAACAGTTTAGGTTAAAGCGTGATGGTCTAATAACGTTATATTGCTCTATACAAATAAAGGGATTCAAAAAGATTACAGCACAAATACAGCTCAGGTAAAGTAATTATTATAGAAAGGCTTATTTAAACTCAAAGTAATTTAACTGCCAATCTGCTATGATGTTCAAGCGAATGAAAATCTACTGATAACACACAATACTGTAATTGCCCGTTTGTGCATCTCCCTGAGCTAAGACATTTTTGCCACCTTTATAATCTATACATATAATAAAACTGCAATATTGGTGTGTTTGTACATTGAAGAAATTTGCATGAAAAAAAAGATTTGGGAGGTGGAGGGGGGGGGGGGGGCACAAGATGAGTAACAGAACACATTAAAGATGTTTTTCGGAATTTTTGTCTTCCTGGCAGTCTTGTCTGTTTGTGCACTACTTTGCAAATTTTAATTGTAATTCTTCTTATTTGCACGCTTATGTTGATTAATGTGCATGCAATCCCCCATAATATGCAAAAGAACTTCCACAAACCTTCATAAAAGGTAAAGCTTGAAATCACGATTAATTTATGAAAGGAAAATTATTCCTAATCACTTTTATGGCAATAAAATATTAAGCACCTGATAAGGTCAAAATAAAGGGAGGTTTCTACTCATGAGGCAATGTATGGTTCTGAAAATACTGTACGAGTCCAACATGGATGGGCAAAAACATGCAGTTCCATGAATAACCACTAGGTGTTGGCTCAAAAAGTAAATCATTCATGAGAACTGTGCGGGTGTGAAATTGGATGGAATACATCAGTTAAAATTCTATTAAGCCAAAAAATGGGGCATAATTAGGACCGTGGGCGATACCATGACCTCTCAGCTGTGTAGCTTTGGGGTTAATTGTACTAATCTGTGCTTTATAAAGTTAGCATAGAAATTACCATTAGCCATTAAGCTAAGCAGAGGTAACAAGTAATGACATATAAATCCTTAAGGTCCAACTGATCAGTTGAGATTTGAATTAGTTGGTCTTCCTGCATGTAAGTAAGTTGAAACAGGAGTAGGGTACAAAAATTACAGGATTATCATGGAAAATAATTTCATGTGCAAGTGTTCCTTTGAAGTATTTACAAATAAGTACATTTTATTCTGCATCAAAAAAATAAAGCCCGCTGTGTGTAACAAGGGCTATTAAACGTAACACAAATGCATACTGTACATGGTGCATGTGTCTGTTCTCTACTGTGTTTAAACTGTTGTATCATGTACATTTGAGCTACACAATGATGAAGAACGGAAATGAATGTTATAAACACAGCAAAATCCATCCTGGGATTACCAACATGGGGACAACATTTTACAATTTCCTAGAAACTAAAAATCTCTCTCTCTCTCTCTCTCTCTACAGTTTATTTCTCCCCAAAGTATAATCAGAAGATATGAGTTTGACTCAGCTGGCTAAATTCAAAGACAACAAATACATCAGAAGTGAAGAAACCACAAGCTCCCTAACTCTGGATGAGTAAAAGTTCCAATGTCCTTACACACACTGATGTTATACTTTCCCAGATTTGATTAAACTGATTAGGAAAAGAAAAAACATTTTATAACTTTCCGACATATGGTGAGATATTTGCTCCATCTTGAACATGATAATGAGTTCACTGGATCATGGATGTGCAGCCGACAAATCTTGCAGCAACTGCATGATGCCATCATGGCAATGTGGACCAAAATCTCTGGGGAATGTTTTCACCATCTTGTTGCATCTATGCCATAAAGAATTAAAGCAGTTCTGAATGCAAAAGAGGATCCAGTGTACTGTATTTAATGAAGTGGCCGCTGAGTGTATGATTGCATTTGCACAAACGCAACGACAAAAAATGTTGGCCAAAGAGATGAGTGTTCTGTGCCTGCACTGCATATAAAAAATAAATCAAATAATTAAAGTCTGGTTAGTGCATGCGGGTTTCGCAACGTGTTTGAACTGTGACATATTTGTACGAGGGAAATGAGGTTCTGACAGTTTTGTGGGAAACTTTATTTATCTTGCTCAATGTTTCTATATACCATGCTCTTGTTTGGGAGAACATCAGTTCTGAGACATGTAGTTAAATCTAATAAGAACCAGCCTCAGGATTCTCCATCCTCGCATCTCAGCTGATGTGTGTACTGCAGCAGGTGGTCGGATTTTGAACAACTGGCTTGTTCAAAATAGATCATGTTTATTAGCTACGCTCCAACTGTTCTTGAAAAGGGGGTATGATTTAGTTTCTAACTGCCAAGATATGGAGTCCAGTCCATTTCCTATATGCATCATAGACTACATGTGGCACGTTTCTATCCATGGATCTTGTAAAAACAATAAAACATCTGTATCTGTGCTCATGCGACAGAAGGTTCAGCGTTGGAAAGTAACGCTTCCCTAAAAGGATTTTCCATGAGGCGAAAGCACAAAATAAGAGTGACACACCTCACCGTACGAGTCTATTAATAAGCTGCAAGTAGCTAACTGCAAATATTTACACTGACCACACACAAAAACATACTTATAAGGTAGGCTAAGGAGTCGGAAAGTGAAAACACGTATACGGGGTGAGTAAGTCAGGGCTGCTCTCTGTCTGATATAAAAGACGAAAGGACGAAAGAGTCATTGGTTACACAAAGCACAATAATGTAGAGGGGGGAAAAGAAAAGTTGGCGTGCACTGAAAATATTCAGTCGAGTGTCTTCCTCAAGGCCGCGGTTCTCATTAAGGATTTAAAAGCTGACACGCTGCCAGAAACACTTCATAAGCTGACCGTCTTCAAGGTTAACCCATAAAATACAACTACGTTTTTACAGCTGTCTAGACAAATAAGGAGGGCAAGTTTAAAAAGGATGAATTTGTGCAATTGAACCAAGTATGGCTCCTCAGGGAAATAGAATACTGTGCAAATCGATTGAGCCACCATTCATTTCTTCATATTTCGCTTCCACTAGTCTCAAGGAATAGTTCCTCAGGCTTCCTGGAGGATACATTTTCAATCCGGACGCTGTACCTGACCAGTTTCATGGGAATGTTTTTTTGCTTCTTAAGCCACACAGTGAGCTATGATACTAGATACAGATGATGACAGATGGTAGGGTGGTGATAGGTTCATGGGTGGAATAGACGAAAGGGGAAATGAGGTTGCTGCTGATGTTGTTACATAAACACTCACTCATCGTCTATACCGCTTTATCCTATATACAGGATTGCAGGGGGCCTGGATCCTATCCCAGGAGGCTTATTGTACATCCTGAAAAGGTGGTCAATCCATCGCAAACAGGAGTTAGACTAATCTGCATGTCTTTGGACTGTGGGAGGAAACCGGAGTACCCGGAGGAAACTCGCCAACCACGGTGAGAACATGAAAACTCCATGCACTCAGGCGGGAATCGAACCCGGACCCTGGAGGTGCAAGGCGACAGCGCTAACCACTGTGTCTTTAGGCACTTTGAAGCGTGTTGCAGTAAAATATTTGCTCGCATTTATCTACGTAATTTAATTTAATATAAACAAGTGGTTTAAGACTATTGTACTGTAAATGAAAAAAAAAAAGATAGCATGTGCACAAAAAAAAGTCTAATTTGATGCATGAAGTGTCCATAGTGCATTGTATCATTTTATACAACTGAACTTAAAGGCAAGGAAAGAAACAGAAGCTTAAGAAGATTTTAAAACAAACCAGTTAACACATATTAAATAAAAAATATATTTAAAAAATCTATGAAATGTACGTATATAAAATGACCAAGTCCGGGCTGAACTCAGTGCCTCACTCTTACTTCAATGTGCTGATCAAGAAAGCTTTTCTCCCATGAGCAGCTTATTTTCCTCATCAGAAACATCGTCATGACCAATTATTTAACCAGCCGTTAATCCTGCTGTGTCCTGTGGAGAGCATTTCCTTGAAAAACCTACAGTAAAAGGAGACTAGCCCTGGTCATTTTCCATACAACAGCTCTGTTCTTCAAATCACAGGTTTATACTTGTGCGATCGCTCTAAGTCTGGTTTCTATAGTGACAACCCGTTCACGAGGACTTGCATGGCAGTTGCTTCACATTAAACTAAGGCTTATATTCAAAGGATTACAAGTAGTGCTAGTAACAAAGGAAAACAGCATAATTGGTTGAATTTGTTCATGTGATATTTATAGAAGAGTGTCGGTGTCAGAGCTTTGTAAAAGTTCGGCGATTTTCTGGTTTGTCTCCAACATGCCAAGCTGTGTCTTATTAACGTTAAGAAGGCAAGTGAGGTTTACAGCTGCACCATGTAAGTGACTGCAGGAATTAACATGTTTCATAGACATTCCACAGCAGTGAATGTAACTCTGCTCACTATCCACTTTATTCTGAACACCTGTACACCTGCTGAACTAAACAGAATGGTGTGAAATACAAAAAATATCCCGGGGGTTGTTTTGGCAAGTCCTAACTTTCAGGTCAGAAAGGTCAAAGCAGACCGGTTTGAGCTGACAGGAAAACTCCTGTATTTCAAATGAGCACTCTTTATAACCATGCTAAGAAAAAAAAACTGAAGCTACATTGTTTGGAGTCAGATCAGTTTCATAATTCATAAGTAAGGCAGTGGTGGCTCAAACGATTAAGGTTATGGGTTACTGATCGGAGAGTCGGGGGTTCAACCACCAAGCACCACCAAGTTGCCACTGTTGAGCCCTTGAGCAAGGCCCCTTAACCCCATCTCCTAAAGGAGCGCTGTATCTTGACCGACCCTGTGCTCAGACCCCACTTCCTAATAGTGATGGGAAATTTGAATAATTTTAATGAATCGGTTCTTTGAATCTCGTTCATCAAAATAAACAAATCTTTTTTTGAGTCATCTAGTTTTAATTTTCAATAAAAAGACCCCCAATATGTCTACATACACAAATTCTGGCTACAGCTCCAGTAATCAAAATATTACAATGCAGCTAATGACATATTAAAATAAACAGAATGTGTAGCTCACCTCTCATATCTTCTAGTCCGAGTCATTCGTTGTTTTGAATCTATTGCACTGCATAGCGTCGATGGGAGCTACGTGACAAAAGGAACGAACGACTCGGGACTTGAAGACTCATTGAGAAGAACCGTTCAATTCTGTTTCCTGTGTACTGAACTGCATAGCGTCTATGGGAGTCATGTGACAAAAGAACGAACGACTCGGAGGAGAAGAGTCATTAAGAAAAAAAATCGCTCAATTCTATTTCCTGTACATAACCTACGGAGGTTTTGCGATGATTTGCGCATGCGCGCCCAGGAGAAAATGAACGAATCACTCTCCGAGACGACTCGTTCTTCTGAATCACGTTAAAGATTCGTGCAAAAAGAACGAATCGTTCATGAACGACCCATCGGCACTTCCTAACTGGGATATGCGACAAAATCATTTCAGGTGCATGTGACAATTAATTAAATCTATTTCTATAAATGCATTTTGTGATTATATTCCTTCACAGACTGATGAATCCGCATTTACAAAGATTCACAAACGCATTTCTTTTTTTTTTTTCAATTTCATGTAAATTAGGTGAAAATCTGATAAGCTTGTTGCAGTGGTGCAAGATTACATACAGCAAGGAAATATGGCACAGTCAGTGATGTTGCATAACCACTGCACATACAGTATGTAAAACAGTGTAGTCACATTCAGTCATACCTTTGGAATTTATGTTCAAGTGGCTAAAATGTAGGAAAAAAATCTGATAGCCTGCAGGGAATTCCCTTTTGAAAAAAAAAAATTGCTTTGTGAATATAACGCATCAGGGAAGCCTCAAATATCCAATATCCACGCACAAATGCAGGGATGTTCAGGAATGTCGAGTGGTTTCTACATGCAGATTCTTCAGTCTGTAAATACATTTAATCACAAAATAGGTTTATCAATCGTGTTTGTGTTATTTATTTGTGAATTATGAAACTGATCTGACTCCATAACGTTGGGTTCAGACGCACAGAAACAAAGTCTGGTCTTGTTTTTCATCTTTAACTGTCCAGTTGAGGCGAACCTGTGCTGGCTAAAAGGATGATGTATTAATGTATGTATATGATCTAGATTCAATTAAATTAAATCAACGATTTAAAAGCACGAAAACAAGGATCTTGAATAAGAAATACTGTAGCTCTCTCTCACCAGGATCTTGGTGGTGTAGGCCGAGTTGATGGAGATGCTGTTAACCATGAGCTCCAGAGTCTCGGGTTTGATGGCCTCGGGCTCCGGAACCTTCTTGTAGTGCGTGTCACCTATGTAGGCCTGCACCACGGTCATGCGGTTCATGGTGAGTGTGCCGGTCTTGTCAGAACAGATGGCTGTGGCGTTGCCCATGGTCTCGCAGGCATCCAGGTGCCTTACCAGGTTGTTGTCCTTCATCATTTTCTGTTTAGGGGGAAAAAAAACAAAAACAAAAAAAACAGAGCGTGACCCAGTTTGAGAAGAAAGTTGGCCCTTGGCAGCAGGTTCGATTCCACACTACGGGTGGGTCTATGAGTTAGTCAGGACACACACTTTATGTAGCATTGCCTTCACTCAATATGCATTAAAAAAAATTAAGCAAACATGACCAGTTAACTTCAATCACACTCTGGAACCTTAACTCAAGTGAGTTAAGGTCAACATAGAAATTTTTTTATACGGGCACAAATTTCACACATACTGTATAGATTAGACATAAAGATTACATCAGTAGCTAGCTAACTAGATACAGTAGCTTCAAAGAAACCAGGAACTGCATTTGAGATGGGGCGAGCACTTTTCATTTCACACTTTTCAGATGTGTCTGAGATTTCCTGAGCTCATTGCAGATGATTAATTATTTAGGGAACCCAGAGAACCTGACTCATCTGTTGGGTTTCTGTTCAGCCTTAAACCTTGTTTCCAGCCAGGTTTTTACAGCTTCTTCGATTACTTTCTACAGTTTCGTGGGCAGCTGCTTCAAAGAGTTTAATTTCTTTATAATAACCTGGGAAGAAAACGATGCCGTTAACAAGAGTGCAGTTCCCATTAAAAACCATCAACGTGCCTGAGAAAGAGCTATTTTTTAACGTACTCTTTCTGGCAGCCTGTTACAGTAGCTCTACTTATCTATCCATCTATTACAAGTTTTGACTATAATGAAAAAAAAGAAAAAACAATGAGAATGAAACTTATGTTTATATGAATCATTAGGCTTAATAATGATCTTAATTATAACAAGTGAATTTTATCTGACTTTAACGTGGATGAGTCTCTCCTCTGAAACGGCACGAATGTGCACATCGATACGTCTTTGCTCACTGGCTTAAAGCACGTCATACATTTGTGTGACTACTCATTCATTTTAAACAATGGATGCAAATTTAATAAAAAATATGCTTGAGTGCATATTCTAAAGCTCTTGAAATATCTGCAATTATAAAATGCACCGCCTCAGTACCCGCCTATCAAATGTTCATGTCACGTCAGACACTAGGCGCACTACTGTACAGTAACGGGGCTAAGAGATTCCACAGAGCTGATCACGTCCTTGGGCTAGGAAATGAGCAGTTGGTTTCTATGGAAATCTTATGCAACCACATAGAAAGTTACATGACGCTGCTATTTATTATGCGGGAAATGTCCAAGAGGCATGCATTAAGTCAAAACCCAGACATTCTACTTTTAATCACTTTAATAGCAAGATGGACCTCACCACATTTTTGGCCAGTGAAATGGGCATCGTTTATCAAGCTGATGCGAACTAATTTAATCACAGGAGCATTAAGGCAAACCATATTCATATCCATAGAAAATCTGATTAATGATGTATCCTGAGGAAGGTCTTGTTCATCAAAGTTTATGTAAATTTACATGCGAGACTGTGAAACTTTGACCGGTATGCTACAAATCACAACTGCTGGAATCTTATATACTGAACACACGGACAATTACACTCAGTTTAATGAAAGATTGGGAAACTCTTTGTGAAATTTCACCCAAAATAACTACATACAGTACATGAAAACAAATACAGTGGTAACTTGGCGTATGAACACCCCGCTTTAAGAATTTTCGACTTAAAAACTGAAATTGTTCAAGAAATTTGACTTGGCATAAGAAGCATTTTTGAGATACGAGCTACCAAGCTGAGCCGAAATCAAACGCCAGCTTAAGCCTCATGTTACTCTTGTTTGAGTTAGTTGAAAGACAAGCAGAGCGAGTTTACATTGTTTTGTTTTTTTTGCATTTTGTGCAAGACGCAAGGACGGTAGCCAGAAGAAAAGGGAGCCACCTTCAGTTTCCTTTTTAAAGCAGCTGGTGCCGAGAGGAATCATACATTATGGTTAAGTGAGGTTTAATATCTATTTATTTCATATTTCACTTCATTTACATGTCTTTTCTAAATGTTAGAATTATTTTCATAGGCAAAAATATGATTACAGTGTTGGAAATGGGGAAATATTTGTAATATTTTTCAGGAGAATAGAATAGATTGCCTGCATTTCCATTATTCCCTATGGGAAAATGTGTTTCGCAGTATGAAATTTCGGCTTTAGAACTCCTCAAGCCTTTGGGATGGATTACACTCATCTGCCGAGGTACTACTGTAAGTCTAATCTCACATGTAACACAAAACAAATGTGTCGATGTATAGAAGAAGAAATGATTAATGTGTATGTGTCTTAGCCGACATGCTGCAATGCCTCGCCATGCCTAGGCTCCTTCACTGCTACATATCCTCGTCTTTGTTGTTTAGCGCTCTGCGCAAGGCTCCAGACAAACATTAATCTTTAGAAGCCTTTGGCACCTAAAACTAAAATATTTAGGAGCTGAACCAACATTTTACGAGCCACAATATATGAATTTTTATAATGTAACCAGGCAAACTCATGTAGCCACTCTGCCATGGGTATAAGGAACGTAATTAGACTCTGTGTGTGTGTCGCAGTTTAACAGGTGACAACATTTGTGTGTGTTAAGTTTACACACAATCGTACTGAAAATTAGAAAAATTTAGTCCTGACAAAAAAAAAAAAAAAAAAAAGCAACATTAATACATCGCTTTTGTTTCGGCTCACCTTCACGGAGTAGGCGAGGGAGATAGTGACGGCGAGCGGAAGCCCTTCAGGAACTGCGACCACCAGCACGGTCACGCCGATGATGAAGAACTTGACGAAGTATTGAATGTAGATGGGTGTGCATTCGGCCTTCCACTCTCGCCCCTGCACCCCGAACGTATCGATCACAAAGTATAAGATGAGGATGATGACGGTTAGGGCCGACATGATGAGACCTGCGAAGAAGACAAGCAGTTGAAAGGACAGTACAGCCCTTGGGGGAAAAGCAATGAGCAGGAAGTTGTGTTCACCGACTACTATGTTTTTTAGCCTCGATATTAACAGCTGTGCGCCATCTGAATCAGATTTTATTAAGACATGCTGAAGAAAGTGAGAATTATGTGGAGCGCGGCCCGGAGACGCGGGCCTGTTTTTATGCTCGGTGACAGCGTTTCTTTACACAGCAAGTTAAATAAATGCTCTGATCCAAGAGAGAGCATGACAAATGAACCCGTTCGCCGAGTTTGTGTGTTCGTGGTAATGACAACAAGCAGTCGGTTCTTGTATAACCTCTGAGGAACTAATTAATATAAATATTCTGTGTAGTACAAAATAGCAGGAGAGGCTGTATTTGGGCCAACTCTTGTCTTGCTGGGAAGCAATCGTTATGTTAAATGTAATTCTACTCTCGTGAATGTCCACTTGTATCCAAAAAAAGAAAAGAAAAAAATCCACCTGGAACATCTCTGGATGATATAATTGTATTAGGCTGATTATAAATCAGTTTTGGTTTAAATTCCCGGACCTGCTTTTCCGATCTGCACGGCCAATCTGGTCAGCTTGCCCTGCAGCACGGACTTCTCCTTCTTGGTGACGTTGACCTTCTTCACTTCTTTCTCCTCTTTCTCCTCGCATTCGGCTCCCTCCTCACTCTTCAGAGGTTGGATCTCCAGAGCGATGCCATCCTGGGTCTTAGCTGGAGGAGAAAGCAATGGGAATGAAGGAAGAGCATGCAAAAAGAAAATTAAAGAAAATTAAATTGAAAAAACAACCAAACAACAATATATTTAAAAAAAAAAAAAAAAAAAAAAAAAAAAAAAGAAGAAGGGATGAAGGGCAGAGGGGGAAAAAAGTAGGAAGTTCAGTGATAGGTAGAAGTCAAAGCCAGGAACATTTTCTCTCTTTAATTTTTATTCTTTCTTTTTTTTCTTTTTTTTTCTTTATTTAAAGTTAGTGGATATTATTAATGGAATGACTCAGATCTGGCTTGGAACAAGCTGTTATTGAAGCAAGTTACTTCCGCACATGAATGGAATATTAAAGAAAGGCAAAGTCATAAATTCAAAGCACAAAACTCTACATTTCTATTGACGCTGCTTTGTATTTATAACACTAATGATCAATGATATGACTGGTGAGACCATCTTTGCAGAACAAACATCATTATACGTACAGTATGTGGACTGGATATACTGTACATACACAATATTTAGGGCTTTTTTTTTTTTTTTTTTTTTTTTTTAAAATCTACACTTTCTTTAAATTTTTAAACCTTTTGAAACGAGCACATTTTAACTGAATTCTGACTGCATTTTACAGCTTTAGTCTGCTCAGGAGACGACATTTCTAACACTGTGTCTGTTCACCGTGGAATGAATTTCCACGACTCATCGACTCTAGGCTTACACTATTGGGTGACTCAGCGCTGCCTCATTTAACCTAACCGAATTATTCACTTTTCTAGACTGATATTGGGGACCAGGCACCGAAAGAAAGACAGATAGGATCAGGGTAAAACCCCTTTCACGGGAACACTTATCGCTGTATCTTGGAGTTTGACTGTCATAACTCAATTATTCCTCAGACAGACCTATTGCATTACTGGACCTCTGACTAAAATAGAAGCATAATGGGATCTAAGATCCAATTCAGGCTTTTTGCTATGGTCAACCACTGGTCCCGCCCCCCCCAATTTCCTGCCTATCGTTGCCGCGAGGGCTGCTGGATAACCCGAGGCCCCTGTACGGTGGTGTAAAATTATCCTGGGACGTCATTTCCAATACTGAAATGGTAGCAGATGAAAAGTAACATCTAGAGTCCAAGCAAAACAAGGCACTTTAAAGTGAATACAAGGCACCCAGGATTCTGAGACTTACGGGACTGACAGGACGCATGACGAGGAGGGAAGGGGGCGTGTGTTACAGACTCAACAAAATTCAGACGCGATAAATTTTTTTAAATGATCAGAAAAAACAAAAAACACACACAACTTGATATACAGTAAGCACAAAACGACGAAGAGGAAGAAAAAGTTGAATATCTGAAGATTTGGTTTTAAGATTTTTTTTTTTAATTAATGCAGAGAAAAGAGAGAGAGATATATATATAGAAAGAGAAAAAGAGAGAGAGAGAGAGAGAGAGAGAGAGAGAGAGAGAGAGGCAGAATAATCACACAGTGACTGTGGGATACAGTGTACGAGACAGCATGGGTTCCTGAGCACACCCTGGAAGGAGGCAACAGTGAGACACACAAAAACAACAACAAAAAAAAACTAAACAAAACAAAAAATTGATGACGATTTACAGCCCACCGATTTGGCAAAGGGTGCAACTCCCACTCGGCCGAACCCAGAGCTGTGATTCAGGATTTACAAAAAAATCATAAATAAAATGAATACAGTCTTTACACGGACTTAGAAGCGCGCAAGCCTGAGAACTGTGAGAGGAATAACACTGTAGTGCTTGTCTGACTCTCTGCTACAGTATGCGAGTCATACGAATGTTTCGTCAGGCAGGGAGTGGGTGGAGCCAGTGCAGGGTGAATACACCCTTTTACCCCCGAATAATCCTTGATACACACTACAGAAGCGTGGGCTAAGCGCTGCCAGACACACACATCACGCATGTCTGGTGTACTCCGTTTCTGAGCAAGTGGGAGTTTCCCTATTCATGGAAGACGGTAGTAGGTGTTCGGCGTTCCTGACACCCGAGATGGGGTCGGAGGTCAGAGTGAGGTTTTAAATTTAAATTTAACAATGAGATAATGGCCAGGTTTGACTGTTAGACCTTAAAAACAAACGCTTCTTTTGACTTTTTTTTGTCACAAATGAGGCCTTCGGTGGAAAAGTCCACTTTGAACTACGCTGAAGATGTCGAGCGGTGATGCATTTGGTGATTCTGGAGCTGACTGGTTGGTTGAAGCGCAGGATAAGGCTCAGCTCTGCTGCAGCAGATGAGAGTTGCACTCTTTCACAGGTAAAGCAAGGCGGGAAGAAGCTCCCATAGGTTCAGCAGGAAGAGAGTCAAAGCAACAGCGTGAAAGAAAAAGGGAAAAAACAAAAAGAGAGAGAGAGTACAAGCCAGAGATAGAGAGAGAAAGAGAGAGAGGTGAGTGAGTGAGATTAACACGAGACTCCAAGACTTGTCGCTGAATGGGAGGGGAAGGGGGGGAAGGGGGTGGGGTTAGGGGTTACCTTTGTTGCGATTTTCAGGGGCTCCTTGTTTTTTACCTGTTCAGAACGAGAGAGAGAGGGCGGAGGACTGATATATAACATGGATTAAAAATAAATGAACCAGACACAAATCAAAAAGAAAGCAAAAGGATTCAAAAAACAGGATCGAAAGAAATTAATACAACTTCACACGTGTGAGCGCGGGCTAAAATGTGTCATCTCAAGAAACAACAGTCAATGCTTTTCACTTTTCATTAGGTCACAGGCATTGTGCTTTCGGGACGGATTATAGTTATAGATCTCTATGTTTACTGGACTGAGAGTAGTACTGACTGATGTCTAGCTCTGGATGCAAGCAACTCCTAGCAGTTGAAAAAAATAAATAAAAAACACCCATAACTAAATTTTACCACAAAATGACTTCATTTGCTTCTAAATTGACACAAAGCTGAAGTTGCATTGAATAATTAGATTTGATTAGATTTAACTTCATTGACTGTGTGCGAAGCCCATGTTTAAAATGTTGTTTATCAGAAAACAGCAATAATAAAAAGCCCTAATTAATAAAGATGCACCGATCGACCAGCAGGTGACAGGAATTGACTGATCGGCTTCGTGTGTCTCCAATTCCGTACCGATCCCATGCATGCTCCCGGGTGGCGCAACAGAAAGCGTGAGAGAGTACGGATCCTGCTGCAGCCATCCGTAACTAGGAGTCTAGGAAGCAGATTGCTTATGCTTTCAGGGGAGAGCTGGCACACATGCACTCTTGCAGCAACCAATACGTTTACACAGACAGCGCTTTCCTCTCGCCCCTTAAATGGCGCGTGGGCAGTCACATGTCCCACAGGAAGGATGCGACAGCTTGGTCGACTCATGCTGTCAATTATAGTTCTTGAAACAGGAGGAAAATCAGAATCGCCAAATCAGATTTTTTTTTTAAATGGGGAAAAAATTTGATCGGTGCATCTCTAGTGTTTAACACTGGGTTTATGGTCAAATTAAGACAAGACAGAGGGAAACATGGGAGTGAAAACTCATACACCCATTGGAAATGAAATCCAGCAGGTATGGAGCGATGCTAGTGCTTGGGTACATGTGTGTGTGTGTGTGTGTGCGTGCTGTTTTGACATGAGTATAGCTACGCAAAACTTTGAAACTTTAGTTAAATGGACACCTGACTTCATTTCTACTCCTGTTCTCTTATTTCTTCTGGAAGTGTGTACATTTTAGAACAACTGGCTTCCCGAGTATCTCGCCTTAGAAATGACACGTTCGGCCCAGCAAAGATGAGGAATGTAAATCTGACCAAGAAAACTAGTTGAGTTAAATCAAAATACACCAAAAAAATAAAAAATAAACAACTAAACAAACAAAAAAAATAAGATAAGGGATTAGTTTAATGTGAATTAAAACAAAGAGGGAGAAGTAACTGATCTTCACTGACACATTCTTCGTCTCGATCTTTTCTTCAAGCATCTCTTGTGATGCTTGATCCTAGTAGTAGGTTAGTAATGAGTTCTCGGATGGGCAGAAATTAAACTGAATGAGATATCACTCAAAATGCCTCTTACCTCGGAGGGGTTAAGATGAGAAGGCTATTGCCCATGGGGTATTTTGAAGGGAAAAGTCGGGGGTGATTTGGCTGGTTTCTACTGATACAAAGGTGACGAACAATATGCCAACTTACCTTTCTTGACTTTTTTCTCTTCCTCCTCACCACCGGCTCCAAGCAGAGTGAAAATAATTCCAGTCTGGGAGTTCAGGCCAATGGCGGTGACCACCATCCTCCCAGATCCCTCCATCACATGAGTTCCTAAAGAAGGTCATGTTTGAATGTAATGTCAAATGTAAAACGTACAAGGCAAGCAATTAGAGCAGTTTTAAGAGTTACAAGCTAATGACGAGTACTCTTGGGTCTATTGATGTAGACTTGGGGTTTAATTTGATTTAATTTAAAATTGTAGAGCACATTTAATAGCAGACATTGGCAATTATAGTCCTATAGTCCAAGTCTGGATGTAAATTTACACCCTTGATGAACAAGTCAGAGGTGACGGGGGGGGGGGGGGGGGGGGAAGAAACG
>JAQMYL010000016.1:14538927-14556481 GCA_030014365.1 Clarias pachynema | reverse complement strand
ACACACACACACACACACACACACACACACACACACACACACACACACACACACACACACACACACACACAACCTCATTTTGTGGTACATCAAACCTTTTGGGGCAAAAGTAGCTCAAAAGTGGTGAGATGATGCAAATCTACAGTAAATATAATAAGTTGCGACAGAACATCGTGAGCATAAAGATTTGAGCATAAACAAACAAACAAACAAATAGGAAAGACACCCACAAACAAATATTCACCAGACAACAATTTGCTCTAAAGAAAACTGTAAAACTGCTAATTTTCACAAATCATGAGTCTTTAAATATACATCACTTGGGTTTACTATTTGATTTGCACATGTGAAACTCTTAGTTTACTTAATATCTTACTACTGTTTCAAAAGTAGCATTTCAGCCCTGCTGCAACTGGAACTGAAGTCTTTGCTCCAGTCCCAAATGAACCCCTCTGTCAGAAAAATGCTCTAAAAAACATCTGGTTATGGGTTTATCCTCACTAAGAAGTCATTACACAGCAGTGTCTTCACACCGAGTACATGGAATCTGTTGTATTCCACACATACTCTGCTCACCCCTGCAAAGATAATACTAATTCTTTGAAATTTGCAAGGGTTGCCATCAATTTTGTGTGCGCAACAAGCTACCATGAACTGTTTCAATCCAACTTAGACAAGAGAAACACATAAAAAGTAAATCTTTCAAATACTGCAGCTAGTACATTCGAGAGCTACCAGAGCTGAACTGTTTTACAAATGTTAGTGTAGTGAGCCGTGTAATAAAATTAAAAGAGCAACTGCTAGAGGGCATTTTTGTGCATTTCTTTTTTTATACATACTGTATAATTTCCCCCTATTTTCTCATTTGGCATCCTACCCTGGGTGTATCCTCACCTCACACCCAGCGTTCCCAGAACTGGTTTCAGACCTACCACATCCCTGAACTGGATAAAGTACTTACTGAAGATAAATAAATTAATAAGTAATTAAATATATGAACATCTAGCTCTGCCATTACCAGTAGCAGGAAAATGTTTTGAGGCATTGCTCAAATAAAAATATTCAAATATTTAATCTGCTGCATGCAAACCTGAAAAATGACATGCATACATACACCCAAGATTAAACGCTGTATACACCTCCACCATTTGTGAATGCACGGTCACTGCTGTTGCATAAAACTCAAATTTGATCTGCTGTTTATTTTATTTGGGAATAAATAAAAGGGGGCTACAGTATGTAATAAAGAGTTAATCCATTTTTTTTTTGTTGTTAAACCTTTGCAGTGAAGTTAAAAATCTACACTTGAATCATTTAAAATCTGTTGTGTTGGTTTAGCTGTTTAAAAGCGGGGGGGAGGGGGGGGGGAGGAATTGTTACTATCCGAATACTTATGGACCCGAATACAAATAGAGGGGGCAGTACAGCATAAGTACAAGTAACCTCTTTTGAGTGTAAATTTGAGATGGAGTTCATCGCAACAATTGCGATGGCAGAAAATGAAGTTTTGTCTCTAATCTAGGAAATTGCTATTAGTCTATTAAATAACTACTAAATAATACTCAAAATTGCTGTGTAGCAATGTAATATTTAAAAGACTTACGAATAATCATTAAAAAAAACATATAAATAGAGACTCATCTAAAACTAGTGGACTAGTTCTTAGGATAGGCGGTATATCAACTTTTTAAGGTGTATGGCTATATTCTAAAAAGAGTATAGTATAGACACAATAAAATCCACATTGATATAGTTTGATGTTGCAATATACGACTCTATTCTTCATCTCCCGTGTGCCACACTCTATGCCGCCCCACCGCACTCTCCCTTTGCGTATGTGCATAAACCCTTTGTGTTTACATTTTGTGCTGCGGTCTTTAATACGCCATCAAGCTAGCGTTACGTAAAAAAAAAACTGACACAAATTGCATAAAAGAGTGTTATACTTTGTGCCGCAAAGCCTTAACAGCCTGAAATGTGCTCTGCAACAAATGAAAGGAGGTTTCACAGACATCCAATATGTTTTTTTGTTTGTTTGTTTGTTTGTTTTTGGACAACTCTGAGTGTTCTGTAGTCTACCTCAGTAGAAAATTACTTTTATCAGATTAAGTAAGCCTGTATTATTTTCATGTTTACATCGCACTGTGGACCTGTGCAATTATTTCAGCGCAAAAGGCTGTTATTTATTACAGGGAATACATGCATAGTTGGGAACTTATGCAAGTTTTGTCAATAATTCAAGTATTCGTTTCTTTTTTTAAAACAGAAATAATGAAATATCGCACTTTAAATCACAATCGCGTTGTGTGTCAAAATAACCAGAATGTGATTGTATTCTATCAAATCGTGCAGCCCTGTATTTAACTATTTTAATCATCTTGTTATTGTTGAGAAAATATAAAGGAACATTCTCAGAGATGGGTCTGGTATTATTTCATATAGGCTGTTTAATTTACATATCTTTTCATTTCCATGTTTCAAACCAGGCTTTGTGTTTTATTCAAGTCCCCTAAATGCGAACATTCGAGTTATGAACTTTCGGGGATACAAACATGTTCGCGCATGTTCAATCACAGAAGTTAGATCACATATCCGGCGTACATTGCTTGTTCAACCATCAACGCGATTCTAAAGAACGCCGTACTGTTATATATTGTGTATAGCCAACTGTATCAGTAACCTAGTACTGCACCTAGAAAATGTTTGCTGGACTTACAAATGAGCTCTTGGAACAAAACTCATTCATATGTAGGGAGCGTACTGTAATATGTTTTACTAAAAGTTCTTACGACATGTGACTTTGACTTACAGCTGAACACTTATTCAATATTGATACAATTTTGCATCAACATTAAGCCTAAAAATATCACCAACCCCTAACGGTACGGCTGTTTGCTTGACTACTTCATGAATTGTGTGTGTAGAAATAAAAAATATCAGCACTTTTGTCATGTTTAGTTCTGGCCCTGGTTCACATTTGTTTGTGTTCAAACTTAGTTCTAGAAACTTTAGCGACACTTACATTACTGTCAGCTCCTTTTATTAGCTTGTATTAGAATCTGCCTCTTTGGATAAAAGCTTCCAACAAATCAATAAATGCAAATGCAATTGTCTAACTTTGTAATTACCCCTAAGCTCAACACAATGCAAATGCTGAGAAGTCTGAATTGCTGCTGTTTTTCCCTCACCATTACTGTCATCTCCTTGTGGGTGGTAGAAGGACAGGCCCAAAGAAATGATGGCAGCTATCTCCAAGATGATGAGCGTGACGTCCTGCAATGCCTCCCACACCAGCTGCAGGAAGGTCTTGGGTTTTTTAGGCGGGATGAAGTTCCTCCCGAAGGCCGTGTGGCGCTTTTCCAAGTCCGTCGGGTTTCCAGAGAGCCCTGGAGGTCGAGAACAAATGGAGCGCCGTGAATGCTTTGTGCAAAACAATGCTAATTATAAACCAACTGCACAAAAGCTTGGAAAATAAAATGGCTGATCGAGATAAACTACCATCGTTTTCCATTGACACAGCATAACAAAGGATTCCGTGAGAATGGAAAAGTACACATACAGTACTAAAACCCTTAAAAAAAAATTTAAAAAAAAGATTATCCTTAAGCATGTGCATACATATACTGTAGAAGTAATAACACAATAATCCTTGATAGGTAAACATGTATTTAACTTAATGCTTTATTACAACACACATCATACTAAGTAAATGGTGGACATTTAATGAGGATCATCTAGTAAAAGAACGTTAGTCAACCCTGTGAATGCTTTTTGCATGGATGGAAATCGTTCAGTGTTTCCTTAAAGGAGAAGCTATATTTGGTCAACAGCCGATCCCTTGTTTTGCAAAGAATAATTAGTCCTCAATTTGCACAATACTAATGCTGATCATAAATGACAACGCCCACTGAAGTTTCCATTCACGTCTGTGTAAGCCGAGCGAACATAAAGTATTAACGGCAAGAATGGTTGCGGGTTAAGCCCAACCTAAACACGCCCTGTTCCACAGAGACAGTTCAACTGGGTGGATCGTGCTCTGGAGCTGCAGCTGGATTTGATTTCGTATCGCATTCTATTGCACGTTCGGATGAGAACATTGAGGCGTACGGGGAGAAAAGACTACAGGTGTGAGGAAAAAAAAAACGCTTTGTATAGCAGGAAAAATTCACAGTACCATCAGTCGGATCTCGCTCAGTGAGGATCTTATTGAAAACGAATCTGCATCCGTCTTCATGTACAGCTACCTCATGATGTCTACTGTTAAACGAGCTTAACAAATAAAATAACTACATCTGGCTAAACAAATCTGGAATCTTTATCATGATCGTGTACATCATAACCCAAGCAGTCAGTGCAATCCATAGAATAATGCAGATGCAGATTAAAAGCTTCGATTAAGGTTCACATCGAAAACAGTGAGAGGGAAAAAATGTGATCTTCATGGCTCTGACTGTGGCACGGTTGTTGGTGCCAGATGGGCTGATCTGAGCGTTTTAGAATCTGCTGCATTCCTTGGATTTCCACACACACAACAGTGTGTAGAGTTGACACAGAATGGTGCGATAAACATACAGATAAACTTGCAGTAAGCCTTGCTTTTGGGCAGGCAGAAGAAATGAACGGCCAAAACATGGTATTGGTGCTAAAGTGTCTCACCTAGGTGGAAAAGTGAATTTTCAGATAGGATCATAAAACATCATTTTTCATAATAATTTTTCCTGATAAATTTTTTATCCTTTTATGCAGCGTCTGTATTTTTTGAATTCAAATCATGATCATAATTGTCATTCAGATAAAACATTATTTAGATTTATTTTAGATTTCATTTATTTAGAATTTATTCCATTTAGATTTCACATGAAAAAAAGACAAACTTGAGTTTGTGTATATTATTCTAAAATGCTAAATTGTTAAGATATTGCGACATGAATTTGACATGGTTACGGACACTACAGATTTTTTTTTGCTCTTTAAAAGCTTTTACCAAAAAACATCCCTCATGCAAAGCACTGAGGTAGCTCTGGAATTTTAATAGTGTATGTGTTACAATACAATAATTATTGGGCAGATTACAAAAACTGAGCAATTTTAACTGAATAAATTATATATTAATATTTTTTGTGGCCACACAACATGTGTGTCTAATTTGGACCATTTAAACTAAACCACTGTTGGAAATTTTGGGGTAAAAACGGAAAATAGATTCCCCCTTATTTTGCACAGAATTCTTTATTTTAAGCAACAATTTTTACAGGTCATGCGCATCCAATAAGCTTACACCAATTTTAGTATTAATACTTAAAGAAATATGAATAATTTGCATTTGAAATTATAATTGTTTGAAGCGAGACAGTATAGCGATGAAAAATGGGCATTAACTGGGCAAGACTGAATAAAAAATGTTGTTAATGCCTTTAATTAGCATTAAAGGGGGCAAGATTGGTCACTTCCATGTTGCATAAACTTCACAAGTAGCTTTTTTGGCTTTAATATATATATTTTTTAAAAATCTGAACCAATATTGTGTTTTGGCCGAAAGCAAGTCACATAATCACTCATTTCAACCGTTTTGAGCAGAAAAGCATTACAGAACACTCGACATTGAGGTGGGAGAAAACCTTCCTCGCTGGTTGCTGCTTACAGTACATACCAATAATCATGAACTGCCTAATGTCAAAGTAAATAAAAAATAAAAAATAAAAAAAAAGAGCTGTGTCATTGAGTTCATTACAAGCACCGTCAGACGTACACGGATGGGTTTTAAAACATACAGTACTGCGTGTCTGTGGACAAGTGTGCAGAATTCATGTTCCCTTCCAGATGCTCCCTTCCAAAAAAGCTTCATCACTTCCAGGCCATAACTGTGCCAGGTGGGAGGTTGGAGAGAGAAACAAGATACCGTAGATAGAGAGAGACAGACAGAGAGAGAGAGAGAGAGAGAGAGAGAGAGAGAGAAGTAAACCACTAAAGGGATATGTTTATAATGTCACAAGTATTTCCTTTCATGACACCCCTACACAAACATACACACACACCTTTAATTAACTCAGACATCTGATTGCTGGGAGTGTGTTATCACTTTGTAATTGAACCACCATTCCTCAAGGTCTCTCTCCTCTCCTCCTTTTTTTCCCCCCAAATCAGATCTCTGGAGAATCTCAGTGGACACGCGACAGATTTCACTCCGTTCCAGAGCAACAGCAGGAGCAGGTCGTCGCTGCGAGTAGGAGTGTGTGGGGGTGTGTGTGTGTGTGTGTGGAAGCAAAGTCACAGAAAACCAATCTCCAACTCGCCTCTGACCTGGCTGCTTATTGCATGGCCTGCAGACAAAGCTGTGAATAAGCTATGGCCGTGTGCGTGTAAGCATGAGCGTGTGTGTGTGTGTGTGTTTGCGTGTGTGTGCTGGAGAGAAAAATGCCATCGCACACTGTCCGCTTTGACGTAATGCTTTTTCCCGCAGCGATGTGAGTGGGAACATTTTTGTTTATTTTATAATTATTAGCTTATTTTTTTGGAAATCTCTGCTGGTGCTTTCAAATAAAATTACAAGTAAACATTACAAATTAATGCAAAACGTATTCACAAGTGTAGCATAAAATTCTCATCCTGCAATGCAACAGATATAAATACTGTATACTGTATGAATGTAACGTAAATATATGAATGTATACTGAAGTTGAAGCAGGATAGTTACGAATAAACTAATAATTATTTTTAAAACTAAAATTATATCCTTACTTATAACGTGGCAAGGGTGACGCTTACTTACCAACAGACTTGATTCTGCATGGCTTAGACTGGAACCATTACTGAGATTCTGGACAGCAACAATACTCAAATAAGGCTGAGACATTCAAATAATTCAAGATTGAAACTCAGGAGCCTGGCGTGTCCAAAGAAAACATTCCACCATATTACTACTACACCACCACCACACTCTCTGAGCTGGTGACGCAAGGAATTCTGGGCAGCTGGTCTGATTAAAGATTATCAGGTTATGTCCTATTACTAAGATGCAAAAGGATAAATGAACCAGGAAGACGAAAGAAAGAATATAGTCCAAAAAAGCATCATCCATCAATCTCCCTCCCTCTCTCTCCCTCCCTCCCTCCCTCCCTCCCTCTGTGCTGATCCCTACATGTACATGCTATATCGTCTCAGGGTCGCACTCAAGGTCAGTTCATTTTTAGGGTTGAAGCTGTTTATCCATCACTTCTGCTGATGCAGTACTTCCTTATGCTCAACTTAGCTGCCTGTTGTCACTGCTAAGCTCTGTAATAAACACGAGACAACTTCCTACTAATTGAGTAATCTTTATTTTTGCCAGGTTCTGCAAGTTGGCTAGAGCATAAGGGCGTAAGGTCAGAAGTAATTTCCATCATTTCCCCCTCTCTTTCTTTCTCGCATATTAGTAACGTAGGCGATGGCAACTAACTGCGGTGGCATAATTCGCATGTGCGTTGACATTTCTTTTTTTATTACGAGATCGGGAATTAAGGCGAAAGCATCAAGGGCCTCCCGGTGGAATAGCCGAGTCGAAGGCGGCATCTTAATGACAATGGATTCCTGCGGTTCTTCTGTGAGCTTTTCTTCTGCGCCTACGCGCCGCTTAAGAGAAGAAAAATGTACATGCCTGTATAAAAGATTGAATGGCAGCGAGCGCTAATATCAGGTTGAGATCAGGAAAAGACCATGGAGAAGCCAGAACATGACAGACATACTCCCCGCTCAGAAATTCTACCTGATCTGTATCCGTCCCTGTCAAACATCTGAGGAGAAACGACAGTCATAAATCAACAGAGGCCAAGAAGACTCCGATGTCCCTGTCACAAATCCCAGCGCTGAATGCAGATGAACCTCAGAGCAAGACTTGACAGTTTTTAGCCTTTTTTTTTTAGCTTTGAGTATTGACTTAAGTAGTACAGAATGACCGCTATGAAACTTATTCTGCAAACATATTCTGTAGTTGAACTAACAGTTTCATCAGCCATGTCTGTCAAATGTCCTACTTGTCTAAATAGAATTATGCTATTTTCTCTACCCAAAAGGAAGGCCATGTTACTCTTAAACTTGGCTGAAAATACCACCCGCCCTTACATTGCCTTCTGAATCGGATGGTTTACTTTTGCAGTCCAACAATTGTGTAAAAAATTATGCCGTCCCTGAGTAATCTCAGGATGTCTTACATTATAGCATATTGTGGCATTTATTTAACCATAAGTCAAAACTGTGCCGTAAAACAACATGAGAGTAAAAACTGTATATAATCCCCTGCTACATCAACGCTCTTACCCCAGCGTTTCAGTAGTGTTTGGATTCCATCAAGGTAAAAAAGTTCTCTCGGTAAGCCAGAGCCAGGATCTGCCTGTTTCATGTCTGAAATACTGGCCTCCCAGAAACTCCTTTACTAGATCAAACATGGAGATGGCTTGGAGCGAAGTCAGGACTGCAAGTGCTGTTTGTGAATGATTGTGTGTACGGTTCCCACAGACAGATGCGTCTCTTCCGCAATTTGGCGCCACGTTATCCGTGGATTTTCAAAGGTCAAGGCGTTCCACTTGCTGAAAGGACTTGGGAACGACTGCAGTGAGCTCTAAACTACCTCAACGGGATCATCATTCACAGAGGATTGGCCTTCTTTAAAGCGATTGCAACATTCAAATATTTTACTGCGACTAAGAATCTCATCACTGTAGTGTGTTTTAAGGTCTTCTGTAAATGTCAATCAGGTTTATGCCTTCCTTCAAGAGAAGTCCCGGGTTGACTCAAACATGGGTAAATTCTAAACTCAATCCTCATTGGGCAAGTGGAAGCCCCAGTGTGCTTGACCAGTACCATGTCTTGGTGTCTGGAAACATAACTGGCGTAATGTAATAGCATACAGCATAGCAAGCTAGCAAATTAGTTATGTGCAATAAAACAGACTAAGGGCAGTACACGAAATCCTACTGAGGGGCAACTGCGTTCACATCATCCTTATCTTCTCATCATAAAGTTCTTGAGGCAGCACATTAACAAACTGACAAAACCACTGGTGAATGGTTCAGCTGTCAGGAGAACATCTTAACACATTTAACCATGAGGTGAGGTCATGAAAGTGGAATGGTCATGTCAATGCTGTTAAGATTTTGTTGAAAAAAGAAAATGGTTCGTTTCCGTTCTCTGGTTGTTGAACTTACTACTCCGCTGAGTAACTTTGAATAAAAACTACTACTGTGAGATTTGCTTGTGGCAAGAGCATGAGGTACTTTATTTGCCCTGTCGTTTTCTTTAAAGGTGGTACAAACTAAACTTTTACAGGAATTTGAGCAATTAGCACTTGTTGTACCATTAGTGAGGAATAATATGTGATCCGTCTTTTTCACATTCTGGACAAGGCTTACACACATTCCACCTTTAATTAGTCCTGAAGGTCATTAATTAGCTCGGAGGGTCCAACATGCAAACATTAATCTCAAACCATTTCTCCTAAAACATTGCCTTAAGGCGTCCCAATCAATCTTCCCCTGAGACGTGTCGCGGCTTGGAGGTGTTGCTTTAGATTCCATATATTTACTATTACAGGTGAGAAATTTTGGCTTAACAAAGGATGTTGCTCTTTAAGGTTGGTGCAAGGAGGATAATGCCAAAAAAAAATAAATAAATAAAATAATAATAATAATAATAATTTTAAAAAGGGGGGGCGATAAGCAGGCCCAAGCACCCTGCCCCATCAGCACTCGTGTGCACCAGAATCCAACGATTGTCAGGACTTTTTGAGCATGTTAAGACCTCCAAAAATCCCTGGAAGCTAGGCAAAAAAATTATAATCCTTAGAAAAACAAGAGGGCCCTTCACACCCAGTGACATCAGCACTTTCAGACATCAGCACTATCATAGCAATAACGATGATGTCATCATGCCAATGTCATAGTGCTTGGGCCCTAAAAAGGCAAACCTTCTTGCAATAATAATGGTAAAATGGAAAAGACTGGTTACTGCATTTAAAAATCATCTTCCTCAAAACGGATCAAAAATATATTTTTGAAATGATTAAGAAGCAAAAATTCATGCTGATTTAGACTGTTTATTCCCTGGAGCTCGCACCACCTTTACGTCTCATCAGTGCCGGTTTTGCAAGTAAAATGTCAACATGCGCCAATTTCTGCACCACAGCAGTTCTGTGGTGTTATAAAAAAAATTAAAAGTAAATTTAAAAATCTCACATGGTTAGTGTACTTTTTGCTTTCACACACAAGCTTGTTTAAAAGTGCAAAGCACATAACTGCACATTAACAGCAAATTCAGAAAGATATCAGCAGAAAGAGGTGGGTCTTACTGAACATCAGCTTGTTTCTGATTGGACACAGCATATGACTGACACAAGGGAAAATATTATATATATATATATATATATATATATTTATTAAAAAAAAATTTTTAAGCCAGTTATGTAATTAGCCAGCAAAAAAGATATCATGCAAAGTTACTCATGTTATTATGATGAGCAGGAGATTAATTCCTTCTTCTTAATAACTGTCTTCCTTTAGGCGGGTTTTATAAAGGCATCAATAGATTAATTTAGTCTTAAATCATTTCATCTTACTTCAAAAACTTCCTCCAGCTCTGCACTTTCTGAGTCTCTCAAAGTGACGCACACGAGATTCTTTTCTGTTTGAAGTGACTACTTCACTAAATGCCTTTCTAAATTCTCTGTTGCACTTTTAGTGCTGCGTTTATGATTCTGATTGTTGTTGTGCGTTAGTTTTTGCTGTAGCCTTTGTCATCACATCGTCAGTTCTGCTCTCATGATTTTTCCTCTGCTGTAGCATTTATAATTTTGCTGTTGTGGGTTTAAATTTCACAGTTTGCGTTTTCAATTCCATTGGAAGTCTTCTGTTCCGGTGTAGCAGACTTTCGGTTCTGCTCTCGAGTTTTTCATTTTACCGTTGCAGTTTTTTTTTTTTTTTTTTTTTCTGGTCTCATTTTCATTTCTGCTGTTTGCTTTTTTGTTTTTGCTAAAATGTTTTCGGTTCTGCTGTAATGTTTTAAAGTCTGCTGTTGCAGTTTTCAGTTTTGCTGCTAGGTTTAAAAATGCACATTTTCTTTCTCCCTCTTATGGGTGTTTTTTGCGTGGTTCTAATCTGTGTGCCTCTCCGTTGCCGCTTTTTCCTTCCCGCCGTTTGCATTTTCGGTTCCATTGTGTGCTTTTGTTCCCACCATCTATGTTTGTTTTTCCATGATTTCGTTTTCAGTTCCGCTGTTTGCATTGTTTTTTCCTGCCGTTTGCCGTTTCGGTTTCTTAGGTTGCATTTCAGGAATCGCTCCTGTATTTTTATTTTAATACTATGCTCAACACTTACGTGTCACCATATTAATAAATAAGTACAAAGTAGAAATTTGACATTGAAGATCTTTTCACGGTATCCATTCGTTTTTGAAGAACTGCTCCTAATATCCTGCTTAATGATAATGTTAGCTACTATATGCTGGGTTTTCAGGTTTATGTTTTTCTTTATTTCTCTCTATGCAAGTATGCTTATGAGGATTCTGCAACATTTCTAATAATAATTCTAATCATTTCTGATAAGCAACACACCAAATCATGAGATATTGTGAAGATGATTACTTGCAATAGTCAAGCAAATTGCTAATTTCCTAGAATAACCAAAGTATTCTCCATCTGCTGATAATCCTGAGAATCACCAGAGCCAAGAAGGAGGTGCAGGTGTGAAGGAGATTGACAGGGAAGCCTGGATGTATGTGTGTGTTTGAGCTGTGATGGCAATGGAGCAGAACCGTTAATAGGGGCTGCAGCGGTCACACAGGCTGGGAGGACAGCCAAGCACAACAGGCTGAGTTTCAACAGGCAAAATCCAAATGAGTCAAGAAGAAGAAAGGGGAGGAGGAGGAGGAGGGAGAGAGAGACAGCAGCAACCAGCTCATCTTCATGTTTGCTGTTCCACATTACGGACGAGTCGGATCACTGATTACACCGGGTTGTGCATTACTTTGGCCCAGGAAGTTTTTCATAGTGAATCATCAATCAGCTACAGCAGCATTACAAGCACCACACGCTTCATTCTCAGCACATGAAGTCATGTCCGTTGTCTTGTCTAATGCACCAGAATCTTAGAGGGACAATATATATATATATATATTTTTTTTAATGATGTATTTGACTAATAGATAAGGCAGTGATCTATCTGATCTACACAGCTCACGTTCATGCTTTGTGTTCCTCTGTTCTGACCTGGATAAGAGCAGTGATTGAGTTCGTGAACACATGGACGGCATAAGGGCTGCAGCTTTTTGGAGGGCAGCCACTGCACTATCCAACCGAGTGTGTGTGTGTGTGTGTGTCCGTGTTTGTGCCTCATCACAGCTTATCCATCTTTCCATCACAACATTACTCTTCATGAGCAGTCGTTTCAGCACACGACCTGTTTACTTACCCTGGCAGTGGAAAGACTCATTACTCATCATAAAGTTTGCGATTCTTTTCCCTTTTTCTGAAAAATCTACAATGGAAATATGGAGCCTTTTAGAGCAAATTATGATATGCATGTCTTTGCACGCTCGGCTCTTTGCTGTAATTATAGTAATTCGATGTTTATGTGCCAAAAGGTACAAACATTCAAACACGAACCTGACAGAGGCTTGTCACAGAAAATATCCATCACGGAAAATGAATGCGTGTCCACAATGGCCGAATCAATAAACCAATCCGTGTTTGGAGAGAAAGGCAGTAATGGTTCGGTTGGTTCACTCAGACGCAAATGCTCAAAATTATAAAAGCTGAATGAGTGTCCCATGTGGTTGACACTTAAATGATATTAGCAGAAAGGTCGTCATGATGTAATGACTCTATGTCTTAACGTACTGTATCTCCAAGTCCATAAGGGCTATTTACAGAATTACCGTAGTTAAAATGTTTCATTTAGACCTGTGGGATTCTGATTTTTCCTGGCACACAGTTTACCGCTTAACATAATTTTGATAAATGAGTTAATCATCCATGACCCAGAACGACCCCTTAAAAACAAAACAAAACAAAAGACAGGAAACATGCATTTCCACCATTTCAGATTTAAGGAGAGTAGGGGAGGGTGTAATAACATCAGTCATGCAGACAGGATGTGCTTGGAAGCAGTAACAATCATAAAAACATAGTGGGAAGGTGGATTAATAAGTATTTCCACTTTAATTAACAAACTTAAAACAAAACAAAAAAATGGGGGCAACATTTGAATCCATATGAACAGTGACTGGCACAGGAAATAAATACGAGACACCAAACTTGGTTACTTTCTGATAATCACCAATATTAAGATCATTAACACTCAAACTTTTAACTATTTCATTAACAAGTTAAAATAGGTCTCAGAGCTCCCCAAGTGTGTGTCTGTGTGTTTATAGCCTTAATTGGACAAATTTGGTAACATCCATGAAATCGGTGTATTTAGTCCTCCAAAATGAGCTACTACTGTGCCACGCCCCAACACGAGGGAGGGGGAAAATAAATTGGAAAAAAGGAGAAAATGGGGGAGGGGGGGGGGGGGTTGTTTGCACATACTGTACACACTTCATCAGAATATCCAAAAATGATTAACAAATCCTTTAATGGATTTAATTGATTAAATAAATAGGTCAAATGTCCATTCTTGTCTCTCGTTCACTCTAAAGAAAACATTCCTTTGCTTTAAATTTTTTTGATTTTTTTTTTCAGAAGCATCCCTAACAAATATAATTAACTGATATTAACTTGTGCAACGTTAACTAATTCCTGTAAATGTACTGTAATTGTATAGTTAAAGTCAAGTCGATCAAATTTATTACCACATTAACAACCTCAAAATAGACTCCATTTACCAGACCAGCCAAGAAAGTGTCAGAAGTGCTGAAGCGGACAGGGCTTCCAGTTGGGGTCGGTTAACTTCGGAGAGTTCAGAACTACTGTGCAAAGCATTGTGGGTTCACGATAAAGTTGACTAATGTCCCATTTAACTAGAGAGATATACTGTAGACTGACTTTTGCCACATTTTTGAGCAGGAACTCTTACAGTACCCTAGAGCTCCTACACCTAAAGTTTGGAAGGGTTGGAAGGTCTGGTCAAAGTGAACCGCACAGGAAATCGCGGCAGTTTAAAAAAAAAAATTTTATTAAAAATTGTTCTATCTCACAATATTTTAAAGTGTGGATCGAACTTTGGTGTTTCAGAAGAGCGTATCCTACCCTGGGTAAGTATTCTACTCTGGAATATCCTTCAGGATCAATAAAGTATCCATCTAATCAATTTTATTTAACAAGAACTTCACACATCATGGATGTATCATCTTTCAGGCTGGTTGGGAAAAACGTTATTACATAACGTCCTTCCGCCTCATCCTGCTTCAGAACTAGCAGGAAAACTGCAGCTCCTGCTGGCTGTCAATGATTTTTGAGAATTCTAAATATGGCTGTTCCGCCTGGTCTACGAGCAGATGAGAACAACATATGGGCCACTCTAACATTTACAAAGTCTGAGAATAGAAATGCTTGGGGGGGGTGCTATATATTTTTAGCTATTCTTTTAAGGGTGGTAACTGGGCATTATGCTGCGAAAACAAGCCACGAGGGGAGAATTCAGGTAAACAAGGGGAAAGGTATCTCTAGCCAGTTGTGGTTTATTAAGAAAGAAAGAATGAAAGAAAGAATGAAAGAACTCACTTAAAGGAACTTGGATAGGAGAAATTCTGTTTCGAATGTTGATATTGTTTTACACACACAGACAGACACACACACACTTTATTCTTGCCCAAACCTAACCTTTCAGTAAAGCCTCTAAACCCAAACTTCCCAAACGTGTCTGTGGAGACTGATGTGCTTAGACTTCAATTCAACTTAAAATGTCTTATTTGTACATAATATAGACTCTCACTCGGATACGCGCACACACACACACACACGACCCTCAGCTATCAGATTCCACAGAGGAAGATGAAGAGAAAGCTCCTCACTGCTTCATCTTGGGGAGAAATGGTCAATTTCAATAAATGAGAGGTCAAGGTAAGGGAACTACTAGAAGTACAAGTTCCAACATACAATACAGCATTTCTGTCCGTTCTACACAAACCTCAAGAGATTGGCAAGTGTGTGTGCATGCAAGTTTCAACTATTTGTAACCTCCAAATGGGGGTCACACTGTTGGCTTCCTGAATCTAATTCAGAACTCACCTTTACAACTCGGGTCTTCAATTTCATTGCCTCGGGCATTTCTGCTATTTATGCAGCGAAGCCGAGGAGAAGAAATTTCCCATTTCCATTACCAACAGTATTGCTTCTCTATCTCCTGAACTTTTTATTGTTAAGGCACTCGAGTTTAGAATGATCTTTTTATCACTACCCAGGTGGCAGTGGTGCTTAACCGAATGATCATTTTTCTCCCATATCTTCAGTCATGAATCCTTGTAGATTCTCTAGATGCTCCGTATCAACTGTCCAAATATTTAATCATTTTCTCTGGATGAAAGCAGTATTGTCAAGCAGTGTTTTTGGCATGCATCTATGGTTAATCTTTCTGATCTGATTCACCTTGATGCTGTAGCTATAGTGGTACTGGTTTTGAATCCTGATGCCTGCAGCACTGCTGTTACCTGTGGGACGATTTCACCACAGGTTACGACCGTGGCAGACAATCTACCCAGAAACAGCACGTATCAGAACTAAATAAAGTGCAGCACAAAGCTGCCACATAACTCCCTGTGCTGTCAGCGCAAACTCAAACATATAGAAGTCAAGGTGTTAGCTGGTTCCGGATCATTTCTTTTGCATGTCATGAAAGGACAAAAAGTGTCAGACACACCAATTCCTCAGGACGTTCCGGGAGTCTCCCGCATATTGATAGCAGCTCCCTTAAGTTTTACTCAATTTAACTTTTCTATCTCTTTCCATCATTCCAGTTTAGTGTCCTGCAGAGCCGTGGCAAAGTCTACAAAACCCACTTCGATATATAAAATATCTGTGAAAAAACATGGTGAGTTTATCAGCCTTAACATTTCTTCATTCACCTATGATAAGTAAACATTATTTCAACTATACAATAAGGATGACATGAGGATGCACCTTATGCTTTTATTTCTTTTAGGAACCACATCAGCTTAACCATCTAAGTCCAGGAGGGTCTTTCTGAAATGAGTTTCTGTCTGATTGGGATGTTTGATGTGTTAAATATTACCCAACAACGTGCTGACTTTTGCTACATGTTGCTAGAACAGGAAACTCATTGTTAAAAGTTTCCGTCCATCCATATTAGCATACTTATCTAGTTAACTCGCGTACCATACATTATTACATTATGTTTACTATCGGTACTGGATAACATGGTGGAGGGTTTACTTGCTCAGTGGACAAGTTCATGAATTTATTATTTGTAATTAAGCTGGCTAGGATTAAATCAAAGATAAGAATCACAAAATGGGTATTTTATCTCTGGAATTACTAAAGCCTATGCCTTTTAGAATGGCCTTTTGATTTCAGGCCTTTTTTTGTAATATAATAACACAAAATGTATCATTATCAAGACTTTTTGACTGAGCCGTTTTTAGAAGCGTCGCAGATAAGAGCATAGATTGTATCTTGTGTGATGATCAATTCCCGTACAGACAGAACTATATTACAGCAATCGAGGAGAGGCTCGATATATCCAAAGCACTGCTTCCTCTCAAGTTCGATTTACACTCACTTTGTCTTAATAGTCATATCAGCTCTATGGAACACAGCAACGAGGAGTAGCAACACACACTTTATCGCGGGCCATTTTGACTTTTTGCCAGATGAAACAACGCGCCAAATAAGCCTCTGTTATAAACCCGAGAAGAGACTAAAATACGACGACAAAACTCTGTAGTTTGTGTGCTACCAGTTTGATGATGGTGTTCATTTTACAAAGACATCATGGTGAAGTTTCAGTACGTAGCACAATTGGGACATTTACAGATGGTGACCAAAAAAAAAAAAAAAAAAAAAAAGTTTCGCCATAAACTGAAATATTTCTTTATCTCAGGCTTGAAGCTGCTATTATTTCCTCTATAACAAAAAATTCGTTCTGCAAATGCAATCAAACTTTATTTTGCTCATGACAGCCCTAATGACGCCTCATAAATCACTCTTAATCTCTATTTATAGAGCCACCTGTTTTAGGGAACAAAATTCAGAAACTATGTGCCAGCTGTCACACATTTGCCTATTTTCAGTAACAGCAGAATGCCTGGAAGATTTCAGGTGAGTATATACTGAGGGGAAGCTAAACAATATCATTATTGCAATAAATTATGTGGCAATTTATTTTCTGGGATTATAGGAGTAGCGAGCATTGTCTGAAAACAATTACATACTCTCTACAATTTTTCTATAAGCTTGATAAATAATAATAATAATAATATGCAATAAAAATGCAACATTACAGTTTTACTGCCATTTTGCTAATGATTAATATAATAATAATAATAATAATAATAATAAGTGCATTGTAGAAATGTCATAATTTTTGTCATATCACTCACTCATATAAATAACGGTAACCTATGATGACCT
>JAQMYL010000016.1:14517588-14528868 GCA_030014365.1 Clarias pachynema | reverse complement strand
ACACACAAAATCTCGTATCTGTAAGCTGTCGTGGCCGTAGATTTTGAAATCCAACTCAAAACACAGAATTACACACATCTTTTTTACGCACGATTATTTTTGACAGTGATTTTATTCCATACGATCTGAGAAACGGTTCAGGCGGTCCTTAAATATTCATATTTGTGTCACATTAGGGGGAAAATCTGATTTCAAGAAATTGCGCGATTTTTTTCCCCCTTTAAACATGAACAGGATTGGGATCGCATGCCACCTTCTCCATTTTATTCAAAATACATTTTTTTAGGCTATGTAATAAGGCTGTGCAATTTTCACAGACCATTAAAGCAAAAATGAATAATTAATTAAAAGAAATCAATCAATAAATAAATAAACCACCCCAGCATGTGCCTTGTGCAGTGGAGTGTAGAATTGGCTTCCGGTAGTTTGACTAACAAAGTGAGACTAGTTGGTTGACTAGTCCATGCAAACCCTAATGTGTAGGTTCATGTTTCAATATAAATCTCATAATAATTACAATATCATAACTTTTCGCATCTTTGACCCAAAAACTCAAAAGCTTGTTCCTATTCAACATTTCTTCCCACATCAATTGTATCTGTTTACTCACAATTCCCTGCAGCATCTCATCCGATAGAAAAAGGGAATTAGCCTTTCTAAGCATGGCTAGATCTTGTTTCTAAAGCGTGCAGTTTAACGCCGTCCCATTTCCCGTTACCATATTCTCTTTGTTTTCATGGCCTGTACCAGGACATCAAGCTGATACGACAAAGCTGGAATCCGGCACGAATTCCCGTCTTCGTTAAGCATCGAATTCTGCATGAGATTTAGCACTTCTATCCTATCCTGGATTTTTCAGGATAGGACTTATTCACTTATTTTATAAATGGGAAATAAAGGCACTTTTTTTTTTTTTATGTTGAGGCAACTCAATGCAACTGCAATTAAGTGGAGGGGGAGTCATTTGGCCCGGAGGTCTGGAGTGGCATCTCGCTGTGACTTGATGTCCATACCCCAATCTGCTCTATAATAAGACAATTTATTAGAAGCAATTATGGTAACGTAATAAAAAGCAAAGAGACAGGAGATGATGAGGACGAGGTAGAATTTGTGACGAACTAGAAAAGAAAGTTGTCGAGGACAAGTGAGCTGTAGAAAATGGTTGCAAAAGTTCATGAAGAGGAGCGATGGAGAATTTCAGCTTATGCAACTGGAGCCTCGGTCACTCAAAGACTAAATGCGTGGGTGTTAAAGGTGCCTAACCAACAAGACCTAACCTACCACTGTAGGCAGCTAGTCTCTTAGCAATAAAGTCACAATAATACTCCTGTCGCTCTGGGTTAGCATATACCTTATGCTGTCCAAAAAAAAAGTTTAAAAAATCAATAATCAGTAAGACCAAATACCCTTGAAAACAAGAAAATATGACATGCTACAGGTCACATAATGGATGTTTGACTTTCCCCAAACATCTATGAATATACAGAACATTTACATGTCTGATTTCTAATTACACATTACTTTAATTCGGTGCCTTTAGTCAGCTTCGATGTTTCTCAATTAACTATGCATTACTGCTGCATGGGGAGCGACTCGCGCTCTTGTCTGTGAACTTTTGGCATCCGTCGCGCATTAAAGCGATGCTGGAGAGCCCACACAGAAAGGCAGAGCCGGTGCATCGAGGGCAGATGAGGAGTGGAGGGAGAGAAGTGCCTGAGCTGCCCACGTAAAGTTCTTCATGCATATTCATGCGTCAATCCAGGCTGCCGAGCCTCCGCAAACCTGACATCATACTCTGAGCGGCGATTAAAGAGGAAGAGCGATGTGCCTGATACGCAGAGCTCTGAATTTCTTCACATCTGAAGCTTTTTGTTTAAATGTTACACCATGATCCTAATAAAATAAAATGACTTTAAATTTCTGGAAGTGGAATCCGTAAATAAAAACAGTGCCTAAAAC
The DNA here is from genome assembly GCA_030014365.1 of Clarias pachynema. NCBI lineage: Eukaryota > Metazoa > Chordata > Actinopteri > Siluriformes > Clariidae > Clarias > Clarias pachynema. Next base: position 14,526,909 of record JAQMYL010000016.1, on the reverse strand, counting down.
ATATATGATCGTACAAAAATATTGTTTAAAGACAGTCCGTAGTTAAAAACTGAGTTTTTCTTTCCATTTCACTGAAATTATATACTTTTACCATCTCCACTATTGCTATGTTGGAGTTCTCATTAACGTCGACCATCACTGGAAGGTTGTGAGAAAGAAAAGAAGCTCTTGCTCTTTTGTTGGGTTATTGAACTTTTTCCTCCTATTAAATATATCACTGGAATTGTACCAACAATACCCAACGTGACTTCAGCGCAGCACATAACCGCTGACTTCAGGCAGGAATAATGATGCAAACAGCATGCATACATGCAGTACTGTGAAAAGTCCTGAGCCCCCCGCCATTTCTTCATATTAAAGGCAATTAATCAGATTAATTTAAAGGGAAAAAATTTTTAAAAAATCTCAGCAGCAACCTCATTTCCCCTCTCGTCTGTTCCAACCAGTCAGCATCTAGCATCATCAGTATACTAATAACTGACCTGATCATGTGTCATCATCTGCACCTGTTAAGTTTGATGTTTTTTTTTTTTATGTTGTTTTTTTGTTTCTTAAATGATTCATAGGTTGATGTGTAGCTTAACACACAAAAAACATTGGTCATGTACAGGGACTGGACTGAAATGAGAGCTACAAGGAAGCCTGATAAACTATTCATCAAAACTACATTAAAAATACATCAAAGGCTGACTCTATGGAAGCAAAATATGAAGAAATAATAGGTGACTCGAGACTTTTGCACTGTATACTGTATATAAAAGTACTGTATACAGTATGCTGATAAAATACAGCACCAACCAACTAATTAGCACCAGAATAACTAATAGGAACAGAAATCACCAGGGACCGGTTGATATAATATCACGACACCTAGGTACCGATTCGATTTGTATTGCATTTTTGTAAATATAACATTTCTACAAATATCGCGATTCGAAGTTGAGTTTTTTTTTATTTTATTTATTTATTTTTTTTTACTTTGTTACAATTCTAAACAAACTTTGCAGATAAATGACTCCTAGCACACAGGATCCTATGCTGCCTGTCCATGTGCGAATAGTTTAGACCACACCCCCTATAGGATTATATTTACGCCATTTGACAGACGCTATTATTTAGAGTAACTCTCAGTTTTATTTCACTACACATCTGAGCACTTGAGCGTTAAAGCGTGTTGCTCCGGGGCCCAACAGGGGCAACTTGGTCGTTATGGGCTTTAAACCTGGGACCTTCTGAACTTGCTTGATGTCCTGGTACAGGCCGTCTTAACCATAGTTACTGTTATAGAAGAACAATCACATTTGACCCTCAAATGCAAAAAAATAAATAATAATAATGTAAAAATATGTACAGTATATTCTGGAGTCAGTGTGGTGATACCCGAAGTGTCATATATGCAAATCAAGATACCTATAGATTTTTTTTTGTATAGTTACAACTATCTAAATTTTCAAGGTCACGGGCGGTCGTATAAGCATTTCACTTCATATCGTACTGTGTATGAGAGAAATAAAATTTGAATTTGAATTTTGAGATACATAACTGATTTAAGTTTTTCCAGCTCTACTAACTAACCACATCAATATAACATATTGCAATCTAAATGTATTTAATATTTGATGGTGTTTAGGGTGGGGATGATAAATTCTGATTTTCGGCCTACTTCCATCAAAACGTAATGACTTTTGCCTGGCTCCAAGTCATTCCAACACCATAAACACAAGGTCAGGGAGCAGGTTATTAACCAATATTATTATACATCCTCCAACATATAATAAGAAAATATTTAACAATTTTGTCTCATTTATTTGGCCTGTATTTTTCCAGATCAGCTCGAAGAAAAGTGTGTTTGGAACATCATGGTATAGCGCGGCTTAAAAACACAAGCACCGACCATCGTTCAGTTCTCCGAGCATCCACTGTAGAGTCTGTTCTACGCCATAATCGTGTATTCCGCTGTAATCCGACGGTGATGGGGTGGTATTAAGATCATCATGGGTACTTTCAGTTATGTTAACCGGTTTAATTAGTAATACAAAGAGGGTCGAGGATGTACGCTCAATTTGAGGAGGTGTGCATTAGGTAGTAGTGTACTCCAAGCCTGAGTTGTAATGACGAAAAGATAAATGAGGAGAAACAGACTGGCAAAGAAAGAAAGAGGTGTTTGTGGGAATCTTGGGTGTCCATGTCTTTCTCTAGGCTTATATTTCTGAAGCAATAATGAAAAATTTGTAGTAAAATAATAAAGGTAGCCCATTCACGTAGGACGTAGTGCAGAAATTATGGCCCAGCCACAACATACGGTAGATGAAGAATGTTTTAATGCGGAACTGATTTCTGCCTCAGCCTGCATCATGCTGATTGATGACGTATGCAGAAACGTTCTATAAAATCACAGACATATCTCATAGCCCGTCATGGAATTCGGCCATGTGATCTGCACAGCCTGCTAAACTTGCAGAGTTGTACTTTCTTTCCCTCTTCCTGAATTAACTGGAAGTTTTTCCACTTGCTCAAGGGGTCTCTGTTGAGCAGGAACAGCAGAATCGCCGCATGAAATCATGTCTTGTGGTTACTGGTGTGTGCTGGTTTCCGGAAATAATTCATCTTGCCATGTGAGAGATTGCACACTGCATGGACAGATTTTGTTTTTTATTTATTTATTTAGTCCTTGAAAATGTGTCAAACTGTAAATGCATTTACATTTCAGCATCCTGTTTTTCGAGTGATAAAAAAATCAAAAGTCATTGTTCAGTAACTAGTTATGACTTACTCTATATTGATTTAAACTGCATTAATTGCTTGAAAAAAAAATGAACCTGCTTATGTACGTCTGTGCATCAATACAGATTCAACGATTTTTTTTCCCTCGTTCCGAGCATGATGCTAGACAGAGTGGCGTTTTTGGCATTCTCTAGCATACACGTTATACATATTTGTTGAGTTGAACTCAATCCAGACAGAACAGGCATCTAATACTGTACAGCAAACAGTCGTGCAACGTGAACTGAATGAGACAGAATGAAGTGTGGGGGCAGAATGAGCGACGGGGGAGTGAAAATAAGAGAATGAGCGAGAGGGAGGCACTGCTCTCAGATTAAAGAGCATGAGCTGGAGCTCGTAGGCAGTAGATGTAAATCATCGGCCCATGCGTTTCCTCTGCAGTCCTGCACCAGCGATGCCAAGGTGGGTCTTAAGGCTTTTGGATCCACCTCCACATCTCTGGGACTGCGAAAAAGAAAGGCCTTATTGCTCCCTCTTCCCTCCCTCCTCCTCTCTCCACCCCCCCTTCCTTATTTACTCTCCGTCTTTCTTTCTCTCCTTTTATAAGATGACTCATCCGTCTACATCGGCAACTTTAAATGTTTCAGGCTAAATCGACACCCGTTAAAAAGAGGGAAGTGTCTAAATACCCGGCGACACCACGCAGGTGGTTAGGGGAGGGAAGAAAATGAAAAAGAAAAAATTGTCCAGAGTGATTAAATGTCCTAAATCGAGCTTGTTTATCTGCATCACATTTCACTTCAAACCGGAGCTGACTGGCCTGCAACATATTGATGCGTTCTCTTTTTTTTTTTTTTTTTTTTTTCACCCCCGGTATAAAAGGGGAAAAAATTAAATAAATTAAAACACAAAGTGCAGTAGGTCATCAGAGGAGAATCAAACAGACTCATGTACTTCCAATAATTGATGCCGGTGCTCAACATCTATTGAATTGGCCCTGAAAGGCCTCTATCAAACGCGGTTCAGGCCAGGTGTGCTTGTGTGGTAAAATCCATAGAGATGCGCGTGAGTATCAACCCAGTGCTAAGGCAACACAGATGCGCAACGTACCATCGAGAATTCCCCGCGGCAAACGGATGAAAAAACAAACCCTGCTGTCTAGCTAACAACCAGTGATTAGCACCTCCCTTATTTTACATATAGGGAAGCCACAAGGCTCAGCAATGAGTCCGACTGAGTTTTGTTTATTTATTATTATTGTTGTTGTTTATTTTTCCTGAGCTTCGGAGGTTTTGGAATCTATGAATCACAGCCCATCCCTGTTGTGTAGCCTTCACCAGTCATGTGTGCCAGAGACAGAGAGCAAACCGGACACCAAACATGAACCAAACAAAAGTCAGAGGAATGAGGGAGAGAAAAGAGGGTTTAGATCAAAGCAGAGGACTGGGTGTTCAATGTTTTCGCGGCGGGGTGGCAGCCATGATGAGAAGACACACTGTGTAAGAGAGACACAAACAAAAAAAAAAAAGACAGGAAAGAAAAGACTGAAGGAGTGAATGAGGGAAGTGAAGAAAGATTATAAACAGGCAGATGTGTATAATTAAAGTCATGTAACTTGGCTTGGAGTGGAATACGCACTGTGTGTGTGTGTGTGTGTGTGTGTGTGTGTGTGTGTGTGTGTGTGTGTGTGAGTGAGTGAGAGAGAGAGACTGTGTGTGGGCGGTGGCCTGCGCCATGCCTCCCTCTGACTGCAGCCACACCTGCCTTGCATACTAAAGCGGCACAATGCAGAGCCCGCAGCTGGGCTGCTCTCCCTGCACCAACCCCGCCTACACACACACACACATACACACACACACACCATGCTTGCTGTGGCGATGAGGAACTCCCTGGGAAGTTGACGGATTGTGTAATACCACCATAATGGGTCACAGCACATTAAGCCAGGTGTTCGGGGCTCGCGTCTCGTTTGCGCCAGTCTGCACGACGGATACGGGACTGGAGCTTTCCCATGCTTCCGTTATTAGATTAGTCTAAGCTCGCGATGATGGCCAGACCAAGGCACAACTCCTGCGAAACTGCAATTAATTTGATTTCGAAAAACAGCTGCACCCTGAGCAGACATGACGGTTTACACGAAGGATTTGGACGTAACGCATATGAAGCTATGATCCCGATTTTCCTTGAATTCTCTGTCCTGGAAAACGTTATTATTATTATTATTATTATTATTATTATTAAGACAAACTCTTTTTTTAATTAAAGATCTTTCATTTTTGGCCAAATCCTAAAGTTTTTTTTTTGTTCAGTAGAAAACTCTTCTAGGTCAATTTGTAGCACAGGGTTTAAAACTCAAGTGCAGACTTAATACTTAGTTTTGCCAATAAACACGTCTTATTTGACATATTTGAGCAATAGCGCATACCAGAGCACAGTGATGTTCAAAAGTGAAGCTCCTACGCAAAACGAATAAATGCTGGCAGGTCTGTATCACTGTAATTATTTACAGTTGATGTGTGAGTCTGCAAGCCTTGGCTCGTGCTGGATTACTGAATCATTCACAGTGGCCTAGAATGCAAAGCCCACACCCTCCAGTCACGTGATCATAGGAGGGGGAGAAAAAAAAATCTACTAAGGATACAGAATGGGGAGGTTATAAAGAAAGGAACAAGAGGAAAAAGGAAGGGAGGGGGCTGAAGGGGAAAAAAGGCAGCCTAAGTTTTATGGCCTTGGCATATGGGAGAAAGGGGAAGTGTAGTGTTGAGAGCAAGAAAGAAAATGACTGGGAAACAAAACAACAAGAGGGAGGGGGGGAAAAAAGGATCAATGGTGAAAAGCAGAAGAGCAGCAGGACCAGAGCTGACCTTGGTTTCTTTATTATTCCACTCCTTAAAAATGGCATGGTAAGCTCATTCAAGGAGGGTTTCCAAAAGATACATCAGAATTAATTACAACTACACAGGTCTCCTGAAAAACCAGTTAAAATGTCAGGAACCAAAATGTATAGTTTTTGATAACTAAACCAGCTAACTTTCGCAAGTGTATGACAGTGGGACAGTCTGATGAACGGTCTTCTGTTTGTGTGCGCTCGTCATTCGACGCAGCCCTGCAGTACCATCACACACACACACACTTCTGTACTCTCATACTGGGTCGGCAGACGCCCACCAAGAGAAAGTCTTTCACAAGTCTTTTTTTTTTTTTTTAATGAGCGACTGTCTGGGTAGGCAGTCTGGTCACAAAATAAAAACATTAGGTGTGCTGGCAACCATTTCAGGAATTTGAAGCCGTCATGAGCTCCAACTATAAAGCGAAGGTCCCGAAAACCCATAAGAAACATTTGTTTTTCAGAAGAGACCCAGAGTGTTTGTGCTATAGCGACCGGTATTTCACAAAAAGCCTCATTTAACAATCTGAACTATTATATATAGTAAATTCATTAGTAGAGCTGTGTACTTTAATGAAATGTTGGTGGATTTAATTAATTGAATCAATAGGTCAGTTTTAGTTTCAGAATTCAATCAATATTTAACTTATTTAGGTAACTTACAAAAGACATTACTTGATGAAAACTTGCACATTCCCTGCGCCTTTTTTGTAATATTCCTGCTGCTTCTTCTTTTTAGTTAATGGGCTGTTGGTACAATACCGCCACTTACGGGACTGGAGTGGGAAGCAGAAGATTAACAGGTAATGTACAATGCGATTGGTGCAGCGGTAACAAGCTCGCCCTATCATCCAGAAATCGCAAGTTAAAATCCCGGGTGATGCTGTAGACTCCCGCAACCGGGAGCCTGATTGGCCGAGCACTCTTAGAGAGGGTTGGGACTCTAGCGCTATCAGATCTATCGTGACTCTATGGTTAATCATGGCCATCTGTGAGCATATCATCTGTAAGCTCGGGCTAGCGGAAGAAACGGATAGCGCCATCCTCAGAGTGTGTTACGCTGCTCTCAACGGTGCGTTGGAGCTAGTAATCTGTTAGTTCGTAAAAGTATTTGTACCTTACAAAAGCTTGTAAGTTGGGTACATTTGCATATAAGGACGCTTACTAATCTGTACCTGGGGTGGTACGAGTTTTATACATAATTACAATGGCGGGTTTAAATAGCTAACTTATTTAAATTGTTTATTTAGTGAACATTTAGTGAAGATTTTGTGAAACTCACTCACTTTAAGTCACATTAACGACTGGAAAAAAGTAAAACGTGCAAAACAAATCCATAAAAGAAGCCAAATCAGACTAGTTAAATGAGAAGGAGTTGGTGTGTTTCCTGACTCGCTTCAGACACATTCTATCTGTTTAAATCATCTTTTTGCTTTGAGCGTCAGTAATGTCAAATCAGCCGTTTCATGAACACGCTTTGTAATTTCCAACCACTTGGTATTTCTCATACCGTACAATGCAAGCACAAAGAGAATCTGCATTGCTGGAATTTTTTCCGCCGGAATGTTATGAAAACCATTTTACACACGATGGCCGATGACCGTATCAGTGCAGAGTTTTGTGGGATGCTTAACATTCTACCGCTTGAGCAACCGAACAGCAGCTGCAGTTCTACAAGCTAGTGGTGTGTTCTCAAGGCTAATGCATTCTTCAGTACTAGGAGTCCAGCTGCTGGAAGAGTATTAGACAGGGAATAATTACAGACAGATGACATTACTTAACATGCACCGTGGTGTTCTCTATGCTATTCCTCCACTCCTCTGCGTCGGATTAGTCACAACAGTGTGGAAGCGAGGCGAGCCAGGACAAGAGGTAGATGTGGCTTCAAAATGAAATAAGAATTCAAATGTTCATGCTTGTGAACGGCCAAATGAACACGCAATCGTTCTGAGAAAACAATGTGATTGAGACGAGACTCTTCAGAGTTAAATGCGGTATTGACTATGACCCACAGGCATTAGGGCTTGGCTTCTACGCTCTGAAACAGCAGCAAACAAGGTGCTGCTGCGTCTATTTTTCCTCAAGCGCTGTTGTTATAATAGAAGCTGAACAGAAAGCTCCCTCAGGAGTTCCAGGCTGAAGACGGGACAAACAGGACAGAATGATGGGACAGGGCCTCTGGGGAGGAAGCCGGGCAAATGGCAATGTTTGTGTACTTGACAGAAGGCAAACCAAGGTCAGCACTTGGTGATGGTTGGGTCGAGTTTCAGACTGTGTCATTGGGTTGTTTTTAAAGGGGAAGAAAGCGCTACTTTTTAAAAAAAATGGTGAACAAAATCCTTTAAACGTTTGTGTGCAGCCCGGTCTCGCTCAAAAGGCTGACTCACAGGGCAATTTGCACATCTATTGTCCAGTTTGTCACTGTGGAATCTCATTTCTGACCTCATATCCCCTCCTTGGACAGCCTTAGTCTGTCTTTTTGACTGAATATTGTGCAGTTATAGAAAGGAAATTACTTATAATCGCACTACTCTGATTAGGTCTTTATGTCATTACAGGCAGCTTTTCCGTGCTACCTTCGCCTCGGACTCGCTCATTAGGGACAAGTGTATAATTTTAGAAGTTATATCAAGAATTTTATAATTCTGTAAAGCTCTTTGTGAAAATGTCAAGTGTTAAAATCGCTATACTAACAATAATGTATTGAACTGAATACATAATAATCAGATGCAGACTTGTTTAATCTTGTGTTGCATAGCAGCAATAATTACACTTTGAATTGAGCGTAATCTTGTTTTGAAACCGGTCAATGTGGATATGCAACATTTGACAGAATGATATAGGATTTTATAAAATGGCGCACCGACATGTACTGCGAGAGAAGATGGCAAGTTAGTTTTTTCTTTCGTTTCATTTCGACGAATGATCACAAACAACCACAAGACCGAAGTCATAGAGTCAAACAGTCATAGTAAAACATGTTACCTTCAGTGATATACACTGATTCTTTTTTTGGTGGTGATTCATGTACCGTTACACTGACTCTTAAATGAAATTAAAGATTTTTTTTTTTTACATTTAAACATTTGCATTTGAATTGGTGAAATGTTGCTGTTTTCAATCCTACAGGTGGCGTGCTCTAAACTGTTCAGCACAGCATCCTGAGTGGTAGGAGCTAATTATTTGGCAAGTTTGTTTATAAGTAACAAAAGAAAAAAAAAATTTGTATTGAAACATGGTATTTATAAAATCAGCGTCTTGCAAGCAAAAGTATTCATACCCCAAGAACTTCTCCACATTTTGTTTGTGACGAGTCATGTGGAACTGCAAACGGAACTTCTTATGGCTTTCTTTCAACAATGGCTTTTAGGGCTGCACGATATTAGGAAAATATGCGATATGCAATATTATTGTTGAATATTGCGATAACGATATTTCTTGCGATATAACATTTCCCTAAAGAAATGCATTTTTTATTATTATTATTGGCTATTTTTTTTCTTTTTTTTATCATTTATAGTATATGTAATGATCATACTAAAAAACAAACAGGTAATAGATATTCGTCTGATGTAATTAAACCTAATTCAGGCTAAAAAGAAACTATATGTCAAGGAAGATGCAAATATTTATACTTCAAAACACTATGAATGACTTAAAACCCTCAGCAGATATTCTGATTTCTGGTTTGCTGTTACCATAGACCTGCC
>JAQMYL010000016.1:14484036-14517488 GCA_030014365.1 Clarias pachynema | reverse complement strand
TTATTTACGTGTAACCATACACTCATCGATTTCATTTATCGCAACTCTTTGCGATACAGATATTGCGTATACCATTATCGCGATAACGATAATTTTTTGATATATCATGCAGCCCTAATGGCTTTCTTATGGCTTTTTTATCTTGCATAAAGACCAGCTTTGTGGAGTTATCCTGTGGACAGATTCTCCAACCTGAGCTGTGGATCTCTCCTCCAGAGCTCCTCTAGAGTTACCATGTGACTCTTGGCCGCTTCTCCGATTAATGCTCTCCTTGCCGGGGATGTCAGTTTAGATGGCCGGCCATGTCTTGCTACAGTAGATTTTCAGTTATGCCATAACTCTTTCCATTTTCAAATGATGGCTTGAACAGTGCTCCGTAGGATATTTAAAGCTTGGGATATTTTTTTTTATTAACCTAACCCTGCTTTAAACCTCTGCGTAGCTCTATCCCTGACCTGTCTGGTGTGTCCCTTGGGCTTCATGATGCTGTTTGTTCACTAATGTTCTCTAACAAACCTCTGAGGGCTTCACAGAACAGCTGTATTTATACGGAGATTAAATTACACACAGGTGGAATCCATTTACTAATTAAGTGACTTCTGAAATCAATTGGTTCCACTGGATTTTAGTTAGATCAGAGTAAATGGGGCTGAATACAAATGCACGGACAGATTTTTATTTGTAAAAAGTTACTGTATGTGCCAGTCTGTGTTGGTAAATCATATAAAATTACAATAAAATACATTTACGTTCGTGGTTGTATCTGGACAAAATGTGGAAAGGTGTAAGGGGTATGAATACTTTTGCAAGTCATTGTACAAATCTTATCAGCCCCTAGGTATCGTGATAATAGTGTGTCAGGTAATCCATGGGGATTCCCACCCCTATTGATTTATAGATGATCCTTTGTGAAGGAAAAGTAAGGAGGGTGGAATACGGTCCCTCAAAAAATGCTGGCTACCGAACATCTACAAAGATGAAAGAGGGGAACTTTTTTTGTTTACATATTGACCGATCATGTGGTAAGTTGCGGTACCTTTTCTTCTTCAAAGGTTTCCCCAATTGGGATTATTTCACCTCGTTCATGAAATGTTTATGAATTAACTTGGGCATTAGTCGTAAAAGGCTCTAGACCAGTTTGGCATCCAGCTAAAACTGTGGAATTAAGCAATGAATTCCAAACTATAAAAAGATTTATTTAAAAAAAGGTCCTAGATTTTAATTCTTTAACAAGTTAACACAAGACTCAAAGGTACCCTAAAGTGCTTGTTATTACTCCAACTGAAAATCATCTTACATAATACATTTTTATACCACAAACTCTACCAGTTTTAGTGTCTATGTAAATTAGCTACAGCTAAGCCACGCCACATCAAAGAACAGCACAGCCGACCAACAAGCTTGAAGTCTTATATGAAGTCACAATAGATCAAAAAATATACATTAATCTATCGGCTATATAGAACAAGATTAGTTTTTAAAAAAAAAAAGGGGGGACAAAAAGGTTGAAAGTGGATTTTGAAGAATATGTCCCCTTTTAATCCTTGGAAAAGAGATGTATTTTACTGACTTACAGTCTTATGCAAAAGTTTAGGCACCCCTTGATAAATAACAGATTTTGGTGATTTTTTTTAATTGAAAAGATGTTAACACTGTCTCTCTTGAAAATGGAAATAAATTCACAATATTTTCAGCAAACATTGATGCATATTTACTTTTTATGTCATAAATTGAACAAAGATAAAAAAAAATAAAAACATTGTGGCACTGTGCAAAAGTTTGAGCACCCTAAGAGTTCCAGAGTCTCAGAGTATTTTTACAAGGTTTCAGACCTTAAATCAGCTCGTTAGATCTGATGCATGGCAACAGCTGTCAGTAGTAAATGCCAATCATCAAAATCTGTTATTTATTAAGGGGTGCCAAAACTTTTGCATAAAACTGTACATGTTGTAGTCACGTAACTAATCATTTCTAGAAGTCATTCCTAAAGTTTGGTCTTATAGTGAAGAAAAACCACACCAAACTCTAAGCTAATTGCAATTTAAAAGGTGAAAAATCAAGCACTTCGGGACTTGATGAATTAGCTCTGAATTGCAAGGGCTGGCCATTATCATGATCAGGGCCATTCTCCAAGCTTCAGATTTTATCAATTAATAAAAGAAAATTAATCTATTCCACATCCTTCCTTCCAGTCCGCTCCTCCTCACTCTTGGATCACTCCGGGACTACATCACCCGTATCCACTTTTTACACAACCCTATCAACTGTTCCTTCAGGCGGCAGACTCTGCTCGAAAGGTTATAATAAACATAGACATCAGGCTCTTTGTTAGATGAGACTCCTTGAGATCATTTTTCCTTGCTCTCGAGCCAAGTTAGGCTCATCAACCAGCAACTTAAATCTCCTTGAATTATTTTTATCTCCTTGCTAATTAATCAATGCAATGGCCCGTAGGGAAGATGATAATGATAGTCAAATCATAGTTTGATCATGGAAACCAGATAGAACTCCTATACAGGGCATCACGAAACTAGTAATTGATAGAATCGCAAGGTGTAATTTGTCATTATTCAGGCATGAATCATCAAAATGAAATTACAGTACAGGACTCTGCTTGAATATCAAATACAAGAAAACTCACCAAAACCTGTGGATCCAGACACGGTCAGGCTGAATACCTACGTAAATGAGTAACAATGTATTTATATTGCACCGGTGGCAGTCGGGGAAGAAACATGGTGCGAACAAGGAAGTCCTGATGATATTTCCAGACAAAGTAATGCAACACCAGGCCTGACAGCATTGCCTTAACCCACTGTGTGATGAATCACTTCAAAGCGAGACATCCTTCACAACAGCTTGATGCATTAGCATGCAATAAAGGCCAGACAGAACATCAAGGATGTCATTCACCGTCTCAGACCAACATCAAGATGAAACGCAAATGACAAGGAATATCCTTTTTCTGCAGGTAAGCTCTTTAGAGAACTGAAGTGAACATCTGAAGAACAAAAAAAATGCTATGATAATGTTCATTAAACTACAGGACTCTGGAATTCTCAAATCGGATTGCTCAGACTTTTTGTTGCTTTACTCAGACAACAGCTAAGCAAATTAAAGGTTATATCAACGCATTCATTCCCTGAAGGTAGGTGGTATGTGTCAAAGTAACCTTCACATGAATACTCAAGTTTTCCCAGAAGAGCTGCCTCCAAACGCTTGTCTTCTGTCTATAGTGCATCCCTGTGAGAGTTTCCCCACGGTCCAGTTGTGATGCTCCGGTGTTCATTGTAAGAGCTTTCAGTGGCTGACATGGTTCAGTCTAACGGTCCTGCAGCTATGCATCTTCACACACACCAAGCTTCAATGTAGTATATGTTATGACACCTCTCCGTCATCATAACCAGAAACTTTTTCAGTACACTGTGCTGTGGAAGCACTTCTGTGGGATCGGACCAGACTAGGCTAGCATTTCCTCTCCACTTGAGTCAGGTTTGGCAGTTTTTCCTGCTTCCAACACGACAACTTTAAGAGCCTTTAAGAGAGTTTTCACTTGCTTCCTCTTGTCACGTGCCATAGTAACGAGGTAATCGACCTAGGTTTTAATGTTTAATGTTCAAACTTTGTCTTTTATAGACGTTTATTAGCATTTTCAGCCGTGATCTACTATTACCATTCCTTGCTAATTTTCCATCCTTCAGACACATAAAGGGGAAAAACTTTATGTTAGGGAAAAAACTACTTTAAAGACGACGAGACCATTTTCACACAAGCATGACTAATATTCAAGATTTATTAATACTCAATAATAACTGCCTGAGTAGGACCAAATACCTTTTGACACTTACTAAGATGTTTCAGATTAACTACTTATCGTAACATATTATTCTAAAAGCCATTCTCACAAGCAAATCATCTTGAGAAGACTTCCCAAGCTCCAAACATTCCTCAGCGCATCGACGCCTCAGACATATTTAAAATGCTTTGCCTTTCTCAATCAAGCGGCATAGCCGAGACCTCCGAAACATTTCTTTCTATTCTTATCAGTGTCCCAGAGGTCAGTGATTATTTGTTGCAGCCCCAGTGCACTGTGATAAATATTTCAGTCACCAAAGATGAGAGAATCTCGGCACGATATGCCACTAGTTCAATTTGTTGCCTTGAAGTGTAGTGACAAGCAAAGCGGGTGTGAAAGCAGACTAATCTCGGAAATGCAGAAAGAGGAGACAGCCATTTCTCAGCTCTTCCCGAGTACTGTCTTACAGAGTCTGCACTCTGCCATTTTCTAAGACTCCCTAATGGAAGATTTTCCGCTGCAGGAATGTCACAGGTAGGCTTAGGTTCGCTTCTACGGTAACTTTGAGACACAATGTGCAACATAACGGCTAAAAATGTGATTAGAATTTCTCTTATCCTTTTTGCGAGCGGTGCCCATAACTAAATGCACTTTTATGAATCCCTCAGTGAATGCTCTTACGATGCAGGTCGTGCAAGCCTGAAGGATTTCTCACCTCCAAACCTTGCTGCAGAGCCTGATAGAAGGCTATCAGGCACCTAGTCAATAGCAATCGAGCTCTTTTTCCACAACATCGCATCGCTGGGTTCGATTTCAACCACAGTTGAAAAGAGCCGTCTCAAGATCATCCAATGTCGATTTTAGATTCGGCTGGCTGGTATGAGGAGGAAGGGATCAGTAGACCGTAATGGAGGAAGCGGTTCAAGAACATACATGGAACCAATGAAGCGGGCACGCATCTTACAACATGACTATGCAAAACAAACAGTACAATCTAAACACCAACTAAATAGATCCTGCATGAGATAGGATAGCGCATAAGAAAACTTATTACAACATTCCTGCTGCTTAAAAGGATTTCTCTGCAACATCCTGATGCACATCTCCTGCTACGATTTCTGTAAAGACAAATGCAAGGATACGCAACCCATATTACACGTGACTGAATGCTGTTGTACCGAGTGACCAAAGATCTCACACCCTTGGTGATATCCGGTACGACACCATGGTCAAGGGTGTAATATTGCCTTTATACAACAGCTCTACAAACACCATTTATCATCAACAGATTATAAATGACCTTTATTTACCTAGTTATTTTCTATACTCTGGCATTACATATCCTTACGCAACCGGCAGGCCTAACTGGTGTGCGACTAGTGGAGATGGCGACCGTGACGGTTACTGTAACTGACGTATCCCGATTCCCACACATCATAACTCCCACATCAAGGCTACAACCGCTCAGGGAAGGCGAAGAGCATCACATGTTTCCTTCACGCCACCGACCGCATCTTTTTGAACGCACCATTGGGAGCGACACAACACACTTGGTGGACAGCGATATCCGTTTCTTCCGCTAGCATGACCTGCATTGTCCTTCAGGCTTGCATGACCTGCATTGTCATTGCTCACAGACACTGCGAGAATGATATGAGAGTGCTAAGTGTCTCCTACATCAATTCTCCCATCTGAGAGAGAGAGAGAGAGAGAGAGAGAGAGAGAGAGAGAGAACTCTTATCAGGAAATTCGGAATGACTTGGAAGCAATCCCTAGTGAATTCCCTTGCTGAAAGGGTTTCTGTGACTGGTTTGGAACGTGGGTTTTGGCACGCAGCTGCTCTCTCCTCTTTCCAGTATTGTGGACAGTACAGACCTGCTTTCACCCATTACACGGTGGTACACTGTTAACGACTTGTATACTGTTGTATATTTACCTTCAGTCTGCAGGAAGGGTCTCAACTGAAATGACCCGAAGTTCTGAATGACTGCATTTGTAAATGCAACAACTTATGCTTATTTTAAGATGCGTATTTACACCAGGGCTATGCACAACCTCCAATGTACATAGTACTATTTTAATTTCCTATATAACTGTACATTTGTAGTACTTTAAAAAAAAAACCTAGATTTACTTTTTTATTTAATTTAATTCGAAAAGGGAAAAAAAAATAAAAAAAAATTCCAAACCCCAAAACACAAACCAGCAAACAAATAAATAGTTCTGCGTTTTGCTACCAAGAAAGCGTCTCAGACTGGGACTATAGAGTCCATGGTCCAACTCTTCTTCGAAGGATGGGTATGACTTCTAAAAGAATTTCATACGCCCATGTTAAGGGAATTGGAAATCAAATCCATGTCAGATATGAAACATCAGTAGGAATGATGTAGAAGGCTTTCAGCACAACGTTATTTATACAGTGCTTTCAACAACGTCACAAAGCAACAGAAATTCTGGATGTTAATTTCGAATTGTCCCTAATGAGGTGAAGGTGGCAAGAAAGAAAAAAAAAGAAGGAAAAAAAAGGAAAAAAAACTCCCAGACAACATGAGGAAAGAAACCAGACGGAAAGTGAGCTCATGCGCATCGGAGTGACATCGGACAATGTGATTATAAGTCATTTCCCTTCCGTTGTGATATAAACAAAAAAAGAGTTATTGTGTAAACAGGAACTTGTGAGCTGATAAAATGTTAAATGGTAAATACATTTAGAATTCATGTTCTTGCATCAGGAAGAGTTACTATTAAAGGTAAAATGCTAGAAAACTTCCGGTTTCATAGCAGAAGCAATTCCCCAATTCAAATTCTAAGTAATGTAACATTATAATAAAGAAACGTTTAACATTTATTTTTTTCTATTTAATGGGAACAAATCCAGGGGCTGAGATCTGCTGAAGAATGAATGTAGTCAGCGTAGTCTCCGTCCACGCAGCTGAAAAGTTTTAAAAGGCAACCCCGACCTTGTTTGAGAGGCTAGATGGGGGAAGCCGAGCTCTTCTGTCGTTCCACACTCAGGGAGAGAAGTGAGGGATGTCCTGAGGCAATCCATGGGCTATTAATAAAGCACTGGTGAGTTTGTTAAGGGGGAATCCCTGCATTCATGCGTATTCTTTCCAGCCTTGATGCATAAGTTAAGAGTTGCATTTAAAAAAAAAAAAAGAATTAATTAAAAGAATTTAAGATTCATCGTTATGGTATGTCTTTTAAATCATCTTTACAGACCATTTGTTCTTCCCACACTGACAGGGTCATGTTCTGAAGCAAACAATAAAATTCCAATGTGCTTCCTGGTTTCATTGAGCGGGGGAACGCTTCTGTCTTTAAACTAATAACTTTGAGGTAGTCATGGATTTCCAGGAAGATGATTCGTTGTTCTGACATATGCTCTTCTGCAAGACTCTAAATCTGTGTGTGTGTGTGTGTGTGTGTGTGTGTGTGTGTGTGTTCTCAGTCTCACCTAACAGGCATGTAAGAGCCCAATACCAAGCATTCCACTGCTTTTTTTTTTCCCTTGCCAGTTTGCATTCCAAGCTACCCGAAGTGAATCGCAGCGTTTTTACCTTGCAGGCTTATTTATATTCGAAATTCTCCACTTTTCTGTTACGCTGCTTTAACACAACTCGCTCTGACCGCCTGAATGAAGGGAAAAATAGTGAGGGGGGGGAGGGGGAAAAAACTTTCCACTCTTCAGTTAGCTCTATCGTTCCTTTTTTCTGTCTCTCATAGAACACACACCCAACCATCCGACATACAGTACTGGACGCGATCCAAAACAAACCATCTCCATATTACCATTAATTTTTATCAACATGATTTCCAGCTCAATCATTGAAATTTATAACCAGGCCAATCGGTTGTTGCCTCAAACAAACGACGTCGTTTTATTAGATTCCTTCTATTAAGAACAGGAAAGAGAAGAGCATGGCGGCAACAAACCGTGACGGCTGAACACAAGCCGCAGCTAGCAGGCCTGGCAGTTTCACTTTCAGATAAGGTGAAAAATCAGAACATGAAGTTGGGGAAGTGGTGAGTAACACTTGCAATGCTGTCTTGACATACCTTCAGTAAAAAAAGACAAACACATTACACAAATAGTGTAATGTGAATTTAAGATTACATAGTGCACTAGCTATAAACAGAAAGTACAGCAAAAGTGGAACAAAATCTTGCATTCAAGTACATAGCCTGTATATTTAGATAGATAGACACACTTAATTAGATAGATAGACACTTGGATAGATAGACACTATCCAAGAACATGATCTGTGGTGGTCTAAAGGAAGGCGCAGAAGACAGGAGGAATTTGGGCTTAAATTTTACGTAAATTTTAGACAATACGTTCAAAAACATTTTGTGGTCATGTGAATTGTCTTACTCAGCCCTTCTAGGAAACTCGCCCTTAAGCTTCTGAAAAGAAGGATTCTCTAAAGAAGTAATTATCTGATGGCTGTACACAGAAGCACACCGTGTTCATTAGGGAGCGAAGCGTTAAATATGTAGAGATTAAACTCAGGTCAAAGAACACTGGTATTCATCTGCTATAGATGTTTTCTAATACCTTATGTAACCAGTACTTTGCACGAAGTGTCCCAATACTTTACGCAACGTGTTCCACTTGGTGTCTCAGGACTTTTATAAAGAGCATCTTTTAATATTTCATATATTGTACATCTTGCAATACTTTCCCTTAACTTACACAAGGTTTCCAAACACTCTACTCAAAGTCCCCCAATGTGTTAAGCACAGTGTCCCATTAAAGATTTACTGTCCCCATACTTTGTGCATAGTGTGCATCGCTGTATTATGCAGTGACCTAATACACAGGAGGAACATGTTAAGGTTTGTATTCAATGTCCAAATAGAACAGAGTGAAAAAAATAAATAAATAAATTACAAGCACTGATTATTAAGTTGTTAAGCATATAGTGGGGTCATGGGTAACTCGGAGGTTAAGGTTTTGGACTAATTGCCAGGACTGATTCGAGCCCCGATGCCTCCTACCACTTCGACCACTGTTACCATCTTGAGTAAGGTCCTTCACCTCCAAGTGCTCAGATACAATCGGGCGTTGAGCTGGGAAACCGACCCCATAAGTAACTGCCATAGAAACAATGACAATTGTTAAAAGTGCTATATAAAGTGAATTGAGTATCAGTTGCCGGATATGCCCATTGGCACATGGACAAACCCTATCCTATCCTTAGCATATAGTGCACTAGCTATAAACAGACAGTACAGCAAAAGTGGAACAAAATCTTGCATTCAAGTACATAGCCTGTATATTTAGATAGACAGACACTTATTTAGATAAACACTTATTCAGACAGACAGATAGATAGATTCTACATCTTTCTATTAGAGATGGGGAATTTTACTTTTTAATAATTGATGGGGGGGTCAGGGGTAGCTCAGTGGTTAAGGCATTGGACTACGTTTCAAAATGTCTCCGATTCAAACCCCATGACGACCAAGTTGCCACTGTTGGGCCCTTGAGCAAGGCCCTTAACCCTTAACTGCTCAGATATATAATGAGATAAAAATGGAAGTCACTCTGGATAAGGGCGTCTGACAAATGCCTAAATGTGAATGTTATTATTTTTTCCATTTGTAATCCAGTTGAAATAGGTCGTCGATATGTGACCAGAATCGTAGGTTAAATGAACTCTTGTATTTGTAGTCATATTGTATTGTAGAAATGCTGCAGCTACATTTACTCACTCATTGTTAGCAGTATTCAACAGCTTCTTAACTGAAAAGTATAAACTTTTGCGCTATAACTTTTTTAAAGATTCAAAGTCTTAAAATTAGAACAAAATTGGAACAAATGTGATATTGAATTGGGGTATTTACGATATTTTGATTACTTACAGATACCATAATACAGTCCCTGGTGATTCCTATCCCTGATATCTATGCATAATTAATAGTGCATATACACTATTATTACAGCCCACATTGTTAATTTTCCCCTTGGCCACCAATTAGGTTCATTCCATTACAGTGTTTATTACATTACATTGTAGTTAACTTAGCAAATTAAAATGTTACATTATTATGCGTACATAATACACTGTGTATTTGAAATATTTAGGAACTGATTATTAAATACTGTTAGACATCCAAAATATTCAAGTTACTAGTTATTAACAATCTTAAAAAAAATAATAAAAAACAACTCCGTCGCTTAGTCCAGCTCTAGCTCATTCAGGCAGCCTCAGCTTAAATCGGCAACCTACCGGCAGTCAGGCAAGCCCATGCAAATCCCCGTCGTCAGCCAGACTCGCGCTGCTTCTCTCACTTCTTCTCTGCCCCTTTGTCCTAAAGTGTTGATGTGGCTTCCTTATCCGACTTACCATCACCCAAGCAACAATGGATATTGCAGTGCTGACGCTCGCAAATGTTAGCGTGTTAGCATCATTCTGCTTGAGGATATTCAAGGAAAAAACAGACAGTCCAGACATACAGGGATCCGTGAGTTACTGCTTTTAGCTGAAGGGCAGCTGGAGTACCGACTCTGCCTTTTATACAACAGCTTATTAGACGACAACTGTAGCTTTTCAAACCAAATGTCACAAGACCAGCTGAACAATCAGGTGTCTCTCTCGCTCTTTCAGGGAGCGCTGAACTATTCCTTCCAACCCTAATGTAGTAAAGCTTAAGCTTCCCTTCTGTAACCCGACACATCCACACGGAAGGAGACACAAAAAGTGAGTGGAAGAAAGGGTGTTAAGGAGTGTTGATGATTCAAAGAAAGAAACGTATGATCCTCTTTATCTTTGCTGTTACATCACCACCTCCTGCCTTACATCAAACGAGAAAATATTTGGCGTCACGTGGAAAATGTGCTTCTGCAAACGTTCTGGCTTCAAAGTTAAAAGCTGAACATCCCCATTTAAGCAAACAAGAAAGCTTCAGGATGTGTGCGGATCTGATTGACCGGGACTGCAGCCTGCATGCATGGAAACGCAACTGTGGCATGCGTGACGACATCAAGAGTAAAACTCTGAAACTATGATCATGACCAGGCCACTATGGTGTCATTAATACTTCAAGTAAGTCATGGGAAACTGGCATGTCGTACAATTCTTACCAGGGAACAGCGAGTGCTCGGTTTCTTCTCAACCAGCCACTCGAATATAAATATAGCGAAGCTTTAAGGCAGTTTATTGCACAAGCAGAACAAGGAAGAGAACAAAATGTTGCGATGCAGCGGAAATACAGCAGCAGGATTCCATAAACTCGGTGGAAACTTCGCGAAGGCACGGCCGTCCTGAAAGGAAACATTTCGGGTGACTGTTGCTGAAATGTTTTCCTTCTTTCCACGGGTGTCACAAGACACTTGCACATGTGGCAAGAACTTAACCACTTAACTTGTGGAACGTAAAGCATTTGAGAAATCATAACGGTGCTCTTTCAGGCCAAAAACTAAACTAAAATAAAAGTCAACTCGTGGTGCTCAATGTAGCAATTCTTCTCTGGTGTTGTGCATATCGAAGCTCAATTTACCCTCGGTGTTTATGTCACATGCAGAACCACATTAGCAGCTGGCTTTAATTCAGCAGTGGAAAAAGCAGCAAGAGGGAGTCTCCAACAAAGAACCCTTCTTGCGCGGTTTTCTGGCACGGAACCACAGTCACATGTTGTCTTGCCTCCCTCGCTGATGAGGAGCGCAAGTGTAGGCTTGGAAAAGTCGTCTGGAAAACCCTGTAGCACAAGTGGAGGCTTGGAAAACCCATTTGACTTACTCTTGTGAATGTTTACGCGGTGTGAATTGGAAAAAATAAAAGATTTTTAAATAAATAAATAAATAAAAATAGCATTGGGTGTAACTTCTCCAAAACAGCATGAGCAGAGTTTGATAATAGTACACACCTATGGTTAAGTAATGTGAATTAGAACTAAAAAAAGATGGGCTTCCATGTGGTCAGAAAGGTGTAGATTTCATACCTTGTTAGCTGTCTGAAAACAAACAAACAGCTTGCCGAGCTAGCGACGCCAATAGCACTGTTGGAAGGCGGAAAAATAACATCCTAAGTGTTTCTAAGGCTGAGGCCTGTGGTGAAAATGTCTTCCATGAGCACGGACGCTCGAACAATGTGCAAGCGCCACACCCCGCCAAAGGGAGAATGCATCAGATAAAGCACTGCACTGTACACACTTCTTGCTTTTTTTTTTTTTTTGCTCATTCATAGATCTTCCACAGATTGGTAGATGTGATGTATCTGAGTGCACAGTTCTGCGTATATTAGAAGCATTAGGAGAGTTCATAGGATTCACAAGGAAGCCTGTTTCAAATGAGCCATCGATCCATTGAGGGCTGATCAGAATGCAGACGGACACCTCGGCCGACTGGGATGAGTGCGCACAAGCCTCGCAGCCCGGGAAACGAGCAGAAAAGAGGAGTGGACGGGTGCAGGATATCACCTCACCCCCGAGAGTTCCCTAACTAGCATTTTCCCCAGCAGCTAAATGAGCACCGTACTGGCACATTCAAGGTGCAGGCGATCACAGTGGGATCAAGACAAGAGGAATAAATAAACGTCAGATTTGATAGATTTAAGGAACGGAAAGCTTTAAGCATTAATTATGAGGAAACCACTAAAAGTTCCTTGTTGAAGTTTCCTCAAAGAATTTGCTGAAACTTGTTTAGTGTAAAGTTCAGTGGAAAAAAATGTAGTCACGGAAAAGTGATAAAAGAAAAGCCTAGGATCAAAAACAGGAAAATAAAAATGTGATAACAGCCTGCTTGCCTGTGTCGTCACGGCACTGCAAAGATGAGAGCGGGCGAGCCTTTCGATTCTGTAGAAATTCTGTAGCTCCTCCTTATACACAGAAGGACAGGTCTGACAAACGTGATTTTCTGGTCATACCCTTATACCGCAATATCGTCTAATCTTGCTTTGCACTTCCTGCTCTCCTCCTGAATTTTGAGCATCACACGGTGATTGTCACAAGTTATTAAAAGCAAAACTATTTCTTGGGAGGATTTCTTTCATACACAGCAACAGGACAATATCAGATGCAAAGACCAAGCCCTTAAACTCCACCTAGTCCCTCTCATCAATCTCGTCTCTTTATCAGTCCGGCACAAGGGCACCTGCTGGCATTCGTCCCTCGGCTCGAGGAAGCAGATTGCATCTCGACTCAGCGCGAGAGGCTGATTAAGTTGAGCTAATTCAAGGCATCGCTCAACGCATCAGGGTTTGGCACCACCTAATCATACTGCCGCAGTGCAGGATGAAGGAGGCGGATTCTTCCTGAAAGAACAAGGATCATTTACTGCCATGGTTTGTCAGGTCCCCTTGATCACCTCATGCATCTCATTGGAGATTGTGTTTCCTCCAGGCACGGCCTGGTTGGAATTGAGGGCTGTTTAAATGACCTAGAGGCAAAAGTTTGTATTCGATGCTTTTTAAACCACAGCAGTGACGAAGCACACACATACACGCACACACTAGAAACTTTTTTTTTACTTAACCTGGGTTTGCTGAGGTCAGCTGCATAAAAGTGTTTGCTAACCTCAAGCTCTCAGGAGAGATGAATCTGCAGCAGGTTGATCAACGGAAGACTGGGACTTGGGAACCTTAGCAGAGAAACTGGTTCAGCCCATCGTCTCGTGTGCTGATTGCACTATAGCTGATCAATACGCGCACATCCCACATGACCATCTCTGAGGGCCTTTCATAGTTAAACTCTAAGTGGATATCTATCGATTAGGCTTCAAACGATAATAAGTGATTGGTGGCTGAACTGCTACACATTAAACTTAATCTCTGCTTTCTTCTTGATCCTCAAGTTTTATCGGCTACTCCATCATATTTTCAATGATATTGTCTACTTCGTGAAATCACAATGATTGTTCGGTGTATTTATTTCTCCCACAAGTCCCTTGTCTTAAAAGAATTTTGTTTTGAAATTGTGTCATGACACATTTGATATTTGTGGACATAGGTTAACCTTTTGTTTTTGCTTTATGCTAAAAAACATTTGGGTTTGAGCTAAAAAATTTTAAAAAAGGATGATAAAATGTCAAGATATCATAATTTGTATTTGGATATACACAATTGTAGAGACGGGGAAAACGTATTCCATGTCACAAATACATCGTGTGGTCCAAAAGGTCTAAAAACTCTGAGTTTTTAGACACTTTTTAAACAGAAAATTTTTTAATTATGTTCGCAAGTGTATGATGCAGTCCCTTCATAATCCTGCAGGTGGCTCTAAACAAAAAATTATTCCATATCACAATTATGTGGTGTGGTTCAAAATTTCTAAAACTTGAGTTATGACATTTGACATTGTTATGACAATTGAACTGACTGCAATTTTCAAAAAAATTTTAATTATATGTTCGCAAGAAATAAAATGATGCAGTTCCTCCATAATCCTGCAGGTGGTGTGCTTTTAATTACAAGTCTTAGCATGGCACAGCATCCTGTGCGGTAGGGGCAAATTTTGTTTAGTGTAAAAAGTTTGTTTAAATCTGTAGCAAAATCTGAAAAAAAATAATAAATAAAGAAAAGAAAAAAAACTGTTGAATATACTCAAATGCAGAGATTTGTGGAGAATTACTTTGTTTATTCCATATTGCAATTACATTGTGTGGTCGAAAAGGTCGAAAACTTTCAAGTTATGACACTTTTTAAAGATTCGAGGAGCTAAAATTGTAATATTGAATTGGGATATTTATAAAAATCATCACCACGGTGTCGTGATAACATTATATATCAGGATATTCTTGGAGATTCCCGTCTCAACTCATTGGTCAAGTAATCAAAAACAATGGAACATGTGACTGACAGGAGTTTCTTGTTGCTCAGGTATGTGGCGTTGTTGAGACATTGTTTAAGTAACTAATAGCTCTAAAGTTCTACTCTCAGATTGATTTGTGGGTTTCGACTGAACCAAGTCACCGGGTACGCGAGAAAAGCAAGCTGAGAACAAAGGAAAAACCTGAGCCACTGCACAGACAGGGGGTATATAGTGACTTGATATGTTCTGCAAAAATGATCAAAGCACTTGTAAAGCAACAATCAGACATCAAAACAGGCGTTACCTAAACGTTCCGGACAAATATTAACCTCTTTTAAACGACAGAGAGGACAAAGTGTAGAGAATGAAAGGATTTACTCAGGATCCACAGCACACAGGATCATCAGTCAAGGATGGTGGGGTAGCGTCAAGGCTTTGGCTTGCATGGGTACTTCGGGAATGAGCTCACTAATCTTTATTGATGATGTCACTCATGATGGAAGCAGCAGAATGAATTGGCAAGTCTGAAGAAGCATTCGGTCTGACAATCTGCAGACAAATAATCCAGTCTAATTGGGAGGAACATAATGCGGTAAGACAATGACCCAAAATACAACAAATTACTTCATCAGGGAAAAAGTGTTTAAAACTGTCAAACAGATGGACCAAAAAGGTCCATCAAACAGACTTTAACACAACCGACCAGATATTTCACTTCCTGAAGAGGAGACTGAAGGGGAAAAGCTCCAAAATAGACAACAACTAAAACCAAGTCTGGAAAAGGCATTGCAAAAGAAGAATGCGACTGTTAGTGTGACTGAAGGTAAACGTTACTTACCTTAAGATCATCTGTTCCTATAGTTTGGTCTGCTAACATTGAGTGAGTTGTTAAATATAAAACAATAAAAATAACTAGAGAGGCACATTTCCTGAAGAAAATGTGAGTGGTGCTTGCCTCGGCATCATAGTCATAGCTGTGATGTCACAGTTGATGTTGGTCCCAATGTTAAGTCTATGGGACTTTTCGGGGCCTCACCCCTTAGAAAAGTCATAGTACCTCATTCCCGAATAAGCCGCACGATTTGACACCTCATTCATTGGTCTACGACAAACGGTACAGGACTAGTTACGCGCCTTTTGTACGGAAGAAGGAGGAAAAAAAAAAAAAAGGCGCAGACTTATTACTCTTCTCCCCTAGAAATCATTGCGCAATCCATTTATTATATCCCTAAAATTTTGCAGCATTTCTCGTCCCGCAGTTTTGAGAGGACCTTCACGTATGTTGCACCGTTCCGTGCGGCTCGCCCGGGTATGGTGTGCTATGACTTTTGATTTGCTGGCCGTCGGGCAGTGCTTCCAAAATCCCCCTTAACATTGGGACCGGCTTCTGCCTTGTGACATCACGGCTGTGACTATGATGCAACGGAAGGCTCGACCACGCACTGGATGGTATCCACGCTCATTAGGAGTGACCCGGCCGTCGCAGAGGCACAGGTCTCTGGTCATAGCACACCATTTCCGGGCGAGCCGCACGGAACGGTGCAACATACGTGAGGGTCCTCTCAAAACTGCGGGACGAGAAACGCTGCAAAGTTTTAGGGATATAATAAATGGATTGCGCAATGATTTCTAGGGGAGAAGAGTAATAAGTGTGCGCCGGCACACTTAATAATTAATAATAATAAAGAGAAAAAGAGAAGAATAATAAGCCTGTGAGATAACAATAGTAGTGCTTCGCTTCGCAAGCACCACTAATAATGCTAACATAATTACATCACCTCGTTCAAGGTACGACAAAAACAGCAGAACTGGCCTTTTTGTTCCAATACTTCTGGATGGAACGGTAGCCAAAAACAAACAAGATTCTATTAACGGCAAAATAAATTTTCAATCTAATTACGAACATTAAAATTATTCAGCCAAGCAGGAAAAAAAAAGATAAGCTTCCAGGTTATTGTGTATTAGGCCCACAGACGATGGCACTGATATACCTCAGGCTCGTCCCATTTATTTCCGAGATGCCTTTCCATCATCCTGTTTGCAATCGCGCTCTCTGGATGCACAGAGCGAATCGATATTCACACGACTCACTGTCTCAGATGGCCATCGCCCCAAACTAACACAGCCACCTGCCACGGCTTTGGGATTTCTTATCCTGTCATAAACAAATGCTGTCCCAGAATGTAGGGGAAAAAAATAATAAAAAACACAACACCACACACACAGTCTTTTTAACAACACACCACAAAGAAAGTGAGCAGAATCTGTGCTCATGGCTAAATAAAGAAGGTTCACTTTCGTTTTGGAATCCATTGTGTGTATCTGTGTGTATATACATATGTGTGTGTGTGTGTGTGTGTGTGTGTGTGTGTGTGTGTGTGTGTGTGTGATGAGGCCTAAAGAAATTAAAGAACAATTACAGAAATTAACTAAGGTGTTCGGCAACCCTGAACAGCTTCCAAGTTCGAAACTGCACCCAATAAAGACATATTCTTTAAAAAAAAAAAAAAAAAAAAAAAAAAATGAATGTAAGAAAGGAAAAAGAAAAACTGCTTCAGAAGATATGTTGATTGTGGTGGAGAGCGCTTTCAAACACAACAACGTCTCCCATATTTGTTGAACTGGTGACCCTCGGGAGGACCCTGGAACTCCCATCTGGATAAAAACAATTCCCAAGATGATAAAGGTGACCTGGCAGACAGAATCTTATAATTGACTTGCAATGATGCTTCTCTCTTAAAAAACTATTTTCTTTTTAACTTTTCAACTTACACATGTCATAAGCCAAAATGTTACGAGCCAGCTTGCAAAAGCTGATCAACCTGAGATTGAAACGGTATCACGATAATATTGTATCGCATGATGCATGGCGATTCCCGTCCCTACTTATTTGTCCGATGATCATAAATAATGGAACACGTGCCAGACTAGTGTTTCTTGTTGCCCAGGTAAATTAAAATGTTTTTTGTGTGTGTGTTTGGTGATGCTAGTTGCTGTGTCCTACCAAAAATGACTAAATGTTCGTATGGATTAGGAGATGTATGCAATCTGTTGCATTTGTGATGGCTGCGACGTGAGGAGATCTGTCCAATAGAGGAGTTCAGTTTATTCATCATCATAACTGTGTAGGTGTTCAAGCACATTCATGTTGGCTGTACATGGAAAGGGCGTGCAAGACAAAGAGCGTACTATTGACTTTTTTAGTCACCAAGGGAGAATGTAAAGATTGTAAGACGTATGGAGAACGAAATGTTAACCGGATGACCCCCCCTCAGCCCCCACCCCAAGCCAGAGACAGAGAATTATCAGCGAGAGGTTTAATGTGAAAGCATGGTGTAAGAGGGAAAGGATAATAAAAGTTGTAATGGTTGACAGAGACACAACGTAAATTCGTTGTTTGAGTCTTCGGCTGCTTTCACACTAGGCACGATTGATCCCTACCGTCCCCTGCTGTGCACCAGAGTACACTTGCATATTTACACTCTCCGACACAGTAGGTGGCAGTACGTGCCTTAGTTGGTTTGCAAGCTGCCAATAAACAAGGTACAAAAAAAGTCAATATTCGCACTATGTTTAATAATATTGATGTTTTGGGAAAATGTCAAGAGCAACCCTCTCGCGTGTTGCATTAAGGATATGGTTATTGATGGCCACGTCGAAGCACTTATGCAAGTCGCTCTGAATAAGGGGGTCTGCCGAAGGCTGTAAATGCAAATGCGTGCCTTCCTACTTATCTGCCTTGTAGTTGTGCATTTCAGAGGATGTGTTAGGATGTGTGCGGTCTGAGCACACACGCAGATTTTAGAGGAGACGGACAGCGCTGATGATGTAAGGTCCTTAAAAAACGGCCTATTTCAGGTACAATACCTTGCTCAAAACCACTTTTTCAAGTGGACACTTGACAGAGTGCTCACATTAAGCCAATGTACCAAACTTTGGGATCAAGTGTGCTGGGAACCATGCCCGAGACTAGTATTAAAGCACTCTTAGACATCAAAAGTGTCCTTTCAAAAACTCATAAGAAATCTAAACATGCTACCTCTAGCATAATAACCCAAAAATGCAGGTGCAAAATTATACACACCTTTGAAAAAGTGGCCTTCCTTTACTCCCACTCCACTACGTTCATGAATATAGACGCCTAATGTTCGCTTAGAATAGCCGTGGACTTTCCATATAGTCATATCTATATTAAACTCGTTGCAGGTGCTACGTTTGACTTAACTCAATAGGGTCTATGTGGAATTACTTAATTTCAAGCTACAGAACGGGATTTTAAAAATAAATAAATAAATAAATGAACGAATAAAATACCATCTCATTGGTCATCATTCAATAGTAAAAACCTATCTGTGGTGAGCGACATATTTAGAAATAGTTTAATGAACTTAAATGTACTGTTATGTTATTTGCTGGTGATACTGTGAGCAGCTATCAGGGCTGAGTAGAAATTCTTCAGGGAAAGGGCTTATCATCTTTGGTTTTTCCCAGTCTGAGGTTTTGTTTTGAGCATTGATTCTTGAGCATTGAGTCAAAAACGAGGAAGAAACTTCACGTTAGTGTAGTGGTTAGCACTGTAGCCTTGCACTTCCAGGGTCTGGGTTCGATTCCCGTCTCTTTACACATGAAGTTCGCATGTTCTCACTGTGCTTGTTGGGTTTCCTCCAGGTACTCCGGTTTCCTCCCACAGTGCAAAGACATGCAGATTAGGCTAACTGACCTACCCAAATTGCCCGTAGCGTGCACGTGTGCGCTTGTGCGTGTCATGCCCCAAGTCTCCTGGGATAGGCTCTCGTATAAAAGACAAATATGAACTGCATTGTTGCCAGTTACTGTAAATGGTATTTGGTATAAATGGTAGCGTTGCTAATAAATAAAATACAGCAGGTGTGAAAATGATGAAAGCTTTAAAATTTCTCCTGATGCTAAAATCAAGTTCCACCAAAACATTTAGAAAACAAAATGAGTACATGGTCTAGACAACATACACAGCAAAGCAGAGACTGGTATTACTAACTTAGCCCTTTAGAATAACTCTTGGCTGTTGTTGGTGTTGTTGAATGAACCCACCGGGTTGTGTACTGAATAATTCTTTAATTAAAAACATCCAACAAAAAAAGCAATCATCTGTAGCACTTTCAAAACAAATGCCGGTGACGGTACTGCAGGAAAACCTGAGCGGAACTGCATGTTTAATGGGACGTCCATTGCTGAGTAGTGCAGCCTGTGTGGGAATGATGAGCTCTAAGCCCTCTCCAAGCGAGTGCACTCCATAGAGGATTGAAGAGCTCTCGGTGAAAGATTTCTTGCCTCAAACACCCCCCCTAGCCCTTGTTCTCAGATCTCATTCCCCAAACTACCCTTGCAAAGCGGAATAGCTCTACTCGGCCTGATGAACAATCACGCTCTGCGCCAGCCTCTACCGCTGAGGATCAGCTCCACTGTACTTTTTCATTTCTTCATCCCTTCCTCCTATATATTGAAAATTGGCCCTGTCGATTGACTCAAACGTCCAACAGCTGCAGATCGGCAGCGATCGTTATGTAAGCGTAATTACTGCGTGTGCTGGACAAGCAGCGTGACAATGGAAAATAAAGTTCCCATGCAGCTCTGGCTAGATAGAACATGTCCTTTTATGCAGGTTCTCTTCCTCAAATCCTATCCTTGACCCTTAGAACAGTCAAATCCATCAGAAAAGAGCAGGTTATAACAGGTCTTTGAGGCTGTCTGGTAGAAGGATGGACAATTGACCACAGCCATGTCAATTTCTCGAATCTGAAGTGTCGGAAAATGATTGCTTTTCTACAGCAGCATGACTTTGACAAGAGGAAAATCGCAGGTTTATATTAATGCACACTTCATAATGTGCAATGGATTACACAAGGATTTGTATAGTAACAGTGACCTGCATTGTCGATTAAAACGTGCACAATGTCCAACACTTCAAACTTTTCTGTAAGAGTTTTCTTAACTTCAGGCAAAATGAAGAGACAAAGGTTTGCTTAGTTGCTGTAATACAAGTGATAACAGGAACATTAAGTATAACTATATACAGAGTAAAGGTGTGATGTGTCATTCTTTAATTAACATAGTATTTCAGGATGTGCCGAACATATGCAAATTTTTACTTTTTTTACTGTGAGAGTGGGGGGAAAAAAAAAAGAAAAAAAAACCAGGAACAGGGGGGAAAAAATTATAATAATCAGAACTGGACAAACCCTCCGTGGCGTCACCCACTCCCTACATGTCGTCCCATGTTAACTCCTGCATTTCTTGTGATAAGCTAAACTACAACGATTCCGATTAGCTGGTTAGCTAAAGTGGGTCATAGCACACAGTTAGCGGTCTGACACCAGGAATGTAGCTGTCACTCAAATCAGCCACTTCCCTAATTATGCTTAATTTTATGGATTAAAATCGTTTCGTTTGTACCAGAATGTAAACGTACATTTCTGTTTTTGTTTTTTTTATATTTCTGGACATTTTAACATGGGGCTCTAGGGGATTGACTCACTTTTGGAGCCAGTGGTCATATGAGGAACTGCACATTTTTGCACTTGCGTGTTGAACTCATTTTTAAGAACCGGAAGTTCTTTAAAAAATTGTTTGCTTTTTTTTTTAAAACCCTTTTTTCCATTTTAGTACCAGCCAGGACTTGAACAAGGCAATTAGATTTTTCCCCCTAATGTGACCTTATATAAGATTTGCTCAGTTCTGCTGTTCTCTAATGGGGCGTGGCTCAGCAGGAGCTTGTTTACAAAAACACTGAAATGGTAAGTTTTTTTATTTAATTTTTATTGTTTTACAAGATCTTGCATGTGCAACTTAGAGTATGATATTAAGTATTATTAGAAGTTAAGACTGTTTTTAAAACTGTAAACCAATAAACATTTTTACAGAATTTCACAGTCTGTGGTTTATGGGAACTTGTTAGCAAATCTGTAATGAAATGTACAGTACTGTGAATCATTATAAAAGAAATGTCTAAAAGTATCATTCTGAAGCTAGTATTTGGGGGATCATATTAGCTATCCCCTTCTTTTAGTGTTTTCTTTCCTTTCATTATAGCATACGCATTTATTCATTTCATTCCCTTATTTCACTCATACTGCACTCTCAGTTTTTGGAAATAAAAAAAAAATCCTTCTATTGTACAGTCCTGCTTTCTTTAAAGCTATGTTAATCACGAGATGCATTCCATGTCCCAGAAATTCTTTTATAAATAATATCCTTACTGCCATTATTTTTAAAGGCATGCCTCTACAAACATCATCATTCTTGTGCCGCTGCAGACAGACTGCTGGGTTTAGTGGTTTTCGGCTCCGCGAGTGGGTGACTTTCACCCAACCCCTATTCACCTTCTCAGTAGACGCCAATGTGCTATGCTTTGATTACATTCAAAGCATGACTTGGAAGCTAGTCCTCGAGGCTCAAGGGGATCCCACGAATATACACCCACTAATGTGCTCTCTTACACACACACTTATGTATTGGCACATGTAGAATGCACAATCCTTACATTCATTTACAATGGATTTACAATTAAAATAAATTAATAAATAATAATAATAATATAAAAAAAGACATTTATTTTGGACCACATGATGTAAGTAACTATGACTCTTACCCTGTGAAACAGGGCAGTTTACCCAAATCAGGCAACTGATGTTTACAGTTGGCAACAATAGCCACCTAATAATAGACCTACTTTAAATTTTGGGTCTGTTAACTTCCAGTAAGATCGGAAAAGTTTGACGACAGCTAGCTGAATCCACCACGTAGCTCAGACACAGCGCCGCCACTAGTCAAAACGAGGGCAACATTCAATTTCTGATTTAATACTGACAATAGAGAACAAAAAGCAGATAGATAAAAAATGAGGAAAACACCGTCCTGCACTCACACCTGATCACAGCACAAGTGTTAAAGTGAACAGTAAAGCAGACCAATGAGTACAAGCATCTGTCACAGACAGGCCTCCATCATCATCTCAGCGGGCAGCACGCTCTCAAAAACTCCTCGAAATGACCCTTTCTGCCCGGGTGAAAACGCACCATGTGTTGCATTAGTGAAATAAAAGTAGATCATTTCTACTTCTGCTTACGGATTTTTATACCTCGTGAGAAGCTTGGATTGTAACTCATCTTCATTTGTTGTTTGGAGCTGTCTGGATCAGTTTGCATAAGCTCACACACTGCATCATTAGAGCAAAGACAGCAGAGCGGACTGAGAATCTGCCAAACTCATTAATCAGTATGCAGTCGTTCTTGACTTGGAAGCAAATCCTGGCCTCTTGAAAAAAGTGTTAATATTCACATTAATGGCAAACCGGGGGGGCAGATAAGGGCAGAGGTGATAAAACACATGCAACACACCTGCTATTGAGACATAAGTGTGTGTGCGTGTGTGTGTGTGTGTCCGCGTGCGTGCGCAAAACTGCTTCTCTGAATTGCTTTGTGTGAGATTACATGACATTTTAACAAGTTTAGGTTAATAACCTGTTCGAGATTACATTTTCCAGAATTTCCTCTAAGAAATATGCTGCTCTGGAGTTCCCATGAACAAAACAAAACAAGAAATTTGCATACAGCTATTACAACTTGAATTTGCATTTCTTACTTATGTAACTTGTGTTCTGCTGACATGCATGTCTATTCCAGACCAAATTTCAATTCCTAATTCATCGCAGTCACATAAGTGCATCTGGTCACATTGTGTGTGTGTGTGTGTGTGTGTGTGTGTGAGATACACAGAACCATTTATGGATTGCGGGCACAAGCACAGAGCCGTGCTCACATGGCTCAAGCCTCCTAATTCCCCAAACTCCATCTACTTTGGGTGGGGTGGGGGCAGAAGACAGCACTCTCCCTTAATTAGAGGGAACGGTTGCTAGCCGAGTGAGACGAGCTTAATATGTTCGGGGGAAAAAATAAATAAAAAAACGTGCTGCGCGGCCTGATTTCGAGCTAGAAACGAAAATTTCTTGGTCATGCTCTGAACACGCGTCCCGTCCGCACCCATGGGATTATGTAAAGTATACGACATTCATGCACGCACATGCTGGAAGAGGTTTCCTGACTTAACAGAAGCTGCAGGTCTAGTTTAAACCACATGCTGAATTGCCCTGGAAAATGATTTATAATTCTATATTTAGAATTATTATATTTATTCTATATATCATTAATTTTTTCATGAGAATGCACCAATTAAGGAAAACGCCACCTGGAAACACATAAAATATAAAACAACACTAATCTGTTTAGTGACTTTGGTGGCAATTTGTTAGTTGATGATGGCGTGTTTTTCACTTTACAGTACCTGTGAGAGCTTAGCAGTTACAATAGAGTTTAATATGCAATCATTATTAAATGGGTCATTTACTTCTCCCTTCAATTTCATAACGTTAGAGATAATGACCAGGCCTCCATGTACTGCAGATGCGTTTACATGGACCCTAATTTTCCAATAATTAATAGAAAAACAGCCAAACCTAAATAAAAATGCCTCATGTAAACACCTCAGTCAGAGCACTCTGACATGATCCGGCCAAAACGGAATGAATTTACAACAGAAATGAGAGATGTGGTGTAAACATTTGATAATCTGTTCAAAGGCAAATATTAGCCATGTAAACACTTGATCTAGATGTTTCTCTCTTGTTGGAATAAACATATTCTTTCTGCATGTTCGCTCCATGTGGGGGTATGATTAGATGGCGTGACAGAAATTTTTCGGTAAATCGCTGTTTACCTCAGACTTTCAATAACTGGTGTCTCTGGCTGAGGAAAGAGCACTGATTTGTTAGAGGTTTTACTATAAATGAAATCTAAGCCAATCATGGATGAGATTGAAATCTTGAAACCAATCAAAACTCAGAAGGCGGGATTTATCAGAAAAGATTGGAAGCCTAACCTAACCTCAAAGTTAGAGGAACAATAAAAACCTTCTTTTCCTTATTCGGTTGCATTTCCAGCAGATGAAACACTTCAGAACAAAATCGAATTAAATGTTCCCATGTAAACACAAATCTCAATTAGATCAGCATTGATGTAAACAGTTAAGAAATCTCTAGTCAGAATGATTTAAATCAGATTGTCTATGTAAACGTAGCTAGTGTGTCTTTTTTTTTTTTTCCCAGCAACGTTATATTAATGAGAAACCCAATGCAGAATGTGTTTTGTTGTAGATGTTCCAGAATGCAGTGCAGCTACTGTATATGACATGCAGTTGGTGTTGATGGCGTTTATTAGCATAAGCACGGAAACCTTTTTAGGTGGTCTTGTGGGTAATGTAGAAAAACAGGGCAGCATGTTGATGAAAGGCACTGGGAATAAAAAGGTCAACTTGGAATTTCATTAAAAAAAATCTTTTACATAATTGAAGATCACATGTTAAAAAGAAAACACTCATATGTTAGTAGTTCAGCATGATTTTTGGTTTCCTTTAATGACATGCGTCATTAATCACACTACTCTCCTAGATTCTAATGATATGAACTAATGAGACTCGTATCAGCAGATTGCTAGAAAGCACCACTTTAGGTTTTGCTGATATTTATGGCAATGTGGATATACGAGTCATGCCATGTTTCATTTCCGAGTACGGAACATACACGCTAAAGGTACCATGTTACACAAAACCCATGCTACACGCATATGCTTTATACAATAATATAACATTTATGGTTTCTACCTATCTAGGTTTTTATCCTCACCCTGTACATTACAATTTTACATCATTAAATATGCATCAAGAAATCACAACCTGTTCGACATATGCAGTTTGCCACAACGCGGCATCGGCACAATGACCACAACGACGATGGAGAATCGTTTTTTCAAAGTGGAATGTAACCCGATCTTCTCCGCTTCAGCCGTTCTCGAGCCAAGCTAGTAAAGAATGGAAGTTAAGTACGCTATGTAAAATAACGAAGCAAGCTCATTCACTTTAAAATCAAGTAGCTAAAATAATAATTTAAAAAATGGGCAGCTAATGATTAAATACAAGTACTGTAACCTAAAACACAGAGCTTATTAATTGTGCAGCAGTAGTATTCAAAATTTCTATTTTAAGAAAAAATATAAAAGTAATGAAATTCCCTTTTTTCATTGTGCTATACAGAATTAGCCTCTAGCTTATTGTGCAAAGCACAAAACGTTCACAATGCACAGACGCAATCACGATTACGTCATTTTGATGGGTCCTGTCCACTGGTGTTCACATGTCAAGTGCAATTGAGCCATTAAGATTGAACACACTAGGTGCTGACAAAGTGTTACCATTAGAGCTGTGAACCACTGCTAGACTGTCAATCAGATTCAATTTGAGTTCTGGGCTTTGTGAGTTTTGTTCGATTCAACAGGAGTAATGTTTATTGGCTGATTTGTCTCAAATACAAGAAGATACAATACTCTCGCAAAACAGGAGTATTTGTGAAAGATGTAAACGTTTATATTTTCTGCAGAAAGAGTCATTCTCCGTCTCCCAGAGATGAAAGCACGTTTGGTACGAAAGTACAATTCAATCCCAGAACAGCAGCAAATGACCTTGAGAAGACATTGGCGAAAAGAAGTACAAGAGTATCTATATCCATAGTAAAACAAGACAGATATTGACATAACCTGAAAGGTTGCTCAGCAAGGAAGACACTGCTCCAGGTTAACCAAAAAAAGCTAGACTATTGTCTGAAGCTGAACATGGGGTCAAAGATCTCACTTTTTGGAAAAATTTCCTCTGGTTAGATGAACCAAAAATTTAATTGTTTGGCCATGAATACTATCTTTCCAACATCTGGAAGAAAAATGTGGGACCGCCCCAGCCGTGAAGCATGTGGGTGGCAGCATCATATTGTAGGGAGGATTTTCTCCAGGTCGGAATGGTGCACTTCACAAAACAGATGGCATCACAAAGAAAGAATGTGGATATATTGAAACATCATCTCACAACATCAGCCAGTAAGTTAAACCTTGGTCACAAATAGGTCTTCCAAATGGGCAATAAGCATACTTTTAAAGTTGTGACATGGCTTAAAAACAATAATTTAAAAAATATTTTTAACTCAATCCAGTACAGTGTAAGCAAGGATGCCTACAAACCTGATGCAGTTACACCAGTTCTGTCAGGAGAAATGGGCTTAAAAACCAGCAACTTACTGTAATAAGCTTGTGGAAAGCTACCCAAAATGTTCAACCAAATTTTTAACAATTTAAAGGCAACGTTACCAAATTCTAACTAAGTGTATGTAAATGTCTGCCCCAATGGGATGGGATGGGAAAAAAAAAAAAAAGGGAGAGAATTAAAGCTCTCTACTCTTATTCTGATATTTGTAATTCTTTAAATAAAAGTAGTCATCCTAACCTAAGACAAACAATGTTTACTAGGATTAAATGTCAGGAACTGAAATCAGTTCACATGTATTTGTCTTTGATCTATGTAAACTTCTGACTTCAACTGGAGATGTGGAACACACCCCGGTTAAGATGCCGGTAGACTATAATTCACCATGCACACATGGGTTCACATATTCATTCATACCTAAAGTCTACCTCCTGGGTTGGTCTTGGGAGGTGAGGGGAAACCAACATCCACATCTGGAGAACATGCAAAGAAATTATGCATAAATACATTTTCTGATATGCTGATAGTTTTATTTTTATTATTATTCATACACTAGCGTTATTACCCATCGTTGATGGTTACAGAGTTTTTAGAAATAGTAAAAAAGATTAAAGCTAAAAATAATCTCATCAGCCTTAATGTAATTAGTGATTATATTAATTAGGGTTGAAGTGCACGTCTGCCTGTCTTTCTGTACGGCAGAACTCTGCAGAACTCTCTGCATAACTTAATACAAAGAAATCAAATTTGAGGTTGAGTGTCTTACGCCTTGTTTACTTTAAATCGTACTTCTTTCTTCATCAGTCAGTCAAATCCACTCCCTGTTTAAAGTAGATTATTACATCTTGCACATGACTGTTCACAACATCACTTTTACTCAACATTTGGATTTGAGCGGCTAACACCATCAGTTCAGATATTTCACACCTCGCCCTCGCCTCGGACAGCTGCGGATATATGTTTGCTCTAACTTCCCACAGGAAGAATAAACATACAATCGTCTGTCCATACATCTTTGATGATTCAGTTTTCAAAAGTTACATACCTTTTTTGGAGTACGTCATGCTTTGTCAAGTGTTTGTTTGTGTTTGGTGAGGATTTGGGCGCTTTGTAGGGGCATTGGTCGTTTGTGTCTTCCGCCTACGCTGTATTTACGGTAAACTAACGCATCGATTGGCTCTGTTGAGTGACGCATATAGCCATGCCTGATCTGAAGGCAAAATCGTGGTATTGGTCAAAAAAAAGCAATGATTGCTGTTAGATAATCTGGCACAAAACTGCTCATAACGTCCCTTCCACAACATTTTTTATTTTATTCATGGCACTGATTGAACTTCAGGCAAATACCTAACTACTGCCAAAGTTTCATTAAATCCTGTCAATCCAAGTTTGCGTTAAGTTGTGACAAAATTGGGTGGACAGATTTACAGACATACATACAGACAAATTTTTTTGAGACTGGTTTCAGGTCCTCCAATGTATGAAACGTAAATATATCGAATTAAAAGAGTGAGTTCTGGCCAATGTACAGACAAAACCTCTTTTTTATTTATATAGATAGTAACAAAGCAAATTATGACTATGCTCTGTAATTTGGTGGCGTCCCGGCTGAGGTGTATCCCTAACCAACGCCCATCGCTCCCGGGATAGTCTCTAGATGCACCATCATCCTGACCAAGATAAAGCAGTTACCAAAAATAAATGAATACACAATGCCTGAAGATAAACATTATACCACTATAGCTAAATTAACCAACCACTTGGTTAGCCAAGTACCCTAACTAGCAAGTTACCTAGCAATAGCAGCTGATAGTTTACAACTGTACCACACAAATAAAATACAGACAAATAAATTGAAGGCATTTCCAAAAATCTTGCTAATTTATTATAAAGGTTCGTATAAAAATTCATTTAACCGTTTACTTGCATATAATTCATAGCATGAAGTTTATGATTACATAAGAATTGTAAGAATGTTGTACGTACACGTTTTTTTATTTGCTTGTTTTGTCCTCTTAGCAACATGACCAAGTTAACTGATCGAAGCTTGAGATGATTCGTTAAATTAACAATAATTGTACCCTTAAAGAGCTGGTTTACTCGCAGGCTCCTTCCATTAATTAGTCAGATGACTGGGCATGCACTGAGTGATTGTGCAGCAACAGCAATTTTTTTGGGTTTTCCCTGGCCAGAGGAAGTCAGAAGAGCAGGTCTGCACATGCAACGTGTGCTATGAGAAGTTCCCAATAATTCTGCTTTCAAAACAGAAATGCTCTTATTTTTAGCAACACGTGTTCTGTGACTATGCACATGAGTGTACGTGATGTAAAGTTCCATTTTGTAATGGAAGATCTGAGTGAGTTGCCACTTCCCTGAACTGCAGGATTTCCTCAAAAAAAACAAAAAAAAAAACTGGACTGAATCCAGTTAATTCGCTCCTATACGAGTGTATAATGATACCGAAGAATGGGAACTTTACAATTAATTTTAGCACAGAACACACAATTCAGGCAATTTACTCAGATTTGTTTCACGATGTAAAGGGAATGTAACATGATCCACGGCCTGACTGCTCTGAGCCAGCTGCTCAGAAAACCAGACAGGCCTCCTCACGGAAACCTGGACATAGACTCATTTAACATTTAGGCTTACGATACTGTGAGAAAACATTTGCTATTTCAATCACATCAGTTTATCAGTCATTTAGGGCTACATGTAGAAATGACTTGTGTCAGCTCAATCACCTTTCAGATTTATTTTTTATCCGAAGGTTGAATTACACCTATAAAATCTATTTTTATACTACAGTATGTTAAGAAAATGATGGCCCCATCCCCCTTAGTTCATGCAATAAATATTAAGTTATATGTATTTTATATTTAACAAAAAAAATTCTTATTGCATAGACAATATTGCAATTGTCTAACAATTCTTATTGCATTTACCCATTTCAAACATATATTTTCAAAAATCTGTTTCTCTATGACCAGTTTTCATGAAATGTGCACCAATGTTTCTATCCACAAGAACATCACAAAGGTAATTCTCAAATGTCAAAGTAATGTCTTGTATTTTAAAATGCTTGATTTTCAATGTCTGCTGATTAGAAACAGTCACTTGCTAAACTAACTAAATTATAGGGAATAACAAAACAAGAGTTTTCACATTTTTTTCAGCTGTCGAGGATTTCAATACAACTGCCTTCACCAAGGTCTGTCGAATTTCTCAAGGTTGATATCCTAGATCGTGAGCTGCTGTTGTGTATTGAAGTTATGCAGTACTAGTCACAGGGTCATCCCCAAGAGGCAACAACAGACTTAGACTAAATATTATAATATTGATGAAAAACAATAAAAATACTCCTACTGATGGAGAAGCCCAAATGGTCAGAATCATATTCTTACCCAGTACAGAGTATTCATATTCCAAACCAATTATTCTGCACCATTAAACAGTTAGAAATGGGAATAGTAATTTGAAGGCACACACCCAAAAATGCACCATTAAATCCATGTTCGTCTAAGCAGGAGGCAGAACATACAGTACACACTGTCTGGCCAAACGCATGTGCACAATTGAGTATTTACCATCCCATGTTTAAAACATTAATGCGGAGTCATGCTGCCGTAACAGCCACCACTGATCTCAAAAAGGCTTTTGTCTACATTTTAGTCTGGCTGAGGACATTTGTGACCCTGTCTGTGAAAACCAGGCTGTGTGATTCACCGTTTTCTACATAAACTCTTTCTGCATTAAATCACAAAAGAAATAACTTTAGCTAGTTTTTCACAGACAAGGTCACCTTTGTTCTCATTCAGAGTGTCACCGGCACTGATTCCTGGTCTGCATCAATCGACCCAAATTACCCCAGAGTTGTTGAGGTGGGTTTGAGGTCAAGGTTCTGGACAGAACACCTCGCGATCTTCAACACCAAAACCAGTTGTCTGTACTGTAACACGTTTCCACCCCTTAGATCCAGATTAGGGGAATCTTAATGCTAGACGATGCTAAATGCTGAACAGTTTGGGGAATAACAAAACAAGGAATAAGGTATGTTCCGGGATGTTAGTTCTCCCAAGACTAATACAGGAATGAATCATCGTCTATACCACTTTATCCTGTATACAGGATCACAGGGGGCCTGGAGCCTATCCCAAGAGACATAGAGCACGAGGCAGGGTGCCAGTCCATCGCAGGGCACACACGCATACATAAACACTCACACACTCATTTACACACCATGGGCAATTTGCGAACAGCAATTAACCTAATCTGCATGTCTTTGGACTGTGGGGGGGGGGGGGGACCAGGAGCACCCATAGCACGGGGAGAACATGCAAAGACTATGTACAAAGAACTGAGGCGGAAATCAAACCCCGACCCTGAAGGTGCAAGAGGACAATGATAACCACTAAGCCATGCCAGGAATTAATCAGATCTTCCGACGAACATACACATACATTTTGAAGCACTTCTGGGTGGTACAACTGATCAAAGTAAATTATATATATTATAAATTATACTACAAACTGGGATTGGGGTTTTGCTTGAGGAGTCGGAACTCCCAATTTATCCACAAGTGCACTGCGTCTGGCGTGAAGTAATGAAGCTGTAGCACGCTAGGTAGTGCACCATGCAGCAGGTAAGGAGGCGCCTGAGGTTCAGTCTAGGTCTCTTCCATGCTGAAGAAGAAACCGCAGGGTTTCCCCCCTCAGCGCACTAGCGCCATGACGTCACTCGGCTCGAGCGCCGCTGATTAATTAGGGGAGCCTTTTAGTCCTGAAGGGGGGAGAAAAAAAATCCTCCGGTTCGTCCGTGCGTTTTAAGCCCGTCCTTCTGAGTCGCCTGGTTAATTAAAGCCACCGGTGGCTAATTACAGTGATTTCGCGTGCGCGCACTCGCGAGAATGATACAAGATCTTCTCCGCAAAACACTTCGCGGTCGCGTGCCCCGTTTTCAGTCGACATGACGCGGTGAAATAACTCGTTACGAAAACGTGTGCGCGCGACAGATCATTTGGGAAGCTTTGAGATGTTATTGGAAGCGTCATGGCTTTGTTACTTCCGCATCCAATCTGTCTTCTGGAGAAGACAAGATCATACTGTTCAAAAAAAACAAAACAACAAACAATAACGACATGCTTGCTTTGCTTTATATATGAGCGGAAAACAACGTGACCTGTATGCTTGAAAGCAATTTCGTTAGAAAATCATAACGCTCAAACAATAACAATTGTGCATGAGATGCAGAATGCACACACATACATACGCACGGAAAACACTCACACCTGTAGACAAACGAAATGTACTAACCTTCAATAGGTGGGAAAATACGCAGACTTAAGCCGACACTCCTGGGACTGACCTTCCTCCTCCTCCGGTTCTTTTCAATGCATGAAAGTGGCTCGGACTTTTATACAATCCCGTCAAAAATCGCAGTCCTTTCCTTTGCTCCCTCTCAAATGTGTGTGCGTGTGCGCGCATACACAAAGCAGTGCTTTTTCCTCTAAAAGCGTCTCTTGCAATAAAAAAAACGAGTTAGTGTAATTGTAATACGACGCGGACGGAGCACGCGCTTTCTTTAATGCAGCACTGTGGCAGTTGCTCGGCGCGTGCGCTGCAAACTAAACTTCAGCCCACCGGTCAACAAGCTGGGCGTTTACACACGTAACGCTCGAGCAACTACTCCCGGATTTAAAATATTATTGTTAATAATTAATGTAATGATAATATACTAATGTAATCATAATAAAACCGGAAACGTCCTACAGTAACAATGACGCGCGAGCGATAAAGTAGAAAGCTGTAGTAGTAGACGCTGCCTCTTCGACAATCCAGTAGCTGAGAAGGAAAAAAAAGAGGAAATGTAAGCAGTAGAGAGAAAGAGAGAGAGAGAGAGAGCGGGCTAACGCTCAGCCCTGAACGCAACAGTTTCGACTTCTTTTCTGACCAATAATTCGCCTTTCTACCTCCCTCTCAACCAAAAGGTGCACACAAAAAAAAACCGTAAACCTCGAGCTGTTTTTTTCCCCTTTATCTTTCTTTTTTTTTTATGTCGGCGTGTTAAACTGAAAGCTGAGTGAATGACAGCGCTTAGGATACGGGAGAGGGAGGGACTATAAGCTTTGGGATTCGGGCCCTGCTTTACTTAAAAACAACCGATCCCGGATCAGGGTGTACTACATTAAAGGTCTATTTACGAGCGCTAAAACCGATCTGGAATCAGTTTTCATGTAGTGGAGATTCGAGTTAAGAAAGAGAGCAACAGGCGGGCAAGTCGAACCAAAAAAGGAACCCAAAAAAAAGGGACGCAAATAAACACCCGTTCGTGTTTACTTTAGTTCTTTTAAACAAAGTAGAATTAGAGTGTCTAAATTAACCACATTTTTAAAAAAGCCAACAGAATCTAATTTATGT
Organism: Clarias pachynema; assembly: GCA_030014365.1. Classification (NCBI taxonomy): domain Eukaryota; kingdom Metazoa; phylum Chordata; class Actinopteri; order Siluriformes; family Clariidae; genus Clarias; species Clarias pachynema. Next base: position 14,484,407 of record JAQMYL010000016.1, on the reverse strand, counting down.
CTGAATACTTTACTAAGAATAAAGTTGTTTTCAAATAATCACTTTAGAAAATGGCTTAAACGTCGGCGTAGTGATTTAGTGCTGTCGCCTTGCACTTCCAAGGTCCTGGTTCGATGGGCATGTGCTACCCATGCTTGGTGGGTTTTCTCCAGGATACTCCGGTTTCCTCCAATAATCCCAAAACATGCAGATTCGACTAACTGGCGATCCCAGATTGGCCCGTAGTGTATGAATGCTTGTGCAATGTTGACCGGAGGTCCTACCACGGTCATACAATGGGAATAAATACAATGGTAATCACCATTGGCCTTCATGGTCCTTATTTTGACTACACAGGTTCCTATATGGATGGATATATGGCTTAAGTGGGT
>JAQMYL010000016.1:14411300-14423183 GCA_030014365.1 Clarias pachynema | reverse complement strand
GGGGGGGGGGGGGGGGGGGGGGCGGGGGGTTTCAAGCCCAAACCTGTACTTTTATTTGCTTATGCTGGAAGGAGATTTCTGATAACACAGACTGGGCCATGCTGGTCATCCATCTAACAAACAAATACTTCCCCGTGAGAGAGAATTCGAGGTCTGTCGGTTATGACCAAACCGACAAGACAAGCAAACACTATCAACTGGAGGTTGACAGCACAGAGGGTGTGTTGTGGAACATTTGAATCAGCCTGATATTCATCGTGTTATAATTCAAGATAGAGGGAGACCCCTCGGATAAATTCCTTTCTTTTCCCCTATGCCTAAAGCTGTGCGTTTTAGATGGCAGCAGAGCAGATCCAATTAACATACAAATGGAGATTTGGGCACTTCATCACTCATTGCCATACTCGTCCATCATGCCTTTCTTTGCCACTCGTTCCCGATTTAATTTACTGTTTTTTTTTTTTTTTTAAACAAACACTGCAGTAATTCTTCATGGCTGTGTGGGAAGTAGAGAAGCTACAGTACACAGACTTAGACTTTGCACTGTTGAATTCCACTGATTGCATATGAGCTCAGAGTCTCATCTTTGGCTGTACCCTTGAGAAGCTTTCCTAGTATCACAGTACTCACTCACTATCTACTTGCAGTCTCAAAGCCTCTAAGATCCCCTCTGAGGTGATAAAGATCTACCTTACTCAGAATTCTCCTGGGGAACACTTGTCAAACAGAAGGGTGTGTTGACTTATTCATGATTCAAAACATGGAGACAGGGAAGGAAGTGAGTAAATGCGAAGGCTTGAAAGGTAGAAAAGCCACTGGGATTAGATGGATGGACATGAAGGAGTGAAAAGGAGTAGGAGTGAAAATGACTCGGGGACAGGAAAGTGTTGAGATCTCAGCTGGAAAATAGGTATTTCGGTAATAAATGGTACACATTATGCTAGCTCCTTTTTGCGACCTCATTGCTCAAGTAAAAAAAAAAAAAGATAAGAAAATAAACTTGCAGATTATGTCTGTCCAGCCAGATTTTTTTTTTTACAGCATCACACAAAACTGGCTGAACAGAATTTAATGAAACTTTGCCAGCCCTCTGGAATTCGTTAAACCTGTGCCATAAATGAAATCAAAATATGGAGTAGAAGGGAAGTTTAGTGCCAGATTATGTCACAGCATCTAACGTTTGGATGAATACAGCATTTTTCCCTTGAAATGGGTGTGGCCATACACGTCACTCAACATAGCTAATCAGCGCAATAGTTTACCATGTTTAGACAGAGTATGTGGAAGACAGAAATAAATATAATGCACTTACAAACCCCATACACACACATACAAAAGCATGACTCATCAAATGGTGTTATGATCTGGGGATGCTTCAGTTAGATAGGTCTTGGCTCAGCAACATTATGTGACAATAAAAAGTCAGCTGACGACCTGAATGTACTGAATGACTCAAACTGTGAAAGAGAGGTTCTGGGAGAAATCATTTCACTTGTGAATTGACCACCACATCAAAACTAAATGGGAGGAAATATTAGAGCACCTGCTTTTTAAAAGTCCTGTACAGGGTTGTGGGGCATCACTATCTTGTTTAAAATAATGTAAATACATATGAAATGCATGCTAAAAGAAAATCAAAATGCATTCAATTTCAATCTATTTAAATATTTCAATCTGTGCTTGCTCAAATATGTCCTTGTTTCTACAGTAACAACCTAAAAGAAAGGGTACTTGATGAAATGATGAGGTTATGTATCAGCACATTGTAACTGCCAGACATGAAACTTTAGCTTTTCTGTAAGTTTTCTGACACAGGAAGTTCCTCAGCAGGGGTAATGGGGTAATGTAACAAACTGCAATTTTTGTTTCACAAGACAGAAAAATGAGAGGGAATCTATTATTGGAGATCCTAAAACATATGTGAAATAAACTAATTTTGCATATATTTTATAACATTAATTGAAAATAGAAATGAATTAAAAAGTATTGCTAAGGAATTAAACACCTCAGGATGTGCAGTTATTAAAAAAATTATCAGGATTAGTAACAGCACTACACCACCTTGATGTTTGTTATTGTTAGCAAGCTAAGTGTGGGCACGCTAGCTAGCTTTGATTGTGCCTCAACTAGCTAGCTAATGTGTTGCTACATACTGTACCATTAACTAATTTATTTATAATGACTGAAAATTTTATTAGCAGTAAATATGCCATCAGTCATGAAGTGATGTTAAAGAGGATTTTACAATTTTACAAAGTCAAATAAATCATATAATGACTTTGTTGTTCTAGCTTTAAAAATGCTAAGAGAATTATATCTAGGTCTTGAAAAGTGCCATACAGCAAGGTCTAAACAGCCATTTATATAAAGTCATCTAAATAAAATTATTCTTTATAACTTTATAATTCTTTGCCTTCTAGGCATTTTTCATGTGTTTTTTCTTTTCTTTTTCTTTTCTTTTCTTTTCTTTTACAGTGCTATTAACGCCATTACACAACTAACACCTCATCTGGTCTTCATTTGGTCACAAAAACATTAGATGCAACTTTCTAATTATTACAGTGAATCACAAACGTGTACATAGTGGTGAAATTGCCATAGAGTGGCCAAGCAAATCCTCCCTTAAACAAATCATTTGAACGTTAAGATCAACTGTGACTTGTAGGGGGGGGGGGGGGGGAAATCCCTTCCATACTTGGCCAACAGCAGCTGAGAGGGCAGCTGTTTCTGGACTTGTCTTGAACACTACCCTCATAAAAACCCTCATGCCCAACGACACCAACCCCCCCACCACTACCTCTTCACCTTCCTATAAGTCTCATGGGAACAGAGAAGTGGTTTATAAAGGTTGGCTCAAGGCTCCCCTTTTCTTGCTCTGCATACCTCTTCCACAAAAGGAAGAGAGAGCAAGGTTGTTCTCAGTGATTCCAGAGCTATGAGTGATCCCTGCTGGGTTACAGCCCTGTATTACATCTCTCTCTCTCTCTTTGTATAAGCACAAGACTCCTTCAAAGTCTGACTTTGTCCTCAGCCAGACTTGTCTAGATTTATTGTTATATATTTTTTATTGAACTTGCTATAACCAATGAACGTTTGTCTCTTTGTCATGCAATTTATTATGACCACCAATTAAAAGAAACTCTAATCTCAAACTAATGAATGGTCCATATATTAAAAGAAGGCATGCAGAATTTTAATGAGCACCTGTCTTACATTCAGTTCCTGCAGGATTTTAATGAACAATCACTTCTACATTCCTAAATTGCTTTCCTTGCATTATGATTCCCAGATGCTGTTTTGTTCGCTAGCACTTTTTGCCCCTCCATCACCTTTCTCTCGCTCTCTATCTGTCTATAATGCTGTCCTCTATTGATCGTCAATGTATGCGCATGCCTGTGCCTCTCACCCACCCACACGTTACGCCTGTAGTGTAGCCATGACTCTGCTCTCTTTTTCTCTCCCTTTGCCTTTTCCTCTGCTCACATTCATTATTTTTGTTATTTTTCTATATTTTCTGCAGCAGAACAAATGTCTTCTTTTAACTCTCTCTCGCTCTCTCTCTCTCTCTCTCTCTCTCTGACACATGCACACACACACACACACACACTAGGCAATGTTTCAATCTTCAACTTTCCATGTTTCAGTAACCCTGTACGTAGCCAGAGATGTCTGTTTTTTCGGGTGAGAGGAGTGGACCTGGAGTGGTCCTTCGCTGTGGTTCATGCATTGCTGTTCACCATGGTTGTAAAGAACAGACATTTCAGTCAGTGACCTTAAGATGTAACCTTTTTGTCAGCTCGACCTGGTCTGGCCATTCTCCTCTGACCACACTCCTCGGCTAGGTGTTTCCATCTGACACTAACACTCACTGGATTTTTATTTCATTTATTTACTTTGTTTGCTTTCACTCCATTTGTTTCAAACCCTAGAGACTGCAGTTGCTGAAAATCCCAGAAGATCAGCAGTTTCCAAAAAACGCAAACCAGCACCAACAACCATGTCACGGTCAAAGTCTCTGAGAGGACATTTTCCCCCATGCTGATGTTTGATATGTACATTAAGTGAAGCTGCCAGATGACTAGTTGATTGTTTGCATGCATGAATGAGCATGGGCAATAAAAGTGTTTCTATTAAAGTGTCAAAAGTTATAAATATATCATGAAAGAATAAAATCAAATACCAGTGAGAAAAATTGCATTTTGATGTTTACATAGCAAACATACCTTATTGTGGAAAAAAAAGGTGAAGGACGTAGACCAGCAGGTTGAAATGTTTTTGGTCTAGGGTCAACACAAACCAGTTGAGGTAAAATGCATATATTGTTGCTAAGATGCAATTGTGCATGCTTGAGGATGTTGTGTGTGGGTGTACAAGGTCAGGATATGTGCTGCTCAGGAGGAGGCTTGACTCAGTTATTCGATAGCTTAGGGCAGTTGGGATCACTGAGAGGTGGATGGATGAAGATTTTATGTGTTTCTGTTTGCTAGTGTGGCCCCACACACAAATACACACTCACACACACACACTGTGCTGCACTACACCCCCGCACCATATGCACCTATGTGCCGCCCCTCCCTTGCCTTGTCGAGTGGGAGGGAAGCCCCTAGGTCCTTCCAGCGATGCAATCAATTGGTTAAATGCACGCAGAATGCAAGGTCACCTTCATGGAAGAAAGGGAGGACTGCAGAAAGAAAGAGAGTGGGGAATGAGATGCAGAGTTAGGTATTAGGATGATGAGCAAGACGGAGGACCAGTGAGGAATGCTAAAAAGCAAAGGAGACAGAAAGGGAAAAAATAAAAGGGAGACAGAGCAGTAGAGGACGTGACAGAGGCAAGAGGAGTGTAGGTGAGTAAAGAAATGTAGAATCTACGGAAGCGTGGCAAGATTTTGACACAAAAAATGACCAGAATATCAATAAATCCAGACAAGAAGTGTGCCAGGGCTTGAAACAAAAAAGAAATCTGCAGCTGCACTTTGCTATCAAACTCCCGTTTCCATCCAGTGCACCATTCTTTTCCTTCTTTTCACTACCTATGCACTTGACATCTTTATGTACCAATTAGTCAAGCATGTCAAGGGCTAACATCCCAAACTCCTCCCCTGGAGCGAGACAGAGGGTTTCTAGACAGAGATTCCCTTTCTTAGGTTTATATTCAGTAGGTGATTTATGTTTAAAGACAATACGAGTCTTTACTGAAATGAAGATGGGAGGGTGAGTCAGCACAAGGGGTTGACAAAAAGGAAAAGAAAAAAATAAGGCATTGATCATGCTGGGCCATAATCCTGGTCCCTAGCAGGACATTTTAAGCACTGCTAAGCACGTCTCATTCTCTCATCCACTGATGAAGTGCAGAACCCTGGGCAATGGAATGGAGCCAGAAGTACACCAGAATAAGACTCAATGTTTCCACTGCTATACTTCTTTTGGTAGGTTTGGTTTAGCCCAGAAAAGTAAAGAGGGCCTCTGTGCAATAGTTGTGCAATGGCGTCACACGGAGCGCTGCATTTACAGACATCTATTTTTAGAAGTGGTATGCCACACCACAGCGTACTGTACTTATGTTTATTGTTAAGTTGCAAAAAAGTTGTCAAATATTGTACACTTTGGGCCCAAATTGCAGCAAGCAAATTTCTGAAGAAATTTCCGGTAAAGTATTGTACAGTACAATGAAAACATGATGAATTCATAAAAAGCCCCAAGTACTGTATGAGTTGAATGAATTTTCATGTTGAATCACCTTGCAGTGTATTTGGTACTGTTTTACATGAATTCATTGTCCTAAACCATTAGTTAACATAACTCATGTTCTTCTGCTTTAAATAAGGAATAACACATGACAGGCCATGCTGTTATAGAAAAATAATTAATGACACCATGCTGTGATGTGGCCAAATATGATGTGCTGAAATGTTTTATTCCTCTTTTATCGCAGCAATGTGTTAAAAAAAGTATGCTAAGTATATTAAATCCCAGTATGCCAAAGCATACTTAAGTGTACTTGCTCCAGACTAATGACTAGTATTTGAAGTTTTCTATTTTGGAACAATTAAGTGTATTTAAGTTGTAATTAAATTGTACAAAGGACTAAGTACTAAGTATACTTAAAGTATTTGGCTGTGTATGTACTAACGTACATACCTGACAGTAAGTAACGACATTTAAGTATATATTTAATGTATTATAAGTACATTACAGCAATTCTTACTGTGTTACAAATACATGATTAATATACTATGAGTATATTCTCATTGCAGCAGTAGCATGCTGTTATACTTCTGGCCAATTACAAATACTAAAAAAATACACGTTGTGGTTAATACAAATATACTTTATTGTATCATACAGTAGACACACTCTTCCATAATACTATATTGCAAATGTATTACAGTAAAGGTGTTTAGGATAATTTAGAAATGCTGAATGCATTTTCTACAAAATAACATGTTTTTGAAAAGCATTAAATCCATCAGTAATTATGAGGGAGATTTTATTCAGTGAGAATTTGCACAAGGTTATAAAAAAAACAGTCCTATAGTTTATATGTGTTCAACAAAACGTCAGGTTGTCTTACAAACACACAAACTAAAATTTAAACAGTTGTCTAAACCAAGACAGACATAAGTTTTAGAATATACAGGTACAGTATTAGTTCAAACCTGGTGTGTTGATTCTACAGTAGCTGCTACACAGAGACTGAAAACAGGCCGAGAGCTACGGAGCATTATACCACAAGCAAAGTACATAAGATTTACCAATAACACATTAGACAATGCATTCTACAGCTGAAACTATGTACTTAATTTTAAACTACCTAACAAAAACCATGAAATTTACCTTATGCCTATGAAAAAATAATAATAACGATACAAACTAACGCACGCAATGATGCAGCTTCCAGCCGTGTATTCAAACTAGAAGCAGAGGACTGAAAACAGATCAATCAGAAAACGGACAGTCTGAATCTGCCCGCCTCCAGTTTCTGATTGGCTGGTGTTACGCCGATTCTAGTCTCTGGTTGGCTGGAATAGTTGCAGCGGTATAACGCTGCTGCAGTTTGTGCAAGTGTAGCTTTATGATAGTGAGCAATAGTGATTGGGCCACCCCTACACTGGTCACACCCATCCACGAAATATTTAATATAACCTATCATATTCAGACTATATTTTATTTACAATTACACTGGTTTAAATTACCAGTATTACCTGGCAATAAACATCATTAATCATAATACTCTATACGTCTATGCTTCTAGCAGTGGTGATATGTTATCACTGATCACACACAGCCGTTTACTGCATGTACTGTATGATCCAGACTGATACACTATTATAATGGTGATGAACTTGACTACTATGTTGTACACTGTCTATGCATTGTTTTGAATTTTGTGGTTTATTCGCAATGGAATGTTCTTGATTTACAATATTGTCTGGTTATTCACTGTTGCAACTTTCTTTGGTATATTGAAGGATGCCTTGCAGAACAGTATTTTGTTATACTGCAGACAAGTCACTTAAACAGTTACATCATCAGGCTCAGTTCTTCGTTCTGTGGATTCCACTAGGTGCTGGAAAGATAACTTTAAGATTCTAGTCCATGCTGACATAAATACATCAAGGAATTGCTGCAGATTTATCAGCTGCACATTAACGCTGCAAATTTCCTGTTCTGCCACATTCCAAATGTGCACCATTGGACTCTGGCTGGTGACTGGAGAGGCCACTGAAGTACAACTGAACTTACTTTTGTCTTAGTGCTTGATGACATGACACATTATCACGGTTGAAGTAGCCTTTTTTAAGATAGGTAAATGAATAAGAATGAGTTCAGAAACAATGCACGTGTAGCTGTGGTATTAAGACAATGCTGAATTGGTACAGTATTAAGGGGCCCAATTTGTGACAACATAAAATCCTGCACCAATAAACCACCACAACCAGAGCGATCTGTTGACTTGGATCCATGGATCCATGCTGTTGACAACGATTTTAGACCCTGTCCTATACAGTATATGTTGCGGATGCAAATGGTTTGGGTAGATGAATGGCAAGGTTCTCTTTCAACAACCAAACATTAGGTCCATTCATCCCATGCTGCAATTTAAACACTGGGAGGACTGCAGCTGATACATTATATATGTGGTGGCTCAAGGAGCTAAGGCTTTAGGTTCCTGATCTGAGGATCTGGGTTTGAGCCTTGCCAATGGTGGGGTTCCACACCACATACCACCCAGCTAGTGCTAGTAGAAAATGGGAGGGTTATATCAGGTAGGGGATTCAATGTAAAAGAAACAATATATATATATATATATATACTGAATTTAAAATGAAACACACTCAACATGTGATTAACTCTCAGCTTTAATTCAAGGAGTAGGCCAAAAGTGTGGCATTGGCTATTAAGGAATTGCAGTCATTTTCATACACAGGCCCGAATTTCTGGTGGATAATAAATGATAGAACACACTAACATAATTAAAAACATAAGGATTGCCTTTAATACATGAATGAACATCCTTTGCAGGCAACGACTGACTGAAGTCTGGAACCCATAGACATGACCAAATGCTGAGTTTCCTTCATCTAGATGCTTTGCCAAGCATTTACTGCAGTGTCATCTGCTGCATGTTTGTAGGTCTTTTATGCCTTCAGTTTTGTGTTCATTAAGTGAAATACATGCTGCATTCGGTTGAGAGCAGTTGACAGACTTGGCCAACTTATCTTTGTTCCATAATTTTATTTTGTTTGCATATACAGTACATGTATGTAATATTTTATCAAAAGGATAACCTGTAATTTATCAATCATCAGTCATGTACAGATCGAGACAAACATAAAAATGTAAATCATGCTTAAAGATATAAATGATTCATATGTATCTTTATGCTATGCTCCTACATGCATCTCATATTATACATATTTGAGAGTTGCTAAGTAACCCTGTGCAACCACCTGTGCTTCATAGCAAATCTCTAATCTCCAATATATACTGTATGATTCAAGGATACCTAGTCCAGAAGAGGGTATAGAACTGTAAATTTGATTGCATGCTTTTCTAAAACAGTCCAGGAAGATTTAAATGTGTAATATTGCTCAGTAGAATATGTGTTATATGGTGTGATCCATGTGCGGAGACTGAGTCAAGGGTGCTTGCTCATCAGGAATAAAATAAAAGAAGAGTTGAATGCCACCATGTGGCCATTAGTAGGTTGGCCTCTCAGTGAGAAGTCGATGCTTTATTAACACACACTGAGTCTAGAGGTTAAATTCGGCTACAATCTTAAATGTTACATGTTTTAAAAACCCACAAAAATATTTGAAGTTTATAATATTCATATTTTAAGTTTCTTATATTCACTGTTCATCAGCAATTCAAGTACAGTAATTCAGACAATAGGTATTATGTGACCAAAATACTATATGGAAGTAGAACATTGAGTTCATATAAGCTACTGAAAGACATCATGTTAATTACTAAAGTATACTTAAGGAGCTTAGCTTATTCTTTATAAAAGAGCAAAAGGAAATAGTATAAATAGACTTTTCCCTATCTATTGTTGCCCATTTACAGTAGGGTCAGTTAAAATTAAAAATTTGGTCAGTTAAAGCCAAGACTTACATTTGTCATATTATCATATCACATGTGACTCTTTATAACCTGAATCTACTGAAATACAGCAAGTCAAGTAGCCATATGCCCTCCTAACACTCAGTATGAGCTTCCCACAGGCAATCTTGGCAGGCAGACATAAGCCCGAGCATACTGGTTCACATCCAATGGGTTTCCGTCCAATCTAATGTCTTCCAAAGACTTGCGTACGTAGCTGAGGTCGTGACTGTTGCAAAGCGTATCTTCATTCAAGGTCTGTATGTTGTTGTTCTGAACAGGAAATGAGAAGATAGTGATTAGTTAGGCATAAAATCCAACAACATATTCAATGGAAATTGTCCAGCTTTTTATGTTGATTTGAAATGACATTTCATTAAAGTTTGTTAGGAAGTGCTGTTTTTCAGGCTCTGCTCAATTGTTTGAAAAAAGTTCTTGGCCTATTAAGCCCATTCAATTAACAAAGTTAAATGATTGTGACTACACTTGGCTGAGGGAAGAACAGAAAGTGCAGCCAAATTTGTTACTCACTCAGCTATCTTGGAACATGGGCATAGAAGCACTGAACAATTTTAAAACAACTTCATTATATGATATTGCGACTTAAATTATACATAATAAAATGCTATACTTTAAATATATTTCTAGAAAACAAACTGTTACAGTATTTAAATACTCAATACTAGATTCTACTATGCTACTTTGTATATTTATTATTATATGCAATATTTTGGACTCACAGCACATATTTTTGTTTATCAATTTTGAATTTCTGCATCAATGTGGTATGCCATGGAGGCGATCAGACTGTGGCACACATGGGGCATTCTTGAAGACCAGGTTGTATTGATAGCAGCTTGTCTGCATTGTTGGGTCGGATGTTTCTCACGGGAGCATGACATGCTTTAAAATCCCATGGTAGATGGCTGCATTTACCTTGCGCTTGATAAAACAGAAAGGGCCAACACCAGCAGATGACATGCCACCCCAAATCATTACTGGAAACTTCACTCTGAACTCCAATACATTTGGATTCTGTGCCTCTCCACTCTTCGTCCAGACTCTGGGATGTTGATGTCCAAATGAAATGTAACATTGCTTTTTATCTGAAATAAACAACTTTGGACCACTAAGCAACAGACCAGTTCTTTTTTTACTTAGCCCAGGTAAGATGTTTCTGATTTTGTCTCTGGTACAGGAGTGGCTTCATACTGGAAATGCAATAGTCTAGCCCATTATCTGAAAATGCCCGTGCGAGGAGGCTCTTTATGCACTGACTACAGCCTCACTTCAGTCCTTGTAAAGCTTTTCCAAGTTCTTTAATCAGCTTTGTTCTTAAGGGCGCAATCCCTGTTGCGGACCTTTTCTTTCCACACTTTTCTCTTTCAGGAAACTTTTCATTAATATGCTTTGATATAGCACTTTGAAAACATTCACGCCTTTCAGAGATAACCTTCTGTGGCTCAAGCTCCTTAAGGAGAGTGTCAATGATTGGATTCTGGCCAACTCTCAAGTCTAGACGACTTGAGAGTTGGCCAGAATCCAATCAAGTAGTCTTCCCCATGTGTGCACAATTTGGGCTTTTACGAAATCACTCAAATCCTTACATTTGTCCATACTTTCTGTTTCATCAACAGGGACAAAATGTTTACTTGCTGCCTAATATATCCCACCCATTTTTAGGTGCAATTGGCACAATATATTATAACTGTAGCTTCTGTAACAAGAGGTGTATTTTGATGGCTAGATGACTGGGTCAGAGCAAATCCAAAACTGCAGCTCTTATGGAATGTTCCTGCTCTGCAGTGGACAGAACCTACCGAAAGTGGTCAAAGGAAGAAAAGCCTATGAACCGGTGACAGGGTCATGGACAGCCAAGACTCGTTAATGCACCTGGGGAGTGAAAACCTAGCCCGTGTAGTCTGATCCAAAGTAAGAGCTGCTGTAGCGCTAATTGCTGAAAAGGTTAATGCTTGTCAGAACACAGAGTGTGAATTAAAGTGTTCTCTCTTGGTGGCAAAAAGGGGAACCTACAATATAGTGCAATAGACCTACAGTGGGGCGAAAAAGTAATTAGTCAGCCACCAATTGTGCAAGTTCTCCCACTTGAGAGGCCTGTAATTTTCATCATAGGTATACCTCAACTATGAGAGACACCTCAGCATTCTTTCTCCTCCAAACACAAAGTTCTATTTTTGGTTTCATCTGACCATATGACATTCTCCCAATCTTCTTCTGGATCATCCAAATGCTCTCTAGCAAACTTCAGACGGGC
>JAQMYL010000016.1:14292915-14320208 GCA_030014365.1 Clarias pachynema | reverse complement strand
CTATATCCTAGCTTACATCTCGCATTCGCGTTCACACACACCGGACTGCATTACCCACAATGCATCTCCCGCACTGGTCTACACTTCCGTAAACAGCTGTCATAAATCAACCTCTCTCTCCCGCAACACTGTTTTGTCGGGAAACTTATCAAGGAACATCGCTAATGACATTCGTGTGAGCGCATACTAACGGAATCACTGCTGTAAAGTAAAACAAACAAACAAATGAACCCGCACTTTATCTTTGAAAAGAATCGCGACAGACCAGAGTTTCTGTGTAGACCAGAGAGTGTTTGTGTGTGTGTGTGTGTGAAGCACAGAGGGGGTGTGTCAAATTACGCGCGCACACACAAGCTCACACAGGCTGAAACAGAGACGGAGAAAATGTATCTTTAACCTCTATAATGAGATTTTCTTTTGCTTTACATGTGCGCTGTACACACACGCTTCCAAATACAAAATATGTTTTACACACACACGTAGTCACAGTGTTATAGTAAACAGTACACGCATGCATGGATGTTGATTATACCAGTAAGAGACGCGCACTAAGACCCAGCAGGGGAGACGATTCCCCACAATTCCACAGCACAAGAGAGAGAAAAACCGTTGGCTCAGTTGTGATCACGTGACGCTCGACGTCAAAACAAGATACTCTGTGCTCATAAACCAAGACAATGCTCGTTTTTCAAGTCAAAATTTATTAAAAACCTTTGCTCGTCTTGCAGAACATTCGCAAACCGCGTTACTTGTAATCCGAGGTTCCACTGTATTTAAGCTTTTTGATATTGATATTGAACCCTGCTTAACAGTAAAGGTATACACTAGAAAAGCAACAAATTTAATTGAACACTAACAATTCTAAGAAATCAAGAAGAAAGATCTACCAGAATTCTACCAGAACATTATTGATGGCTATCAAAAGCATCTGTTAAAGGTGAAACTAAAAGGACATTAAACAGGATATGTTTATTTTTGACCCAACATTAATTTCATAAAACAAATAAATGAAAACTTGTGCACCAAATTCTTGTTTTTTGTTCCATCACAGCTGTATGGTGTACAATCATTCTGCCCAGAAAAAAAACAGTCCAAAAAGTTAATTCAAGTCAAATATTGCTAGGAAATTCATGTTTATGCTAACTGTAAGTGAAGGTCTGACTACAGATTATCTTAATGAATAAGGTACTACTGTACATATAACCCAGAGTGTTTTCAAACAAACTGATTCTTGTAAAATATTAGGAATTTTACTATAAATAGTTTTTTGGCCTGCTGGAACGTGCATGGGTTAGAGTGTTAAAGCAGTATTGGAGAACAGGGAAAATACGGGAAGGAGGGAAGTAAATAAAATAAAGTGTGAGGGGCATTTGTGCAGTGAGTGGAACTCACCTTCACACACTCACACCTTCATGATGTGGGAGGAGTCAGAGAAGCCAGGGGGAGGGAGAGGGGAAAGGTTGGTTGGGGAAGCAGGGGGGCTCTGGGTGATCTGGGCTGCAATGCAATGAAATGAAATGGTGGAAAAGTTCAAACACACACACAATAAATAAATAAATAAATAAATACATAAATGAATAAATAAATAAATAAATAAATAAATTATCCAAATGGGTTGTGGAACAAAAAGGTAGTCTGTCTTGTTATCAAAAGACCACAAGGCAGACTGCTGCATGAAAAAACATGATATAAAAAGCTTCAGGAACTGAAAGAAAACTATGAATATAAAAGTGCTGGGTGCTGGACCACACAGTCAGAGTGATTCAGCATAAGTGAAAAATTAAGAAATACAGGCTCAAACTTATGATTACAGACATAAAACACATAATTGCAGTAAAACAGCTCAAATAAAAAAATACAGCGTTATGAGAATCGCTTCTCTCCACTTATTTCTCTGTGATAAGCTCTAATCATGATCTAACTGTACCTAGTGATTTCTTAAATGGTCTTGCATGTACACATGATGTGGGTGTGTCTTGTTTATGAGAAATAAACACTTATGAAACATTAAGCTCTTCACTTGTTTCGAATAATATATTCAGTTTTGTATGGGTATAGACAGTACTTCAGAGCTGAGGTTACAGAAACGGACATAAATTTTGTACAAAAAATATCCTTTTGTACAAAATACTCTAATAAGTGGACATTAGGCCTTCACATTTGTTTTATGTTGCAGTTAATTCTTTAGAGCACTGCTCTAAATGTCGTGTGCCACCTTAGCTCTGAAGTACGAGTTTTAAGACAGTGAGGGACAGTGAGCGTGGACAGGTTGGTGAGTGGAAGGGTCAAACAGGGGTCAGAGGTCAGACAGGGGTTGCCCAGGCTCCTCAGGACGGCAGGCTTCCTCACCAGAGAGCAGGCGGGAGCGGCGGGAGGCTTCAGCAGCCAAAGCACAGGAGATCTCGATGCGTTTCTCCTGTTCATGCAGCTTCTGCTCAGGGTTAGCCTGGGTTTCTGCAGGGCCATCCAAAGCCGGGACAATATTCTGCAGGCTGGGGAGGCACACAGTAACATCTGTTATCAACATTGCCTGTATGAAATTTGTTCCAATTGTGTCATCTTGTTTTTTTTTTCCCCATCTCAGCCAGTAGGTACGTTCCAGTCTCCTCCTTCCCATGAATTAGTGTTTTGTTTTCTAGTCATCTTTTCACATGACTAAACTAAATTTAAAAAAAAATACACTTGCAGTGCAATTCAATACATAAAAAGTTATCAAGTCAAGCGATTCAGGTTTTGTTCACATCAAACATCAGAATGTAAAAAGTGTGTAAATAAAGGTAAAGTGTGATTTCTGTGACTTTGAGGCAAAACATTGAGTAAGCGACAGTTCGGCAGTCAGAAATTTCTTCTTGATAAGAGAAGTCAGATGATAATTGATTCATACCCAGTTACTCATATAATTATTCTTTACAACCGAGGGGAGCAGAAAAGCATCTCAGCATACACAAAACATTGAGCATTGAGTTAGATGGTCTACAACAGCAGAAGACTACATCAGGAGCCACTCTTGTGAAAATAGAACAGCAATTTGAGGCTATCATGGGTACAGACTCAGCCAACACAAAACAATGGTGAGTTTATGGCCAGGATAACTTCAGATTCCAGTTTTTTGTGGATCTTGATGGTGTAGCTCATCCACCTCTAGGTTTGAATTTTTGTGCCTGCTGAGATGCTTTTCTGATCACCATGGTTGTAAAGAAAGATTATTTGAGTTACTACAGTATCTATAGACTTTCTGTCAGCTAGTCTGATTATTCTCCTCTGATCTCTCACAATGTCGAACAACGAGGAGTTCCAGCCTGCAGCCCCTTTACGCAGAGGATGTTTTTTGTTTTTCCACACCTTCCTGTTTAAACTCTAGGGGCTGTTGCATGTGAAAATGGCAGTAGATCGGCTGTTATTGAAATATGTCTTGGGTTGAGATCAGGTAACAGACTTGGCGAGTCTATTAGAATATCCCATTTCTTTGCTTTGGGTAGCTTTCACTATATGTTTTGGGTCATTATCCATCTGCAATATGAAGCGACATCCTATAAGTCTTGCAGCATTTGGATGAATTTGAGCACAGAGTATAGCCCTATACACTTGAGAATTCATCTTGCTACTTTAGCAGTCAGGTCATCAATAAAAAAAAATAGTGACCCAGTTCCATAGGCAGGCATACACACCTATGCCATAGCACTGCCTCTATCATGTTTGACAGATGATGTGGTATGCCTTGGATCGTGAGCTGTTCCTTTCTTTTCTCCATACCTTTCTATTTGTACTGTATCCTTATGGATAATGTAATTAACTGTTAATTCCCTCCTTTATAAATGTTCCAAACGTATTAAACTTTTGTCAATGGTTTTGCTATCTCTTTGATGGATTTATTGCATGGGCACCTCTATGTTGAGCGTTTGAGTATGAAGAGCTACCAAATGCAAACATAACACTCCACTGAAGAAGCACCACTGCAGCTCTTGATGTGTATCAGCATGTTGTTATGCTTCTACTGTACATGACCAGGTGATTAGATAACTCCATAAATGGCAAGGTGTCCAGGTTTTCATTAAAACACATGGATGGAGAGTGTATACTCATTTATTTCTAGCCTCCAAAGAGGATTGGACATTATATACAGAGTTATACTGCTACTTTGAGAAACCAAACCATACCCATCTAGTAACAACAACACAACATGACATAAAATTGGACAACTAAATCTAACATTAGTAAACCTACAATGCTCAAAATCGCTGCTTTACAGAATGCCTGTGTTTAATAACTTAAAAGCAGTAACCTACTTTGATTTGGCAATGAGCGTCTTTATCCGTTCCACCTTCTTCTGTTTCTCTTTCTCCTCCTCTGGGCTGAGCGGTGTGCTAGGTTCAATGTCCAGATACCGCTCTGGAATTACCACTTTGTCTGGGGCAGACAGCTAAAAAAAAAAAAAAGGTTAAAAATGTATATATACCTCACAAAATCACCTTTACTGTTGGAATAGCACAATCTTAACCAGGTCTGTTCATCTGGGACTGTAATTTAGTGTTTTTAAATGAGTGCTATTCAAGTTGATATTGAGCAATATTTGAGGCAAATTATTTTTGTGAGACAACTTGCTTTCATTGCCTAGTAATCACTAATTTAAAAAACATTATGTTGATGGTAAACTAATAAAGTATCTGGCACTCCATACCAAAAACATACAAAAGACCCATGTTAACGGTGGTCATACACTAGGCACAACTTACTAGTAATATTAAATAATTAATTAACTTTTAGTCTTCCACATGAAACTATATTCATTTAACTAGAGCTGGAAGTGTTAAAGGAATAGTCTGACAATAAGTCTTGGTCGTTATAAATTTTCCTGCTCTGCACACATTCACCATGAAGGTTGTCACCGAGAACGCGAATACAAATTCCACAACCCTTCAGTGTGAAATATATATATATATATATTCCAAAGTTCAGCTGAGTCTTATATAAAGATTCTACAGGTCCTCTGAGGAAAATGTAGTACAATTTATGTAAATATTAAAAGATTTCAGAAATAGCTATATGGCTAACTGGAACTAGCCATATGGGTAACCTGAACTAGTTGTATGGCTACACAGAATTAGCCATGGGTATGCCATTAGCCATACTGTATGGCTATTCATGTGGAAAGAAACATTTAAATAGTTAAAATAGAAAAAAATTATACTAAATACACTACAACTTACCAACTATAAGATACCAACTCAAATTTAGCCCAGTGGGACTGCAGAAGCTTCATATGAGTGCACTTTTGCACAGACCAAGGGTTGTACTCTCGTTCCAGGTGACAAACTTCATGGTTGGTGTACAGAGCAAGAAAACGTACAAAGACCAAGATCTGTTGTACTTACTGTATATACACCTCAATTTTGATTTAATACACATTTGGAAAAATCTTAAGTACTCCTTTAAGTATTTCTTACTACTATTACAACTATTACTAATAATAATAATAATAATAATAATAATTGATTCACTGATTGCGAAAGCCTGACTTAAGCTCCCCAAAGTTTAATTTACCTCTCTGCCGATATCCAGATCATAATTCTCCGGCTCCACCTGCCTCCGTAAACGGGCTATTTCTTCTCTTGGAGACTCCATGCCTTCCCCTCTTATAGCTGTCTCCAAGTGCTTTATGTCCACTTCGTGGGCAGTAAGTCTTCTCCTCACCTACAAGGAAACAAATAAGGTTTACTCATTCATTCATCATCTATACCTTTTATCCTGTACACAGAGTGGCTGGGGGGCCTGGAGCCTATCTCAGAAGACTTGGGGCACGAGGCGGGGTATACCCTGGAGGGGGGGGCATCCATCCCAAAGTACATGCACAGACACTCACACATACACTAAGGGCAATTTGCCTAATCTGCATGTCTTTAGACTGTGGGAGGAAAACAGTGTACGCAGAGGAAACCCACCAAGCAGGGGAGGAGAACAAGCAAACTCTATGCACATGGACCCGAGGCACGAATCGAACCCAGACCCTGGGGTGCACAGTGACAGTGCAAATCACTAAGCTACCGTACCACCCAAATAAAACTCTGTAATAAAGTAACTGTGTCTTTCTGTTGAACAACTATTTGCCAGAATATACTGTATATAAATAAAACATTGCTTAAGGAACCAAATGATTATTCAATATATTTATCAAGCTTTAAGTTTATATAATTAATACTGGCATCATTACATACTACTCCAAAAACATATCAAACAACCCAGATGACCAAATACTTAGAGATGAATAATAATAAATGAGATTTTATCATAAACATTTCCAGTAGAAATGAATTAACATTGCTACAATAATATTTTTAACAGCTGCTGACGCTGTTAAATCTGAAAAATCCCTCACTAATTATAAAACATTTTCACTGAGTTGTATGTGACTTAGATGCTTAGCAAACCATTGTCAGTATAAATGGAAGATAAATGTAGAATGTACAAAGATGCTAACCACTCTATAGTTGACAGAAGGTTTGAGGGCATCTAAGTTCTGGTTGTTGGACAGATTAAGACTGCGTCTCTTGTCTCTGACTGAACTGCTCTGGTTTCGACGTATCCTCTCGTTCTGTTCCTCCACACTCATCTTAGACTTTGCTTCTGCCGTGAACACAGCACTCTTCGGCCTCTCCTAGAAATAACAACGATAACAGTCACATTTCATGTCAGGTTAACGTTTAAGGCAGTTTTCAGAAATGGGTAGAATTTGTCATTTCTCTTATCTAAAGACCTACCCTGGAGATGTGACCATTAGGCACTTTCCCATTTCTCTTATGGACGCCATCTTTCTCATCCATGGGAGATTTGGTCCTTGGTGGGACAATACCAACTGCAGACAAAAAGGAATGTACGTTTTATGTTTGCAATTTTGCCTTTCATATATTTATATAAGATGGCATATATTCCGCTATAAGTTCTTTATTTTAAAGCATATTCATAACTAATATAAATGCTACCTAAAAAAGATATATGATTACAAAGATGTTATACTATATGTAAGTCTGAACTCAGTAATGACCCAGTAATGTTCTTGGAAGAACAAAAAACACTGCAGAATTACTACAGAATTAAACTGGATACATTCAGAATAAGGAGTCTCTGAGGACTCTGTCCTCGCCTACCTTTATTGCCTTGTCTGTCTTGCTCCAAGTCATAATCATTGGTCTTTTCCTCTAATGAAGTGTAGTTGTGCTGGACAAAAAAGCAGAATCAATGAATACATTTATGAACAAAAGAAGCCCAAAATGCAAATGTGGTCACCTGGTCTTCTCAGAATAGTCCAGATACTAAAACTTTGCATGGAGCAGGGACATGATAATGACTGTAGTGGGAATTAATTTGATGAATAAAAGTATCTAACTGGATGGAAAAGTGGCACTATAGCAAGAGGAGGAACAGCTACTTTAAATTTCTCTGGCGAGGATAAAGGGACTACTGAAGGTGAAGGAATACATGAAATGACAAAAAGATCTGTTTAAAATAAGTAGCAAAGAAAGGAATATTGAGCGAAAAGAGACAATGATGGAAAGTGAAAAGGTAAGTATTGAAAATGAAGGGATGTGTGCGGATAAGAGGATGTAACCACTGATGGCAAATTATGAAGGGATTGTTGGATGAACACGATCTGGGGGACTGGCTATACTCAGCTTGGGATATTACATTGGCTCTGGTGTTAGGGACAGTAGGGGTTTCTTCTCTGAGATACCTTTTGCCTGTGCGTGTCTTTGTCTTCCTTATAGCTGCCCATGCTGCGTGGCCAGGCATTGCTCTTAGAAGGGAGGGGAGGGATAGGGGGCAGGATTGCGGTGGGATCCAGGGGCTGATAAGACTTAGGGAGCGGGGGCCTTGGAGGACCAATCTCCTGAATCAGGAAGGAAGGAAAGAAAGAGAAAGGAGAAGAATATAGCCCAAAAGAGACAGGGAAGGATAACAAGGAAAAGAGACAGGGAGGAGGAAGACAGCTATGCATCAGGAGGAGTTACTTAGCCAGGAAAAGAGCAGAGTGGTATATAGGATTTTTTATTTATTTATTTAGTTTTTTTTTTTTTTTTTCATTTTCAAAAGTGGAACATTTCATTAAAGCCATACAGTACATGGGCAGAAACTGGCCTGCACACAGCATACACTACTAACATTCACTCCTGCATAGTCTGTCTTGGAGACCTTACAAGGATGTTCTCCATGAATAAACAAGACCACTTTAAATTTAAACATACTGTATGACTTTCCTAAAATAAAATGTGCAGATCAGTTTGTTATAGAGGTTCCTTAGAAATCAACTAAAGGTGAGACCAGTGGTGTTACCTATAAAGTTGGCATTGCTACAAAAAAATCTAGCATTTGTACACAAGCAGGCAAAGCCTAAAGCTATGACAAAAACAAGGACAGATAATATAGAAGACAGGTAATATAGTGTTAGAGCACCGGTTAAGGCTTGTGGGTAATTGTGTAATATAAACAGAGATTTAAAAATGTTAATGTAAATGTGCAAACAGTATGAGGTATTGCAGATATCTGACTTAAGAAAGACCAATTATATTTGAGATTAGGAACCAACTGAGCATTTACTTAATAGTAGTTCAACAAATGGCATGGGGTCTAAAGGAGTAACCACATCTTAATGAATCTGACTAAATAAAACGAAACAATACACAGCACACCAAATGAACAATGTAAAGTTGCTTTCATATTATTTTTGTGGGAGCCTGGACGGTGATGGTCACTGTGTCAAGATTTTGGCAAACAAACAAATCTGGTTTTGTCCAAAAAGGCTTTTGCTTATAATATATATATTTTTCCCCAAAATGACTAAAAATTTAATTTTGTTAACTTTTAAATTTAAAATAAAGGTTGTATATATCACTCACTCACTCACTCATCATCTATATCACTTTATCCTGCAGACAGGGCTGCAGGGGGCCTGAAGCCTATCCCATGAGACTTATGGCATTAGGCAGGTTACACCCTGGACATTGTGACAATCCATCGCAGTACACACACTCACTCACATACTACAATCAATTTGGGAATGCCAATTAGCCTAATCTGCATATCTTTGGACTGTGGGAGGAAACCGGAGTACCAGGAGGAAAATCACATATTAGACCAATTGTAAATTTAATTAGATTTAACAGTTTTTATTCTATTTTAGTATTTCACTTTGAGGATAAAATTTTTATGACTTTACTTGTAAATGAGATATGTGCAAAACAGAATCATCTCCAGTTCAAGAACGACGCGTTTTCAAAACTTTTGTAACATTTCAAAGCGTTTTGTAAACATTTTTCCCAGATTATTATTCCTAAGTGAAAATGTAGATTATGAATGTGTTAAGTGAAAAAACGTTCCTGTTCCTGTATTAGCTTGTAATCATTTGCATAATGTTCATAAATAATCAATCTTGTGTTGCACACAGTACTGAGATCGTATGTTATATTTTAGTGACTTACCTCTGCTGCCAGCTGTTTTGTGGGTGAATTATGGGAGCCAGGAACAGGTGAGAAGGGGCTGAGAGGGCTGGTTAGACTCACAGAGCTCAGTGGGCTGGCTGGGCTGTTTGTGCTAAAGGAACCTGATGCTGCACTGACTGCTGAACAAGCAAAAAATAAAAATAAAAAAAGTTAAGCCTAAGCAGTACAGCTCTATACTCACTGTCCAATTTCACGTTCATTCATGCTAATTAGACAATCAGGTGGCAGCAGCACATGATGTTTCTCAAATGTCAAACTTTCCAGTTTCAGTGAGTTTGTGTTCCCTGTACTGTAGCTGGAGATTTTGTTTTTAGTGGAACCTGATGTGAGCTCCTTCTGTAACCCATTCCCTTTAAGTTTGATTGGATTGTGTGTTCTGAGATATTATTGACTGACGGTGGTTAGTTGAGTTACTGTAGCCTTCCTGTCGGTTAAAACAGTCTGGCGACTCTGCTTTGACCTCACTTAGTTACAAGGTGTTTTTACCAGAGAACTGCTACTTGCTAGATGTTTTTGTTAGATTATTTTTCCATTGTCCATCATCTGGCATCAGCAAACATGCCACAATCAAAGTCATGAGATTAGTCATTACATCACTGCATGCATAAGTAGGGGTAGATGTGTTCCTATTAAAATGTACATACACCATATGTATGTACGTATGTACTGTATGTATATATGAATGTATGTATGTACTGTATGTATGTAAAATATTTCTAGTTTAAAAATCTGACCTCTGTGTTTTGCCGTGTCTGTGCCCCGAGAGGGGTTGTTCTTGTGCAGCCCCTCGAGAACTTCTTGAACCCTCCAGAACTCTTTCTGCAGGTGTCGGTGGACCAGCTCACTCTGGAGAAGCAAAGAAGAAATTTGAAACCTGAGAAGCATATTTATTTTAATAACTATATCATTGTAGTTTGTTTTCTACTCCAATTTTTAACCAAAATGACTAAAGCCTAATTGTATTGTTTTCACCCAAGAACTGTTTTGTTACAATGATAAGACACCAACATACATTATTCATAAACGGCATCACAAGGTCTGGATGTGAATGTTTTCTCATTAATTGATTAATGAACCTTTCGTGCCTTAATCAATAATTAATCATGTGCTGAATGTGCATGAACTGTGACACGGCTGTATCTTTTCAGTTCTCCAACAAATGAAATGTATAATTATGTTATTTCACTACTATCAGGGTCAGTTTGCTAATGTATCTTTTGTATGTTTGCATTTGTTGTACCACTTAACAGTAATCATATTGCTACTGGTGAAGACAAAACACAGATTAAATGAGCATGTGTTCAAGGGTAGGCCTTAATGAAAACTAATACCAGATGTCAGTGGTATGAATTTGACCATGATGATGATGTACCTGTCCTCCAGAATTCAGCTGCTCCCACAGGTCACCATGAATAGAGTTTACCTCATCCTCCAGAGCTTCCAACTCCATTCTAGATGTGGTCAGAGTCTGGGGAAACCAGAAATCAGACTGATTAACAGCTGCTGGGATTGACCCTCACATTTATTATTATGAGGTTGACTGAGCAGACAGAGCATTTTTTTTCCAAAATTTGCATACTGCTAATTTGTTTGCTACATATTCCTACGGTATATACTTTTTGAATATATATTTTTTTTAAGTTGAGCCTTAAAGTGTTTAAACAGTTTGTGAATTTATATGCTTTAACATGTCTGTTTCAATATAATAAAGCATTATTATGTAATGACTTTTACAAAGCTATTTTAGAGCACGGCTTACACTGGAGGCCTGAGAGAGCTCGCCCCGGACGTTAATGAGCTGGCTCTGTAAACTCTCCTTCTTCATCTGCAGTTTCTCCATGGTCAGTGGCTGTGTCCTGGACAGCTCCATGTCCTGATGTGTGGCCACCAGAGTGGCTTCTAAGTTATCCTATTAAAAAAAAAAACAGGCAGTGCAAGAAGGGTGACTGAAGTCATCACATAAGTCATTTTAATATAAATATGTGTCAATTTATAGTTCATTAGAAAATGAACAATTTGGACCTAAAGACATCTGTTCTTTTATATTAAAGGAAAATTCCAACATAAATAAGTCATTGTATAGTAACTGAAATATGATATTTATTAGTGTCTAAGACATATCCTGTAGTAGAAAAAAAGTTTTTCAGTTTAATTTTCCCTTTTAGTATTGCCATTGGGGTTAAGCCCTTTGTTCATTGCTGAGGCTGAGGCTTTATTTGGTCCAGCTTTTTTACCTGCTCAAACAGATCAGCCCTGAAAACTTCAACTTTCATCCTAACACTGCAATCATCCCCACCATGCTCAGGTCTCTTTTAAAACAACCATATCCTATAGCTGCATTGCATTCTAGAACTTTTTTTTTTTTTTTAACCATCCCTTGCTGTTTTTTTTTAATTATTATTATTCTATGTTGGATGTCTCATTAATCAGATGTAAAATGTTGCTTACTGGTGGGCAAAAAAATAAAAAAGAAGCTCTTGCTCTTTCGTGTTTAGGAGCAAAAATTTTAACCTGCTCGTTATCCCTTAGTTTTACTTGTGAGCTCATATAAGAACTTGTTACTCAGCTAAAATGATGCTATTGTAATATATTTCAGCTGGAGTAGACACACTTTGGTGGAGCACTGAGACCTGTGTTTACTAACTTCAATGTTCAACTAATGAGTAAAAATTAAAATTACCTTGTCCATTCGCAACCGATGTACAACAGCTTCCTGCTCCTTCAGAAGCCTGTTCTGCTCCATCAAGCGATTTAGGAGTTTCTATATAGAAAAATCATTGAATTATCATTGATTTATATGCAAGTCTGGTGCAACAATACTTCTTCTATAAGATGCTTTTCAAAAGGTTATACAAAATTAACAAGGCTTATTTAATGTAGAAAAATGAATGCATATTTACATTATTAAACATAATTTGCATATAGATTAAAAATGAAATCTTACACTGGTCTCCATTTCATTGAGTTTCAGTGTGGGATGCAGGTCCCTGTAAATATCATGCGCTGGAGGCACCTATAATCAAAGTTAAAGAAGGTGAAAGTCAAATTAATTCCTGAGTGCTACTTACAACAAATTAACCAGACTCAGCACTCAGTACTCAGGCACCAACAAATTTTGACACCTAAAAAAAAAAGTCAGACATTTGATGCAGCAGCACAATCCATTCCCATATGCTGTGCTAAAGATGCTGTGATCACGATGAGCGCATGAAAACAATATAATATTATGGTCTTGGTGTTATCTGACATATGGTGAAAGGGACATCACACATTTTAATCAATCACAGGACAAGTAAACAAGGAACACGATGGTCTTAAAATGGAGAATGTGATTTAAAAAAAAAAGACAGGGACACTAAAACTGAAAGAATTCATACACAAAAATGTGAGCAAATAAAAAGAAACAGAGCAACATAAAATTAACAGAAACAACATAATCTGTCCTATTGGGAACAATAAGGGAAGAATTATAACCTAAATAAATAGCACCACCTAACATCCAGCATGCCTAACATCCAGCAGGCAGAGAGGCAGGCTTTATGTTGGCTTTTGACAAGCTCATACCATCTATGGATTTATTTGAGCCTGAAAGAGGCAGCGAAAGGCTGAAATGAATCCCAGTGGTAGATCTAACGGGAATATGAAACGAAAGCCTGCCTCGTGAAGCCACTCTAATTTCTCTTACTTGTGAGAATAACTTTGCTCTGTGGGTGGAACGATCAACCATTCGGGTTACCATTCCGATTAGGTAATCTCCCTCCATTGCCTGAGAGAAAACACACCATCAATTGCTGAGGGTCTTTTATTTATTTATTTATTTATGCTTATTACTAAGGGAAACCACAATGCATTTAGCACAATGTTTTAACCAGTTTTTCTCGTTTACATATCCACACTGCTACCTACTTCTACCTAAGTTTCTGTGGATTGTAAATGTAATACTAAGAAAACCACTGACCTTTTAAAGTATTATATTTTGCCCTGAAGTAGAGATGTCACATCATTCCCTACAATTAAAGTCCTATTTAGATAGGATTAGTTTTACATGGGTGCAGTAAATATTATCATTATGTATTTATGGGATTTTAGTCACACCCAAATCCATGATGACCATGTGCTTTCCCATGTCTGAGAAGATTATGCTGTCTCCTACCTATTATCATAAGAACCTGTAGAAAAAGATTCAGGAAATCCCGGGTGAACGTTAAGTCCTGCCCTGATTATGTGCAATCAAACCTTAAAAATGATGCTGGACAAAAACATCTATTTTACAACATGTTTAGAAATATTCCAATTACGCTTATTTTATACTTGTTCATCAGTACTGAGATATTTTAGGAAGCTCTCATCAACTGCCTAATAATAATAATGTAAGAGTTTAAATTGAGTTTAACAGAGTTGTATAACTACAGAGATTATGTTGGAAAAATAAGTACTGATGTTATATTTGAATATTCAATGTTAATTCAGCCATATCCATTTTGTGTTGTTGGATATTGTTGTGAGGACTTTTATTATGAAGGGGGAGAGAAAAGGTAAGGGGGGGGGAGGGGGGGGACGGAATAAAGGAGTTGTTGGCGTTAAGAAGAGGGTTTTATTTGATTAATATTATAACTTCTTCAGTCTTAAAGCCCCGAAAGCACCCACAAGCAAGTATTACAACAACAACAATAATAATAATAATAATAATAATAATAATAATAATAAAACATTGATGGTTTTTAAGTGGGCTTGTGGGATAGCAACACCTCAAGAGATTTTAGGGTTCCTAACCCCCCCAAAAAAGCCTACATTCATGTTATGGCCATGTTACCTGAACAAGCTTTATGTCAAGATGTCAAATTAATAAGCAAGGTAGACATACTCCTTTCTTTTGTAATTTATTACTTTAGCATAATTTTTTGTCGGTATAATAGAGATGGGGAAAATGTAAACACTTACATATTTTGATTCTTTTGTGCAGCAATTATTATGTTTTACATTTATAATAGAGATGCACCAATCGATTTGTCAGAGACTGGATTTAGCTGTTTTTTTGCTTTTTTTCGGCCATAACTGGTCACCGGCCGATGAACCTGAGCTTCCGAACGGTGATGCAGTAATTAATTTTTATGGCCTTACATTATAAAAAGTCACATGCATTAAAAAGCCTGTGATCAGCCTTTTTTCTTAAAACACTGCGAGGGCAAGCTAGTCTGGAACTCGCAGACAATTTGTGACTTTGGAGGCATTTGAGGCGGTAAAACATGGTAGGAGTGAATTTGTTTGTTTGTAAATAATAATAATAATGGGGCTAACACAGTAGACTTACGTGCTGCTCAGTAAAAATGTAGCTTTTTGTTTAAGTTAATGTTAAGTTAAATGTTAAAACCTGGTATTTAAAGACATTTTGTTACTTATTTATTATTTAAAATCTCCCCTTGGATTTAAGGGACAAAAAACGAATGTTATAACAGGTTACATTTAATTACTCATGTTAAATTCAGTTGTGAAACTGTTGAAAAAAAGGTATAAGTTATAAAACTTTTGAGGTGTAACAAAATCAGAAAAAAACAAATCAGGACATATATGAAATCGTTATACTTACAGAATCGCAATGAAAATTAAATCATACCTAGATATTATGATAATGTCATATAGGGTAGACCCTGGTAATTCCCATCTCTAATGTATAATGAAACTCTGTTAACCATGTTTGTATTATTTACCTATGACATGTCCTATTACAAAAAGATGAGGCTACGCATTTAAACGTTTATCTAATCAGTACTATTACTTTCATTTGTTCCCTTCTGACCTGTTCAGAAGGTCTCAGGTTCAAATCCCATGACCACTAAGCGTTAAGTCCTGCCCTAATGCAATCAAACCTTAAAAATTATGCTGAACAAAAACATCTATTTTACAACATGTTAAGAAAGATTCCAATAACGCTTATTTTATGCTTGTTTATCAGTACTGAGAAAATTTAGGACGCTCTCATCAACTGCCCAATAATAATAATAATAATAATAATAATTACTTTTATAATAATAATAATAACAACAACAATAATAATTACTTTTATAATAATAATAATAATAAAGAGAAGAAGAAGAAGTAGAAGAAGAAGAAGAACAACAACAACAACAACAACAACAATAATAATAATAATAATAATAATAATAATAATAATAAAACATTGATTGTTTTTAAGTGGGCTTGTGGGATAGCACTCCCCCCGCCCCCCTCCATTCCCTTCATAATGCTAAAAAAATTCTCATAGACCAACACACCTTATATTTGTGCACACCTACAGAAAGAATGTTTTTAGATTGGAAACATTTAATCTTATTATTAATAAGACGAAACGGGCAATCACACACAGGGACAAAGTTGTACAGTAGAAACAATGTGATAAGACAGTGAATGTGGGAGTGGAACAGGGTGTATGACAGCCTAAGGGATCCACAACTTCATATTATCTCACACACTGGTAGATTCAAGCTTCATTGCTAAAGCAGTGTTAATGTTTAGAGCAGTGCTGTATGAGCAGTTGAGCTTTACTGCACCGGCAATGCTGGGTTAAGCGTACCTGCTGGTCGAGGTAATCCAAGTTCCTTTGAAGCTGTAGGTCTAAAATGTCATCCTGGTGTAAGTAGCAGCAGCAGCAGCAGCAGCAGCGGTTGGTCAGTCACACACAGAAGCAGCACATAGCATGGCCATAGCAGCAAAAGCCCCAAACATACAGAGATGTGGAACATAGACAGAAACCAGCACAGAGACAGTCACAGATAGACACAGACAACCAGACATAGGTATACAAGATAGAACGGAGGTACAGTGAGTAGCAGAGATTCATTTAGATAAAAGCAGTGACAGAGAGAAGAAATACACACATACATAAACACGGTCAAAAAGACACAAAGTGACGCCACAATGAGAGAGACAAAAAAAGAAACATAGCATTTAAAACAACACAGTGATATCACAAAAATTAACAAGACACAAATATGCAAACACATACACACTATATCTATCAGTTTGTCACTTGTGCACCCTCAGCAGTATAGTCAACCAAACAGATATGTATATGGAAACACTATGCATGACTAGAAAAGTGAACAGGATAATTGGAACGTACCATTTTGCCATGAACAGAGGGAGAGACTGGGTAATTGAAAGGGTAAAGATTTTGGGTGAGAGACCGTCGATCCCCAGCAAAATCATACTAAAAGAAACAGATCAGGAAAACAGTTTTAACCGTCAAATATTACAAGACTTCTCGATTACTATATTTTTGTATATGAGACTAAAGAAGTCATAAGATGCAATAACATCACAAGAACCTTGTCAGAAACTAAGAATTAAATTCAGGAACTCAAGGTGTGTTTTCATGAGTTCCACAGATGCTGCTAACAAGTGGTCATACTGCTTGTGGAACTGTACTGTGGGATAACCCCATATGCTAAGTTTCAGAGTACTGGTGGAAATGCACATGTATTTAGGATTCAGATTCACCTTGGGGGAACTGAGAGACCTTCGCATGCCATAGACTGATGGATCAGCATAGATTCCCTCGTCTCTGAGCCGCCCGGGCACTCTGTCGAACCGGACACTTGGTGAACGTGCTGGTGAGATAAAGTTCGGGGGTCCGGGTGAGTAGGCACCTCCCGATGACGTAGAAGGCGAGCGAGGCACAGAGCGTGAGCGCGGCTGCAATGAGAGACGTCTCATGGTCCCCTGGGTTGACTCTAGCTGGCTGTAATAGGCGGGATGTGGTCCAGGAGGCCCCATCACCCATTGGGGCTCTCGGGGAGGCCCGTATAGAGGAGTGTCCCTCAGCGAACGCCGCTTTTCCTCAGCCGTCCAACGGGGCGGCATCCTGTCGTAGGCAGCTGACATGGAGCAGATGCTGTCAGGCCGAATTCCTGGAGGGTACAATGAGTACTCTTCAGGGTACGGAGGGGCACCGTGCATGGCATAGTAGTCTGCTGAAATGCCCCGATTCATTGTGTAATACCTTGATGGACTGTAGGGAAAGAAAAAGCAGAAGAGTATACATTTATCCAGTTCATATTCTATCAAGCAGATATGTGACAATAAAGAGAAAGCTGCTCATATGGACAGTGTTTGGGCTTGTGGTGTCTCATGTAATGGCAGCTGAATTAAAAGGTTGCCCACCTGGCAGCTATTTCCATACTACATTAACCTGCGAAATACCAACATATGAAGCTATTCAACTGTATCTTGAAGACAGACCACGCCACCTACAGGTAATATAACATAATATCTCTATTGTGCATCCATACCTCCGCAGGTCCTCCTGAGGCATCATGCCACGTCGCTGATTCACCCACTGCTGTAGCTGCGTCATAGAGCTTTTCCTCTGTGCCATCCTCTCAGGTCCCGTCCTGGGCACGAAGCCCCTGCGCAGGACCATATTCTCTTGGGTTTCAGGCTGCACTTCACGCACCTCTCTTATGTTCTCCTGGGAAGGGTAGCGTGAACCATAGTTGCCCCATCCGTTAGGATGGTGAGGGGGTGGGCATCCCCTCTCCCCTTGCCGACTGTCCATATCTGTCGACATTGGTGTGGTGGAACCTGGTATCTCTTTTCTGTCTACCCCATTTACTCCTCGTTTTACACGCTCGTGTTGCTCAGTCCTTGAGTTCTCATCTTCTGGACAAGAGTTGATCTCTGTCCCTTGTGTCACTGGGACATGATTCTGTTCTTCTGTAGGGCTGGACTCTGAGGTTTTTCTACAGAGTGAAGATGAGAGAAAAGCTGTGTAGTTTATGCAGTTTTACAAGGTGCAGTATGGATAACACTAATAAGCATTATAAACGCTCAGTGCAGTCAAATAATTTGGATCATTTATTCGTAATAAAATTGAAGAAAAATGCAGGAGACACATGTACATATGGCTGCGTGTGTGTGGGGCGGGGTGTGTGTACCTAGTTGGTGGTGAAATGTGGACCTTGGCTGCCTCACTCATGGCTTGGACCCACTCCTCCCTATCCTCCAAGCTGTCAGTGCTGAAGTAATATGTACGAGTCCCAGCGTGTTCGGCCTGTAAACAGAATGGAATACTTCCTTTAGCTTCCTGACCTTCCTCCTTTTCCCCCTCCATGTCTTCTTCCTCCTCCTCAAACCACACCTGAAAGACAGAAAGAAAATAAAGATTATTCTACCATCTCCAGTCAGTCTTGCACACACCATAAACACATAAATAAACAAAAAAATAAATACAAAGCATGTGAATTAGACCTGACAAATGGCCATGCATGTTAGAAGAGCAGAAGCCATTAGATTTCCTATGCAATGTGTAGCCTTTATTATAATTCTCTCGAGTCAGTTGTGTTCGGTTTGCATTGTATACAGTATAATATTATATCCTGGTTACACAAACTAATATACACTGAGCAGCCATAACTTTAAAACCACCTAGTTTTTAGGTTGTCCATGTGTCGCTGGGACTGTTTTGACCCCTCAGGTTTGTTTGTCTGATGCAACCCACTGGCGCTCGATCAGATGGGGATCTGGGGAGTTTGGAGGCCTTCGTCCTTCTGCAAGTTTGTCCTGATATCTTTAAGCAGTTTATGCTACAGTACATTAGCTTTTCTGTCTGATTGGGCCGGAGTGGGCTAGCCTGTGGTTCCCACATGCATAAATTACTCTAGGGTGCCCATGATCATGTCACCAGTTTACTAGTTACACGACTGATAACCAATGCTATTTAAGTCACCTGTCGGTGGTGCTAATGTTATGGCTGATAGGTGTACATTTTGACATTCACTGTGATTATACCTAATTAACCAGGATGCATGCATTGTGTCCAGAATACTTTAAGCATCCCACTTTCAGCTCCTGCATAGAATGCAAATCACTAAATGTGGTTTTGTCTTGCACAGGGTCATGCAGGTATGAGAAAAGAACACACACACACACACACACACACACACACACACACACACACACACACACACACACACACACACACACACACACAAATACCTACTAGAGAGAGTTCGTCTCTAAACAGGCACAGTGGAGACCAATTTTCTCAGGGATCCTCAGAGGTTTGGGTGATTGAGGGAAAAGGAGGGAAGAGACTGGGTGAGGACAACAGGGTCAGACATGAAGGTCAGCTAAAGGTCACATAGCAGAGTTAGGTGGTTTTATTAATGGAAATGGTTTTGGACCCATATTATTTTGCAAATAATATAGCTATAGTAATAGTAATAATACTGCTGACATCTGTGATGAAGATATGAAAGGGATTCTTTGTTAAAAAAAAAAAAAAAAAGAGGGTTAAATCCAGGGTTAAAATCCTGAAAAAGGAGTCAGTTAGTAATAGGACTGGGTGATATGATTGTTATTATATCATAACACAGTTATTAAGACAGCGTGGTGTCTTCTTATAACTTAACTTTATTATTTTTTGTAATCACAATTGCAATACATCTGATTTGGAATATTTGATTATCTATTGTTTTAAATAATTAAAATTTATTTAAAATTAGGTCCACATTTTCCTTGCAGCTTGTTAGGAAAGCAACATATTGTGTATATTGTATCCTAATATGATATTTTTACCATATCGCTCACCCTAATTAGTAGATTTTGTAACATAATTATAATGCAATGTTACAAAACAACTTCTATGTACTGTATAAATGTGCATGAAGTTATTCTAAGTTGAATACATGTTATAAATCTAAATCATTGAAACCAAAAATAAAAAACAAGGTTAAATACACACACATATGTTTTTCCCACACACATACATAACATATTGCAGTTCAGAGAGTGCAGCACATGGGGGCAACAGAGTTACTTTAAACACATGTCATACAGAAAACATCTGCTTTATATGTCTGTGCAGTATATTTACCAAAGTTTATCATCTAAACTTTGTTTGGAATATTCAGATACGGATAATAACCAGGACACGGACACACCACGTGACCCTGGCAAACAGTCACTTTATTGAAAGTGCTTCTCAAAAACACGGAACACATATTGACAAGTTCTGCTACTGTACCTACTGTACTGTATAACCATCAATTCATCACCATATGCAAACATTAATGTTCCATAGTAGCGTGTCTCTAATAAACACATATTATGATTATCCATAATATTTCTTATATAAACCTGATGATAAATCTGTATTGAAGTGAAACCCTGATTTTACAAGCCCAAAGCTTAAATTAAACAAGCCTATTGTTCCAGTGCCGTGTGGGTGTGTGCCACTTATAATGCCATGGCTTTATGGCACCTAGTTAATCAGGAAATGTGAAACACAAAGCTAAACTCCTGATTTCACTTAATCATGGCGCCTATTGACATTTCGTCCCATTAATCGTAAGGAAAACACTATGAAAACGGTTATGGTTAGTCATTTCAGGGTGTGTCACCCGTACGCACAATGAATAACATACTGCTATAAATACACAACCAGTATGTGGCCTCATCATTTGTATAGAAAATTAAACACACGACGAATGAAGCAAGGAAGAATTTTTTGAGCGTCACCCAAGCAGTTGCACTCCTACACTGCTGCATAATAAATGGTTTGGCTGCACTCTAGATGACTTAGCAAGACCTAAAATAACACTACTTATGACATACTTTTAATGCAGAATATGATTACACTGACTGAATTCAGATCATATGTGGCCTGCACTTCACTGCGTGCTTTTATTCTTATTGTGAAATAATCTGCAGGTAACCTTAGTTATAGGGATCGGGGGAAAGAAAAAAAAAGTCACCTGATGCATTAGCATCCAATCGGTCACACGATTTCGACTAGTATTTGTGAAAGTCAAGCTACACTAAATTCACTGCTACAAAGGTCAGGATAAGCAAATAACGTGACTGTGTGGTGACAACAGTTCCCTTTTAATGCTTAACCATTAATGATTAGTGTATAAATAAAATAAGACTTTTTAAAGTTTTGAAGCAGTTTTGGTTTAATTCATAACTGGGACTTTATATTAGCATTGCATAGCATCCAGCCCAATAATCAGCCTAATAATTAGAGTAATAGCTCATACTGTATATATATATATATGGTGGATAATCCTCTTAAAAGTCCATTATTATTTATTATATTGGGCTGGATTATTGGGCTGGATGCTATCCAAGAAGAATTATAGCCAATTATATTAATTATATTATAATTACAGCCAAATAGCCAATTAAATGTAAGCATGATGCCTATATACTTTCACTAACAGAAGGTGTTCTGCACTTCTTTGTTTTTGATAATGCGCTATGGGTGGTCCTTTATTTTGTATGACCAAATTGTATAAGTTGGTTAAATTATAGGATGAGCAAAACCATCATACCGATGGATAATAAATGCACTTTCATGTTTTTAACAGGAAGCACACCCTTGTTCCTGACTGTCAGACAATTACACAAATGTTCACAAACATCTTTTCTCTCTGTCTGTTTAAAAATCCCACTCGGACAAGTGGCATAAGAGCTATAGCCATCTGTGGCGTGTTAAATTGGTCATGCTCTTTGCGTGGGAGGGATGGCATACTCTCTCTCTCCTGTCAATCATAGCACTAGCCAATTGGAAGCATCTAAGCGCTCATGCATTGAGAAAGGGCGCAGTTAGTTAGTTCATATCATTATATGCCACGTTTGCTATAAATTTCATATATAGCAAATGTTACAAGTCCTTTTGATACTTCAAAATGTTTTGTCCATAAACTACTTCTATGGAATTCATCAAACATTCCTTTAACTGCAGGACGTTATTCCTTTAACTGCAGGAAGTTATCATTTGTGGCCTGCACTCTACTGCGTGCTTTTATTATGATTGTGAAATAATATGCAATTGGACATATTGTTCTACTTGAAAATCAAGCATCCATGGCTTTATATTTGTTCTTTTTAATATTTTCCTATTCCATACAGCCATGTGCAACACTCCTCACTGACTCTAACAGTTTTCACATGCATACATGACTTCTAATGCTAGGAAGCACATAATACAAGAGGCATTTGACAAACCTGTGTCAGGAGACATGACAAACAGTGTGTCACTGGCGAATATGACACAGTGAGGTCACCTACGGGGTGTGTTTTACAACTGGACGGCTCAAAAGGATGAAAATAGAGCAATATTAAAGCTAAAAATCGAGACATTTCACTTGTCAGTGTCTTATTTTAGTTACAGTATGCCTTTGAGCTCCTTTATCCAAAATGCACAAACATCCGAAATAAATCTTATTCCAAGAGCCATTAACTCTCTGTCATGCTGTCTGGTGCCATTCAATACATAAACAATGGATCTTAATTATAGACGAGATGAAGGCTGCAGTCATCGCCAGGCTGTGAACAAAAATGACTGATACTGTACATTTTCATTCTCTGGCATGTGTGAGAGGAGTGGTGCTGTCTCGAGAATTTGCACACAGTGTCTCGCGCTGGAGGATCAGATAGAATCCGAGAGGGATTACAAGTTCATATCCACCTGAGCTGAAGCAGAAGCAAAACAGCATACAAGTGTTGTGGAAAGAAATAGAGAGTATAAAAATAAGCTACATTACACAACTTAGGCTTTGCCTCAGTATTATACTGACTGCCTGTAATAATGTGGCTTTGGGCAGACTATAGCAATACACCACAAACAAAGTGCAACAGGAGAAGAGGACGGCATGAGACCGGGCCTGTTTTTTTTTTTTTTTTTTTTTTTTTACCAGGTATGAAACAGAATGCTGGTAATCTGAGATAAGCCTATTGTCTTACGCAGCGCTAAACATTCTTTTTTCTTTTTTGCTTATGGGACAATCACTGTGGTGTACCATAGTAACAAAACGTACTACACTATTCATCTATTCATCAGTCAAAATTTAGTTTTCATACTATTTTGTATTTCATATTTATTATTGCTCCACTGTTACTTAGACAACCCTAAGTGGTACCATTTATTCCTAAGCATTATACTAGATGTATTGACATAACATTAGAGTATAAAAGCCAATTTTAATAAGCTTTCAGTTTAGCTAGATTTTCCTTAATAGGGCAGCCTCTTCAAATGTGTCTTTATATTTTGTTTCCATATTTTTCATAAAAGTAGAAATCTTTCCCTATCTAGAGCCATAAATAATATTATTCCACCTCAACTCTGTTAGATGTTAGATAGAACATAAACCTGTTAGATGATGATAGACACTCTCCACCTTGAGGAAAGAAATTGCTAGTCTGTCTGACCCTATTCCAAAAGTCAATGCAGGACAAATCACAATCCTGAAAAACAACAACAATCCTTGCCACAATAGAAAGGCACCAGAACATCCAGTGCACCATAGCCAACCACGGACAGGGCCCAGTAGGCAAAGCCTCCAAACTCCCCAGATCACAACTCTATTGCGCACCCATGGGATTGACCAGACAAACAAGTCCAATCCATGGACGCCCCTCACACCGCAAACCACAACACCCACACTATCTGTTGTGCAACATCCTGGTGCCAGACACCACAGCAGACCTCTGACGCCCTGTTGAGCCATGCCCAAAGGAGTCAGAACCGCCCAGTGGCACAAGGAGAACCTAAAACCTAGGTAGCTTTAATGTTAAGTATGACAGACAATTCACAGGGTTAAAATTAGGGGAAGGACCAATGGTACAAATGTCAGTCATTATAGATTCATCTCCCAATTTGGCATTCCTAAATTAAAATATGTTTCTGTTTTCCCTGTATCTCCAAAACATACATTTAAGGATTTTTTTTATTGGGATTAAATAATCCAGTCTGACTGTGGCTTACAGTAGGTGTGTCGTGGCCTTTTTTACAGTCAGTGTCTGAACTGATTGAACTTAAGTCTGTTTATGACACATGTTGTAGCTATCCAACATCTTGATAAATGTTTGATATTTAATTTAGGATAAAATAACACAGCTATATAAGATTTAAAATCTCTAGGCACACTGACTGCATATGTTCCACCTGCTTCTTATGTAACGAATAAAAAACACATAAATTTGGTGAAATATATTCAGGCTTTTGTATGTCATGGTCTATTAATAGTTAAAAAGAAAATTGCTAACCTGTTTTTTTCTTTTTCTGTCTTAATGTTCAGAATTCTGCCACATTGACATCCAATAGATTTTCCCAGATCCTTGAAGTGCCCCTTTTTCTTATCACTCTCTCAGCATGTCTGTCCTTCTTTCCACCCAGGTATATTTCTTTAGTCATGCATGGATAATGCGGCGGAAAGAGCAACAGATGGAGTCATTGTGGATAAATAAAACCTGGCGAGAGTGACGCCACTTGGTGCTCGCTTCATCCAAATGTTACAGAGCTCACAAGTTCATATTGCTCCCTCAAGCACCAAAGACACTATGATTACACAAACCTCTGGTCTTGTGAGTAAACAGCTGGAGACTTTAAACTCATAATGCAAGGCAAACGAGCGGCTGGCCACAGTCTGCTCGAATGTGTTGACAACGTCGTCCGCATGAGTGCAAACAAGAATACAGAAGCAAAGAGTAATTACTGATTACTGTGACCAATAATGACTAGGCAACTCTGAGGAAATGATTGCATGGGTGTGTTCAGTCTCCAGCACTGTCTGCCTGTTTCACGCAAAACACCTCCTTCCTATGTCAGAACACTTCCTGAGAAATGATCCATGCTGTGTAAATAGACAGTGCCCACACGAATGATAAGAGCGATACATAACTCCTACGCCAGCAGCCCTGGGAAATCATTCCAAAGAGGTCGAGAACACTACAGCTAGTTCAGGAGATCACAGCCCTGTCCAATGGGCCAACATCACGATTTCAGCAATATGACGTGCCCTAGATTTGGTAGGACAAAACTGGGTCATTTGCTAATTATCAGCCAACTTCAAACAACCATGGAGATACATGTTCAAGGGTGCATTTCTGCCTAATAGCCAGTGTTCCCAAGATATGTTCTGGATCCAATACCACTGTGACTGTATCCACTAAGGAATAAATGCATTTTATAGGATTACAGGATCAGTTTGGTGGTGCTTTCACAAGATGATTGTGTCAGTTAGGCCTTGGTCTAACCACAGAACTACATAAGCCTTCCATGACAGCACGCTGGTTAGCTAAAGTGATGCATAGCACACAGCTTGCAGTTTGATACCTGCAATGCAGCTGTTATTCAAATTGGCCACACCCCTAACTATGCATGATTTCAGGGCTTAATATAATTTGAACTAATGAGTTACAAAAAAATTCATCCCCTGTACAGTTGCCATGAAAGGGAAATACAGCTATTGAGCGAAGTCGATTTTTTTTCTACCAGATTGTAAACATGTAAAGTTGTAAAAAAAAAAAGAAAAAGAAAAAAAAAAACAGTGTAATAAAAGTCATTTCACCATTGCACAACGTAACAAATTATTCTTCACCAAAAAACTTGATCTATGCTTTTTGCATTCATCACAAGTCCAGTACACCAGTGTTTAGCTCTGCATATGGTACCTGTTTAAGACTGGAATCAGCAGTCATTGTAACATTTGTGACGAGTATTAGCACAGAAACACCTAACCAATCAGTCAAAAAATGGTCTCAATAAGCTTTAGTTGTTGATATAACTAAAATAAATAACTTTCGTAAATGTACATAAATGGATTTAACAAATTTAATGAAAAGGTACTATTATTTAACAATATTTATTTTTGTTCAACTTTCATATTTCAGTTAAGTGGAAGGTCTGCACTTAATTTTAACATGAAACTCAGAAACAATAGTAGACTTTTTGGTTTGTCCAAAAAACTATATAACATTTTGTTTAAACATTTTTAAAGGATTTTCAGTGTAATGTATTTGAAATAAATAATTACTGTAAACTTTCCATCTTATCTTTCACAAAATGTAAGAAATCTTTCAAAACCAAAAAACAATCCCATCCTTCTGTCCATGGTTGACTTTGTTGTTTTTTCAATGTGAGGAGTTTAACTCTCTTTAAACTACTGCATCTAGTTCTAGTTGGTGGAAATGAATCAACAGATGACTCCATAACAGACAACTCCATTTCTAACGCCAAGAATTTTTACATGTTTTGGTCAAGTATGTTTTTTTTGTAAACATGCAGTGGTTCATTCCAAGCATCCCTTCTCATCTTAAGATGCCGCTACATGGAATTCCACCATTGTCTCAAATCAGCGTCAACATACAAACAAGTTATAGCTTGTTCCTTATCAGCTTGTCTCCCTGTATTCTGGGACAGTACTGCATGCTGGACTAAAAAAAAACAATATGACAATAAAGTACAGAAGCCCTCTGGAATCAGATCATTCTCTGTGGAGCCGAAGACAGATTTATCAGCGCTGCAAATCTGGCAATCTTGGCTACGGAATCAAGGGTTTCTAACAACAGGCTATGATTGCACTGGGCTTCTCTTTCCGATGTGACTTGTTCTTACTCAATGCAGCCGGACGTCATGTGTCACACTTTATGACTATGAATAATAGTCAACAACCGCTCTCTGAAGATGTTTTTCTGAACCAACAACAAAAACAGATCCATCAGCACATCATAGCAAGTAAGTCATTAATGAGATTGTATGATTATGCAGGACTTCCTGTTTTTTATTATTATTATTATTATTATTATTATTATTATTTTCATATTTAGCTTCTTCCTGTTCTGTAAAGCCTGCAGAGGGAGACAGGGAAAGGGAGCAACCTTCTAGTGGTTATGCAACCCCGTTTCATCAATATTCAAACACTTCTATTCTGGGGTGGAGGACGACACTGTGTGTGTGTGTGTGTGTGTGTGTGTGTGTGTGTGTGTGTGTGTGTGTGTGTGTGTGTGTGTGTGTGTGTG
>JAQMYL010000016.1:14267249-14287952 GCA_030014365.1 Clarias pachynema | reverse complement strand
GTGTGTGTGTGTGTGTGTGTGTGTGTGTGTGTGTGTGTGTGTGTGTGTGTGCGTGCGTGCGTGTGTGTGTGTGTGTGCGTGCGTGTGTGTGCGTGTATAGGACACGCATTAAAATGCTCAAAAATCACTAAAATACTTTTATTTTCCAAGACTTCCCAAGACTTACGTTAGCATTTTTTTTTTCTAAATGCTTAATTGTTGTAATTTTTATGAAGCATATATGCTTCCTTGCCTGGTAATAGGGTATATGGTAATATTTTTTTCCAAAAAAGTATATTAAAGAAATCTCCCAGAGATCTACAGCTCCCACCCATCAGAATCATTTTGTCATAAATTAAGAAATGCAACTCTCTCTCTCTCTCTCTCTCTCTTTCGCAGCTGGCAAAAGGCTTTGATTTCTTATATGACGACCAAAAAAACCATGAACTCCCCCCTTGCTGAAATGACAACCAAGGAATTAAACTGCTCCATCACACATTCCCCTTCCCTCTTTTTCCACAGCACAGTTGGGATGATAAGGCAATGCTGGGACGTATCCAGGAAATTAAAGCACATTGAAGGAGACGGCATGGACCGCAGCCAGTCTCTGTGTTTAGCTGATTGTTATTTGAGCAAGGCATAAATGACTACTGGCGTCTCAAGAAGTCACTGAACTTGCAGAAGAAAAGAAACTTCAACCTCCTGGAGTGAGCTTCCGCTTCATTCAGAGGGATTCAGTATTTCATTTATATAATTAAAAAAAAAACTGGCTTAAGACACAAATCAGTTGAAAAGATTGTGCAAGATGAACTCGAGGATATAAGAAAAAATAAATCTTTAAATGCAAAGTCAACCATACTCAGCATCCAGTGTCCAATAAAACCTACATTGTCTACTTTTTATGTCCACTGTAGCAGACAGAGGCTCTAATTCCTAAATCCTTTTAACACTATACTCAGAAAAACAGAATCACTGATCCACCACACAGGAAGTGCAGAATGCAATAATAAGCTAGAGAGTCTCAGGCAAAGTCAACAGGTTTGAATCATGCCATCAGCACAGACCTCGCTGGACACCCACACATAATTATAAGTCGGCTTAGCTGAATCATAATAAAAAAAAACATGGAATGAGCCCTGATCGAGCAAAGGACCATCGGTGAAGCCATTAGCGACCTATGCCTACTTTACAACCTTGATTTAAACTGCTGTGTTATGAAAATGGGAAAGAACAAACAGTAAGGTTAAAATCCTGGGGGGTGGCTGTGTCTCAATAGAGTTTTATGTCTAGCTACACCTCTATAGAATGTTCCTTTAAGTATTAAGACAGTCTTGAGCATTGGGTTTTAGGTTTTACACATTTTCAATAGTTTGGTTTCTTTTTAAGGTTAATGTTAATGTTCATAATACTTATTGCAAATATCATTAGTTATGCCAATTAGATTGTTGATTTAGGTCATCAGGCTATATTTATCCATTTGGTTGATATTGCCTTTAATTAAAGACAAAGCTTATATATTTTCCTTTTACATGTAGTCCTGTTATTGCTGATTCCTGTTACTCACTCATCATCTATACAACTTTATTTTGTATACGGTGTAGTGAGGGGCCTGGAGCCTATCCCAGGAGACTTAAGGCACGAGGCGGTGGTTCACTCTGGACGGGGTGCCAGATGCGAAAATTTCTTTGGACCGTGGGAAGAAACTGGAATACCCGAAGAAAACCCACAAAGCATGGGGAGAACATGCAAACTCCACACACACGGAGGCAGGAATCGAACCTGGAACCGCAAGGCGACAGTGCTAACCACTAAGCCACCATGCCGCTGATTCTTGTATACACATGAATATACAGTACTGTGCTTGAGTCTCATCTCAGGATAATTTCTGTCACACACTTACCTTAAAATTGGCCTCCTATAGTATATACACATACACATAATACACCATGTAAATCACATACATATATAAAACAGGTATTCAAGAAGCAGTATGTTTGTAAAAACCTAAGATCAAATGCGTGGGATTCTTTCCCTTGGGGAACAGCAGTGTATGAGTTCAAACAGTCAGTGATGGGTGGAGAAACACAGGTATTCCCACACGTAGAGCGGGTTTGGCAAGCGCAGAGGTCGAAAGAAAATATAAAGTGTGAGATCAGATGAAAGAGAAGAAGGATTTTGGAAGCTATTGCTCCCTGATACTGCTATTACCACATCAATAGCGATTTAGTTCTATTATGGACAAAAGGCTCTTCGGTTGGCTGTTACCAAATGACGAGATGCAGAAACTGTGAGCAGTTTCACATTAAATGAATATGGAGGAACAACAGATCAGTGTTCTGAATAGGAAAACAGTGCCAAACTAGAGTGACTGGAGCAAAACTTGATCTGCTCTCATTACCTCACCGGAAGATTGGAAAAACATTGTCTGATCTGATAAAATGTG
Source organism: Clarias pachynema (assembly GCA_030014365.1). Classification (NCBI taxonomy): domain Eukaryota; kingdom Metazoa; phylum Chordata; class Actinopteri; order Siluriformes; family Clariidae; genus Clarias; species Clarias pachynema. The sequence continues at coordinate 14,285,530 of JAQMYL010000016.1, read as the reverse complement.
ATTTCTGGATTAATCAAAGGGCCCAACCTGCCTTGTGTCAACAGTGGTGGTGGTGGTGGTGGTGCAGTTGTGTGGGAATATTCTTTTGGAAGACATACAATAGACTCCCTCAATATCAATAAAGTATCTGAGTATTGTTCAACAATAACAATATTATTACTGTTAATGATCAATAACAATATTTACACACGTGCATGCCCCCCCACACAGGTACTGTCCTTAAAGACTAATACACCTTTTTTTTGTCAAATCAACTTTCTGTACTGATACTGTACTTCAGTAAAAAAAAAAAGCACTAAAAACTCTCCACGATCGTCGAAAAGGACGAGCAGGAGAACGGTAACAGGCTACAGCCGAGACACTGAGGGTTACTTTGCAGAAGATTGAGGTTGACTAAGAGAAATGAGAGAGAGAGAGAGAGAAAAGATTGAGAGCTGGGAAAGCCTGGCTCACACTGACAAGCCTCCAGCTGATCCTACAGCACCTCAACCTACATGCCAGCTTTTCAGCCTACACTTCCTCTTCAGGCCCACTCATTCACTGAGTGCACCATTAGCTATTGCTTTAAAATATTACACTGAAAAGAGTGTAATATGAATCACCAAGTCGGATTTAAATGTGTAGGCTGAGCTATTTTGTAAAGTGTGGGAGAGGGGAAAAGAATCAGAATGCATTTGAGCTGAATTGTAGTTACACAGGAAACACACAGAATGTAGTATCCAGGCCACTAGAGGGCACTAAATAAGATAAAAATGCTTTAGTCTCATCTTTGAGTGCACACAATTATTTCAAGACCTATGTACCATCATGTTTATGTATTGTATGTGTTTTATCATTGCTTGTGTCTCTTCACATGACTTTGTCAGGAAATTAAGCTGCAGCCACTAAAAAGGGGGAAAACTATGATTTGTGGTGGACTGGGGGACTGACATTTGTGCTCAGAGCCTATGCTGTTAGCATGACCTTCACAGTTCGTCAAAACGACTGCACACACACAGCAACCATTTTCCAGATGTGTGTGAAGGCAATTTGCCTACAGATGTACAATGATCTCATAAACCTTCACAATAAAACACACACTTGACCAGGCATGAAATTACCCCTAAACGTGGCTAAGGAGTGCCCACTGTTAAGTGCCCTTTCATCTCTTGCACCCCTGTGACTCACTTGTACGTTTGAGCAGTGTATGCAATCTGTAGTATCATAAACCTAGTCTCAGGTAATTTAGCAATACAAATGATCATGAGTAATGCCGTACTGTCACCAGTCTTTAAAGAAATGAGGATTTCTATAACAAACATTTCTGCTCAATTTCTAATTGCATAAACAAATTCGATGCAAATCCACTTGCTTTCCTTTTGTGTTGTGCTTTTCACAGTATAGCAGCACGTCAAGCCAGAATTTGGACAGTTTATTTGTGAATCACGCTGTCTGTTGTGTTTTATGTAAGACCAACTATCTGCAGAACTGACAGGATCAGAGGACTCTACATTCAAATGAATATAAAAGGACCTGTTCAGTTGTAGGGAAATGAAATTTGGATAATCAAATCTTGGAGGTGTGGTCACCACCAGCAATATGAATATAGAAAGACATTAACATAACCGCACACTAAAATGTCTTCTTAACCAACCTTTATAGTAGAAGAGGCATCGATCTGTGAGCACAAACCAGCGCTTGTTCCACTGCTTCACACCACTGCTGGCCTGCAATCGGAACATTATAATCATTATATTCAATCTCTAACAACAGCAAATTGTCTTTCTTTTTAGTGACAGGATGGTTATGATATTAGATAGGAGGACTAAAATTTAATATCTATCATAGTTTGAATATGAATCTACATATTATTGATTACATAATGAGAACGATTACGCACAGTTTGGTATCAAAACTCAGTTACACAGGTCCTTCACCACAGAGACACTACTGCTCACTGTGCACTGTACTCTCTCTGCAGATTGGCATCGGGAGGCCGAGCAGTTTATTAAATCCTACACATGTGTACATCCCAGGAGACTCAGGACGCGAGGCAGGGCACACCCTGTACAGGGTGCTAATCCATCACCGGGCACACACATACACACACTCACTCACTATGGGCAATTTGGAAACGCCAATTAGCCTAATCTGCATGTCTTTGGCCCGTGGAAGGAAACCGGAGTACAGGAAGGAAACCCACCCAACACAGGGAGAAATTGCAAACTCCATGCACACAGACCCGAGTTAGGAATCGAACCCAGAACCTGGAGGTGCAAGGCGACACTGCTAAAAACTAAGTCACCGTGATGCCTGTAATGTTACTGTAAAAGTGAGTGAAATAGTTTCTTCAGCAAAAATTTAGTTGAAACATAAAAACTAAATATTTTCTCAAACAGCTGTTTCCTATTAAATATCCATAATGAAGTGTCTCTGAGCACCGTCTTCTAAATGAAACCGTCATCAAAACCACATCCAAAAATTGTCCTGTTTGCTTTTTTTTTTAAATGCTTCACTTAGTTTATCTAATCATTGAAAAAAATGCATTTCAAAATCATAAAATGATGCTTCCAAGTGAAACAACAGGAAAGTTCTGTTAAACAAAAACTGTTATGTGGGAACCTATTAGGTATAACAATATCACTGAATTATCACAATGCACTATTGCTCGTACAAACCTCACCTGTTTATGAAGCCAGCCTTGTTTGGCGACTTCAGCTTTTGGGTTACGGCGCATGGAATTGGAGCGCTTCCCAAATGTGGCAGCTCTCTTTGGCGTCCGTGAAACCGGCTACACAGAGGCACAGAAGAATGTTAATACTTACAGGTAGGTGAGCATAAGACAAAAACATAAAAATGTGGTATTTAATAATCATGTGATATAAATTACAGCTAAAATGACTGATTATTAAATCCTGCACACATAACTGTTCATAACAATTGCTTGTACTCAACATTTTGATTTCACTTATGGTGCAGGTTAAACTGCAGGCAGATATCTAAGTACTGCAAAAGTTTTGATAGATTCTGTCTAGCCAGTTTTGTGTGATAAAATTAAGTTCCAATATTCAGGTATTTTACAGTACATTCCCTCCCCACAGTCTGCTGCAGATATGTTTGCTTTAACGATCCGTGTTTTATCTTATAGTGGCACTTCACATTACTGTTTTTTATTTGTTTCAGTACATATGAGACAAACTTCCTGCAGGAAGAATGAACATATATTGTTTTGTCCATTCATCTTTGAAAGTTCAGTTTTCATAGTGTACTTGCTTTTTTTGTTGTTGGAGTAAACCATGCGAACTTTCCTTCTACTCAACATTTTGATTTTGTTTATGTCAAAGGTTTAACCTGAACTAATGCCAAAGTTCCATTACATTGTGTCGAGCCAGCTGTGCCAAAATCTGACTGGACAGACAGACAGACATTTTTTTTTTTTCTGAGATTAGTTTTGGGTCCTCCAATGTATGAAACGTAAAGATATCATTGAAAGAGCAAGTTCTGGCCAGTATACAGACAAAACCATTCTTTCACTTATATAGATGAATCCATAAATTTTGATGTGAAAATTCAAGAGAACTGTGGTCTAAGACTGGCCATCTCTCCATTAACTTGATCCTGGATTTAGTAATATACTGTACATTCTGCAAAAATATAGTCTAGCCCCATTATACAGTAGCTGGAAAATATTTTTACTTGCCTACTAAGTTTTATTATTTTATTTTTTTTAGAATAAAAATTTTAAATATTTTAAATATATTTATAGTTTAGATTTCTCAAAGTAGCATTGATAGCAACTTATAAGGACATTTCTGTGAACCAAGCTGAGGTGATGAGGTCACCTGAGATACATTTTAATTAAACTAAGTATAAAAATACTTGGTGGGTTTTTATGTAAAGATATAACTTTTTGTTCAAATTCCAGATGTAAATAAAGCCATACAAGGCATCAATGTGCCTTATATATCAGTGTGTTTATATTGGTCTAAGAAGAAAATGATTAGCACATATTTTACTGTATTATAATGCATTAATCTATTTAATTTTCCATGTCTATGTCTTTTAACTGTGTATTTAATCAAAAGCTCTAATATTGATAATCACTGATTATTTACTCAAGATATATCACCATATCTACCTTCTGAGTTTTAGCTTCATCTCCTGCTTTTTTTTCTTTCTTTTTTTTGGCAGTGTACTGCACTATACTGACCTGTGAGTGATTCTGGGCCTCTGGGGTCGAATGGGATGCCATGCTGAGGTTGTTTGCATTGCTGTTTGCCTCAACGGCGTTGTTTACGTGCCCTCTGCTACCCGTCTTGCCATTCATGTCCGAATCTGAGCTCCTGCACACACACAGGTACAAACGGTAAGCCATCACACCTTTTATGCGGAGATCGTTCTCAAACCAACATACGGAGCGAGTGCACAGCAAAAGAGGACGACCAAAAAAAAAAAAAGAATCTGAAAGTTTAGAAGGACTATGGGAAGAAGGCAGACATGCACACATGGAACCACGTTATTTTTAACCTCCACTGGCAAAAGGACAAGGCCGCACCCCAGAGGCTGTAGTTTAAGAACAGCCAATGGTTTTGAAAGAATGTGATTTTTAGCAGAGAGTGCTGTGGACAGAGGGAGAAAGACGGGACTGCAGATTGCAGATGCTACTCTGTATTTATCATTTAATTATATTGATCCCTGGTCTGGATTTTCCAAGCCCTCTTTAGAAGCTATTGATCTGCTGACCAGCAAGACCAACAAATTTACTACGAGTCTATGAAGCTTACAACCAACTGAAATATGAGCTTGATTAAATAGAGGGAGCTCCTAACCAATAGGTCTAGCAGAGATGAATAATTCAGGCTCAGAAAGTATTCACCCAAGCACTCGGGTAAATCATTGAAGTAAATCATAGGTGATAGAAAATTATGACAGAATTTCCAGACTTTCTAAAGCTGACGTGTTACAGTCGGTGCCGAATATCAATGTAAACACATAAAACACATCCAGTCAGTCATCATAAACTCTGCAGCGAAGTGGATGCACATACAACAATAATTAGCACATTGTAGTGCCTTTGCAGGAAGATAAGCTTTTAATTAATTAGTTTTAATTTCAACTGTGATAAAAAAATTAAAAATACAAAAGAAAACATACTGGTTCAGCTGTGTAGAAAATGAAATGCATCACACCCAGAACAGGCCACTGCATCAGAGGCATTAAACTTTATTAATGTGCTATAGACGCACTGTATTGATCCTCAGTAATGCACAAAGGACGAACAGGGTGGAGGTGTTCAGGCCGCTGTGCAGGCTGGACAAGTCTCTAAACATGAAAGTTTTATTAGGCCTGCAACGAATTCAAGCAAAAAAATTGAACCTCGCTTCAAGCATGCACTGAGGAATTTACATAAAAATAGCTCATCTATAACAGACTTTTAGATATTTGTGGACTAGACAGGATGATATTCATTGATGCTACTGAATAAAGCACCTATGCACAGCCACATTCAGGGAAAAAAAGGATAAAAGACAAACCTGTCGCCTCTTTCGATCTGGATGTTCATATTCATACCAAATTGACATTTTATGCATGTTTTTATGAATTTCAAACCTAATTCATCCACAGATCCTGGATTTCTCATTTCATACTGTATTTCACATTTTGTATCCCTGGAATGAAAATTGCCTCATTTATTATCTTTGCTCGTTTCTTTTTACAACAAGGTGTGCATTTTTTTACTTTCATGTAGAGCTATATTTTGATTAAAAGTTTTACTATGAAGACTTGAAACCTCTTTATAGTAGTGAGAAATGTACACAAATTCTATACTTGAGTAAACGTATAAGTAAAATATTTCGTAAGTAAATGCAGAAGTCCTCTATTTTCAATTCTACTTTAGCTAAAGTACAAATGTTACTTTCACATTTAGTATCAAAGGTACTGAGCTTGCATTTAAGCATTTAAGTCATAGTACCCCTCTTTAAAAACAGATTTCAGGCACTCGCTACATTAAGCATTTAACGAAGGGAAGACAGATTGAGCAATTACACATAGTAATCAGCAGGTGGCGATAACTCCACACCACTGTGGATATGTAACGCAACGCCACACAGAAATGTATTGAAGTACAATATGCCACTATTTGCTGTAGGATGTAGTTGAGTAAAAGTAAAAACATCTAATTCATCTTCTATGCTGCTTTATCCTGTGTACAGGGTCACAAGGAGCCAATCCTAGGAGACTTAGGACACGAGGCAGGGTACACCCCGGACAGGGTTCCAATCCATCGCAGGGCGCAAACACATACAGTACGCACACTACGGGGCACTTTGGGAACGCATATTAGCCTAAGCTGCATGTCTTTGGACTGTGGAGGAGAACGGAGTACTCGGAGGAAACCCACCAAGCATAAGGAGAACATGCGAACTTCATGCACACAGACCCGAGGCAGCAATCGAACCCAGACCCTGTAGGTGCGACAGTGCTAACCACTAAGCCACTATGCCGCCTCTCTAATAATAACTACTCAAGTAAACTACAGATACATTAAACATGTACTTAAATACAGTAATGAAGTAAACTCCCACGTCTGCCTCTGTATACAGTATGTAAAACATACAAATTTAGAAAAGAAAAAAAAAATCAGACAGAAAGGATAGCACACTTACAGCAACTCTTTCTGGATCTGTCCGGTTTCCTCCAGATGGGTATGGATCACTTGGAGCCCACCTGGCCCGTTCGGCTCATTCTGACTGGAAAACAGAAAGCAGACGAATAGTAGTATAAATGTTTTGCAAGCTCCATGACACTTTTCCAGACTAGTCACAACAATCCTGTAAAAGACCACAGCAGAGTCGCCCCAACTTGCTTAATAATTAAATAGTTAGCAGTAGTATTCAGTCAATACATACCCATTTAGCTTTGTGTGTGTGCGTGTGTGTGTGTGTATGTGTGAGTATTTGACCATGGCCATAACTGTCCAGAGGGTTAAACAGTCATGAATAAATATTTGAAGTAAAACTAAACATGAAACTGGGGCAGCATGAACATGAACAGCATCCTGGCCTAAAGCGTGAAGAAATCTATCACTTCCAAAGTCCTGGTAGACAATTGAAGGTATCCCACTCCTGTTCTGCCTTTATCCTGCCAGCCACTCACTTTCAGCCACTTGTGACTGCGGTATCTCGTCCCACTTTAAAGAACGCAGATAGGTTGTGCTCCAGGGACTTGTGTCCCAGTGACAAGTGCTCCTAACTTGTACAGAATGCAGCTGCTTCACTGGAACTGATTTCATTTCCACTGGAGGCGTAGATGTGAGAATATCATATTTCCTCACTCGGACTACTGAAGCTACGCTACACCATAAGTATAAATGTATAAAAAGACTGCATCGTGGTCAGCTGATGAGGGGCCAAAATGCTGTGTGATACTACAGGCTTAGTTGAGTATGATTGTTTGCTGGTATACAAGAGGCATTCAAGTCAAACCAGGACTTTTGATTAAATATAATAACAGTTATGAGAGTAAAAAGTATCTTTATTTCTCTATGCAATCCCTTGCAACACTAATGCACTTATCCCAGTGTTTCACTAGTGCTTGGATTCCATCAAGGTAGAGAGTTTTCTGAGTGCATGATCGGACTGCCTGCTTCACGTCTGAAACGCTGGCCTCCCAGGAACTCCTTTAATGTGCCAAACATGTGGAAATCGCTTGGCGTGAGGTCTGGACTGTACAATAACTCTGGCAATAACTTCTAGCCAAGTTCCTGTTCCTGTCTTCGTGAGTGATTGTGTGTACAGTTCCCACAGATGGATGTGTCTCTTACACCAGTTGGTGACAAGTTATCAGTCATTCCACTCGCCGAATGTTCACAGGATTGACTGCTGTGCACCTCGGCCAGGATCGTCATTCATGGACGTATAACCTTCTTTAAAACGTCCAAATGTTTTACTGCAGCTAACGGTCTCATCACCGTACCGCGCTCGAAGTCTTGTGAATGTGAATCGGTTTTACGCCTTCATCCAGGTGAGATTTCATCACAAATCCCGGTTTGACATGAACATCCCTTGTGCAAATGAGCACAGTAACATAACATTTTGATGCACATTATTCCTAACATTTTAGAGGATCCAAAGTTAATGCATGTGTATCTCTAATTGGTTTATTTACAGTAACATGTTGAGAGGCTTGTCATATATATACACAATATTATTCATGAGAATATTGCATTCAGTACTATTTATGCTTATTTCTATGGGATTGAGAGCAACAATAATGGACGCACCCGATGGAAAAATATAAACAAACATATCTAAAGCGCTATTTAGGAGTCCGGTGCATTCTGCAGCTGTTGTGCCCTCTGAATTATTAAGAAGGAAAGAAGTTCAGCACTCTATACTCTGTATTTCCCTGACAGGGGAGTAGCTGGCTGAGGGTCGAGATGACCACAAAGCAGAATTTAACTCAGCCATGGATGTGAACTAAAGATCTTTGGCCAACTAGAAATGTCTCACTTCCTACGAAGAATCATGCTTTAGAATGCCTTGCCAAATAATACAAGCCGAGCTGTCTAGGCAGTCTGCTAACTCAAATAGTCTCTCTCCCACACACACACACACACACACACACACATATCAATGTATATAAAGGATAACAGACAACGGTTAGGAATCCAGCCACTCTAAAGTCAGATGGACAAATCTAGAACATCAGCAGACATTTGTGTGTGTGCATGAGCGCGCACGTGTGTGTGTGCACGTGCACGTGTATGTGTAATCTCTTAGGGTCTTGCGACTGAGCATGCTTCATCATGCACAACCCAGAAACCTATATAGAAACCGAACCAGTCCGTGCACTATATCCAGCACATAAAGAACACAAGATCATTCTCAGCAGCATCTTGATTTGAAGTCCATGTCACATTTGACAACACTCATATTTCTGGAAGCACATGGTCACCACTGACATTAAACACAAGTCTACCCACCAACACTCACAGAATGCTGAGGTACAAATGCCTGTAAGGATCTCCTACGAGTCATGGATGTTTCCCTCCAGCACTGCATTGCAGTCCTGCCTGACCTCCAGCTCCGAGTTTCCAGTCATTCTGCTTCTGCAGCTGCTTGCCTCTCTCTAGCTCGCTCACTGTAAACTTCCCCCATCTCTCTCTCTCTTTCTCTCTCTCTCTCATACACTCACTCTCTTTCTCTCTCTCTCGATGCCGTGTTTCAACAAAGCGTCCCTGCAGTGTCACCACCTCACCTACCTGACTCGCCGGTCCGCTCGGAACTTCAGCATATTTCCTCGGATCAATTATATAACAAACACGGTGAGCACCAGATGGCCAGGGAAAGAGACACCGAGAGAGAGAGAGAGAGAGAGAGAGGACAAGAGAGAGAGAGCACAGCTGATGCCAGGAGCGTCTGTTAGGTGCTAGATACCATAATTGCTGTCCTCCTTTCTCTCCTTGAGAACATAGCCTCTATCGTTCTCTCATGCTCTCTCTATTTGCTCACCCTCTCTCTCTCTCTCTCCCTACTTTACACTCTTTGCCTTCACTGTCCTTCCTTCCCTTTCTCTATATCTCCCATGTGCTCTCCCTGCTTTCCCAGAAGTGCACTGCTCAGCTTGTTTGGTCCCTGTGACTGTCTATCTTTCTCTCTCCTCCTCTTGTGTCTTCATTCTACCAACCACATGACCGCCTGACACTGAACGACCCATGTGGGGCCTGAAATCAGACTGTAGAGGTGTAGATATTCATTAATGATGACCAGCAAGCACATGAGAGACAGCCATAGTGTGAGAGTGGGTGCGGCAACTGAAAAAAAGGAGGGAGGGGGTTTAAATGATGGTAAGCATTCAGGACCCTCCTTCTTCCTGATCTTACCCTTGTTGTTTCACACTAATAAGATCAGTGTTTCATAGAGAGACATCATCGTCATCATCATCATCATCATCATCATTTTCATGGAGCCACCATACAGCCATATAGCCATACAGCTCAGTGCTAAGGATGATGCAAATGATTGTCCATGTAAGACATTTTTCCAACTAATGTGAGCTATTTCCCTTTAAAAAAAAGAGATCACCTTTTATGCACTATTATAAATCAGGGGGTTTCACTGAGGACATAAAAGGTTGCTTATTTAATCTATGTTCCTTCCATTTAAATACTGAGCTTGAGTTATAAGATTAAAGTGCAACATTTCCCTAATTAGTGACTAATACATTTATAGGATTTAGTAGACACCCTTATCCAGAGTGACTTACATTTTTTTTATCTCATTATACATCTGAGCAGTTGAGGGTTAAGTGGTGATTATGGGGTTTGAACCTGGGACCTTCTGAACCGTAGTCTAATGCCTTAACCACTGAGCTTCACCTGACCCCTTAATAATATCCACTTAATAATAATAATAATAATGCGATGCAATTCTATAATAATGGACATTATTTATTATGGATATGACATATATCCAGACCTTTGACCATAGAACTGCTTATCACTTCTGTTTCAATTTTATTTGACTCGACAAACAGACTTCATTTGTAAATATAAACTAGTCCAATCCACAGTACAGTATATCTTCAGCTGCAGCGGTTCTTGACAATAGTTTTGGTCAGCATTAATAAAGACACATCCCAAAGGATACTACAATGGGTGAAAGTAGGCCAGTACAATCTGGGACTGTGTACTACTAAAAGACTCAGTTGTGGTATGCAGTACTGGGAAGAGGGGAGAGCAGCTGCCTGCCAAAACCCACAACCAAAACCAGTCACTGTAGCACATTCAGCAAAAAATAAAAACACATCTAATAATGTTATATTATATTAAACATCACTTAATACATGCTTAATACTTGCTTCAACGTTGCTCCGGAGAATCCTTGAACTGTTCATTACAGCTAGTTAACGTGAGCACCAACTTCCGCCAACACTCTGACGGGTTCATGACCCACCTCACCACCTTGTAAACAACTACAAATCTAACTCGCTTCCAACACACGACTGAATCCAAAATCCCTATTTAACCCCTGAATGAGTGCAATGGCAATGGAACAAGAGCTACAGTAGAGTTCATCCTACGCACTAGAGTTCATCCTAAGCTATTCTACAGAGGAATAAGTAAAGACATAAAGAGGAACTTTATGGACTGTCTACCACCTCCCTGGTTTATTCTCCTCACCTTTTGGCTATATTACCGATAAGAATTTAAAATTACTTTCACCCCTGGCTACTACCTAGTGAATATTTAGAGTGACCCTGTAATAAGAGCCGATACTTAACAAAATGAGGTCCGTAAGTGTGCAGTCTAGCAGCTCATTTCGAAGCGTTATTTAGATGTAACTTTGTTCGCCTGTGTTCAGTAGAGACGGCGTGCTTCCAGACAACAGGATGGTAGTAATATCATTAATATAAACAGGTTTGCCAGGTTTATATCTTGCAACAGAATGTGTAGTCATGTATTTTAGTAACACCGCCAGGTCAGTGAAGAACCACACTTTTTTTTGTGATGCAATACATGCAAATGAAGAGCTATTCTCATGGAAGAGATCTGTAGCCAAGCAGACTCGCAGCATCATACACTGTCGCTGCAAAAATACACAACACCAACGCAAACTAATTCCTGTGTGAAAGTTGTTGTTTTTCTTACATATCAGGAAAATCTTGCCGCTGACTATAATCACCCTTTCACTTTTATCATGAAACCATCTAACAGGAAGTAAAGTGAGAAGTGGAAATGTAAAGATCAGGGAGCTGCCACCTTCTATACCCGATGTGGAATGCAACAGGGGTCAGTGAAACCAAGCCTCAAACCTCTGTTTTCAAGCAAGGCTAAGGAAGGATAGGTTCTTTGGATCACTGCGGAGCTGGAAAACAGCATGACATTGTGCAAAAAAAACTCCAGTGTTTTCCAGTGTGCTGTTTATAATTCCGCATGAACAGACGAGCGTTTATTCAAGATTTAAGCCCCAAGGTTATAAACTCCGACCTAAGCAACTGTGCTACATTTAGACTTGCTTACGGTTTAGCTCTTGTAGCTCCTTTTTAGATGAATATTATGATTGATATTTTTAAGAAACGCAAAGTCGCAAAGGAAATCGCAGAGGAAAAAGGAAAGACATCCATGGGGTCAGGTTGTTATCAGTGCTCTTGGGGATTCACAATGAATTCTATTAATAGGCTCACAGACAGCAGTCTCACTGATAGATCACCCAGAGACAGAGAAGACAGTAAGCGCTTATGATTTCCATCGAGTTGAAAAGCTTTATTTTTGTTTTGCTCATTTTTTTAAATTAATAAATTTTTTTACGATCTCACTGTGTAACACGCTTGATGTCATACAGACACTCAAGGTTCTGTTCTGGCAAGTAAGCTATTAAAAACTGACCTATAAAACAAGGCAAGCGAGGGCATGTTCGAAGCAAGTGATTTCCTCATGGTAAGCTTTACAAATTAATCTGTATTAAACGATGACGTATTCCTGTCAATCAATCGATTCTAATCTAAAACAAAAAAAGCTTTGCCAAGTCTTTCTTTGCTCTGACTTGGCAAAACAGCTCAGTGTATAAAAGATTGTTACCCCAAGCGTTCGAGTTCACTACTGTACATCCGTGAGGAGTTTATCTGGCACTGTGCCTACTCTTATTGTACTACATATTCCCAAGTGACTGCTACTGAATCTTCTCCAAATATTTGTTAAAAAATAGAAATAACAACAACAAAAAATCACATTTGGCGGGGCACACGATGAACTCTTATAGATCAGTCTTTATTTCTGGCTTGTGCTTGTTTATTTTACGCTGACACGTCTACACAGAGAGAGAGAGAGAGAGAGAGAGAGAGAGAGAGAGATTCCCAGAGAATTATTTTATATAAAGTCTCTAATTCAAAAAGAACACTCGAAACAGAAGGTCACTGCAGAACATTGTCGTCGGGATTACGTTGTCATCATAAATTCAGTTCATCAACAATGGGAGGAAAGTATTTACAGCAATTATAACACATTCAATCACCTCAGGATTAATCTTTAATACACTGCATACATGTGAAAATCCACAAGCCCCTCCCCAATTCCTGTTTCACCAAGATGGCGGTCACACACACACACACACACACACAAACACACACAAACCTCACAGTCGCCACATCACAGCAGCCATATCCACAATGGCAAGGCTGCTCGAGGATTCAATAGACGAGTGGAGGGAGGGATGGGGGATGGATGATTAAGCACCAGTAGTGCGACACAGTACTGAGCCACTGATGACCCAAGCGGGGCTATGGCTCTACTGCACAACAACTCCACACATAATACTAAAAAGAACAGATTTCACTCAGTAACTGGCTCCAATCCACATACTGTAAGATAGATTACAAGGTATATCCATCCATCCATGAACCTCTGTAGTCCAACTAGAGACCATGGAGACAAATGGGGAGCACTGTATTTATTACTATTTGTATGACCATGATTCACACACTCGTTCACACACTTTGGCCTGTGGGAGGAAACCAAAATACCCAGAATATATAAGAAGCATATAAATAAAGCCTATAAAAAGGATAGACTAATTAAAACTTACGAATGAGAAAAAACAAGCTATAGAAACCAAAAGAAATGTAGAAAGACAAGATGAAGCTTCTGAATAGGATGCCACTCGCAACGGTGCCTGGAAGTTTTTCATGCATTATAAGGGCATTCTCTGTATAATCTCAGTTATTACTATGAAAAATAGGAATGAAGGAAAAAAGGAAAAAGAAAGTACCTATAATAATATAAACATATTTGTGGAAAGTGGTCTATTGCCACTTCAAGGTCATTTATTTTTTGTAAATATTTCAAAATTGACCTCAATATCATGTCATGCATTGACTATGAATTAAACTGAACAATGTTAGCACTGGTACAGCTTTTGCAATGGTTGAATTACATACCAGTCACACAGACATTATATACTGTAAATACCCCATTATTATCAAATTCACCTATTATTAAATGAAACTGACATGTTTAATTCAACATTGAAAAACCTCTGATTCTGCTAAGTGCATGAGGTTTTTCAAGGTATTTTATTTTTTCCTTACATTCCTGCAAGCAATAGATACTGTTTTATATCTGATATCTCTTGATTTTCCATGTAATTGACTAGACTCTTTGCCTTTTCTGTACTTAAAGCAGCCATGTTTAAATTGAAGTTAAATTGCAGTTGATTACTACAAGCTATTCAGTGATTTAATGTGTGTATGATGAAGATTTTGGTGAAGATGGTAATAGTAGCGCAAACCCGACCGCATGAATTTATGATGCAATGTTGCATCAATGTTGCTACAACACTCAGTTGCAGCCACCCTGTAGGGATGAAAGAAAGTAAGCTTGGTGTGTGTGTGTGTTTGTCCAGAAAGTTTGTTTCACAACACATCACTAAATCTGTTAAATGCCAGCCGCGTACCCTTAGTACCACATTGCTGATCAGTATCGGCTCTCAGCCTTGGAAGGAAAAATAATCCCACCCTGAATGACACGTGTATTATTCCTCAAAAGGACATAGACACATGACAAATATTTATTTTTACAATGTATTTTTTTTTTTTTTTTTTACTCTGAACTGATATATACTACTAATAACGGGTTTCTGACATTACCCGAAATGCTGATTTGAATACTTGCTGATAATGGCACCACCGAGTTTTATCCTTTATTCAGCTACATTGTACAGTACATGATGCAGCAGTGCTTTAAGTATTTCAATATAACATTTCATAAACGTAACATTTTGTTTTCTCCTTTGAAAGAATTAACCTTTGGATACTTTTAATAGAAAATTGTGAAAACATTGTGAAAAGTGTCGCATAAGATCATATAGTATATCATAAACTCTATCCTTGCTTACTGATATCAAATTTGGTTTATGTTTTATGTGTTTACCCACATTTAGAGTTAGATCTGTATCAGATGTATACTGCCATCTGGTGTACGGATGCTTGAAGTATACTCACTGAATGTTTGAATGAATGTATGTGTAAATAGTTGAATTAGAAAGTCAGTACATACTGACATAGAAAATAAATGTTTCCCATTCTCTTCCGAGAGAGAGAGAGAGAGAGAGAGAGAGAGACTCTGTAGGCTATGAGAACTGGCAAATCACATTACAACCATGTGTAATTTATAATAACGCACCCTCATGGAGTTTTGATCACTCAGATTCACCCAAGCAGATCAATAACTCTTGGAACAGAAAGGCAACACAGCTGACTGAACTTGGAGCAAGCATCCAACTCTGTGCAGCACAACACTTCTTCACACCTCGCATTTAACACAATCCTTATCATTGCCTAACATCCACTCCTTAACCTCTAATGCATCAGTTTAACATGATGTATATGTTTGAGTTAACTGCAGGCTTGAGATATATTGTGATGAAGTCATTCACTCAGCCTATAAATCATTATCGTTCTGCTTCAATCCGTCTGACAGATTAATTTTCACCATTGAATTTAATTTAAACAAGTTGAACTCGATGCCGAAAAGTCTAGCTCTTTTTATACCATGTCAACGTTTGGATTAATGCCAAAATGTATATGGATATGTCCATACAAATCCTACATTAAACTTTTTTTTCCATAAGAATTTCCTTCCTTTGAGAAGATAGACAGGTGGCAAAAATCTTACATGGGCCTTGAGCTCCATCACAGTGGAGTCTTTCACAGCACTGTAAGATAGTAAGTAACAGCTCTGTTTGACAAACAAGAAAAAAAAAGTAATAAAGAGAAACTATTCAAGACATTTCACCTTGAACCTGTTTTGATAAATTCTAAAATCTCAAAAACACTTCTTGTGTTAATAACAGTAATACTTCCATTCGCACTGTTCGAAATTTGTTTGCTCAAAAGGTGTGCATTATTTCTGCAGCACCATAGTTTGGGCAGGAGTTTTAGCTGTAACATGATTGATAGAGACATAATTGAAAAAGAGAGACAGAGAGAGAGAGAGATTGGGCGGGACGGGGGAGGAGTGGCGAGGGCTTATCATAGCTATAAGATAAGCGAAAACAGCAACTAACTTGTCTCTTCGTAATTGTGCCACATTGTGCCACCACCAGTGCTATGCATTATTTTCGAATAGCTGCACAATCTGTCATGTGTTATTCTTAACAAACATTCGATCCTACACACATTTAGCCACTTGAGCTAGTTCTTGAGCTTTTGCAGTAAGAAGGATATCAGATGGATGCACAGATGGCCTTGGACCTACAGAAGACCTCAAAACCGTTCTACAACTGTAGACGAGTCAAACTGTGTGAAAATGAAGTTTGGTATGATGCACAGCAAAATCCTCCATTCTGAATTAACTTACAGAGTGATGCATTAACCCTGTACATTGTTTACCTGGATACAGTTGAACTCAAATGAATCCTGAAAGTGTTAAATCAACACTTTACTGTATGAATAAGAGCCCTGGGGATTAACAAGGGAGATCTTCATGATTATGTTTGGTGTATGTTTGTATAGTATGTATCACACTTGAACAAACACCATTATGTAATACTACTAGCATCTGTTTGATTCTGCTTCTGGATGCAGGACTCTACTGAATGTACAGAATTTCCATATAGACTTATTCATATAGTATTATTTAAACAAAAATAGTTAAATTCTTCTTTCTGGCTGCTCAAAATGCTTTTTTTCTGTTGTTGAGTTTTGTTTCTTTTTTATTCTAGGGGGTTGCCAATTAAGTTCATTTGATCCTCAAGACCTGGCACAGCTTTTATGCTGGCTGCCCTTCCTGTCACAACCCTCCCATTTTCTAACCAGGCTTGGGACTGGCACTGCATGTACCGGCTGGGTTGTATGGCTTAAGGGACTTTCCCAAGCACCCAAATGGTCCAAGACAGTGACGGGCCACAAACCCACGATGCTCTGATCAGCATCCCAGAGTCTTAACCACCTGATCGACAACTGTCCATTCAGAACAAGTATTGATTTATTATACATAACACCATGATTATGACCTGTACATAACTCATGAATCATTGTAAAAATGGATATATTTATCATCTAGAGAACGTATACGTATTTAATGTAACGTACACGCAAGAATCTTTTTTAAGATCCATCTTGTATAACAGATGGTTATCTTAAACATTCATTACATTCAATTACTGATGTTGTTCTTATCCGAAGAAAAATAATAATGAGATGCTGCGGTATACAGAGAATCGAGTACAGGAAAAGAGCCAACTTATAATTAATTATAAAATGAATAAATCACACAACCTCACTGTTTTTTGTTTTCTCTCTCTCTGGAATCGTGCACCCTGTCTTGCTTTATTACTTCCATCATACATTTTGACTTAAGAGGCTGAAATCTCAAAATAGATTGAAAATTCAATTCAAACTTGGGGGCGGAAAGGGGGGGCGCGGTCCGTTAGGTCATATTTCACGCTGGTGAATCAGTGGTCCATCAATTTTGTCAGTTGGCTAGAGTGTGTGTATATATACGTATATCTGTCAGACTCATCCTGATGACATCATACACAGGGGAGTGATGCGTGTCTAGTATCTGGTTTATTGGTTTCATTCACTTTCTCTGTCTCTTCCTAGTAAAGGGAGCGCTCTCTAGAGAATAACTTCTAGCCTTCCAATATCATAAAGCAGGCTGTAGGAGTAGACCATCTGGCGTAACAATAGACATTAATCCTAAAACCTAAATTGTTAAACCTAAAGAGCAAAATCTTAATTAATCTCTAAAATAATGGAGCGCCATTCTAACTTAGGATGCCAAGACTTTGGTTTAAGCTGACATTTATTTCATTGTGCAATGCTGCCCTGACAGGTCTCATTATTGTGTTTGTGTACTGGGCCTGTTAAACATGTACGACAGAAACCAACTTTAAAAAAAGGGAGTCTCGAGGAGATTAAAGCGTATCAAAAAAAATAAAAAAAAAGATACACCTGATCTTCATGCTGAATGTCAAATAAAACTGCAGTTAGAGCTAAAGTTGCCGAAGCGAACAAAAGCGTGGATTACAGCTGCTGGCTCCAAAAGAGTGAAGAAAAGCAGACTTATTGATGGAGCTGCGGATGCTCAAGATCATCTGAGATAAAAACTAATCTCCGTGTGCATAAATCATGCTCTGACAGGAGAAAAAACATGCCAGTAGTAGCACACACCTTACACTAACTAGGGTTATGCATTACTGCATTAAGACAGTGAGAGTAACACAGTGTGTGCGTGTGTGTGTGTGTGTGTGTGTGTGTGTGTGTGTGTGTGTGTGTGTGTGTGTGTGTGTGTGTGTGTG
>JAQMYL010000016.1:14238652-14267149 GCA_030014365.1 Clarias pachynema | reverse complement strand
TGTGTGTGTGTGTGTGTGTGTGTGTGTGTGTGTGTGTGTGTGTGTGTGTGTGTGTGTGTGTGTGTGTGTGAGACCTCACGTAGACTGAAACTTTAGCCTTGAATGGAGATTTCATCAGCGGTCAGAGTCTGGCATGTTACAAAAAAGTCTTAAAGAAAAAGACAACATATTGATCTCTTTGGGTCTATGTGATCTTGAAGCCTGGAGTATCTGTTGTATCACTTGAATCACATGTGGACTTTTTAAGGTGATCAAATGAGGCACCACATTTCATGAGAACGAGGTTGAGGAGACTTTTTGCATTAAAACAATTTATATCTGACTAGTTCAGAAAATCTTACGAAATAAAGATCCTAATGTGCATTGCTTACATAAAACATAGATTAATTTATACAAACAAACTTGACATAAAAAAGGGTCACTTTCCTTAACAGTACAAACCACATTTGTTTTGTGATTCTGAGACATACAGGTAAAAGGTTGAAGAGTCCATTAATGTGTGCAAGTGTGTTAACAGTTCTGGGCATCATATGGCATGGAGGATCAGGGTTAGTAATGTGCTTTAAATCAAAGATTACATTTGAAATCTGGTTTCTTCAATTAACCAAAAGGGGAAAAAAACCTGTCAAAGCAGCAGACTGTACATCTGTAGGACTGGAAAATTCCCCATTCATTCGTCTATTAAACACCGCTTGAGCCTTTAATCTGAGGAATAACAGAAGGATGGAACTAGAGCTTCCTCTTATGCACAAGTATTAAACATGATTTATTCAACGGAATATGTTCAATGATGTATCCCGGATGTGAGATAAGGAATGAATCAAATTAGTGAGCAGCAAATTGTTATACAAGCCATCTGCTGACAACTCAGATTGAAAACATCAATATAAGTGGGTTTTTTCCCCCAAGGTTATTGTTAAGTGGCTTTCTAATGCACTTAAAATTTGAATGGAGCAACATAATGTTTATACTTTTTAGTTATGCATTCCTTCCTTCCCATAATTCCAGCTCATGTAAACTAATCCCTACATTTCCACTATTCTTTCACACTTGCATTTGAGTGTGCACCCTTCAAAGACTGGAAAATACAAAGGGTGTTAGGTATCACAGATAGGCCTTCAATATAACATGTAACAAAAATGGTCAAATAGTCAGTGCTAAGATAATAATAGTGGCAAAATCAAAAAGACAACCAGACCAAAAGTTATGATCCACCCATAATAACTATAATAAATGTGATATTAATGCTCTCTAATAATTTCCATGCTCTGCAAATTTGGTCAAGATCTATCCATAGGAAAAAATATTAAGTACACCACTAAAATCCAATGACATCCCCACCATTGCTGATGCACTGCAGATAAGCAGAGTTGAGATGAAATCCAACATCGGTCTATCAATAATCTGAGCTACATGACATGCAAAGGTCTCCTGCTGCAACTCAGGCTGTTAGTTATACAGTACATAAGTTGAGCCGGGGGACATAACTACACACAATTCCCTTAGAGACATACACATGTGAATGGCATGTGTGTACGTAACAAAAAATGCTGAGTGAGTGTGGAAGAAATTTTTTTTTAAAAGATCGGTTTGTAGGAATAATGAATAAGAAAAAAATAGAGTGGGGCAGCAACAACCGCACACATGTCTTACAGTGCCAAAGAAAAATCTGTTTTGGGTTACAAAATGATCAATTTAAACTGAATGGGGAAAATAACTTCACTTATTTTATACATAGACTTATGTATAAATTCAGGAAGCCTTAATTCCTAATTTCAGTATATTTACCTCCTGTTTATAGAAATGAAACAAGAATATTGCACTCCCCAGGTGTTCACTGCCGGTTTAAGCAAACACTGACTCAAGACCACTGTGTGCTCACCACTGGATCACTAGGGAACATGCTACTGACGCGTGTACATAATGAGTGCCACAAAAAAAATACAACAACAGCAATTTAACAAAACCGGCACAGCCTCTGAGATCTGTTCTGTGAAACTGGACATGATGCAGTTTTTTCAAACTGTGTATTACTGTACAGTAATTTGGGAGCTACAGTAAGATGCACCTCTCATAATAATTTGACAAAATTAAGTTACAAAATAAAAAAAGAGATTCATCTCATATCTCACAACACGAGATACGCACGCTGTATGCGGGATGCTGCTGTCTCTGTCCTGATCCCTGATCTGAATTTTTAAACCTTGTTAGAAACTTATGAGAACAGGGGAATGGATGCTAATAGGCATAGTTAAATAAATGCCTCAAATAAAGGTTACATTATGTTGTTTTTAAGATTGCATTCACAACATTGTGTGTACGTCATTTATTCAATGTTAGCTTAATGGCATTTTATTAAAATAATTCTAATTTTCAAAACCTATGTTGTGGAGATCATCCCAACATTGTTACAATTACATGTATATTGTAATAGTTATCCAACATTAGGGTTCCTGATGAAAAGTTTAATCACCAAGTTTGTATGTGTAACTGAAAAAAAAAAACATTCCAAAGCTTTCCAACATGATCCCTTTTAACGTATGCATTCATTAATTAAACGATAATAAACTAAACTAACTGGATTTTCATGAATATCAAATATTTTGTGGAAATTTCTGAGTAAATTCATTTGCATACAGTTTGATAAGCAATGACCACTTAATACAGTGTAATTATAACTTTAAATAAAAGTTATAAAGAATTCCATGAAAATTTCACCATCTTCTGAAAGCACATAAAGGCTTTATTTCAAGTTTCTGCTGCTTTTATGATGAATGCTTTCAATATTACAGCAAAAACACACTCACGCACTGGCGTGTTTAAAAAAAAAAAAAAAAAACTCAATTGTTCTCAAAAGAACAATACATCTTTCCTATGGGCTCTGAAGTCAAACTGTGCTAAGACACACTCATAAAACAAACTGCGTTGCATGGCTTTCGGCCAGCTTGCAGTAACAGGGTGTCTTGTGCCAACGCCACGGCTCTGAATTACTGCAAATCATCACAAATTTCGACAGCTGCCTTCACCTTAGGACGTCTCCTTCGTACACATGCGTTCATTAGGAGATGCTTTAGAACAAATTCTAACAAACACGTCATGCCAGTCTCGTCTAGGTGTGAAACAGCCCCCCTGAACAGCCCTAAAAATATCCATTCTGCTTCCTGGTGATTTCATTACAGGGCAAACAAGACAATCTGCCAGTCAGGAAGGTGTGTCCGAGTTTGAAGTGTGGCAATCCGGATATCGTGACCAGTCATTAAGTTCGGAGAGCCGCCCAGATTTTGGAACAAACACAAGGAGCTTTACAACACTGTTCTTGTTATTAGCATGATCACCTTCAAGACCGATGTATAGCGCATAGGCTTTTCAAATGCTTCCAAGTGGACTGTTAATAAACGAGATAATCCAAGCTGCATTTGATGAGTCAAAAAGCATCACTTTTTTGTCTGTAACCTTAAGATAAACCTGTCTCTGATCCCTGCACCAAACTCAAACAAAGAAACAAGTCCTGCTGCATGCCTACTCAGAAACAATAAGATGGCATCAGTGTGTCTTTTTTGAAGCTCCAGAAAAAGCAGTAGTTAAAACTGAGGGAGGTTTGTGGGTGGCCAAAGATTTCTTCAGTACTCAGAAGTTTTACATGTCGTCCCATGATCACTTTACATCCAGGACTGTATTATTATTATCATCATTATTAGTGCAGTACTTTCTTATTTTTGAGAACACCTATTTGACTGCACTGTTTGCACCAAGATCCAAGTTCCACTGCAAATATATTCCATTGTATATATTGATATATTTATATTTTAGTGCAATTATGTCTTGTTTATTCTTAATTTTTCTTTATTGCAAATTTCATTGACTATAACTACTCTATAACTACTATAAGTCTCATTGTCTTTATATTTGTCTCTTTAAGGTAGTCCAAATCATTTACCTATTAGATACAGACTTAGGGCTAGCAAAATAATAATAATAATAATAATAATTATTATTATTATTATTATTATTATTATTATTATAATTAATATATTAATCAAATTGAATAAAAAAGTCAAAATAACTCTAATAATTATTAGAAATAACTTATGATTCCTGAAATCTTGATACAGTTCCCTTTCTCCCATCACTCCTCACTCTTTCTAGAAGGAATACCAACTGAGTGATATACAAACATTGAGAAAAAAAAAGTAAACAAAGGGGCAAAGCACAGACACAAAGTCAACTAGTTATTCATTAACACCACAACGTGTAAAAAACACACAAAATCTTTAAATCTTTGTTTTGCTATCTGCTATACACAAGCAATCTGTTTATATCCCCCATATACACTCAGAAACACACACACACACGCTCCACATGGTCCCCTAGCCCATAACTCTCAACAACCAAATCAAGAGCAAATGCTTACACAAGTAAAACAACAAAGATGTAGAAGACCTACCACACTGCACCCTCATCCACCTTCTCCTCTCCTTCCATCATCACACTCTTTCCACGCCTGAGTCTCCTACTACTGCTTGCCTTTGCTGTTTTTTCAGTCTCTCACTTCCTGGCTGAAAAAGGCAAGCCAGGATCCAGGAGTGGGTATGAGTGGAATTTAAACAAGAAAAGCAAAAACAATCGCTTCTTTCCTGGTGATATCTCTCCTTTCTCCTGTAGCTGAACCCGTGCACGCATATGGATTACATTCCCAGTGGACGGCCAGCTGGATTTAAGCACCACGACCGATCCTTCTGTCTCTTTACACATACACACACGCACGCACACACACACACACACACACACACACACCCTCAGCCTGGCCCCAGCCTTCTTGCTTTCCTCCACCCCAGCTCTCTACTCTAATCATTAACTCCTATAGGGCTGGGCTTCTGGTGCTTAACTCCTTCAGCACCCTCATATTATTGTACACTAAATTAGTCAACAAAGAGAAGATTTAAACCCAGAATCGTTCTGTGGCAAATAATTTACCTGCAGCGTAGAAGTAAATACAGAGATATATAAAGCTAGTGAGCGACAGAACATTACATAAGATCACAAAGTACTATTTGGACAAAACCTCAGCCAGTTGGATCAGATTTCTGCATGGAAGCGTTCCAGCTCTGAGCAAAGTCTATATATCTAAGTAAATCAAATGCCACAGATTCGGACCCAGTAGTGCAAAAGGGAAGGATGTTCTAAACATATATAAACAAATATTACTTTTGGATTTAAACTAATGCTGTCAATCGATTAAAATTTTTAATCTAGTCATACAGTAGTCCAATTGATCACAATTTTAAAATACTCAGATTTACTTATTCATCGTATTATAAACGTGCAATACTGGAATACAGAAATGCATGACAAACTGGTAATAGGAAACAAATGATGCAGTTTTAAAATATCTCAAACATCAACATTTCACAAATGTTAAATTAAAATCAAATGGGACCGGCAATGCAAGCAGTGGCTGGGTAGTATGGGGCGAGGCAAACCCACCGACAGCGGGCCTCGAACCTGGATAGTCAGATCTGAATATCGATAACCTGGATCCTTAGCTGGCTTACATTTGATGTTTTCTTGTAAAAAATAGTTCCCCTTCAAGGTAGCTCGAGCATAGGACTTCAGTTTTATCCAAACTTCCATCTAGAAGCTTTTTATAATGAACCTGCACACCTGGTGATGTTTCCTCATTCATCTTATTATCTGAACTAAATGTGCCATTATCAAACACTGACAGGTAACCGTGATGCGATTATGGGAAGCCATTAGGGTCAAACTTGCCCATATGATTGGTTTGCGTAAAAAGATAGCAATGCGTTAAAATTTCTAGATTAATCACATGTGGTGACGCGTTAACATTGACATCCCTAATTTAAACCAAGCTCAGTGGTTAAGGCATTGGACTATGGCTCGGAAGGTCCCAGGTTCAAATATCACAACCATCAAGTTGTCCCTGTTGAGCCCTTGAGCAAAGTCCTTAATCCTCAATTGCTCAGATGTATAATGAGATAAAAATGTAAGTTGCTTTGGTTAATGGCATCTGCCGATTTCAATATGTAAATGATTAATTCACTTATTCATTAATTCAATTTCTGTAAGCACTTTTTCATGGTTAGGGAGCACTGGATTTAATGTCGATTCCAGCTGAACTGGATAGGGGTCTGATATGGGAAGCCTGTATTAGATGCCAGTCCATCGCAGGGCATCATGCACAAACACAAACGTTTACACGCTCATTGACAACTAGGGACAGTTTATTAGTCTGTTTGCCTACATGTATTGTTTCGACAGGGGAAGGAAACTGGAGAACCTGAATAAAACCCATGCATGAGAATAACATGAGAACCTACACTTAATTATGTAATAATAATAATAATAATAATAATAATAATCTAAAAGTCAGGGTGAGGAGTTGGACCAGCCCAAAGATGCACAGATCATTTGGCAAAAGCCAAACATAGACCAATCTGAGTGTGACCCAGCTACCAGCATAAATCCTGTCAACTATATCCTGAATGCACCATGAATGAACGTTCTGTAGTTCTGTTCTGGGTGAGCAATAAATATATAATGGCCCACACACAGTGTGAGTTAGCCCACTTGTAGCTGCCTATTGAGTCTTGGTAGACCATTAACTAACCACAGACACAACACCATCTTTTTGTCCAACCTGCCACTGCTCCTCAGCTCCTGCTGTTTCTCCTGAGTCAAACCTCATCAGTCAAGAGACACAAGGCTCGTGTCGCTGGTCCTCATTGCCAAAACAAACTCCTGACTGCGATTGCCCCATTATTTATCCTGACCTGTCACGGCCATGTGCTCAGTATTAAGACCAGTGCAACCTCGCTTTGTTTTGATAAAGTGTTCTATTCAGTTCGGCATAAAAAATGGTGTGTTATTTTCCCTCCACAGGCTGTGAATTCTAGAAAAAAACACATGCTATGTCTACATATTTCTGTATATACTCTAGTACTGCCCTTACTCAAGTGCTCAAACTTAAGAGCAAAGGATGAAGTCAAAACAGACCGGAACCTCCCTAAAGTGAACTTGAACATAGAGTTCATTGACTAATTGGACATATCTCTTCTGCTCCAACGGTGAGTGCAAGAAAAGTTCACTTAATTTTTTATACTTCCTGATCTAAATTTCCAGAGGAGGCCCATAGTGGAAAATTTGTTAGAAGATCATTTAAGGGCTCATGTGCTCAACTTTGTTGTTTTTTTCTTCGTCCAGTTACAAATGCTCACTGCGTCTGTGCCCACTCTAGCTTCATGTTCCTGTTTTTGGCTAACAGGATTGAAATATGATTTGTTTCCTTTTGTAAGAGCCCAAGAGATTCAACGTTTGATACGTTTACACATTCTGAGCTGCTTTTCTGCTGATCACTTACATTTGAGCACTTGGCAGATGCCCTTTTCCAGAGCGACTTACATTTTATCTCATTTTTTTACATCTAAACAATTGAGGGTTAAGGGCCTTGATCAAAGAGCCCAACAGTCGCAATTTGGTGGTGCTAGGGTTTAAACCTGGAACCATCTGATCTGTAGTCCAAGGCTTTAACTACTGAGCTACCCCTGTCCCTCACAACAGTCAAGAGATGTTGTTTCAGTTACTAAAACCTTTTTTGTTGCAGCATCAACAAGGCATTTCCCCCTTTAGAACTGATGATGTTGTTTTTATTTGATTTTATTTGCATCATTCCATGATATACATGATATGTATTAAAATGACAAGATGTCAATAATTTCTGAAAATATTGTCTAGCACACACCACCATGCATCAAACAATGCGTCAATTAATTTTTTCTAAATTCTGACACTGGATGTGACTCTGTATGATTTCATGCACTGCGATGTGAGCAGGTGTATACTGTAGGTGTTCCTAATGAAGTGGACAAAGAGTGTATATAAGGTTCAGTTCTGTGATTATAATTAAGATACTGAGAAGGTTACTCCACATTAAGGCCAAGTGAATGTCCATTTACAAACTCAATCACGCAGCATTCATTAGCAGATGGTGTCATCATTGTATGGCAGCCAGGTCACTACTTAACAGAGGAGCACTAAAGAGAAGTCTGTGGTACATAAAATAAAGTGAATTACATCTCTAAAATGTTGATGTTCCAAGATCAGTCTTATCCAGTTTGCACCTGGGTAGCAAATGAGACATGGCCCACCGTTGACCTTTACTTTAATCTGGACCACATATTGCTATGAAGATGAAATCGTTTTAATCTGGTTTTAAGAACACAGCCACTTTTCAGCCTTTAGGAGATCATATCTAAAACATGATATCGCACAAAATGTACAGGCCACTTTTGGCCTGCAATACACTTTGCCTTAATTTCCAAATTGCTCCTCGGGCACCTAAACGCAATCATATTTAGTCTGGACTCATGTTGTATCTGGGCAGTGCTTTTAAACTTTCACCTTCTGAGATATCACCCCCTGTTCCTCAGGGTCACTGGCATGTCTGGAATGTCAACACGGATTGGAATTCTTACTAGACACACAGATATACTACACTTCAGCACAAACACAAATCCTCCACTTGGACGCACACAAACACTCCACAAAAAACACAAAGTGTCTCCCGCAGATAATTCAGAACTCACACTCTGGCTGCTCCTGTCAGATTGGGGGGAAAGAGTTATAGATCATAGTCTGGCCACACAACAGCCCAAAGAATGAGGCTGAACTCCTCACAACTCCCCATTGCGCTTTTTCCAACTCTCCCTGGCCAATTAAAACATTCCAGCCCAATGGCCTTTGTTTTCACCATGGCCCATTAACTTGTAATTTACCGCTAATCTGTAAACCAAGACGATTTCAAGCACCAGCTGTGCCTTAAAAAAAAAAAGTGCTCACCACTGTTGCCTGATTCTGTCTACTCCAAAAGCCAAGCCATGGTTCTGATTGAACTTTTTAATGAGTTTAGCACACAATAAACGTGTAAGCATTCTCACTTTGCCCCAGGGCCAACAATTGGATCTTATTATTATACAATCTGGATGTTATTACTACAGGATCACTTTATGCTAGAACCCCTGCCATGCTCTGATATCAAAATCTGATACTGGTCACATGTAGCAAATAAAGAAAAGAAGCATGGGCTACGAATAAAGGGATATAAACAGGGGTGGAGATGATGGCCAGCCCTCCCCAGGGGAGATTAAAATGGAACAGGTAGCGGCACGCTTCAGGAATGGAAAGAATTTGGGCTATTTGCAGAGGACACGTGGCAGAGCTATTAGCTGGACCAAACCAGTGCCGCAAGTGCCGTTAAGCCCCTTTATCTTCCGAATAGCAGGAGTGCTAATTTTGCAGTCTCTAGAGAGACTGTACTTCAAGGATGATAACAGATTAGCAGGCTAAACGTATGAAGAATGCCAAATAGTCACGGAAGCCCTTTCTAGTAGAAACATTCATTACTTCATGACACTGTTGACTAAATTATTTCTAAATTCCTAAGAAATATTTGACTCTATTTTCCCTCCTAAGTATAGTATGTTTACAATGACCTTAAGCCATACACTTTATATCACATTGCATAAGAATAAGTTATAAATCTGGGGGCACAGTGGCTTCGTGTTTAGCACTGTCGCCTTGCACCTCCGGGGTCTGGATTTGATTCTTGCTTTTGTGTGCATGGAGTTTGCATGTGCTTGTTGTGTTTCCACCAGGTACTCCTCTTTCCTCCCACAGTCCAAAGAAATTGCAGATTAGGATAATTGGCGTTCCCAAATTGCCCGTAGTTTGTGAATGTGTGTGCCCTGCGATAGATTGGCACCCTGTCCAGGGTGTACCCTGCCTCATGCCCTAAGTCTCCTGGGATAGGCTCCAGGCCCCCACAAACTTGAATACAGGATAATGCGGTATGGATGATGAATTAATAAATTCAATTAAAAACACAGGCTTATACGGCACACAATGATTTATTGCTCTATCTTCGGTGGTAGCTCAAAGGGTTAAGGCACTGAGTTACTGTTCGGAAGGTTGGCGATATGAACACCAGCTCCACCAGGTTGCCCTTGTTGGCCCCTTGAGCAAGGCCCTTTACTCTATCTGCTCCAGGGGCGCCGTATCATACCTGAACCTACGCTCTGACCCCAGCTATGCTGGAATATGAAAAGAAAGAATTTCACTATGCAGTAATGTATATGTAAGAAATAAAGGCTCATCATAACTTAAACAAATCAATGTGCTATCAGCACTCTAGCCGTCCACATAGCTATTTTTTTTTTCCACAAGAGGCTAACATTGACACCCTGTGGCCATTTAAGAGGTTCTAATAAGCAGTACTAATACTGACAGACAATGTATCACATAAACCACATTCTTTTTCGTTTACAAAGTCAGCCCTTAACAGGAATTAAACAACAATATAATAAATAAATGAAAAACATGATGGTTTCATTGGTCTGTGTAAAAAATGTTTTGTCCTGAAGGTTAGTGCTTTATTATTAGCAAAACATAATAACAGTGCTGGGATGTTGTGACGTTTCGCTTTCCACACCATGTCTGTGTGTGTATGTACATGTGCATGTTCTCATCTGCGTTTTAAAGTATGTGTTGCGTGTGTGCTTCAAACAGGGTGTCAACACCTGCCTGCTCTCTGGATGACATCCGGTGAATTGAGACAAAGGTGCGATTCTATCTGTAGGACGCCTCATCAGACAGGCATTTAGCTGGGGTTCTGCTCCTCCTCGTGCCTTAAGCTAAAACACACATAAGTACGTTTAACATGCTTGGACAAGTTAGTCAGCTATCACACTGCAGAGAGAAGTCTAGGATGAGCTTCTCTTAAACAAGCCCCGATGTTTGTTTAAACCACAGAAGTAGATAGATAAGACTTTAAAGGCATCTGCAAGTCAAGTTGACATCAATGTCATTCCATCATTGTACAGTATAAACATACAGTGGAACAAATTATTCTGTCTCCAACGATCAGTGCTGAGGTGCTGTACAGGATGAAATAAAAAACAAAAAGACAAAGTGGTGGCTGATGTATTAACACAACATATGTCATGTATTATATTTGTCCCTGTGCACAAAACAGATGATGATGATGATGATGATGTCCCTAATTATTATTAGTCTATCACGCTTGTGCTCATTAGAATCAGTCTAATACTGTATAGTGTCCACCTCTGCAAAAAACTGGCTAACATTGGGGAATTCTCAAGTGAACTGTGTGCATCTGTGGCATATTTCTGTGCATGATCTCGAGGAAGCAATCAAGCAGGCGTTGAGCAACTGACACCACAGTAACGCAGACTCTTTTTGACTCAGCCAGATCCAGACGGTTTTCAAGAATAAATGACCTCATACTAAATAATCAGTGTTGTGTAGCAATTAAATATTCAGCTTATTATCAGTATCTTGATTGATTGCTTAATATCTGGTTTGTTGTTTATGAATGTCAATAAAACACTGAGTATCACTTTTGTCTCAACACTTTTAGCCAGCACTGCATCTTATATTACGCAGTTGACTACTTACTGTACTGTATTGTGCAAACATGCAGTCAATATTTGATTTTAAAGAAAAACAACTGATTTTTTTTAAAAACCTCGGGTTACCATAATCAAGGGTTGCTCAATTTTATATATCACACACAATATACAATATATATTGTGTGTGATATATATATAATATACAATATATACAGTAAATACAATATATATATATATAAATAATTGCCTTTACTATATTACCACTGTAAGGAATTTACATATTAAGGAATAACAGTCATCAGACTGGGTTGTTGTGATATGGTTGCTATAGTTGGACCTACTGTAGATAAGCTAACAGTTATTGACCAACGGTTTAATTGGGTATTAACAGTGTAATTAACAGGGCTGAAAGTAGTTTTTTTTTTTATTATTATTCTTACTGGTAGAAGGTGGGAAGAATAAACTATGGAGATGGTGGACAGTCCTGTAAAAGTTTTATATATATATACATATATATACTTTTTTTTTTCGGCTTTAGAAAACAAGCTATGTTAACGTCCAGGTTCTGTGGCTGAATCCCAAAAAGCATTAAATGGAAAGCTAGCGCACTAGTATGCACAATCACTTGTTCAACACACCAAGTAGTGCCCTTGATTAGTGGTTACAAAGGGATTTGGGATTCAGCTTTGTGTTAGCTTTGTAGCTCGCCTTAGCATAACTGAAACTAACCGAGGTGATGCGCAGCCAATTTTAAGCAATTATTAAGTAGACAACGTGTTGTTTAAGATGACCTAAACTTATCAGATGTGTTTTCTTGCTGAAACTGCTTTCATGACTGGCTTTGAATTTGGTTTTGGTAGGTATTTTCACCCATGCTGCGACCAACAGTGAGTATACAGTAATTAGCGATTGTAGAACACCTGTGAGGCGGAGTGATAGAAATAGCTAAAATGTCCCAGTCCGTCTATTATTACCGCTTGTTTTATAATGACGAATGAATACAGTCATCATTATGAGGATCATTAATAAAATTCCTGCAATATTCTAACAATACATGTAGAAAATAAAATAACATTGCTTTTTAAAAATTATTTTTACCTCCAAGTTAGTGAACTTCTGGTGAATATTTCTTTTTCATACTATCTTGATTTCCTTACTTTTCTCTGGTGATTATATATTTAAAAAAATTCTATGATGTCAAATATACTATGCTTTGTAACCTAATATTTTGAGATCATAATCATAAACCTGAGTCATCACATTTGGTGAGCATTACAGTAAAGAGTTCAGAAAGGAGTAAAGATATGATCTGTTTTAAATTTAGGCTTGATTCTAAAAACAATACACCAAAAATTCTGACTTGTTCACACATGCTACTTTTCCTGTAACATCGTTAAAATTTTGATACGAGTTACTACAAAAGCCCTACTTTTATTTTAGTAGATGCTTTTCTTCCTGCTCTGGCACAGACATTTATGTGGGTGGCATGTAAATGATGCACATATTTGATAAATCGGGGGTGTTGAACTATGTAAATAAAGGACTGGTGGGCAGATTCTTGTCTCAATACCCCTGAAACTGAGTCACCAATTCAGTTACTTTCAAAAGGCTTATTCAGATGCTTCATATTTCATTCCATATAATTTAATCTAGGTTTGTTTCTATGAAACTAGTATGGGGAAAAAAGATGTTAAGAGTTTCCACCAGCTTCAGGACCCCTTGACAATGTCGGTTTGTTTGGGGTAATAAACAAGAAATTACAAAATAGTATCCTATTATTACCTCTAAGCCTAAAAAACATAAATTTGAAATTTTAAAATCTAAAATTCAAAGTACAGCTGACACTATCCACTGAATAATTGTATTAAATCATAAGAAAATGAGGGTTATACAGTAGCTCAACTTCACAGATAAAGGTAAAATTACACCATTCTATACAAATGTACCTAATGTACTGAACACCTAAATGTGTTAAAAAAACATTTTTGCTCATCCCTCATTTCCCATTGGTAAGAGGGGAACAGATGCAGACTTTTTTTTACTTTTTTGGCAGCATGTTGGCTTAGTTGTTAGCACTCTCGCCTTGCACCTCCAGGGTCTGGTTTCGATTCCTGCCTCGGGTCTGAGCGCATGTTCTTTGCATGTTCTCCTCATGCTTAATGGGTTTCCTCCCACAGTCCAAAGACATGCACATTAGGCTAATTGGCGTTCCCAAATTGGCCCGTAGTATGTGAATGTGTGTGAGAGTTAAGGTCCTTCAACATGGAAATAAATACAATGGTCACCACTGGCTACCACAATCTTTAGTTAGACTACATAGGTACCTGGATGGATGGATGGATGGATGGATGGATGGATGGATGAAGATTAGTGTTTTAGCAGCTATCTGGTTAGCTATCAAACTTCCAGCTTAGCTTTTTATTTTTATTGTAATTATCAAACGACAACCATGCATAAACATTCAATTAAAGTATTTTGGTAGGGCATTTACTGTAGCAAGTAGAAAATGTATCCACTGTGTGTATGTTTATGAGTGTTTATTTACTAACAGTATGGAATTGCAGGTGGCATGGCCAGATGGGTGGCAGAAACACTGCCAATGGCATAAACAGAACAGTGACTTTACTGGCCCCAGGCCATCTGGCCATTGCTTACTGTATGTCAGTCCTTGTTTACTAGACGTGTGATTTCCTACTAATGAAACATAACAGATTACCATGCTCATCACCACCTGACACTGTGACGATATCAGATGTCACTGAGCATTTTATTCCAATTTGGCACATACATCATTATGTTTATGACCTCTTCTCTAAGCACTTTTAATCTGGTTAGCAGTGGATGACAAATCATTTGAATTTATTATCATATTATAAAAAACTCAATTATAATCTAAATCGCCTAAAATCATCACAGTTCTAAGAAATATAAACAATATGAAGACATGCCAGGAAAATCTCTTCACATGTATGAGGGGCCTGTAATAGGGTTTGATCTTGTAACATTCATGTTTTTGAAATAACAAGTAATAGTTAGGTGCAAGCAACTCAAGTAACAACATAAGTACCCTTTTAAAATTGTGTTCACAGGGAGTGATCTTCAGGACAAACTTCCATGAGTAAAGGACCAGAACCTATGTTATAGTAATATATTTTTTTCTAAACTCTAC
This sequence comes from Clarias pachynema, assembly GCA_030014365.1. Classification (NCBI taxonomy): domain Eukaryota; kingdom Metazoa; phylum Chordata; class Actinopteri; order Siluriformes; family Clariidae; genus Clarias; species Clarias pachynema. Next base: position 14,252,536 of record JAQMYL010000016.1, on the reverse strand, counting down.
TTGGTGCTATAATTCATAAATTAGTAAAACTGTTCATAGATTTTTTTTTTTTTTTTTTTACATAAAATGATGAAATGACCTGGAATATTGGCTTTTTTCCTCCTTCTTCTACAAGACATTCAATCCATAACATGCAAAATTTGCCAAACAAGAAGTTACACCATTGCACTGCTTTTATATTCTGACACCAAACTTGTCAACATGCAACATGACCTGTTGGTAACAAACCAGTTTTGAGGTCATTTTCAACATTTTCTGTTACTGAAAACTGGAAATGGGACATTATTTTAGCAAATGATTAAAACATTGCAATCAAATTTTGTAAATTTACTTGGAACCAGCACCTCCTTCGGGGTTCTTTTGTCACTAAGCAGAGGGGGCAGATATATACAGTAATAATAATAATAATAATAATAATAAAACCGGTTATTGATGAACCACTTGTTATTATTGTATAAGTACACTTAAAATTCCTAGTGCATAAAATAAACCCTATCACCCTATATGGCCTTCCACAATAATTAAAATTTTAAAATTTTCTGTAATAGGATACTTTAAAAGGTCATGTAAACATGGTGCTGTTTCAGTAAGATACAGAAAACGCCTGAGGCAGAGACTTAAACAACAAGGCAGCCTCTTAAAAACAGAGAGCGCGGCAGTGTTAAGAATCCACACAAGCATCCACTGAATGTGTTTATAAATTACTCTTTCTGGCAAAGACTTTTCGAGGGAGGAGTGTCCCAGTGACAACAGTCTAGCACCAACACAGATACACAAAGACTCACAGCAAAAAGACCCTCAGTCACAGAGGACAAACAAGGTATTCTTCTCTCTGAAAGCATCCATCATCACCAAGCTCTCCATTTACCTCAGCCAACCTGCTGGTAGTGCCAAGTCTAGCCATTCAGCCGCCAGTTAGCCAGTCTCAGGACCATCTTCGGCCACCCGTGCCACATGCACTGTTCAGGCTGATTTCAGACCAGTAAACAATAAGCAGTTTCAATGTTTTTCCTTGGGCTTTCTCCTTTTCCCATTCGACTCGCAAATTATTGGCACGCATTTTATCGTTTCCTCCTGCAAGCAATCCACCCATTTCTCCAGGCTTGGGACTGGAAATGAGGATGCCCTGCATCTACGTGGCTGGGTATTACATATGGGCAAAGGGATTAGGGCCTTGTCTAAAGACACAACAGTGGCAACATAGTGGTGGTGGATCTCAGTGCCCTTGTATCTCAGTGGTTGGGTATTATATCCTGTATGGGCATGGGTTTAAGGTCCTTGTCCCAGGCCCCAACGGTGGCAATCTGGTACCCCTCACCCTCTTCCAACCCAGAACCTCAACCACAGAAGCCACCACAGCCCCAAGCATTTTCTAATTTAAAGCTTTAATTAAAAACCCTCTACACTTAAGTTCTGTGTCAAAATATTTTTTCTTCTTTCTGCTACTCCTGTGAGAAGTTGCCATAGCGGATCACCGTGTCTCATGCCAAATACCCTTCCTAAGGCAATCCTCTTCAATTGATCAGTGCTTGGCATGGGTGCTGGGGTACAAAAGTCCTGCATCCCCCGGGGAATGGCTCCCTTGCTGAGAATTAAACCAAGGTCATCGAGAGTGGTGAAAATGTCAAATGTTAGCCACTAGTTGAAACCTGTAATGAGAAATTACTGTATTGTAATTTCTCACACTCCTTCCAATAATGTGTTAAATTCATCAATGAAGAAATGCAATAAGGAAGCAAATGGTCTGCAAACAGAATGATATTGTTTTCTTTCTTTTGAAAATTAAGTGAAATTATTTTTTTCGCAGTTAGGAAGCTGGGGTGAGAGCGCAGGGTCGGCGAGGATACAGCATCCCTGCAGTGGAAAGGGTTGCTCAAGGGCTCAACAGTGGCAACATAGCAGTGCTGGGGCTTGAACCCCGAACCTTCCAATCAGTAACCCACAAAACCACAGCCAATCGAGCCACTGCCCTTTTTGAAGATGTTATCTAACATTTAAAGATATTATCCAAGAAAATTGTCCTTTCCAAAGTTTACCAAAGTAGTTTACTTCTGATATTTTACTGACAGTCTTTAATACAACTTCAACAAATTTCATTTACCATAATATTACAATTTACTTGCTTAGTTAGAAACATAATGCTAGCTGTTATATATTCATTAAATATAGTATTTATAGTTATGTCATTATATCCAAAAACAAATTTGAATTGATTAGATAAAATGTGTTTGTTTATATATATATATATATATATATATATATATATATGTGTGTGTGTGTGTGTGTGTGTGTAGTTAGAATATACAGTACTGTAAAGAGATGTGCTTCTGCTCAGTTCTCAGGTGAAATTTCTGTAGGAAAAAAATCTCCCATTAACTGATTAATAATCAGGTTTAGTATGTTCAGTAAGTGTTATTAGTGCCTGACTATGGGCTTCTAGGAATATAATCTTTAATCCATATATAGTAGTGCACCCATATTTTAGACATGGGCTATAAGTGAATGACTCCTACACCTTATTGCCAAAAGTGTGTGGACACCTGGCCAGGACCTCATACTGTATGTATGGGCCTTCCCCAAACTTTTGCCACAATCTTCGAGGTGCATTATTATCTAGAATGTCTTGCTATATGTAGTTAAGAGGCCTAAAATGGTCCAGTATGACAACATCCCTATGTTAAAGAGGCTGATGAAGAAATTATTTGCCAAGGTTGGTTTAAAAGCACTTTATTTTCTGCCCAAAATCATTAACCACACTGAACCCCTATAGGATAAATGGAACAGTGACTGCACCACAGGCCACCTAAGCCAACATCAGTGTCTGACCTCAATATTGCTCTAAATCACATAATGGTTACATTAGTGTAGAATCTAAAGGGCTGCAAGTCTCAGGAGTCTCAAGTTCTGTGTGCGTGTCGTCTAAGTTTTCTGTTTTACCTAAAAAGAAATGTGCCAGTAGATGTACTGGCTATGCTAGAATGCTCATTTATGATGGACCATCCTTCCAGGGTGTATTCTCATCTGCTGAGATTGCTGGGAAAGACTACAGATCCACTGCGTCCCCTTTCAAGGTAAAGCAGTTGCTGAGAATGAGTGTCTCTAACACGTAATACTAAAAGGTTGATTCAATACTAGATGCAAATCGTCCCCATGGTCATGCCCCTCTCGCTGTTAACCACAGTATGGGAAAGGCCTTCACGGCGTGACAAAATAATATTGGAATCTCGAATAGCGAATTTTTTGAAAGTGCTTACACTATCTATGTGTATGGAGTTTGCATGTTCTCCCCATGCTCGGTATGCTTGGTGGGTTTCCTCCGGGTACTTCGGTTTCCTCCAACAGTCCAAAGGCATGCAAATTAGGCTAATTGCCGTGAATGAGTGTGTGTATCTCTGCATGTGTGTGTGCCCTGCGATAGATTGGCACCCCGTCCAGGGTGTACCCTGTCTCATGCCTTAAGTCTCCTGGGATATGCTCCAGGCTCCCCACAACAATGAGTGAGTGAGTGAGTGCTTACACTATATAATAGTTAGGCACTTTAAAGCCTGTGGTCTAATCTCAAAGTAGAACCTTGAAAATGTTTAATGATTCACAGTTTTCACTTGACTCATAATTCCTGGCCATACCTGCACTGCACTGACAGAATAGGTAGTCCCATAAACTGAAGTTCTTGGATTCCTTCCTCCCAGCAGCAGTTGGAAGCTTTGCTGCAAATTACTGTGTGACAGAAATGAGTCAGCAGGAAGGAACTGATCGATGTGCCCTTGGGCAAAACACGATGCCCATGTGTGGATTTGTCTTTCTGTAGTAACAACAAAATTACAAGCCTGACTTCAGGGATTGTTTTATCTCAGCTTTTCCCCCTCAAGGTAAGCAGAGAGAGAGAGAGCAATTGGCCAGCTTTTACAGAGTAGGCCAAAGCAACATTGCTTCAAGTCTTAATTAAAAACAGTGCTCTTAGACTTTTGGGTCCCTTATATATAATGACCATACAACTAATACAGCCTAATTCACAACAAGCACAATCCGTAACAAATAGGGATATATATTTTCATTCATTTGCTATTTGGAGCAGCATTTATTACAACTGTGGTCCTGATGCTGTCTTTAATGAAGAGAATGAGGACATTATGTGTATAGTATATTACAGCTCACAAGCACTTCATCATACATGGTTTAGCTTCAACTTCCTTCTGACAGCACTGCTTATTTTTCTATGCGACAATAAAGTAGAGGTTTGTCATTTGCATTTGCATCCAATTAGAATAATATCATTCCTAAATGTAGCAAAAATAAGCAAGTGACACTCCGTCATGATTGTGAGAAATATGAAAATCAAGATCATGAGTGTGTATAAATTTAGCAAAAGCCCATCGGGTTGTTCTAATGACAGACAGCGGTGTCTAGGACTGATATTGCACTGCTGGGTTTGGCATACAGTACTCTCTATGAGTTGTTCCTCCCAGCATCAGAGCACCATCATTCAAGTTTGCACAACTGGCTCTCCTGTCTGAGGTTATATGACTCAAAATAGTCACCTGTATCATTCAGTAGATTTATGATGAGTTCGGTGATAATGTGGTGTGATTCAACCATCAGACTCTACTTTAGAGATAACTATGGCTAGCTCAACCCTCTCATCTGGTAGCGCTTCAAAGACAACGTCTGGTTAAGTAGGTGCTTCACAGGTGATATTATGTGGCCAGACCTGGCTGTGAGGCTCCCCAAGGCAGTGTGTGATTTAGTGTTTTTGTTCTGTTCCTGCCCCCGACATACCTGCGTTATGTAGTCAGCGGGTGTCCCTATAGTCCCTGCTTACCTGATACAGGTGATCTAGGAACGAGAACAGGTTTGAATTTGGAGTAAAAACAGAACTCTGAACCTGTATCAGAGTAAAGACTCTCAGGCTGTTGGATTGAGACAAATTAGGAACATCTGTTTCAGAAACTGAATTGTTCATTTATAATAGAGCTGCACTGATGGAATGAAGAAAAATCTCTGTCTAGACATCTCACAGACAACTCAGAAATCCACACGCACCAGATGAGAAGAGAAGAAAGAACAGAATTAAGTGTTCCATAAAAAAACAAAGTAACACAAATAGTCCTTGTCCTTTTATCTTTCTTTTTCATAAAACCAAAAGAAAGGGAGCTTACCTTTGTGAAAGTCTTTCCCTGCCTTTGTTTTCCTCAAGATGTAGTTTCTTGTCGGTCTCCTTCTCTTCCTGTATGAGAATGTGGTGTGGCTTGACTAAAGGAGGTGGGAGTGAGAGAGAGAGAGAGAGAGAGAGAGAGAATAAGAAAGAAAATGAAAAAGTGGTTGAGCGAGCAGAAGAATCGAAAGCAGAGGAGGAGAAACACGAAACCACCAATGACCCTCAAACAATCAATCCCCCCTCTCCTTCTTTCTTTCCCGCTATTTTTCCTCTTCCAGTCTACAGATTCCTTGCAGGCTCCAAGAGTATGGACAGACAGATGTGTTTCAGTCTAGATTTCGAGGAAAACAAGGAAATTCGATGAATGGGAAACACATAGCTGTAAAAAAAATAATAAATAAAATGCGGGTAAAAATATGACCCGTGAAACGAGTTTCCTTTTTTAAAATGCACGGGAAATTGCAAGCAGGATTGCAGTGCTTTTTTTAATTATTATTCTGACCTCAAGTTCTTTCTAAGTAAGCAGAGAGAAACTACCCAACGCTGAAAGCTGACTAATAGATATAGAGAGAGAGATGGGGAAGAGAGATGGACCAGGAGTGAGAGGGAGCAAAAGGGACAGAGAGAGTAAGAAAGACAGTCTAATACAGGTGGATGGAAGCAAGTGTTACTTAAGTCTATGGGAAAGTTATGTGATATTGTGATATGGCACAACAGATAAGAGTTAAAGCATGGTTACGTGTAATTTTTTCTCGGCATGCTGAGACATGAATTTGCAATCACAAACAAATTCTACGAAAAACACACCCAGGTTGTTTTCTATGCAAGTGATAGATTAGAAAATTAGGCTGGAATTCATTTACACAATCATCCTGGTCATCTGAATATGCCAGTGGATAAAGCAACCTCATTGGGATATTTTATATTGAAAGTAAAGTACACACACACACCTAATATACATAATGCACAAACATTTAAGAGTATATATGCAATAGAAGCCAATAGTTGCCAGTATTGATTTTATGGAGCATTCATGTTTGTGTGTGTGATTACTAGTGAACACTGAAAAAAAACCCGAGGGCAGGCTTCTGCATTTGTTTAGACGTCTAGGCTTGCGGGGACAAAGGTTAAGCATTGTCAGACCACCTTGTACCAACTTTGTGCCACTGCAGGAAGCAGGACACACACTCATTGCAGCCATACAGATGTGCAGATCTATTTCATACCACACCGGCTCATAGTAAAAAAAACAAAAAAAGTGGTCAGAGGATGTTTTATTCAACGTTTTTATTAATTTATGCAATGATCTTGTATGAAAACTGTGAAAATGTTTTGAGTTTGTGGCAGGGGAAGCATTTCCTAGGATATCAATATAAAACTGCTACTACTACACGTTCCTGCATTCTAGTTCATATGAATTTCCCACAAATGCATAGTATACTGTACATGTTTGAGGAACTGGTACTCTTTTAATGCTGCTACAATATAAATTAAGCTGCACAGCTGTCATGGTCTTAAATAATTCATTATGGTTTAAACATTTAATGTGAAATATGTAGTGCATTTTTTTTTCTTTATCCGTGCAAGGTATTTGCTTATCCGTCTCTTTCTCTGTCTCTCATCCTCTCTCTGCTACCTGATTCTGCTAGGCGAGCAGACCACCATAAATGTGAACACAAAGGCATCTTTCTTCAGCCAGCAGGCGGTCGGGTCTCCTCTGCCCCACAGTGTTGATATAATGCTACAGCTCAAGAGATACACACCTCAGGGAAAAGGAGAGGTACAGACACACGGACAGACATGCTGAGGGACAAAAAACAGTGCTGGCACATAACCGGTTAAGAAAAAAAAGGTGAAATTAAAATTTGCAGTAATAAAACAAACCATCCTAAACTAGCACTAACTAGTATAACCCAGATTAGTTCAGCATGCAAATATAAACTATTTAAAGTTTTAAGAGACAGAGGGAGAAAGAGAAGACAGACAGCATGAGAGAGAAGGAGACCTGAGAGTGATGGAGGCAGAGTGAGAAGTCGATAGACAAAATTTGAAAAAAGGCAGAGAATAAGAGAGACAGAGTGATAAAGTGACAGGGACAGCAAGACAGGGAGAAAGAGAGACAATGCTAGTGGGGGGGAAAGCAAGACAGACAGGGAATTTGTGTGTATAAGATAGAAAGAGAAAGATAGACAAAGAGTAAGAGAGACAAACAGAGAGAGATGGGAAAGAGAGAGTAAGAAAGAAAGACAGGAAGGAGAGCCAGTCAGAGACAGATCGAGATAAAGATAGACAGTTTTTTCTAAGAGACAGAGACAGACAGGAAGACGAAACAGGCAGAGAGAGAGAGAATAAGAACCAGAGATGGACAGAGTGAGAGGAAGAAAAAGAGACGGATATGGTGCGGGAGAGACAGACAGAAAGAATGTCATACAGAGACATAGGAAGAAAGAGTGACAGACGCTGAGAGATAGAGACAGAAGAAGAGAGACAGTATTTGTGAGGGACAGACAGAGAGAGCAAGTGATACACAGACAGTGTTAAAAAGATTTTTTTGGAGAAAGACAGGGAGGAAATGAGTAAACAAATGTTGAGAGAGACAACACGTGAGAGAAAGAGAGAAAAAGATAGACAGTGAGAGAGAAAGACAAGAGGAGACATGGTATTTATTAGAGAAAGAAAAAGATGGCAAGAAAGAGCTAGACATAAAAAGAGACATAGGAGGGTATAGAAAAAGTAAGAAAGAGACAGACATCGATTGCGAGAGACAGAGTGCGATTGTGCGTGAGACAGTGTCCTGCCACCTTGTGTCACCCCAAACTGTTCCACAGAGAGTTTGACAAGTAAACTGATCTGCGAAACACTTCGCTGATTATTAACCAGAACATGTCCAGAGACACAAGAACTCACGGCACTACGCTTGAACACGAGCAGCGTGGAAACACAAATCATTTCCTAGCAGCTTAAGCAAACACAGCCCCTGTCATTTCAACACACCATGCTGTGGTCCAGAGAGCCATCGAGGGCTAATAATTGTCCTGTAGCTATGTGAAACATTGAAAAGCTAACACAAGTGCAAACTATGTCTCATTATTCTTAAGAGCCCTGACATGGCAACGAGTGGCAGCCTTAAAGGATTTGAACTGCCCCATATGCTGCGTCGAGCTTAAGGAGGAGAAGTCGAATTCCTTTCTCGTTATTTAAATAACAACCCAAGGCAGTAGTGATAGCCTGGACGCTAACAGTGTCACGCAGGAGATGGAGGGGATTTAGGGTAAAGCAGCGGCTGCATGTCTGGGAGGCCACTGAACCTGAGCAAAGGATTACTCTAAATCCGCTGATTAGACAAAGCCACATTATCTGCTTGACTACAGATTTACCTCCATTTCAGGTATGTCTTAATGCGCAGCAGAATGTATTCTGTTTGTCCGGGAAAAAAACTAAAGAAAGGAAAAGAAATAGCTACATACACTTTGCAAATTTTACAAGTTTTTAGTCTGTTATAAACCATGACATCTTAAAATAATAACGGTAATAATAAAGCTTCTTTGTGAAATACCGCATGCTAAACATCTAAATTAGCTTTCATGGATTATGGAAGTCAGGCTTGGAAAGAAGGAACTCGACTGGAATTCAGTTCAAAGATGTAACTGCAGACACATGTTCACCTTGTATGGTCTCATGTACCAGGCAGAGTGGGTCAAAAGGTTTTGCTTTTTTAAAATTATTATTAAGTGTTTTTTATCCTGTACCCCCATTATTAAAATTAAAAACATGCAGTAATCACAAATTTATGTAACTTATATAACCACAAAAAGAAGTGTCTGAAAGCAAAAACTACCTTTATTTCTCTTTATAATCCACTGCTACACTAATACACTTATCCCAGTGTTTCACTAGCGCTTAGATACCATCAAAGTAGAAACTTTTCTCAGTATGCCGGAGCCATAATCAGACTGCATGCTTCACACCTGAAACGCTGGCCTCCCAGGAACTCCTTGACATGTGGAAATGGCTTGGAATGAGGTCAAGACTGTATGGCATATGGCATATGGATATGGCAATAACTCCCAGACGAGCTCCTGTCATGTGCAAGTAGTGTTGGTGAATGATTGTGTATAAAGTTCCAACTGAGAGATCCATCTTTTCTGCAAGTTTGCACTATTTAAATATTTTACTGTAGCTACGAGCACTATCTCAGCACTGTATCTTCTGTAAATGTCAGTTTCCACCTTCATTGATGCGAAATGTCATCACAAGTTCTGGTTTGACTTGAACACTCTTCGTATTTACATCATATTAGACTATTAGACTAGTTTAATTTGCTTTCTTTACATTTATACATATTCTAATATTGAAAAATATTCCCTTGTTTTAAATAATATAAGTCTTTTGACTAAGATTGGATACAGCCTTATACACATAGGCATGTCAGAGTAGGTTCATGTACTGTAGATTTGATGACCTTTGTGGTTTAAACTCAAAGTAGTGCGGTTTTGTGGTGTGATTTTAATTATCATATGAGTGTAAACAAAAAATTTGATTTATTTCTCTTATACTACATCATTTTGCGATTAACAGGGAAAAAAGCTATTTCTTTGGCCTGCATTTTGTATTCTGTTGTTTGATTGTTGAAAAACTCTGTCTCTTTTGAAAGATTTAGAGATAGGGATACAGATTCTGTTCAGAAATGTTTCAGGTGCTGTACGCTGGGTTTTCTGTCTCAATAATGCAGACACAATCAAACCGGCAAACGTTTTCCTTGTTCACAATGTAAAAATTCTTGCTCTTCTGTAGCTTTATATGATGTTCTTACTGTAACAAATTATAACACTGCTGTTACTGGCTCATGTATACATTTTTTCCTGCCACATGATATACAGTACTTGTGGTTAAAACACATGCAGTACATCGAAAGGCAGTATTTTTTATCTGTCAGCTTGTGTAAAGTTGGATCTCCTAGACAAACATGGAGATACAGTACCAGTCTGCAGTCAACTGTACAGGAGTACTCACATCCTGCACTACCACTGGAACTTAAGTAAACCTGAGGCAAATTAAATCTGCTATAGGATGAAGGAAAACTGTGAAGTTCATTTATCTGAGCCTGTACTGTAAGTTCCGCCAGTAACACAGAGTCGATCTGAGTGTCAAGGCCAACGTTTGTTCTCCCCCTCATGAGCATCATGAAGGGAGGTGTAACATGAAATAGTGAGATACATGGATTATTACAGATGAATCATGCACATCAAGGACACAGGATAGCAAGAAGAAAATTTGGTTTTGTTTCTTTTTAATCTAACAGTAAAATATCCGTAGGCTGGAAAACTAAGCATAAGCAAATAATGTAAAATACCACATTTTAGACAGAAAAAATTATTGCATGCGTGGAAAAAAAAAAGCAGGTGCAACCTTAGAAGGACTGTGGGTGAGTCTGTAGCATGGTCAGTAAATATAAGCAGGTAATTTCCTTATAAAACTGCACAAATTGTACCTGAGACTATATTTTAAGCAAAAAGTCATCACTCCAATTATTGACTTTTTTTAAAAAGACATAATAGCTCTACAACAGTTAATCGCACAAGACTTTTACACAGTACAGTTTACAGGGTACATCCTGGACAGGACACCCACACACACCCCACACACAATTTGGGAATGCCAATTAACCTAATCTGCATGTCTGTGAACTGTGGTAGGAAAGTGGAGTACCTGGAGGAAACTCAACACAGGGAGAACATGCAGAACAGAAAAGGTGAGAATCAAACACTCCGACCTGAAGGTGTGAGACCACATGATGCCACCCTATATTATATTATATTATATTATATTATATTATATTGTATTATATTATATGTATGAACCTATATCACATTTTATAGAACTATAACATATTTACAGTACATATATAGTCTACTCTTATTTACTTACCCCCCTTATCTGCAGGGTTCAAAGCAGGTGGTACAGCAGCAGTAAATAGCAAGCCACGTGGAATTGGCATGTGATAAAACAGTAGTACTACAGATACCACGGGACCTTGTACTCACTGCACTACAGCAGGGTAGATCTCGAACAAGAGTTAACGAACCATGAACAATCACTGCATACCAGTTAAATATTACCAAGATATTAAACTATAAGCTTCTTCGTTTCTATTTACTTAACAATAACACATATTAACACAGCTAGTTCTTGTTTTTCCCTCCATTCTGTCCGGATTTAATCTCCTGCCAGATTTCCCCTATGAGCTATCAACAGGATAGGGTGAAGACTGACACATGCTTCCTTTAAGACATGAAGCCAGTTAGCCACATGCAACCAAGATGCACCACAGAGTGGCGCAACACAGGGAGGAAGAAAAGCGCCATCCGCCATCTAACAAAGGCATGACCTCACAGATGCCCTAATAGCCTGGTAAACAATATGCCATCCCACCATTTCAGACAGCAGGGTCAATTTTGCTCCCTCAGGTCGTAGTCATAGAGGGCATTTGCACTGTCAGGCTTGAGTCTGACCCACATTCAGCATGTTTATGTCATGTTTATTAGCAGCAGCATCATTACCATATCAGTCATTCATCAGAACTGGGACAAAACGTGTTTTTAATTTGGAAAAACAACACTTTATTACTTATAAAAACTTTAAATATATTGTTGAACAGTGAGGTATTGTTGAACAACCTCCTGTTGTTACAACCTGTAACATTTTTGTACAAATGACAACCATTTCAGTGCATTACAGTATTTTTGTCAACACCGTCAGACATTTTTTTTTTTATTTTTTTTATTAAATTATATTTATTTTCTTGAAAACATAGGTTTTGGCTAATCAGTAATTTTTTTGTAATATGCAGCAGCTTTTAACAGCATTTAATAGAATAAAAACTGGCTTCCTCTAAGTTATTATGAAAGATCCATTCTTGCTTTTTAACTAAAAACAGTATAGTAATCCTATTAATAACATCTTCCTCAATGTTAAGAAATTTAATATTACATTAGAAATGCATTATTGTTGGAACAATTTACAAAAAGAATACATACCAAATATCCCTACCTGACGGTGTTGACACACATCTGACATCTATATATAAAAACAGAAGTTCTGTTTGTTTGATTGGAAAGTGTTTACACAGGTAGTAACCTACTGTACAATTAGTAGCTTTCGTGTCATACTATTGGCGTGTCACAGGCATACATCACCGACTGTACGGTAGCCAGCGTCATCAACTTTTAAGCTCAGGACTACTGAAACCTTGGATTAGACCAGAGAGCATCTACAGCGACAGCATATACGACAGGCAGGCGTAAGGGCTGCTGAAATACTGGAGTAGCGTGAGGAGCGGCAGCGAGTTGATTGCACACTCCATTTGCAGGTAATGGTAGCATGCAGGTGTTAGAACCTGCACACAGTGGTCAGGATCTGCATGCGGGCGGAGCCACGGATAAACCTCACGTACACGGGCGGAGCCGCAAGTAACCTTTAGATCTTTGAAAAATATCAAAGGTTTTTTGATACAAAACTATTCAAATTTGTGCAGCGTTTAACACTTTAAAATCAATTTTCACATCTTCGAAACATTTTTAATGTACACAAGTTTTAGCATCGAAATCTTGTCAAATCCAGTTTTCAGATTTTTAAAATCACTAAATTGTGATTTTGGCGGTACAGTGGCTTAGTGGTTAGCACTGTCGTCTTGCACCTCCATGGAGCTTGCATGATTGTTGGGTTTCCTATAGGTACACTGGTTTTCTCCCACGGTCCAAAGACTGGGCTAACTGGCGTTCCCAAATTGCATATAATGTGTAAATGAGTGTGTATGTGGGTGTGCCCTTTTAAAGCAATGAACCATGCTATAAACAAAACAGTACATTAATTTTAACAGGAAATTAACAAAAACTAATGTTTCGCTGAAGAAAATGTAAAAAGTAATTAATTTATTTTCCTAAAAATTACCCCAAATGAAATATAAATTAAGAGTGGCGGTGTTGACATATTATGGCCGTGACCACTGCAGTATCATGCAGTATTATTTTTATATATACTGCTGTATACAAAAAACAACAATAAAAATCCTTAGAACCAGAGCAATTGAACATGTTATAGAACACACAGGGAGTCTTATGAAGGGGTCCTTGGAGTTTTGGTTGACCACAAGATTGCTTTTTTTTTATTTTTATTTTTATGTCTGACGGTGTTGACAGAAGTTCAATAAATAAACAATTTTTTAACAGCCAATAATTAATTAACATGTACTTATTTTACTTGGCACACAATAAGCGAGTTTTATATAGATTTTAATTTTTTTTTAGCTATTTGAAAATAGCTTTATTATCTCATGATATTTGTGCAATGATATCTCTTTTTTCCCCCTAACTGTGCAGTATTATATTACCTAGTGCAATTTAATATGATTGAAAGTGTAAATGCTGTAACTTAAAAAATTTCCCTACTGTGGGACAAATAAAAGTATATCTTATCTTATCTTAGTGGGGACACTTTATCAAATAAAATAAAAATAATTTTAAGTAGGGTTGAAAAAAGTATTTTGTTATGCTGAGTTGATTCAGCTTATGAAATTGATCATAATCAAAATATAAATTATTTTACAAGAAATGTTTTAAAGAAAAACACAATATTATATGCTAGACATGTTTTGTCCCAGTTCTTAAGAATGACTGATATATATATATATATATATATATATATATATATATATATATATATATATAAAA
>JAQMYL010000016.1:14197349-14229231 GCA_030014365.1 Clarias pachynema | reverse complement strand
CCAACAATGGACTGTTCTCTCTGTTGCGGTCAGGAAAGCGCTTCCGCTCCCTGAAGGCCAACACAGAGAGACTGAGGTGTATGTGACAAATAAAATTTTAATTTGAATTTGCTTCAGGCATTCACATGCTACACCGTATTATTGTCCTTAAAACTGTGTAAAACAGAAAAAAATGCAATACCAAACAAAAAAAAAACCTATGTTTCTTTTTTTTGTTTTTCTTTTTATTAATGTCTACATTATTGTTCTATCTATGGTTGACCAGAGGAAACCCTATATTTTAGGTTACTATTATTATTATTATTACATTGTATTGTTATTGTGTCTAAAATTCAATAATGATGCATAAATTGTATTCAGGAAAATTGAAATTCCATTTATTTTTCTTCCTTCCGAAAGGACTCTTCCTGGACACCAGAATAGACTAAATATTGGGCAAAGCCACAAATAAAAATCAATGTGCCAGAAATACAGCTATAAAAAGCAATGCCTGCTGACTCAAAGGAACATGTTCTTGAACAGACAGCCAATATTTTCATAACACCCATGGAACTGGATGAAGGTGGGGGGAAAAACACACACATTCTGGAGAATGGCAAGTTAAATTCTTAACATGGTTGCACTGTACTTCTAAATGGCAGAAAATAAAGGAACATGCAACAGATATTTCTACCACTTTTCTGCCTAAGTTTAATATAGCATTTAAACAGCAATAAAAATTTGAAATCTATTTGTGGCCATGCTTTTTTTTTTTTTTTCTTGATGCATTAATCCTTCTTTTCCCAGTGTCTTGGATTGACCTGGAAGAGGATTTGGATTAGCTGATAGATAAGGGAGGCACTAGGGAGCAAAGCCAGGGTCAATTATCTGTTCTCACTCTTTCCCCGACACATCATATTACTCTGCTTACTTAAAATACTCAGCCTTAGCAATGTCATTATAATGTCCACTAATCATGAGTCTAGGGACCAGACTGATTTGAAAGCAACATTAAAATCCACTATTATACCACTGTATAGGAATTATATTAGGTCTTATGTAATCAGCCTCCATGCCTGTCTGTTTTACCTGGCTTTTACAGTTTAATTTATTTTCTTTGGCTTCATGATGAATGCCAGAGTCTTGATTTCTGGCACTTTTGTAGCTAGTATAGACAGGAAGAGCTTCAGGGATAACATTTAAAATCTGCACATGTGCACATTAAGAGCAGCCATAAATTATTTGCTGCCTATAAACCAAGCCATCTATATTGTATGTATACAGCCTTAGGGAAACCAAAGAAATGGGACATTATTTTGACTGCGGCTTTGGGCTTTTTTTTTTTTTTTTCATATTAAGTCTGATTGCTTTGTACTAAAAAAGCAAAAGCAAAAAAAAAAACCTGCTGGTTCACATTAGCAATATTATTCCATACCTGAGCACAATCAGGTATCCACAGGCTCTGATACAATAGGTGGCAGTGTACACCCAGTTCATTTGCAAGCTGCCAATAAACACAAAGAAGAAGAAAAGTAAACAGGAGTTGATCGATGTTTACTGTTTTGTTACAGTTAGCTTTCAAACCTAGTGGCCTAGTACACTATACCGTGCTTGGGACCACTTTTTCAAGCGGAATGGGGCAAAGTAGATTGATTCCGAGTGTGTAAGAAGCCTTAGAAGACACTAGGCACATTTGATCCGTATCATGCCCGGTTACAATTGCTCCTCTCTCCCCACTCCTCCACTGGCCAGTTCCAGCAATATCGCTCAATAACCAAGTACAATTATGCATCTACATTCTCCCATGCAGTAGGTGGCAGTATGCACATAATTGGTCTGCAGTCAGCCAGTAAAGTAAAAAAAGTTTTAAAAAAAAAATATATATATATATATATATATATATATATATATAGTATAAGGAAGTCGACCATCACTTTTCAAGTGGACCCAAGCATGGCGCATTACACAAACGTACCAGTCTTTGGGGTCAAGTGTACTCGGATCCGTGCCTGAGTACCTCATGTGAAAGAACCCTTTGATGCTCCGAATTATTTCTTTCAAACCCACCAAGTGCAGAGGTTGAATGACAACAATGGTAACACATGAGAAGAAGAAAATAATAAGAAGGATACTTTTTCACATGCCTCTTCATTTGGAACCAGTTTCAACCATGAAGTGCTTTAAAACATAGGGGCTGGATAGGAGTAGGAGTATGGGAAGCCTTTCATTACCAGATGGCAGAGAATAGGTCTCTGTGGACTGAATAAGATAATAAGTATACTAAAATAAGTATGCTATTAGCAGGAGAACAAGAGATGACCTCTGTGTTTAGCCTGAAATCTATGCGGTGGCGGTTTTTGGTTGAAAAACTCTGGCTTCTGTTAAATGTGTGAAGTAGGAAATTTTCTGTTCAGGTCCGGGTAAAAACTAAGTGGCCGTGCAAATCTGTGGCCAGCTCAGGGTCCTGCTTACATAATGGGTAAACAAGAAGCATTGCGCAAGTTTAACTAATCATTCACGCCTGACTGCCAAATGTTGCGACACAACGCATTCATTGTATCAACAGGAAATCATGAGTTTCAAATCCACAAATGTGTGAGATGCATGGCATACTCTCTCAATCACAGTGAACTCAGCAGTCGAGTTATGCCTCCCTATGTACTGTAGCATGAGCCTCAACGTGAAAAATGTGGTTGCCCGGCTTCATGTGTCACAGATTTTCACCGTCTTGCACTGGTAACTGTCATATGATAGAGAGGAAAGCTGGTTGATGTTTGGGACATGGCATAGTAACCAAAATCTCCAAAGCATCAAGAGATGATGTTCTACTGAAATCCTGACCTGGATGATGTCATCAACCTGCAACAGTACTAGCGTAAAAGAAAAGATACAGTACCTGGTAATATTTAGGCAGTGTCGATTAAGCAATGTTTAATTCGCGCAAAAATGACAGCTTTAATTTGAACTCCATGCCAAATCATAAATATCCCATAAAGGAAGAAAATAAATGGTGTAGAGAGACACAGCTGAACACAACCATAAATGACGAAGAACTCTATTTTGAAATCTGCCTAATTGGTCCTGAGGGAGAGATACATGTGTACCCTTGAGTCAGGATCACACACACTCTGGGTTGTCAGGCAGCCCATGGGGACTGGAACAGAGCTAAACAGGGCCATTCAGTTGCTAATAGAAGCGAAAACCATGTGGGTACGGATCTCCAAATTTGACAGTATGGACCCAGATCCAGCAGAGATGCAAAATCACGTCTGTTGGCCTGCTGTCAGTGTCCCATTGCATGACAACAGAGCCAAATGCAATAATTAATTGCCTAAAGGAATATGTAGATGGAAAACAATGATCCGGTGATGATGCAGAGCACAAAAACACATTTAATGCATCTGAGAGCTATGAGTGTTATGAAATAATCTAGAGGAAATGTTGACTTAAGATCTGCTACTTTATACTGACAGTCCTAAATAAAAAAGCCATGGATTGTATGGATATCTATGACTTTTGCACTATTGTGGTGTCTTTATTGTAGTTCAGCCTACAAAAGTGAATTTCCATGTAAAGCATGAACTATGTACATGATCATTTCATAAATGATTAACAGCACGTTATTCTGGTGCAACTTGTTAAACAATGGAGTCAGCAGTGCCAGTGTGCATCTGCTTCCGTCTCAATGTACATGTCACTGTGCCGATTTTGTGTGCTTTTTAAGCAAACAGCACAGTCAAACAGTTGTTCTTCCACAACAGAATACTCAATGGCTCACTGTCAGTAAGCAAGCAAGCTTTTAGTCAGTACCATAAAACACCAGCACAACCTCGATCAGGATACATTTAAGAGTGATTTGGTTGCAGATTGCCTTAAATATTAATGCGCCTGTCAAAAATCATTTCCCACTTGAATAGCCGGTCACAGCGGGTGATGCCAGGGTACTCATGCCAACATGCTGTTGTTGGCAAGACAGATACCCGATCATGGATACGTTCAAAGTTCAAAGGTTCTGATATGGAAACAAAAAACAAAAATGTGATAAATTAAGGTTCTAAGTGAGCAAGTGAGTCAAAAAAAAAAAAAAAGTGGATCTGAGTCCAAGCAGGTAGTAATTTTTATCACAATGATGTCGATGGAACACAAGCCAAAAAGCACAGCAGAGGAGGCAAAAGGGTTAATTTGTTTAAATCGATCCCCTGTAGACTTGGCACATCGACACTCCAAACAACCCAGACTGCTTTTACAGGAAGTCTTTTTTTTTTTTTTTTAGCTCTGGTGCTTGTTCATCCAATACAAAATAAATAATGAATAGATGACAGAACAGGCACTTAGGTACAAGGAAGCTGGAACACGGTACAACAAAGGGCATCAAGGAAAAGTAATATGACCTCAACCGTCCCCTCCCCTCATTACTTCTTTTTATGTCTCAGTTCCTCCCCCTGCCTCCACACACTCTCTTTCATTCCCCTCCTTTGTCTTTCCATCAGAGACCATGTCCCTAGGCACCTCTGCCAGAGCTGATTTGATGGGTTCCTGTGGTAGAGGTGCTCTTAAGGTTAACACTTTAATCTCCTGCCACTTTTTGTCCATCGGCAAGGCCGAATGAGGCGGCGAATATGGTTCTTCCTATTTATAAACTTTTATAAATTAGTAAAGCACTAATAAATGAACATGGAATATGGTGCATGTCATAAAGTTTATAAATAACATATGTCTTATGGCACCTGAGACAAATATTTTGCCTGATAGACAAAAAAAAAACTCCTTATTGACTTTTGGTACATAGTTATGTTTGTCACAGTGGTGCAATACAAGTCAGTGCTGTAATGTAAATAGTGCATGCTAATTGTTCCAAGCCTGTGTAACCAAAACCTGAGACTTGTCAATCATGCTTAAGCTTGCCCAGTGAGCTAACTAACAAGTCTATGATTCAACCAGCCCTGTTGTATTCACTCCGTACCATACAAACCTGACCTTATTTTTTTTTCAAGCATGCCAATGCTTATATAATACAGATAATTAACCTGATGTCACTTTGCATGACAACAAACAGTGTGATGTTACTCATCAGGCAACCTCGTCAGTTGAGAATGTTTTAATGATGCACATATGCCGAGTGGGAACACGCAGAACATAAAACGGGGATTATTTCGCCAGGGTTTTGCTGAGACAAGGATCCCCTCCCGCCAGATATTAAATTTCTGAACCTTAATAACGTTCCGGGTTTTATGTTACACTATAAGACATTATTATGTGCTCAGCTCCTGCATTGTCTTTCAGGTTGCATTATCGTCCTGGAGACTTGATATTCAATCGCGCTGTATTCATAAAAGGCATAGGTGTTGAAATTACTTTAAAGCTGATTTTTTTTTTTTTTTTGCTCCAGATAAAGAGGCCCGGATGCATGAATAGCATGAGGGCAAGTATGAGTGGGTGGATTGAGATTTGATTGTTCAATTAAGCATCCTAATAACTGCACCTTGTCTGCCACAGACACCTATCACATGCCTCTATATTCGAATTCACACACTGCGAATTCAAACACACACACACACTCTCTCTTTTCTTGTGCATTTGCGTTGTAATTCTAACCTTAACATCTGTATGCAAAAATTAACTCTAAAAGTTTGTTCAGTTATTTTGTCATTATAAAGGAGCCTAAACAAATTTCTCCATTAATGAATAGTTAATGACAATGTAAGCACATACTTGCACAACATGTGCAAAAGTAGGGAATCCATACTGCCTTGATTGTGTCATTGTCTTCCCAGTATATGCATCACACTCCTTTCCATTTTAGTGTGCTGGATTGTTCATGGTGTTGACATTGGCATGATGCAAAACATGGCAGGGTTAGAAAACACCGCAGTCTATCGAAACCCACATAAAATAGACATAGAACAAGAGAGGGAGACAGGTGGTGGCACTCTGGGGTTCAACATTTGGTGACACGGTATATGCAATGAGCAACGAACACCACCCAAACATGAACGTTTCTATCAGTCCAGGATAAGGTTTCATGCTCTATTGTATAATACGCATGGCTAGAATTGTGCTACAATAGCACCGTAATCAATTATTGCTCTGAACCCGTTAAACAGCTGTCCACATGAATGGAGAATGGATGAGTGCACGGATGTCGGAACGGGATCAGTGTGTTGACAACACATGGAGCTCCCAGCATGGCCATTTCAGAGCAGCTTATCCCCCCCACCAAACACACACACACACACACACACACACACACTTATAATGCTATTGTTGTAGGCTATATCCACTGACATATATTACTATAGCTATATACTGATACTGTACGCCTATGGCTCTTTTTGTTTTTCAGCACTTTCCAAGGCATGCCAAATGTCCCCGAAATGTCAAAATTGTCCTGAAATCCTATAATCATGGAAACAGCTGGTCCCCATAAAGAACCAAATACATCGTGTGTCTCTCACACACATAACCGAACCTGTTTAATACCCAAGCACAAAACCACATCAACACCACTGACAGCCATTAATGCATACTCACCAGCCACCTGCTCCAAGCTCTCCTCTCCGGCTCCGATTACCCGTCTCCAATATGTCCACAAGATATAAAATCAGCCTTGACGAAATGAGGAGATGATGGCAGTCTGGCAGAGACTGTTCATAGGAGGGTCAGATGAAGGAATAAGAGAAGGCTTAGCTGGAGAAAGCAACAGCCATTCATTAGGCAGCTACAACAGAGCCAGTGCTGGTGGGTGTGAGGCTTTGGGATGCTGTACAGCAACATGCATCCTCGTCTCGCAAAGGGATAAAAGGAAGGAGGGGCGATGCAGGGAGGGAGGGAGGGGTGGAGTGATCGAGCATATTCACTGCAAATCCCGGGAAGTCACATGACCCTGTCTGAGCTCTCCATCAGGAGGGAGGAAGAGAAGGAAAGGCAGCAAGGAATCTCAGTGCTAATGAACGAAGTGTGCAGTGGTGGGTGGCATCATCACAGCTGCAGGTCTATGCTAAAGACAGAAAGAGCTGGAATGTCCTGCAGGTCTGCTCACAGCCTCAAGCTATCTAATAGCAGCAATGAATTTCTGGATTAACCCCCAGCTTCATGTTCGAAACAGAGACAAATAAAGAAAAAAGCAGACAACATTTTCTACTGAATATATTTCAGCATAATATTTTGATGTCTTTAGTGATTCTGGTACTTATTTGTTGGTTGATATTGTATGTTAAATTTTTGTGTGAGAAGTGATCTGCTGTGTGCTGTGCAGACATCATTGGGAACATTATGCATTTAATAGGGGAAAAAATAGTGATCTCCAATCTAATGGATACTTTCTAGGATCATATTTTTTTTCAGCAATGTTCAATATGATATTAAATGGAGAAAAATGCCGCAATCAAAGTTCCAAAATTGCAGTGCACTATGGCAGGGACTGATGATGAGAACAATGGCACTGACTGTGTTATTAGAATGAAAATGAGGAGGTGATAAAACTGGACAGAGTACAGTATTAAAGTTTATGATGCATTCATGCCAATTTCAGCAGGCTCACAAACACATTGTACATTAAAGTAGGAAAAAATAATGCACTAAACCGCGTATCCTGTACAGGATCGCGGGAAGCGTTGAGTCTATCCCAGGGGAATTAGGCACTAGGCAGGGCACACCCTGGACAGATTGCCAATCCATGGCAGTGCACAAGCACACTCGCTCACATATGACGGATAATTTGAAAACACCAATTAGCCTAATTTGTATGTAATTGGAGTGTGGTAGGAAACCAGAGTACCCGTAGGAAACCCACCAAGCACTGGGAGAACATGCAAACTCCATGCACACAGACCCGAAGGCGGGACTCAAATCCCCGAACTTGGAGGCGTGAGGCCACAGCACCAACCACTATGCCCCCATACTGCACATTTCGAAATTCATTACAAAATAAGATTACATGTTAATTAAATTCAAATCAAATTCAAATTTTATTTGTCACATACACAGTCATATACAGTATGATATGCAGTGAAACACTTAAACGACTACCCGTGACCTTCAAATAAAAGACTATTAACAAATAAATATGAAAAAGAAAATAGAAGGTAAATTTAACTAAGCTGAATAAAATAACTGTACAGTACAAAATATACAATATATGAAAAATATATGAAAAATATAGAAAAATAAGAAAAACAGCTGTACAATATAGAAATATAGAATTTGTGGATTTTTTTGTGTATGAATAAAGTTGAATATAAATAGAAATGTCCAGGGGTTGTGCAAATGTGCCTGAAAGTGTCATGATTGACATATTTAAAGTGACTATGTGCATCAGGGAAACAGAATGTCCCGGGGTGTGCATATATGCCTGAAAGTGACATATTTAAAGTGACTTATGTTAGAGTAAATTACTAATGTCCACAAATGTGCAGGTGTGCAGTGGCCACTAGTGTCAATGAATGTTCCAGAGTGAGTGCAAAAACCATATATATGTGGATGTGCAAAATGGATCAGTACTGTGTGGTGTACTGATTAAAAGATTGTATCGCCTGCGGGAAGATTTTTACAAAGATAATAATTACAAAGATCGATATCTGAGGAGGGATTTTTAAGGGCTTTAACATTTCTAAAGATACTGTATGTGGAGCAGGCCTGCAGACTCTGCATTTGCACTAAACATTAGTTGGCTTTAAAGTTGTTTATAGGTCAACTGGTTACTGAAGTGAATTGCACAAATGTGGTCACTGGTTTTAGGTAGACCAGAAGCTTACAGTGCTGTGTTCAGTACAGCCGTGGCCAAATGTTTTGAGAATGACAGAAATATAACTTTTCACAAAGTCTGTTGCTTCAGTGTTTTTAGATCCTTTTGTCAGGTGTTACTATGGTGTTTTTGAGAATTACATTAAGTTTATGCAAAGAGATCTCTGCAATTTGCCCTGGTATGCTGCCAATCAACTTCTGGGTCACATCCTGACTGATGGCAGCACATTTTTGCATAATCAATGTTTGTGTGTTTTTGTTTGTCCACCTGCTTCTTAAGGAGTGACCATAAATTCTCAGTGGGATGAAGGTCTGGGAGTCTCCTGGCCATGGATGCAAAATTTCAATGTTTTGTTCCCTGAGCCACTTAATTATCATTTTTGCCTTTTCGCAAGGTGCGCCATCATGCTGGAAAAGACATTGTTCATCATCAAACTGTTCTTGGATGGTTAGGATTTTTTTTCCCTTCTGTTATACAGTTGCACTTTTGACCTCGGAGCGCACAGGTTTATGAGTGTTTGTTTATTGTCACTCTTTCTCGTTTCACCAAATGAGGTTGGGCTCCATATTGAGTCTGGTTTAGTAGGAACAAACTGATAAAGCCATAAAGTCCTGCTTTGTGCACATGTCCAATGTTAATTTAATTGAATTGAATAGCAAACCTGACAGCCCGTTTAAATTACAAAATACACTGCTTAGTCAAAGAAGTCGCCATTTCAGTAGGGTCAAATTATTGGGCTGCATCAAACAAACTCTTCAACAGAAAAAAATAAATAAATAAATAATCATAAATGGAGATCTCTTAAACACTTGGTGAAGTTGAATGGTTAAAAAAAATGTGTGCAGGTATTTTCTCCATTCTCTTTCTTTTTAACTCAGTCGGCTGTGTAATGATGCCTAACCTAGTGACCCAGTACACCTTGCAGACGTTTTCTTTTATCATCTTTAAAATATTCCACTCTTTATTTATTTTATTTATTTATTTCGAAGATTGTACTTTTATATAAATTGTTTTAAGTAAATTAATATTATAATCATCACTTAAACATTTCTCTATTTAAATTATTATATATCTACTGTGATTATTTCCTGTAAAATATAGGCTAAATGTTGGGTCATATCGTGATCATCTAATTTATTTAATCACATAAAATCCCCATATTAACTGAATCGTATAAGTATCTCAGCCGTTTTTGTGAGCATAACAAGATATGTTTGACTCTCTGTTTGAAAGAAATGCGGCTGCTCTGATTGGTTGTTGTACTCACTCCACCCTGGTGGGCGGGGAAAGTTACGTTATCTCGCTTGAGACGGATATTCATTGGTTAAAACCAACGCAGTACCCGGAAGTCGTCTGAGACCGCGGAACTGAACCTACAGCCAACCAATACTAAAGAATAAAGCACACATAAGAATAAATTTAAGCACACGTACTGTTCTGCGTTTTTAAACATACGCGCCTTCATTCAGGACTGTGAGTTATTGTTATTTACTCCTAACAGACGTCAGTCATTCAGTGAAGAAAAAATGTCCCACACTGCCCTCTGGCGGTGAACTGATCATCCTGGCCATAAAATATATATATATAGTTTTATATTTGTTTTCCTCGAACCAATTCAAGTGAGAAAATTCTTAAAATTTTAAGGATTAAATGCATTTCCCGGTTAAATTTTTATATATAATTTGTTTAAATGTTTATTGTAATTCACAGACAAGCTGTTTGGACATGTCGCTGACAATCGTAATGTAATCACGATGATAAACAAAATGCAATGCCTTCTAGTGGAAGACATGGGTAACTACAGTTTTTACGAAATAAATTCGTGATGAACGTAGTTGCCATTATTGACCACTAGATGGCACGACTGCCTGATATTGTAAATGAGCGTAGTTGTGTAGAACAGCTCAATTCTAGATATGCCAAAAACATGATGAACTGTAATTTAGAGTATTAACATAGTTGATCCACTGTGCTCGTTTCTTTTAGGATTCTGACAAAATACTCCAACTATATTTTATTAGACAGTGGTTAGTGGAAAGGTTTACGTGTGTAAAGCATGTACATTTCCATCCACCATTATATTAATGATGGAAAACATTAACTTCCATGGTATTAAAATTCCTAAAGGTGTTCCTGTAAGAACCGGACAAACAGCTCAGTTTAAATAATAGTTTTATTTGCATGTTAAACTGATTAAGACAAAATCCAGAATATATGCTGAATAACTATACTTCTAAATGTTTTAGAAAAATAAAACAACTCCATGTTAATTATACAGATTAACCCCTATGCTTTGACATCAAGCATATTATTTCTATAGATCATCATGCATTTAGCTCCCTGCACTTCTTTTTTAGTCATACACATAAATCCGGCCACTTGGTCACAGCTGCCACAAGTTCAAACTACAAAGACACAACCTCTCGATTAAGACACGATACACACCACAGTGATTCTCAAAGCACTAGAAAGTCAAGCTGGTTTAGGAGAAAATGAAAGCCAGGGCTGTACGTTTACACAGGACCATGCAAATATGGAGCGTGAAGAGCCGCCAGCCTTTAGATGCAGGAACACATACTGCCTTGGGCATTGCTGAACTCTATAAATACTGTGTTCACGTGGCGATTAATTTAGGTTAATCATCCACGTTACTCCACCATGCTGTGTGATCAAACATTGAGCTTCCAACTAAGTGATCTGTACACAACTCAAGTGCTATCTTTGGCTTGAAGGTTAATTAATTAGTGTACAGGTTTTACAGCTGCATTTAGAAAGTGTGAGACATTTGACCCAGGTTTATTAACGTCCCTTACTCCTGGTATGAAATCAGAGATTTAGTGGGTCTGGAGTGTCACTTTGCAGGGAAGGAACAATTTGAATACATGCTCAATGCACAATACAAAATAAAATTATGTACTTTTCCTTGGCACAAGAGCAAAAAGAAAAAAGAAAACAACATCCTGACCAACTGACAAGTTGTTAAGCACAAATTTACTCCACAGATTTTTGCTTGAATTTTTTTGTTTTTTTTTTACAATGAGAAGAAAAATGCCCAACCATCTAAACACAGCGTTAATAACATCCTTGTAGTACATGAATGCAACAGGTTGTTCTAACACTATAAAGGGCAAGATTTCAACACTGTTGCATTAAAATACTTGAGAGGTTGAATGTAGGACTTTTTTTTAGAAGCAATTTAGAGTTGCAGTTAGTGCATTGGTGGCTTTTTATATCAAACAATACCTGTAGATAAACTTAGTTGGTTTGAAATGCCTTTGAAATGCTTTCTTCAAACTGTGACCTTTTCATTCATAGGCCATTTTGGACGTCATATAACAGAAGTCTTTCTTCCCTTCATTACTTCATTGTGGTGTTCAAGATGCTGCATTACTGAAGCTCTCCACAGAACAATGGTTCTTTACTGTATGACTCAAGTGAAGCGTTGGACCCTAACACACACTGACGAAGCTGCAACACGGGAGTCTTTATGCCTTCAGGGATTTTCCCCCCCTTCCATTTCGTTGCCTCTTCTTCACCCTGAATTAGACCCGATATGTAGTTCTGTCTCGTGCAATCAAAAATAACCACAAAAAGCAAACCATAAAATAAACTAAACTAAAAATAAGTTAATCAGCTAGTAGGGTAGAGTCTCTGTAAGATGTTAAGGCGGAAACTGGGAGACAGGCAGTAACTGATGCTTTCCTCCACTTCCTGAACGCGACGCTGGAAGCGACAGCGGTCTCGGGCGTATTCCTCCCACGGGCCGCGGCGCTCCTCGTCACTGCTGGCGTAGAACTCCTCGACTTCCTCTATGAACGTCACCTGCACCGAAACATACAGTGTTGAGGTTTAACGTTTGTGTAATTCCATGACAGAAACGTCAAACTTTGAACGATCATAACAGTTCATTGTTTTATTATAGACATTTTTTTGCCTACTACAATAATAAAGTTCTGCAATAAACACAACCATATCGAAATACCTATAAAAAGTCTTAGAAAAATGCTGATGAATACATTTGCTGTTAAAACTATTTCCTTAACAAATTTACAGCTTTAAATAGCAGATAAGCGAAATGCCTGAGGTAAACATGACTTTGCCAGCAACAAAATTATCATTAACTACATGATGACATAAAAAATAACTCTTGTATTTAAAAATAGACTTTATATATATTAAAATAATCATGTAATCCAGTACTTTTACAGAGGTGAAATCACTAACGTCACATCAAGAGCTTTACTGAGTTTCAGCTCAGTATTTCATCATGTAGTCCTGCTGTTACACATCTGTGTATATGTTTTAACTTTAAAAGGTGAGAATGAACATATAAATGAACATAAAGCATTATACATGTTGTCCGTTTTTTTTTAAATAAATGTGTGTGGAATGGCTGACATTTTGCTGCATAATGGTGTGGTACAAATAAATCACTTCAGGGTGTCCTATAACAGCATGTCCTTAACCAAATGTGTCACATTTTAAAGGTTATACCTTTCACAGAGTCCAAAATTTTACTAAGGTGTAACATCTGGACTAAAGGCACAAATATTGAACAGACGCGCAGTAAAGCCTTTGACCTGACTCTAATATAACATTTTCTGAACAGGCAAAGTCCCACCCTGTCCAGTTTAGAGGTGAGCCTGTGCTCATGACGGCATCAGATTGCTGTTTGTGTCTGACATATGTGAAACCTGATGCACCCTGCTGCTGTCGCCTCCTGCTGATGTTTCATACACACCAAGATAACGCATGGTTTGAGTTTGTACATATTTTATTTCCACTCACAGAAAGTTATTCTATTTTTCTGACTAGTCTCTCAAACAGAGCTTCACTGTTGCTAAGTAACGTTTCATCTTCCTCTAATATTACCCGATATTAAATCAAAAGGAGAAAGGGGGGGTGAAGGAGGGGGTGGTCTATTAAAGTGGCTGGAACAGTGCATACTTCTACAGTTACAGCTAATGTCTAGGACTAGCTTTGAGTCAGAGACTGAAAATGGGCCAGCGTGATAATGAGTAATGGGCAGAGCACTCACTTGTGCTTCCCTGGAGAGCGTAAAATGGAAGCATTGCATCAGAAAATAGAAAAAAAAAAAAAATGGGATAGCGGTCTGCTTGCACTGCTTTACATCATTTTCACATCACTTCACAGCTGAGCCTTAATGATGATGATCTAAATCCAGGATGTGACTACTGAGGCTGAGGCCAGTAAGAAAAAATCTGGATGTCTGAACTGCCAGACAGTAATTCCATGACAGAAGAATTTGTACTGGATGTCTGGACTGGCTAAACTAGATGGGGTGCCAATTTATCGCAGGGTGCACATGTACACACACACACACACCCACCCACCCAGTTAGCCTACACGGAATGTCCTCGTACTGCAAGAGAAATCCTGCCAACTATATGGAGAACATACAGACCTGAGGAGGGAAGAGAACCCTGCTAAACACACCTCCACCAAGCTACTAGCAAACATCGAATGCGATTTTTTTGACAAATGATACAATAGCGCTTTAAATTTAACTATTAAAATGTTACATTTAGTATGCATACATATTCATTGAGACCAACACCAAATAATTGGACAAATGTTCTCATTAAGAGGAAGATTGCTATAAATAAAATATATTTATTGATTTAACTCAAAAATTGACAAACTACATAAATTCCCAACTTTCCATGTATAACCTGTAATAAATTGCAGCCTTTTGCAATTACATAATTGCACAGGTCCATAGTATGATTTAGATTTTTATGTGATTAGTTAACTGTGCAACACTAAACAAAATCAAAATTCCAGACTAACCTTTTTCAGCCTGACAGCTGCCGCACTTCCGAGGCCATGGACAGTGGGTGTCTCTGAGAATCCGCTGTCCATTCTCTCCTCTGCCTCCTCTTTGCTATAACGCAGAGGCTCGACTGGTTTCCCTTTCTTACAGCGCTGTTTCGCTGGAGGCCGTGTCCTGACTGACGCCTGAAAGTTCATGGGACTGTAGGGATCTGATGAGCAGCTGAAGGAGTTCCAAAGTTTCAGACTCTCAGCTTCATCCATCGACGAACAGGCCTCTTCGCTTGACTCCACGTCGTTCAGGGTTCCTCCCAGAGGTGAAGAAAGAGATGATTGGGAGGAACACAAAAAGGAATCGGGTTCTACTGGGGATCCCACAGGAGACGAGTTCACCACGGATGCACCGAGCTTCTGGGATGTGTGAATTGGGGCGGTGAAGTTGCGAGGGTTATAGGGGTCCCTGGTTTGGCACATGGAATTCCACAGTCTTTCACTCTCTGAGTCCAGTTCATCAGATTCTGAATCCTCCTCATCCTCTTCATCCTCATCATCACTGTCATCTAGGTCCTCAGAGTCAGAATAGTCGTCGCTGTCAAAGCCGTCATCATCGTCGTCATCACTGTCGCCACTGTTGTCATCCATGTCCGACTCGTCGCTGCAGTGGGTGCCCATGATGTAAGCGATCGCCTTGTTCTGACAGTGAGGGATGGACTGAACTGGCACAACCTCAGGTACAACCTCAGGTACAACCTCAAGCTCGTTGTTTTGCTCTTTCTCCTCCTTTTCATCTTCTTTGTTCTCAACCCTCTCAACGCAATGAGTGTTGCCAGCAGATTTGTCCTCCTCTCCTCCGTGCCCATGATCGCCAGCCTGAGAAGCAGCAGAACTCTCATGGCCCAACAATTCACAAACAGCATTCATATTACACTGCCTTGCATTGACACTTTCTTCCTCCAAGCTGGAGTATCCATGGTCCTGATCCGGGGTCAGAACTGCCACCTCACTGCAGGTGGCAGCAGCTCTGGTACCGACCAGATGCTCTTCAATGCTGTGTTCATGAGCTAAAGGGTTTGGGAGGAATTCCAGCCTGGCTGTGTGAAGACTTGCATGGTCAGCTGACTCTTTGAAGCGTGACGGTCCAGCACATTCGCCATTTGCCCATTCAGTCTCACTGCTGGGTCCTAACGGTCGATCAGATAAGACAGGTGACCTCTGGGAATCTGGTTCACACATGAGGCGCTCGTTACAATGCGGGGACTTTGTTTCAGCATTCGCAGTGGTTTTAGTCTGGTACAAAGCATCGAGAGGATTTTGCAGGTCGTCAGATCTCCAAAGTCCCTGCCACCACCAGGTGTTAGAGCCGCTCGAGGTGGGATTCGGGTACCAAATGCCAAACTTGGGCTCGCTGTTCTTTGCTTCTTTTGGTGACAGGACCTGGCTGAGGAACTTTCTCGCCAACGCAAGGTACCTGTATTCAGCTGGGGCTGTTTGGTGAGCCTTGAAAGTCATATTCATGCTGTCCTGAATCCCTAATTCTCTCAGAGAGTCTGCTGTCAGCCAGCTCAGAGGTTCTGCATCGCCGGAAGTCAGAAACCCGCCGTTTTCATGCTGACAGTGAACATAAGCTACACGCAGGTGAGTGGAGCTCTGGTCAGAAGGCATGAAGTTATCAAGACCTGCCATTAACTTATGTCCAAAGTCAATGTTGGGTTTTTCTGCCTGCGGTCTTGCTGGGAAATATTTCTGCAGAAGCGACCACGCAGGCCTGGACAGCGCTGACAGCATGCTAATCCACGAGCTAGCCGAGCGGTCGCTCCCCACCTCAATGCTAGCAGCGGCGGCGGGCCCTGAACCCCTCTTAGAGAAGTGTTCCTCTGAGCTCATACTTTTAAACATTATTATATATATTAATAAATCCAAACTATTAATTAAATAGAGTTAGGAAACTGAAAAAAAAAAAACGTCTAAACTGATGTTACCGGTAACTTCTTAGACGTTAGCTAGGCTAGTAAAGTATTTCCCCCTTTTTTTTTTTTTTTTTTTAAACGAAACTAGTTTAATACTTAACTGTTAAATATAAAGCGTAAAGTTAAGACTTTAGACGTTAACTAGTTAAGTTAAAATTGAGGGGAATACCTGTGGTTGGAGTAAGTTTCAGCGCCAGTTGGACGACGTTAGCATTAGCCTAGCACGCGAGTGCGGAACCCTTATATGTAATTTGTGCTGCTAAATATTAGCTACCGAAGAACTAAAAAAAAGTGGACATCAACAAAGTGTCGCAGTTCAGAATACTGTCCGTGTTTAATATTGTCAAATCCCCGAAGTGTCCATAGTGTTTAAACGGCAAGGGCATGTTGCCGGTTTTCTCTCCATGCAAACCAGCAGTGCAAGCAGTCGGCGCCCACGTTCGCCATGTTCATCTTCACATCAGCTGTATTCTGAGGATTCGTTGGAGTCGCACGCTTGTTGAGAACAGAAGAGACAGGAACGGACGATGGCGTGATGAGGATCGAGCTGACATATTCCACACTACTCAACTCGGACGTCAATATACAAGCCATGTTGGTTTTTATAAGGCGATCCTGAAGCTAGCCGTGTGTCGCTGGTGAGATGAGACTGCGCGCCGAACACGAAGCTGAAGCCGAGTTTCCGCGTTGGCAAAATTAACACGCGTTTCTTTCAAACGTCGACTTACACAAAAACAAAAGAAAACAAATCATTCGAAATTATGACTGGAAGGACTCTGAAAAAGGTTTTATTCGCCAATAGATTCAGCTTTAGTTTCTCCAGTTCCGTTTTTTCCCCTCTCTCTTCCTCTGGCAGAGAAAAGCCCAGTGCTAACAAGAGGAGATTTCATCAGACACGCTAAGGCACCGTCAATAAACTCCGCACGTCCTCGAAACGCACAGTTAGGGAGCGTCGCAGCAATTCACACGCATGCGGCCAGTACGTGTTACGCAACAAGCTCAAGCGTTAAATCGCACGCATACCGTACCGTATGTCCTGTCCTGTGTATTCGTGCTCAAAAATAATCTTCAGCTAAGTTTAGGACAAGCTTAAAAAACAGGCGAGTTCATTTTAATTTCAAGATTCTTTATTGTCACTATAGTAAGTACAGCGAAATTAGAGCAGACCTTACAGTACTTTTAGTTTCATAAATCGAAATAAGTAGATTTATTTAAATACACACACACACACACACACACACACACACACAACTGGCAAAAAAAAAAACAAGGCGAAAAAAGTAATTTTATAGTGATGTTTAAGGTACAATCACGTGTGGGTGTACTGAGTATAGTATTGATATAAATATGTAAATCAGCTCATACACAGGTTAGTATTGCACAGGATTGCAGCGTATTGCAGCAGGTCATATAAACAAGTTATTGCACAAGTCTTTCACAGCAGGTCATGAAATAAATCAGTAATTGCACAAAAGTCACACACACACAGGGATTTGCGTATGATTAGGGTATTAACGTGTAAGGGAATGTAACTATGTTGAAAAATACATAGTTGCGCAAAAGAAAATCAATGCAAACTATTCCAAAAAAAATATTTATGGATACCTGGTCACCTCACGGCGGCACGGTGATGTAGTGGTTAGCACTGTCGCCTTGCACCTCCAGGGTCCGGGTTCGATTCCCGGCCAGGCTCGATTCCCGTCTCTGTGTGCATGTTCTCCCCGTGCTTGGTGGATTTCCTCCAGGTACTCCGGTTTCCTCCCACAGTCCAAAGATATGCAGATTAGGCTAATTGGCATTTCCAAATTGCCTGTAGTGTGTGAATGGGTGTGTGTGAGTGTGTGTATGTGTGTGCCCTGCGATGGATTGGCGCCCTGTCATGCCCTAAGTCTAGGCTCCAGGCCCCGCGACCCTGAATACAGGATAAAGCGGTATAGAAGATGAGTGAGTGAGAGTGGTCACCTCACCAATATGTGCTTGTTGAACATCTCAGTTCATGTTTAGTCTCTTTTACTTTTATATTTTAAAAAAATCCACTGTTAACTGTTAATACTTTTTGAAGTATTTTGAAGCACTGATGTCAGGATTTGTCCATTTAGCCACAGAGCCATACTGAGGCCACTTGGATGTCAAGGCCTGGGGTGCAATCTGCATTCCAGTTCATTCCAAAAAAGTTTTCACTTCAAGGCTCTATTTTATGCAGCTTTATCGAGTTCTTCGACACCAATGTCTCCATAGCGCTCACCTTATGCAAAGGTACTTACACAAAGTGCAATGCCTGACTGAAACAGGTTTTATGCCTCCTAATTCCAATTAAGAGAAAATTGTAATGGTGCATAATACACTATAGACATTATAAACAATTCTGTGAATCCAAGTTTGTGGTAAAATTTTTGGGAAAGCCCACACATAATGTGATGAATGTGACAAACCTTTGACCATATAGTGTATTAAGTATGTGCTTTCCCAAAAATGTTACCATAAACCTGTACTTGCTTTGTACCTGCTTTTATTGCAATATAACGGAGTGACATGCAGTGGGGTATTACCAAACATTTAGTTAATAATTTTCCAGTAATACCACATTTTAAGTGTAGAATTTAAAGTATGGCATATGTGTTTCTATGTAAAAGGAGACCACACAACTTATAATGTATGGTCAATTTTTTCTGGATACCTCACCATCACACCTATTGTATATGTGGGCCTTCCCCAAACTGTTCCAACAAAGTTGTATAGAATATCTTTGTATGGTATAGCTTTCCTGTGTTTCACTTCACTGGAACTAAGAGGCCCAAACCCTTTCCAGCATGAAAGTGTCAACGTGCACATGAAGATATGGTTTGCCAAGGTTCAAGTGGAACAATTAAAGTGGCCTGCACAAATATTATTATTAGTAGTACAAAAAACAAGTAAGATCAAAGCCCAATGTTTAACTTCCTTAACATTTTTCCCTATTCTAAAGCTATGAGTGTACAGTATCTCACAAAAGAGAGTACCAAGTATTCTACCAACAGGCTACAAAACAATTTTTGTTTTTAATGCATTGTGCATCCTTTTATCAGTATAGTTCACACGATAACATCACAGATTTTTTTAAAATCCCCACATCTTGAACAGTAACTCGTGTGTGAAGGAACCTTTTGTTTGGATAATTGCAATCGTTGTCATTCATCATTACTCCTCCCAGGGCTGTATTAACATTAATGACTATAATCAATGCAGAGACAAACACTGCTTGGACAAAGAGACAGACATGTGAAAACACACAGGCCTGTTGTAATCCTAAACCCTACGGGATGTTTGCAAAGCTGGGTGTGAGTTATAATCAAGGGATCTTTACACAAATCTAAAACTAAAAGAGGTATGATGCAGGGTCCACTTTATTAGGAGCTCCTATAAAAACTGCTAATTTGTGCAATTTAAAAAATCACCTAATCATGTGGTAGCCGTGCAGTGCATAACATCATGCAGACACAGGGCCAGAGATTGACTTTAGGTTTACATCAAACGAGGAAAATGTGATCTCAATGCTTTTAACTGTGGTGGGATTTGAAAGCTGACTAGCCAATCTGATACCAACTTTCATGCACAGAAATCATGTTCTTACTAAATTCTGGTGTGAACATTATCTGCAATGCTTCATTACAGCATTAGATGTGCTAAATGAGAGCATTCAATTTGTGTGAATAAAACCTGATCATTTTTTACATACAGCAGTTACTACTTCCCTTTTTGGGGTTAACATGTAGGCAATGTGTTAAAGTTATGATCAGAGCCAACTAGCCAATACTAAGCAGATTTACATCCTCATAGACATGACTAGGTGTTTTTTCCATTTTGAATTCAAGTTCTTTTTATTATTTAGTGCAAATAATATATAAAAAAAACATGGTCTAAAAGCAACACAGCTATGTCAGGAAATCAAAACAAACAAACAAATCCATAAAGCACAGACAAATTATAGTCTTAATATGTACAACAGACTAAGCCTGTTCATTTTAAACTTACATTCGCTCCATAGTTTCTCTTGGACAAATGGTCTGTGGTGATTCAAAGTGAACTAATTTGGGTTTGTTGGAGTCCTTTGCAAATCTTCTGCATAATAAGAGCAGGTCTGTGCTTTCCAACCATCTCGCTTTCTTACAAGGGCACACAAAGAGCGACCTCACCAGTAATAATACTAACACTCAGTACAGATTGGTACTTCAAAAAAATAAGTTGACTAACTTCAACATTAAATAAGACACATTAGTGACAGAACAGTATAATATTAAACAACAGTATAATCAAGAAAACTGCTGTCTCAGGGTTGGACCTAGACCTTTTCAACAACTGCCCATTTGGCTCGTGGCAGGCTACGATGTGGTTCATTTTTAGGTGACATCATATCAGAACACTATGTTATACACCTTTAACTAAGCATCCTGATTATTTACATACATACTGTACGAATAAGGTCTAAAACATAGGTGAATTTCAAGCAGCTGTTTTCCTTCATTGAACAAAGTTTTCCATGAAACCCTTTAGTTTAATTTAGTGAAGTGGACAAATCAACAAGTTTGTGTCACAAAGGAACAGAAAGTGACGGAACATGTAAAGGTGTACACAGAAGGAAAAAAACATAAAACAGCCTTTGTCTCAGGTTCAGCGAATCATTTGCATGCGTGCACTTCTGGAAAGGAAAAAAAATCCCCACAGATTAAAGCTTAAAATTATACAGTTCAATTTGAAGTTCACAAACAATTTCAACAGAACAAACAATGTGTATTAATAGGAATATTAATCAATAATTATGTGTTAAGGTTTATCTTTGTTTCCCTTTCTTCAAATAAATAAAATATTCCATTTAAGTAACTGACTGATCCCAGAAACATAAGCACAAAATACTTCATAGCAAATAAGAGCAAAAGTGCAACATTTATCCAGTAGCAAATTTCACAGCATGCACATGAACCATTCAAATACACACATTCTCACTGGAGAGACAGATGCTAGGCTGAGATAAGTCCGAACCAAAACAAACTCATTGCTTAGATTCCTCTTGTCTTTGTTTTAACCTTCATGGTTCATTTCAAGGCAAGCTATAATAAGGGCTTTACTGGGTTGTGTGCTATCAGGCTAGACGATGTAAGGGAAATATGTCACATTGTGAAAAGCACACATTCTGGTCTATAAAGTGCCACTGTGATTCAAACAATGTAATACCTATTGAACCCTAACTGTTTGATGGATAAAAACAATTCTATAAGTTATCATGAGACACAGAATGTGTTATATGACATGTATATTACTGGAAAAATACTTCACAAATAGAGAACGTAATTAGATTTGATTTAACAGTTCTTTTGTCTAATATTAACCTGGATTTTTCTCCCATAGTTTCATTATCAGGGGGGGAAAAAGTTCATTATGAGAAGGCATGTTAAAGTCACTAGACCCTCATGGTACAATGTGAAGTGTAACGTATATATTTTAAGTCTGGTCCCAACTTTTTAAATTTATTTATTTATTTATTTGTGAAAATCATTTCAATCTGGGACTTTTTAAGACTGGTGCTTATTTAAAGAAACAAAGAAATAACGTGATTAATAAACAAAAATCAAAAGTTACAGAGCTTTTTGTCATTCATACTACAGATGTTGTACTGAGTAACAACTTGCATGACTACACACAAGTGTGCAATGCCACAGAATCTCAAGTGTTTTAGTTTTTCAAGACATGATAGATCCCTGCCACCTGTAAATCGAATCGTTTTACAACGTTCCATATCTCCCTTTTTACATACTAGGTAAAATCTGTAATCATCTAACTCACAGAGACATAAACATCACAACAGAAGCTAGCTCCAAATCGAGCCAAAATAAAAGAACATCTTAAAAAGAAATAAGTTAACGTTTCACTTCTTCTCTCTCTGTGAGGCTGTACAAATGGACCAGATCCTTCTGGGTTCTGCATCCGAGAGAGTCAGTGTTTCTTATCTCGGCCACAGCTAGTTCAGGCATGTCCTGTTCCACAGTCCATGCAGAGGACAAAAAAAATCCCCAACCCAACTAGCACATGTAGTGATGTCTCTCCATCACAGAATCTACAAATCTCCAGGGCAGGAGAATCAGCAACAAGTACCCCAGTGTGGGGAAAATACATCTTTCTATGCAGCATCTCACAGACCCCAGTGCAAAGACAGGCACAACTACAGCATGCTCCTCAACGGGCTCCATCGTCCGAGTCAGTTCCCTTCCATGTAAAGGGACGTACTAAATAACAATACTGGTGATCAGACCATCACATAGGGTCTGTCTTAGCGAGTCCTTTTTCGAGTTAGCGGGTGGCATCGGAGCTGCCTGTGCTCAGCTGGTGCCAGTCCACCCAATGCTGTCCGGGTGTTAGATCATTTAGGGGGATGATGGCCTCGCCCAGCAGCGTGTTGTCCCAGAACGCTCCGTCGCCTAGCACTCGAAGATGGATTGAACGCTGGCTCAGGTCCCCACATGGTATTCCATCATATACCAGCTACAGGGCGAGAAAACCCAAGCAAGCATCAGACAAAATGATCACACTGATGGCTAAATGCCAAGGTAATTTTTACACCAAACTCTGTCTCTGAAGGTAGGCTGAAGGCTCATGCAGAAATGCTTCTAAAACATAATGATGAACATGGCCATCTCATTCTCCTTCAATAATTCAACTATAAACCTCCAGTTGAATTAATGAAGGCCTCCTCATGTTCATAAGAAGACTATGACTATAGAAACATGAACTGCTGTACACAAATGAGGTGATACTGTCTCTGTTGCCAGTCAGAGACACACTAACTAATCTTGAGCATCTGCAAGCTTGTGTATGCTGAAAAGGGAAGTTAGTGCTTTCGGCAGCTGCAATGTGACCTAACGTGACTAGCATTTTGAACATCATGGTTTCATGTGCCACAAAGGAAACATGTGTTTTCCGTCTCAACATTAAACGTCATTTGACGGAGAGAACTAATGTGTGGGAAAGGACAAATGACATGATGGGGAAAAAATATAAAAACCTATACAATGCCCTGTTATGTTTGAAACCAATATTACATAATGCGTCATACTTTTTCTCTGAATGTTGCCTAAAATTTTGGTTTTGTTTGTAACAGCCTGCAAGGTCTCAGGCAACATAATATTGTTATCAAAACACTTTAAAATGTCTGTCATGTGGCATTAACAACATCTTACCATTTCGTTATACGTGGGGTTGCATGTGCGGCGAGCTGCCTTTGTCTTCCTCTTGCCTGTTTTCTGGGGATCAGGAAGCAGGTACAGTTTGACGTATGGATCAGGATCGGTGCCGTCCTGTAAGGGTTGCTGTTGAAAAGCATGGAGTTATTTTTGTCGCATTCCTTTTTTTAATGCAATATATAACAGAACCAACGCCATAAGACTCACCAGGCCTCGTATGTGCATCACCATGATGAAAAGCTTATTGCTTTTGTAGGAAATGGACAATTTTACTTCACCAGCTGCTTTACCAGCCACAGGAGTCCAAGAACCCTCTATAAACAAGAGAATGTGATTAGCACGGTGTACAAACATGTAAACACAAAACTTGTTTGGTGGAATCTTAGAAATGTGCTTCGGAGCACTGGATGTATTTGTGCACATGTTTATGATATAATATACAAGCTGAAATTAATTCATTTTGCTCTGAGATGAAGAAAGAAAGAAGATCAGAGCTCACAGGAATTAAATAGTAAACTAGTCGAGAAGCCAGCTATGTCTGAATAGTGTTCACCTCTGACCCATTTTCTGTCCCCATTAATGTTTAACTAGCTTTATTGAATTTATGGGGAATAAGGAACTAAAGTGCGTACAGACCCATGACCACTTCCTCTGCATTACAAATTCCCTCCAAACTCATTGATTACAATTACAAACACACCAATTGGACCTTTCCTGGTCATTGTTCACACACATACACTCCTAGAGTGACCAGTTCAAACGCTCTGACTCACTGGTAAACTCAGAGTAGACTCAGAGTCACATGATGATGTTGGATGAACATTAACCCATGTCCACATGCTTGATGAATCACCATGATTTCGCTTCTATAAATAAACACTGTGTACGTGCAAGAACATTTCACCTGTCGGTTTTACACTCAGCACGTTTACAGCTGTTCCTACTGGCCGCTCGTCTCTTGGTAATGGGTGGAAGAAGGTATAGACCAGGTCACACTGCAAAAAGAGAAACAGAAACGAATAACCTAAGCTTAGCTGTTGCCTTACGTCCACCTTTAAAAAATCTGCATGACAAGTTGAGCAGCATTCTTTTTAGACACTCCCTAAAGGAGAAGCAGTGTTGGAAGTGTAAAGTGCTCGGCTGCTCTCTGAGCTGACTAGGAGGGGCAGAAACACTGTCTATCTAATGTTTTTTTCTTTCCTTTCAGAGAAACCGGTGGCTGATTTCCAGGAAGCAATGCAGTCAAACTGAAACATAAGCACACCAATTATTTATGAACTCAGTAACAGCTGAGTGAGAAATGCCTGCTGCATGAACACTACAGGGATGAATTTAATTCTATTTCACAGCTGATTGATTTTTTTATTTTATTTATTAAGCCAGGTTATGGAGAAAAATGGAAGACCCAGGCCTAAATATGACGGCATAAGATCTGATTATACAGGCCCAAACAATCCTGTCTCTCCCCCCCCCATTGACAAAAATTCTGAAAATGGACCGTGTGTGCTGGGAATAACAGGAGGGAAATACCTGAGCAACTTCAGCGGCTGAGTGGATCAGATGCCACACATATGCGTTCAGCTCGTCTTTTCTGCGGTCGGCCATGGCTTCTCCGCGAGAGCGGCCAAGCACAAAGCGACTGGGGAAGCTGTAGGACAGCAAAGTGAGAAACAGATAGAGCTTATTTTAAAACAAGCTTACGTATATACAGTAACAGTGCAGTGAGGACACAGTGGTGGTGGCAGGAACACTGCTAAAGCTGTTGCCTTTTTTTTTTTTTTTATCTGTTTACTAACTGGGCACAGATAAAAGACTTTCCATCCAGTTCAGCAGTCAAAGTGTTTACCTTATTATATGTTCTGTTTGAATTTTCTCTTAGCACTTAATAAAAAAATAAATAAATAAAAAGAACCGAAAGCAGAAGAAACAGTAACCAGGGTCATTTGGAAAGACAAGTGAAACTGTGACTATAATAATTATTACAGCACAACAGCGTGAATGTTAAGTCCAATATGTGCAAAGTGCTCTAAATAAAATTTCATTTGTCAAGCAGAATCCATCAAGCATTATGATTCTATTCTCCTGTTGACAAAAGGAAAGTCATCTGTACCTGTTTCTCACTGGTTCATGCCTTAAGTTAGATGGTTAGTTGTTGTTTTTTTTTGCATGAATGATTCATAGGTCAGTGCGTGGCTTAACAAACAAAAATATTTATTTGAAACTGTTACAGGCACTGGACGTGAGAAAACGAGAGCCAAAAATTAAAGGAAGCCTGGAGAACTATTCCCCATGAGACTATAGAAAAAAAAAATTCAAGAACGTCTGGCTCTTTGGAAGCAAAACACGAGCAAGAAATGAGCTGCAGCTCAAGACTTTTGCACAGTACTGTAAGTTTTTCGTTTCTTGCCAACAAAACCTTTGATTTGGTAGGACTTTGTGCAAAACATCTTGCTGTAGTGCGCAGTTCTTCTGAATTTTTGTCACCTTGGGCCTCTATAATAATAATTTTTCAAAGAAATTTAAAATCAGGAAGTTGGATGTGACACAGTACATTGTCTCATCGTCTCACAGCTAACATGTAAGCGGCGAATGAAAATAAAGACTATATGTTCAGTAATAATAAGTTCAATGAGAAGACTTTTATTGAGATATGTGTATATATGTGTACATATAAACATATGTTAATGACACAAGGGCAAGTATGACATGTCTTATCAGCCGGCACTTTATCAGGGCAGGACATAGACATAAAAGTCACACCTCCCTGAGATTCTACACTTAAACACTTTTGTAGCAAGTTTGTAGCTTATTATAATTTTAGCCTGGTTTAATGAATTTTCCAGGAAATGAAAACATGTTCTGGACACGTAGCAACAAGGAACAACAAATACTGCTGTTAGCAAAGCTGTGCAATTTAATCGATTATTAATTTACTGTAATCAAGCTTTTGTTGGTTGATGGCTCAGTTCTCCATTCAGAATCGATTAACACCTTTTTAATTATTAAAGTAAACTTTGTGTGGTACAGAAGACTGGCATAAAAATATATTTTTTTAATGGGACATGACATTTAAACAATCAATAAGTTATTGCGAATTTCAGAGTTTATTAGAAAGTTTTAGTAGTTTTTAATAAGTCAAGTAAAAAATATAACTGTTTGAGACAAATCAGACAAACACTGAATGGAATGAAATAAAAAAAAAAATTTTTAAATCACAATGCCCAAACAATTAAATGTAAGACTATCTGTGATTCACATGTCTAGCTATCAGACCCACATCTAACATTTCACTCACTCCTGCTTTTGGTATCTTCAGCAAGTATGAAATGGCATACAACTCTATCCCATGGTACTGTATTGGTTACCATGGAAGCCAAATACCTTTTGTAATTTGAATTTGATCAGAGGCAGTCAGAATCTTAAAATAATTGTTTCATGTCCATGTAACGAAAAAAAAAAACATTAGCGTACCTTGGCAGTTTAGAAGAAGGGAAGATGAGTCGCAGTTTACTGTGTAACTCATGGAACTCCTCAAAACTCCTCTGGACCAACGTCGCCCCCTGCTGGCTCTCACGCTCCACTTTCACCACGTAGGTCTAAACCAGAGGGAAAATTTTACATACAAGATCTCTTAACTGAAAACATATTATATACTAGAAAAAAGTGCCACTACGAGTGTGTCTGTGGTTCACGCTTTATCGTGATGTCAGAGCTGTGTTTCTAGTGGACGTACATAACCCTTGTTGGGGCTGTAGGTTTTTATATGGCGACACAGAAACAGGCTGCGAATGAGGCCGTCACTTTTCATTGTGTAGACTCGCGGTGCAAACGACAACACGGGTCGCTCCTCTGAGGAGGCAAACTTCATCTGGGCAAGGTTGTGGATGAAGAAGTTGAGTTTTGTGGCCACGCTGCCCAGACTGGACTCTATCAACCTGGCAAGATGAGAAATGTGTTAACTAGATTCAAGAAATTATAATACATTCAGAACACTTTTTTTTTTTTTTAAATCCAACAAACACGAGAACTTCAAGTCTATGGTGGTACCAGGACACGTACTGTATTCCAACACGTTTTATATTACACTGTATACTGCAATTTTCAATGATCATCTTGATTTTTCTGGTTTCGTGTATATTGCATCCCTTTTTAAAAGCTGGATAGACTGGATATTTGCAAAACAGTTGCACAGTGCTGATAAAAGTCTGTCAAAGGTTGTCAGCAGAATTGTGTGCATGCCAATCCTATAACTCATTATTAGTGGAGGAAAATTCACTGTACGGCTACACGAAACACGACAAAAATAATACATTTGATAAAAACTTGTAAGGTAGGATTAATAAATTAGGACTAAAGGTAAAACTTTAAACCAAAATAGCATTTTTTGCAAAAGATAAAAAATTTTTTTATCAACAATATGTAATATTAATAAGCTAAATAATAATGTAATAATAAGCTAAACAGTCCACAGGGGGGAAAAAAGAATTCAAGCCAAAGCTTAAATTGACAGCCTCTGACTTCATAGCACTATAAATGCTGAATACCAAAATCGTTTTATGTATCTGAACTGATGTAACATGCAGAGATTAAATACATATGTTAATTTTCACAAAAATGTATACTATAATTATTTTACAAAAGCATCCAGTGCTTACAGGAATATTACATAAGTAAAATTCACCTCATCCTTACATAGTCACATGTATTTTCATTCTCATATGCTTTTCATTCATAAAATACACACTCTACATGGGGGGATAGATACAGTATGCCCTTGTGTCTCCTATATAATGCAAAGAATCTAAACTGACATTTTAGAGTCAGCTGCAAAAAAAAAAAAAGCAGGGGAACAGCAAATGGTTATAGATGAAAAGTACATTTCAGGCTTTACCAATTTTCTCTAATGAAAGGACTCATTCTTGGAAAAGTACATGTAGCAGAGCCTCCCCTGCCCCACACATTTTAGATAAAAGTGGAGTCTGGGATGTTTATCGCATTTTGAAAATTAAATACTGC
The DNA here is from genome assembly GCA_030014365.1 of Clarias pachynema. NCBI lineage: Eukaryota > Metazoa > Chordata > Actinopteri > Siluriformes > Clariidae > Clarias > Clarias pachynema. The sequence goes on along the minus strand of JAQMYL010000016.1, from coordinate 14,200,522 downwards.
CATACTGCGGACATGCTTCTGTTTTTTTCCCTCCTGACTTGGAGTCACGTAGTCTCATCAGCCACACGGCTTTCTTTTTACAGTCTTTTTCCTCATACCACAGATTTTCATGTTTTACATGCCAAAATGAATACCAATTAACCAGTCACCTGCACATTATGAAGATAATACAGACAAGCACTGCAAGGTTTTCAAACATGAAATTTGAATTAGTTGTGTGAAAATAGACAGGTTATTTAATAGAACTATATTCTGTTTAATAAATATTTAGATTTAGTCTTGGCCCCTATCTAAACCCATATTTTTTGAACACATAAAAATACACTTAATATGCAGGCTTGTGGAGAGTAGAAAGCCTTTCGGTGTTGACTTGCTGAACAGAAACAGCTGTAAATCAGTTTCTTCTTGTGAAACTCATGATAAACACATCCGGTCTGTACAACATCAGACAAAAACTGCCAAAAAAATGTGTTTTTCTGGAACTTAAATGGAATTAATCGTGATTATACATCATGAATCTATACAAAAGTGCCGCTGAAAAAGTAGAAGGTTGTCATTGCTGCTTCACAACCCCCAAACCTGTTTTTTTTTTTTATTATTCTTAAAATCTTGCTACAGAAGCATTTCTTGTCATTAGTGCTGAGTTTATGATTCTAGTTTACTGCTCTATTTTATCCCCAGTGAAAAAAATTCAGTCACGTTCCAGTAGACAATTTTAATTTAAACCATGATACATTCAAAATTAATTTATAGGATGGATTAAAACACGTATCAAGCTTGCTGTACGTCCCACAGATTGTACAGTATGTCCTAACTACAGAATGCAATTCAGAAATCCCCATCCTCATGATGATGAATTATTATGCGTTTCCTAACCTTGTGAAGTACATGGTGGCATCTGCCTCAGACTCATGTGGTCTCAGAGCGTCATAAACATACTTTAAATCCTCTTGATCTGAGAGCTCAGGAATGCCACAGGACAGCATCTGTACACAAACACACAAGGACTCAGCACAGATGTAAGAATGTAGATAATATCTGTAAATGAAAGCATGCAGTTTACAAGAAATGCATGCAAAGGGAAAGAAATGAAATAAAATGAAATAAAACAGATTGTAAGATTTTTAGCTTACCAAGCCCAGCAGGTTGAGGAACAGATGAGCGTGTTTCCTGATGAGGTTGTACGCCTCGCAACACAAGTCAACAAAGTCATGAAAGCGACTCGAAGGCTTATCACCCCCATTAATCACGTAAGCCATGTCAGACGTAAAGACGAAAGGAGCCCGGTCCCTAAACAACACAAAGCGTAAAGCATCTTATACAAGTCCAATAACACACATCACAGTTGTTGTTTTTTTTTTTTTATCTTGGAGGAAAAGGTCAATTCATAGTGATGCCTGTAAATGCAACGATTGTCTGTCGTGTGTAAACTGGCGTAAACAGATTTTTTGCATTCCTCATTTCTGATCTCACCGTTTGATGTTGCCAAACATCTGCGCGTGGCCCAAGAATTTGCCAAAGTCAATATGGAACATATGACCACTGCTCTTCAGCATGATGTTGTCATTGTGGCGATCACAGATGCCCAGGATGTAGGTGGCAACACAGCAGCCTGCACAGGAGTAGATGAAGTTCTCTACTGCCTGATGAAAAATAATGACACAGCGTCATTGGGTTAAAGCCTGAACACTAAAGTGACTATTCTAGATGCAATTTGTTCAACTTTTCAGAGCATTATTATGAATTCAAATCTGTTCAACATCTCTGGATGATTGGATGATTGACAGTTCTATGCTGTATCTACAGTATGCTATGAGAAACTCTCCTGTCTGTAGGCATTCGTTTCAGGGGCACAGTAAATCTTCAGTGTGTATCAAATTTGTGCCAAATGCGCTTTAATAATTGATGCCTCTCATTTTTTCACTTGCACTTATTACACTCCACTCTACAGCACATTCCCTTTAAGCCATTAGCACAAATCACCTTGATCCATTATCCTGCAAGATATGACGAAGACATGCATCTCAAAACTCTATCTCTATCCAGAGCTCTAGCACCAATGTGCTCCCAAAACAGCTGCATCAACTGAATGATCATCCATGGCAACCTTCTTAATAGTATTCTGCTAAACCACAGAAATGTGAATTTATACAAGGATGAAAACTCCGGCTGCTCACTTTCTCATACTCGTCCTCGGAGGGGTTGTGTTTCTGAAGCCAGTCAGCCAATGGGCGGTCCTTGAAGGATCCAGTGACTCCGTGCTCTACTTGGATCTTCCTCAAGGTCTCAGCATTCGGGATCATCTCCACCATGCCTAGGATAAAAATAAATGAATAAATAAATAAATAAATACATAAAAAGACAACATTTAGACAAACCACTCAAACTGTTAAGAACAAGCCTAGCACCTGTATGATTGTGCAACTTCCTGTTTCACGTAAAGCATATATGTTCACTAAAGAGCAAAATCAGACTTCATCTCACACACACGTACCTCGGCTCCGGCCGGTGGAGAAGCAGCGGAAGATGACCATCTTCATATCCAAGCCTTCCTGGATCCAGATTTTGTTCATGATGCGGATGATCTGCAGGGTGAGCATGTCTTGCCGCAGGTCATCTCCTGACTGAATACATTTAAACTTCACTTACAATTCTCGCAACTTTAGCGTCACTAACAGACTCTGCAAATGAGTTAAGACCTTAAAGATGACGTTGATGTTGTCTCCCAGCGGATCCATGTTCTGGAACGAGAGCTTGAGTGGCACAGCATTGGAGTTAAAATAGGAGCAGGCCTAGAGGGAATAAAAGAAGAGGGTGGGGGGGGAAACAGAAAAGGCTTGAGTAGGAGAAAAGAGATTAGGTTTAACTGGTATTGAGCCATGAAGGGGTGCTAGACAGCACACAGAAAGGAACATGACACATTATAAGTTTCTTTGATCACCAACAGCATTCAGTTTTGGCATAACAATCAGTACAATATATTATATATACACACACAAGGGGAAACAGAAGGGATGAAACTGAAACACTACCATTCCTGATTAGCCAAACCTTTGGTCACTCGTGCCAATGCCAAACGTCGGTTTCAATGGTGCCAACAGTGAAAATCTTGGGCTGTGGACAATGTGAAACATGTATTGTTCTCTGATGAGTCCACCTTCACTGTCTTTCCC
>JAQMYL010000016.1:14156156-14173416 GCA_030014365.1 Clarias pachynema | reverse complement strand
GATTCATACACATTCACATTCCATACAAACTTAAATAATTGTTTTGATTGTGTAAAGCTGCTTTGCGACAATGACAAATGTTAAAAGCACTAAACAAATAAAATTTAATTGAATTGATTTAAACTGTAGTCATTGAAGTCAAAACAAAAAAGATTTAAAATATTTGACTTTACATGTAATGAATGTAGAAAATATGAGTTTCACTTTTTAAATTAACTTATGAAAGAAAATCAACTATTCTACAATATTTTCACTAGTTTTTCGAGGTGCACTATATACATAGACACACGACAGAAGATCGTCAGTGCTAAATCAGACTTGCTTAAATTCAGTAATGGTAAAATGTCTTCCATAGTGGGAAAAGTTTTAATAAAATCAATCGCTACATTATAACTGAGTGAATAAAACCCAGGCCTGATAATAAATGCTGTGATACAGTCCTAGTTAATTAGATAACGTTAAGCTAACTGTTAGTTAGTTTGATTTAATGCCTTTGTACACTGAAAAAACGCTTACTGAATTTACTTAATTTAAATGCATACATCAGTTCCACAGTATTTAACTAAGTTCCATAAATACAATCTATCTTTATGAATCCAAGTCTCTTGTGCTGTGAAACAACCTGCAAACATTTCCTGCTGTGCCATCACACTGCACTTGGTTTCAAGTTATAGATTTCAGCCTTACTTTGCTTCTGTAGCAACATCCTCATGAGATTTCACTGAGTAATTAGATGACATTTGTTGACTATCTGAGACTATAGATGACTATGTGCATTGATCACATTTACTTTACATGATTAAAACAATTAACTTGTTTAAATTAAGCATTTACTTATTCCAACTATGTTCTCTTAAATCCGACTGCTTATTCCTTTTTTCAGTGCAGAAACAAATGTCAAATAATAAATGCCTAATTTACAGTTGTCTGTAGCTTTTACTAGGAAAGGAGGATGTTAACTTCCTAGCATATCAGTTTCAATGGACAAACAGGAAAGCCTACTTGTTTCATAATGATCATATAATAATAATTTTAAAAAATGAATCTAACATTACATTTTCCGGTGATTTACTAAAAATTATTCCTGCAATCAAGAATCCATAAGCATGTATTGTACTACACTGCATTTCCAGAATTTATGTTTTAAATTGCTAATCATTATATGATATATTGAGTATAGCAACAAAAAAAATTTATTACTATAATCTCAAAATAGACAACTTGAAGTTTCATTTAAAATAGTGAACAGAACATAATGATTAAAGTGATAGTGTCTGTAAAAATAGGTCACAGCAGGAGTGACACACAGACTACTGGGGATGACGGTAACTGTACCTCTGTTTTCTCTCTTCGCCAGCACGCTCACATCCTGCAAATCAGAAACACACAGACACACAGTCAGAAAGCAGATGAGGCGAACTGCCTTAGGGGAAATTTCTGCAGCATCAGTGTTTTGGCTTCAAAGGTTAACAGTTTGAGAGAAGACGGTGACGTGTACAGTTTGTCCTCATTCTGTTCCAATACCGGAATGGCTGTTTATAACAGAACCGCCGAACGAAATATGGTGCTAGCGCAGCGTGCAACTCAGCAGACCAGTATATCACTGTTTTCCAGCAGCTTATCCACATTGGCTTTTCAGCAGGTTCATATATTGTGTCTGTGTTTATTTGTGTTCACCTTCTGCACTCTGGGCTGCAGTCTACACGGGCAGGCGGGCAGCTGATTCAGGGCCGAGGTGATGTCGGGAGTTTCCACAGCGGCAAGCGAGCTGCACAGAGCCTTTACGGACTGTACCAAGCGCTCCACATGCAACTGAAGGTCAGCCTGGAGAGAAAGAGAGTAACATACAGTGGAGGAAATAATTATTTGATGACCTGCTGATTTTGAAGGGTCTATAATTTGTATCATAGGTTTATTGTAAAGGATAGAGACAGACTATCAACCAAAAAAATCCAGAAAAAGCATATGATGCAAAGGTTATAAATTGATTTGCATTTCAATGAGGAAAATAATTATTTAATCCCCAAGCAAAGTGTGACTTTGTACTTTGTGTTGAAACCCTTGTTGGCAAGCACAGAGGTAAGAGGTTTCTTGTAGTTTTGCACACATCTCAGGAGGGAATTTGTGTTTCTTGCCAAACGCTTGGCAACTCGAAGTTTCAGCTCCCTTCATAAATTTCCTATAGGAATAAGGTCGGGAGACTGTCTAGGCCACTCGATGACCTTCATGTGCTTCTTCTTGAGCCATTCCTTTGTTGCCTTGACGGTATGTTTTGGGTCATTGTCATGCTGGAAGACCCATACACGACCCATCTTCAGAAGGTTCTCATCCACGATTTTACAATACATGGCCCTGTCAAAGTCGACCTGTACCTTTACAGAATCTCCATGGGATCAAATACTCATTTTCTACGCACTATTTCCAAGAGTGCTGAGGTGCAGGTAGTTTTAATGTTTATCATCTATATACACAGCTGATGCATTATGTACTATATGAATGCAGTACACATTACATACACACCACTGGCACCCTCCTGTTCTCCATCCAAACTTATCCTACCTCTGATAACACGAACAGCTCTGCCTCGGTATGAAAGGTGTCCAGAAGCAAAGTTAGTGCTTCCCTGTAAAAAAAAAAAAAAAAAAAAAAAAAAAAAAATGTTAGGTACAGTGATGACAATCATACCTCCCTTTACATTTTAATATTGAATCAGAATATTTATAAAATCATGCCATGAATCGAATCGACACCTAGGTTTTCCCAAGCCTGTTGGCTAGTGTCACATTGACAGAGCATGGCATATCGCCCAGAGAGTGTGGCCTATTTTGCTCTATTGACTAATGGCCACAGATGGCATAGGCATCACTGGGACTCAAATTTACAATCTTGCAAAATGTCAAATAGAGGGCACTTCAGCTGAGAAACGTGCACTTCTGTTGAGCCACATAAAAGTCATAAGTATCTTTTTTTCTTTCTTTGAATTACTGATGCTTTTTCCGTCTCTCACTTTGTCACAGTCTGCTTGATGGGTCTCTCCTGCAGCATGATACTGTGGTTTAGGGAGGATGGTGTCTCGTCGTCCTCTTCCTGCAGTAACATGAAAAAATATATATATAATAATTAGATGCAGCACAGGGGTGCACAAACAAGCCAGTTAACCTTGGTGATGACTACTGGAAGTGAATGTTTATGGGGAATTTATGTGGCTTTTACTGGTTGTAGGTGGGTAAGTTACATGATGCTAAGAGGAACACTTTGATGGGAATTCCCACTGGGAATTGCTAAGCACTTCTGAGGTTGCTGTGCCCTAAGATGGGGATGTGAACTGCCTTGTGCCTAAAGTTTCCTGGGATATGTTCCATTCTCCCACCCCATGACCCTACACAGGAAAAGTGGTATGAAAAAGAGAAATAATTAAAAAAAAAAAAAAAAAACAAGAATAAAGGTTACACTGCATATGCAGTGATGCATTTGCACCATTATTGAACTCTCGAATCCTCTTTAAAAATCCCCTTTGTCACAGTTGATGTTCTCCCACTGTGCTACAGAATGTTTCTCGAGATTAAACCACTGACGAGAGCAATGTGCACAGATGGATGAAGATGTTTAAAAAAAGAGGAACCGGCATTGAAGACAAATTACGTAGTGGGAGATCATCAACTGCGACAAAGGGGATTTTCAAAGAGGATTCGAGAGTCGGGTGCGAGAGATGATAGCGCAAATGCATCACTTGTGATGGGGACCAGGTTGAGTAGTACATTCGTATAGAGAAAGAGTTGATTGACCTTTGTCTGCTGATAAAAAGTTTATGCCCACTTTTGCAGTACTTTCAGTACAGCTCTTGTATTTGCTTTAGATCAGTTAATATCTGAATTCATCAATCACAAGCTCTGTTCTTGCTCAGCCATGAAAAAAAAAACTTGTGTGTCAGTATGTATTCTTGTTAATGCAGTTTCTCCCTGGATTTACAAAGTCAGTCTATCAGGCTAGATTGATTCCCGTAGAGAGAGAGGGGTCGCTCATTCCTCTCTGTATACTCTACATGGTTTCACTATTGTAATGGCTTTCATGAAAACTCAGGTCTCTGGGGAAAACATGCTGTGTTGTGGTACTCACAGTGCGAGCTAGCTCCATGTTAACAGAGCTTCTCTTGGTGAGGAAGAGCTGGACGTCCCGATCAAACTTCAGACACTGCTGGATGTATTCAAGTCCAGCCAAGGTTTGAGAGCTGAGAAAGAAAACCAAAAGAACTCTTGTAATTTTTGTGTGCCCCTTGTGTAACCCGTAAATCATACGAAACATTTGCAGGAAAAAGGTCAAGCTTTGCTTATAAAGTGTATTTGCACTAAGACCTGTTATGTTTGGCTTGATTTGCTTTTCAAATGAGTCAAGTTGAAATTTGTTATAGTTGAAAACCACAACCTATTTCCCTATGAGTGAAGTTGAAATATGATTTTATTTGTGTTGTTTTAAAAACCACATCTTATTATCCCTATCCACAGCACTTATAATAGCTGATGTTTTCCTGCATTCCAGTGTTGGTTACTGCCAGCAGTTATCAGAATTTATTGTTTCAACCTCAACAAAAAGCAGGCAACTTATTGCACAATAGTACTATACTACTCCGTCATCAACACTGGTGGAATAATAACAATGCTACAGACAGGAAGTCCTTCCCACTTTGCACAAGCTCAAAATTATCAAAACGAGACACATTTCCGGGCCAGCTGCACCCCTAGTAAAAAAACATCCAATTCTTACACACACTTACACATACTCCTTGATATTGTACTCTGTGAGGTATGACGGGTTACATCGCTGTTAAGCTGTGTAATACATTTCAGTCTGGCACTGCTCTCGACCATGCTGGTCTGCCCACCAGCCAATCAGAGCTGATAAAAACACATTTAGCATTACACAGCTGGTTGAAGGTTGTCACAGTTCTGGGGAAACCCACTGTGGTTTTATGTAGCCACAGAAATAAGAACGTCAAGCTGCCTTTTTCTTTTTTCTTTTTGAGGGGCCCTTAGTTGAATGACAAGTCTATTTGTACCACAAACCACTAAGCAGACGTTTTTCTTTTGGATTCGGCCCTTCTTCCGGCCACAGTGCTGGCAGCAAACAAAGTCGAGGAAAGAAACTGCCTATACAACACGCCACTTGTTATATTGTCTGGGAACTACTTTTCATGACTGACCCAATACACATTTTTTAAAACATTGAGTGAGATCTGGGCTGGATGCCCAGGACTCTGTGCCCAGTGTGAGGTGGGCATAATAGCTACAGGGAGGAAGGGGGGGATGAAGAAAGGCCTGGAGTCTATGATGGCAATGGAAAGCCATTACAGGACGCCTTGACATGGCCTGGTGCCAAACTGTGTGCTGGCCTCTTGTCCATTTGTATCGTTCGCCATGTGCTTGGGATGCACTATTATTGCCACACACAGGGATTAGGGGAAATGACCTGCACTGTATTTAGAAAAAATTGGCTCATTCCTTAAACTGACACTCGGAAAAATACCTTTACCAGAGACCAGTTGCTTTCAACTATCAATGATGCAGTTGATGTGTTTTTGCATAAATAATTTATTCATTTAGCCATCAGCTCAAGCTGCGATGGAATGTTTGAACAAATTTTTTTAATGTTTTATTTATTGATCATATTCTTAGCAAACTAATGCTTAACTCAAAACAATGCAAGGCAACACTATGGCTTGCTAGATATGAAAACACAAGGGACAAAACCTATGCATCATATTTAAACCACATGTCTTGTCTGTGGCGTCTTGTCAAAAGGGGTAATGAAGCAGGCTCCTGAGTGGTGCCATGGAAGCGCATTCTCCTGATCATCCAGAGATCGCCAGTTCAATTCCCGGGTGATGCTACAGCCAGAGATCAGACTGGCTGTGCTCTCTTGGGAAGCACAGCTCGAAAAGATGCGGTGAGCTGGCATCGCATGTCTTGGAGGAACCTCCATCTGCGCTTGACTGGAGAGAGATGGGTGGAAACTGGCTATGACTAAGTTAGGAAACTGCCACTATGAACCAAAACATAGCCACTTCAATTTGTCTTATTTATAGCCATAAACTAACCATTAATGTTTACAAATTAAAAAGTGACTGTTGTCATCATTCAGTAATAGACTTTTTCATGTAACCTTGAATTCCTCTGATGAAATGCTATTTTGCACTGAACAGTCAGTCAGCCCACTGAAGTCTGACGTAGGAGTCGGTGAATAATAGAAAGGTGACAGTGGTGGTGGGTTCGGAAATTCCAGCTCAGGGTAACATGAATAAGTGGCATGAATTTACAGGCAGGTGGAATTAAAAATTTTTTTAGTTCAGCTATGAGGGTCTTTTCTACTTTTGTTTTTAATCACACAAATACCACATATTATCAGGGAACGTAACATACCTGGAGTCAGTCAAAACAATGAGCGTTCATTCATTCTGCATGTTTCTGCAACATTATAAGCCAGTACTTCAACAACTATTAACAGTAAATATATTGCTCAGGCCTATCAACTGCTTTAGAATGGAGAAAAGAAAATGCAATGGGTAACTCCTAAAATCCACGAAGCAAGCTGTTTTTGCAGATGCTGCACTGCCGCTTCTTGAGGTTCAAGATTAGCTCTTACTTGTTGAGATACTCGGCTTGGCCGCACACTTTCATTAGGTAGTCATCCACGTCAACTAAGTCCAGGTCATCATGGGCGTAGCACAACGTCTGGTATATTAGCAGGTCAATGGTGGAAGAACCTAAGAAACCAGGAATGGATGTATTAAAAGCAGTACTAAGACAGCTGGATTATTCAGTGGGAAAGTTTATCAACTGGTCATACAAACAAACAGATTGGGGGGGGGGCTCTTTTATCCGAGTTATCCAATAATACAGTCATGTGACAGCAGCACAATGCATAAAATCAGCGGCTACAGGTTTACATCAAACATCAAAATATTTAAAAAATGTGATTAATCACAGCACAGACATTGGTGCTAGATGGGCTAGTTTGAATATTTCAGAAACTGCTGATCTCTTGGGATTTTCACGTGTAACATTTCTCTAATACGTAATGTTGGAAAAAAGAAAAACATCCTGTGCATCACTATGGATTAAGAGTTTATAATTTTACACAATGACCATCTGCATGATTTTGTTCATTCAGTCGACATGATTGAATTAATAGATAACTGCGTAAATAAGCATAAAGTGGAACCTCGGATCGATCGCAAGTAACCCGGTTTGCGAGCGTTCCGCAAGACAAGCAAAAAAAAATTTTTTTTATAAACTTTGACTTGATAAACATTTTGTATTGATTATTTTTATATGAATATTTTTTGGTTGTGGAACAAATCGCCAGAGTTTCCATTATTGATACTTATAGGGGAAATCAACTATGATGTACTGTACAAGCACACGTCCGGAACGAATTATGCTCGCAATCCAAGGTTCCACTGTATTTACAGGTGTTCCCTATTACAGTGGTCAGCATGTGTATTATTATCCCAGTCTGAAATACAGAATATGTTTAATCAATATAAGCTTCCACTTGATCACTTCCTGTCCACACACACACACGCACATCTGGTATATTTCTACAGAACAGCAGCAATCTGGAACAAGCCACTGAATATCCCACTTTCATTCCTCCCACATCCTGCAATTTTATTTAAATAATAAAATAACAAGTGCCTTTTTCCGAACATTGATCCTTACACAATCAAGCAAAGACCACTGATGAATTACACCTGATGCGATGCTAATACAATCACAAAAACTCCAAGGCCAAACCTATTACATGGATACATGGGCTGAAATAAGCAAACTGAAAGAGAATGTTCAGCTTCCTTGGTTTGCTCTTGCTTACTCAGGCAAGGCCACCTTCCACTTGTAAACACAGGGATGACTCATAAAATGTATGGAGCAAATACACTCCACTGACAGGAAGGGAGTGGAGGATAACAGTTAAATAATAACATGCATTGAGCTTGCTGATCTGCTTATTGTACACTGGCGTTCTGTAAATATTGTCTTGCTTGTGTAAGACTTGATCTCAAGCAAAAGAAATTGCTTTATTGATCCAATTTATACATTTTTTTTTTTTTTTTCCATAGAATCTGTTGGAAATTGCACATGGCCCACAACACTTTAAACCAGCAATAAACTGACAAATCACGTCTTGCCAGCTCTAGGAAACATATTCAGATGTACAAACGCATAATGCTGTATTTGTTGCAAAGCCATGAGCCACAAAATAGAAGGTCACATGTTAAGGCAGTAAGCATAGGATTTAAAAAGAAGAATTGTTAAAAAAAAAAAAAAACTATCCATTCCCATACCTCTCTCTCTCATAGGCTCTCTCTAATCCTGCCCTCTCCCTTCTCTGCTTGTGTACTGTATACATATTTGTGTGCTTGCTCCTTTTAACTGGTTGAATGAAAAGCTGGCTATTTTAATTGAAAACACAAAACAGATGGCTGGCACGCTTTCCTTTGACTGTAATTCCATTAAGAGGATTCAGAATTGAAAGCCCTTGCAGTCTATCAAATGAGATTCTCTAGTCAGGGCCAAAATGTTTCTGCTGCATAGGACAAAAAAACACACACACACACACAGCTTGTCAAGCTCTGTACATAAAAACAAAGACCTGGTTTGACAAGTTTTTTGTGAATCATGATCCCAAGGCCTATTAAATTGACACATTACGGTTGTTTCCTGAGGTGTAGACGGGGAAATCTAATACACCAGATTCAACTTCACAGGAACATACCAAAGCCAGGGGTAGAGAACAGCGACAAAGGGTGGTGGAGGGGTTTCCCAGGACAGCACCTGACCCAAATTCCAAGAGCTGCTTCAATGCGCATACTAATTAATCGTGTTAACGGATATAGTGACATTTATATTATAACATCATACATCAAATTAAATATATTAATATATTAAACATGTGGAAATACTGTATATAATTAAATTTATCCCATAGTGCTACTGATCCAGACAACCCAAACACTGATTACTTACCAATGATAGCATGCCTCATAGTGTTTTACTATTCGCATACCACAGCAGCCATTTTTATGTAAGATTCTTTTTTTAAATCAAAGTTAGTCCGTGAAGACCTCACTATTCTGACATCACTCTCTGACCCTGGACACTAATATGTCAACTATTGCATTGCGGACATATAAAAATTTTGAATGGCGTTTCATTCTTGCTTACCATCACAGGTGAAGATGAGTGGCTCTCGGATGTGCTCACCGATGATGGTGACCTTTACGCTGACCCCCAGTAACTGCTGCTGCTCTTCCTGCGCCACACACGGGCTCCATACAAACCCTGCATTCTTAGACCGGTCTGTGGACGGATAAGCTGAGCGCAACCTGCACATACCAACATGGCACTCAGAGGACATCATACAGGACGATGATGACATGATCATTACAGGAGGATGCCCACTAGGCTCCATCATAAGATCGGTTTTATTGATCATTGGTTAAAGGCCAGTGCCTATTAGATGCATGAAACTGAATTCTTTTAACTTGAAATTATTGATTATTCTGAATTATACTTGTTCAATAATAATGTAGCTGACTCCTGATTGTCTTGCTTTAAAATATAAACATTTAGTCACAATGCCTCCATTTATGTTAGCCATACGGGACAGGCTAGTACAGGCAAGACAAGTCACAGTTGTCCAAGTATCTTGTAACAGCACTCTCTTGAGCAAATACTGTAATCAGTTGTTGTTTTGAATGATAGATATTTAAAGTATATATTTAAAACATTTTTACACTATTTGCTAATGGTGAGCTCATTGATCCCTTCTTTCTGAACATAGTAAATGGGAAGTGTGTCTTTTAGAGATGGGGGAAAAATCTATTCAATTATGAGTTATAATTCTTGTGTGCTGATTCATGTATTGCTACATTGCCTCCAAAATTGATTTGCAAATAATTTATAACATTTCTTTTAGAGTTGCACCGGTCGATCAGCCAGTGACCAGAGTTGGCTGTTTTTCAGCTTAATCAGCTATAACTGATTCTGTACCAAGTGCATGAGCTTCTGAGTGGTGTAACAGAAATGCATTTCTATGGCATTATATTATCAAAAGTTGAGTGTGTTAAAAAACCTCCAACCTGCTGTTTTCGCAAAACTGCAAAACCCACTCATTTCACTCTTACACCAGTCTCACAACACAATGTGAGCTAATTAGTCTTGAAAAACACGCACATTAGAAGCTGCGCGTGCCCACGTTAGGGGCTGTGTGCAGCCACACACAACACTTTGGATGCATTTAAGGTAAAACATCACAATTTCTTTATAATCCAACAGGTGGTTCACTCTGAACTATTCCCACACTGGCATCCTGTGTGGTAGGAGTGAATTATTTGCTAATATTAGAAATAATAATTATGAATTAAGTTTTTAAAGTTAAACTCATGTAAGTTAGTTTGTATTCTTAAATTCTGTCCTTGGTTTCTAAGTCACAAAGACAATTTTTCTTTTGTAGAAGGTTCAAGGTCCTAAAACTGTAACAGAATCTGCAAAAACGCTCAGGATTGTGATAGTAATCGAAATGGCACCTAGGTACCGTGATGATATTCTATCGGATGGTGAGGCCGATCCCTAGTGTCTTTCATGACATAAATCAGCACCATGACAAAAGTCATCTTTTCCCCCATTTTCTAAGTGATGTCAAATCAACATGACTGAGCACAGAATCAGAAATAAACAAAGTAAAACCTCTTACTTTAAACTGACTTATACTGTGCATATTAATAGCTTTAGATTAATCAACATATCGACATATAAATCTAAAAAACTGACTATACAGTTTTTTTTGTACATCGCTCACCCGAGTTATCAGCCTAGCATGTTGATACCATCCAATGGTATGAATTTGAATATGCGTGCCATTACACGTCTACTGCTATGATATGATGTATATCCAGTTTAGTCTTCATTGTGCTTTTTTAAAGTGTTTAACACTATAACCCCATCCCCGCATAACCTTCATTCTCATGGAAAGGCAGTTTAATGAAATGCTACTGAGCCGTTTGCTCAAGCTAAGAAATCATAGCTTTGATTTCTCTACCTCTATGTGTTAAACTTAACATTTACTGTTTTACTCTGTTTTTGTTTTGCTAAAAATGTTTTCTTAATTTGACAGGCTTTGTAGCAATTAACCTAATTAGCCTAAAGATGTTTTTAACTTGAATTTTTTTTTTCTACATTGAAGGCTTTTGTTAAAAACAAATTTAATTGGTTAAATTGGAAATAACATTATTTTATTTTCACACTTTATTTGAAATAAAGTTGATTTGGCATGAACTGACTTCATGCTCTATTAAATTATTCAATAACTCAATTTATAACTATTTGTAAGCAATTACTCATCATGGATAAATGAAAACTGAATAAGAGAATTATAAACCATCAGTCATGGCCTACTTCCAAAACCAAATCAACTAAGTAGTGTGTAATGTGGTTTGTACTCTTTAGCAAGATGCACTTGTTACCAAACAGGCTTTTCCTAAAAAAATTTTAATTTTTTTTTACTAATTTCATGTGACTACACCTTAATCTGCACGCTATTAAACACATTATTGTTTAAAGGTGTTACATAACCATAAGTTTGGGTAATTCTACAACATATTAGCATACAATTTTTAATGCTGACATCCTTTTATTCTTTTAAGGGTTGTATAGGTTTCTGATGAACACTACATTTCTGAGGACAAGCCTGAGCATTGAGGAGAACTCACTCATCGAGCATATGACAGAAGGCAGCCACCTCCTCGTCACGCTCCTCAGAAACCTGGAAGAGCTCATAGCCAAATCCATTGAGCCTGGAACGAAGTGACACCTACATAACAAGAAGGTAAAATGCCACTGTTTACAATAAAATACTTACATATGCTACATACAGTAAATAAGCCTCTTTTGTTTTGTTTTGTAATTAGTCTAAAAAGTTGGTCTTGGTACAGTGTTAATTGTTAATAATATCATCTTAATAAATCATTAACTCATTATTAACCATCAAATCATTGTATCCAGTAAATCTACATTATAATGATTATTTGGTCAGGTACCAAATCTGACACTGCTGGCAGAATCATTACTTTATTTGTAGTACATACCAGATCAGCTGACACCCTGCGGTTGTTTCTGCAACTCTTTTGCCCAGGCAAGTAGGTGCGAGGTGGCACTTGAGGGGGCAGTGTCTTGCTGCGAGCCACAGGCTTCCCAGATTGGTCACCACTAACTTTTTGTTGCCTGGGTGACTGCTTACCACTGTTGACCCTTACGAGGGAAGCATTCAGGTTGTCATAGTTTATGCCTTCTCCGGTGGGAAGCTTTGGTTGGTCCACCTCAGGGATGAACAGGTTCACGTCTCTGGGAGCTGATCCCCTGCAGAGGCCGAACGAGTCTGGTTGAGGTATTGGATTCCTTGGGGGAATCGCTGGAGGAGGTTCATCCGGAGGTGGCAACCCCTTTGAAAACCCATCCGTCATCCTCTCGTAGTCATTCTTCCCGGGATCTTCCAGGATATAGAGGGGCTCCTTGCTGTAGCCATGTGGATCCACATTCGACCTTGATGGGCTGGAAACTCCAGGTTGGATGAGGTGGAGAAGCGGATCAGACCCTGACAGCCCTTGCCGCAAGTTTGTCACAGGTGGGCTGGGGATACGTCTAGAGTGTGTATTCCTGGATGGCACAGTTTTGCTACTGTCAGACTCGTCCCTTCCAGTGGGATCTTTGTCATGTTTAAGGCGAGAAAGCGCATCATACTCCATCTGTAAGGCCTCAGCCAGAACCAGCTCTCTGGGACTCAAACCCAGAGACTCCAGGCAGCTCCATCGCTGCTCATTGTCATTCTGTGTCTGTGCTGCAGACATGATCCTGTAGGGAACGATGCCACTATGCTGGGTGGTTTAAAAAAAAAAAAAAAAAAAAAAAAGGGATCTGGGGGGAGACAAGGTGTCTATGAAATCCACAGGAGAACCATTGCACCCTGTAGGGAGACAGGAGAGAAAAATAAAATGAACACTCAACTACTTACATCCCTTTGTTTATAGCAAATAACTCTCTCTAGGCCAGTCCTGGCCTACCAGCAAGCACTCCCCAAAATGACACGTATTCCTTATTACATAAGAGGCTAATAGCAGCATGGCCAACAAATACTACACATCAAAAAAGAAAGAATGAAAGAGACATTAATACTCCATTCAATTCAAAGATGATGGCAGTTGTGCTTTCAATTACGGTCACTGCATTTATCTAAGGAGAACCCCAGATGGGTTTTGTTTTAGAAGGACAGTCATCTGGATTCAATTAACTTTGCTTGTTCAGCAAAAATCAGGCTGCTGTCTCCTGCCTCTCATACGCTGAACATGGCTATCAACACACTGCAGGCAGTAAAGCTTAGAGTCTTTATCCTGGCCTCAGCAGACCTACAGAACGGTCAGACTCCAGGAGGTCACTGGGTTGTTTATAAATGTGTAAGAATGCAACTTGGATGAGTGAAAGGAATGAAAAGTTGACAGCACTCTATACCAGGCCTATCATAAGAAACTGTCCTCCATATAATCTATGTAGAATAATACATTGTAGTATAATAAGAACAATAATAATAATAATGCAGTGGTGCTTAGGAGCTTGGGCCTCTGAGTTGCTGATCGGAGAGACGGGGATTCGAGCCACACCACCAGGTTGCCACTGTTGGGCCTTTGAATACAGCCATTAACTCTACGACCATATATAATACCCAGCCCCTGGAGATGGAGTGCAGGTTGATGAAAGTTAGCTAAAACCTCTAAAAAAAAATAACACCTTACACTACAAAGCCACACAAAGTCATGCTAAAAGGTCTAGGTAGTGCAAGAGGGACAACCTTCGAATCCAATGTGTCCACCCGTGACTTATCATTATGTAAAACTAAATAAAGGTCTTATATTTCTCTTAAAATGAGAAATATAAGACCTTTATTTATACTGCTTACATCACTGTTGTGAATCAATGATCAATACGATACACTTTTTAATCAGTACAACATCCATGCTAGATAACGGCAAAAGAAAAAATTATCACTTAATGAATATGTGACTCAGGTTTCCATTTTCAATTGATTTAAGCCTTTAATATTATCAAAGTACAATAACTGGAAGTCTTGAACAAAACTAGGTTGCCTATTAAGAAAAATATAGCTTTATTAATGAAAAGAGCTAGCTTGGCCTTCATTTTACAGCTCTACAGCCACAATACTTTTCCAAGTTTAATTCAGAGCAATTGATCGTTCTCAATCAATCACTCAATCAACTTCATTCTTATTTAAAACACTGGTCAATAAAAATTCATCATTTTTATTAATATATTCCATATTTAAAATGCAACCCTGAGAAGTATACTACACAGGACATACAGTCAAGCTAAGTGTGATTCCAAACCGCAGGGAGTGAAACTGTAATTCTGTCGAGGGAAGGTCCCTTAGCTGATATTCCTTGTAGTACACAGAGCAGGGAGGACGCTGTGAAGTACACGTCGGAATGGAACACAGCCTACCACTCCATGCAATACTTATGCACAATTCACTTCTCTACCCTGGTGTGATGCAAATACACAAATATTTATAAATGTAAAACTGTAAACCAGCCTTCTGTAGTTGAAGTAGGACAAATTAATTTTTCCCGTTTACAGAGCCTGGGGCAGTCACCAAAACTCAAACTTCCTCTTGAGAAGATATTTTACTGACAAACTTAAGAAGCAAGTTTTTTTTTATTATTTTTCTTTTTTTATCATAGACATGTTGTGTGAAGCACACGATTCAAACTAGGCCTCAAGAATGAATTTCAATATTCAAATGAATGACCTACGTGGCCTAATATGGGACAAACTAAAGTTTTGACTGCTTTAACAGGTACATCCAACCAACCCTTATAATAGCCAACCTGAAAACCTGCAGGCTTTCCAGCATCTTTTTATGTATTTGGGTTCTTTGCCCTGAATTCCTCCTGACATTTTTCACCTATACCAAGCCAGGAAATCTGCCTTCCATTCCAGGGTTTACTTTAAAGTTCAGGGAATGTCGGTTAAGGGAACCTCCCTCAACAAAATTCCACCTTTCGGAAAACACTCTGCGACGTCACCATTGCAGCAGACATCACTTCCTGTGTGTTACCCTGGTAACTTAAGGACCTTGGATAGCTGTTGCTGCTACTGTGGAAATTTCACACACCTATAATTAATTCTTAAATATTTGCTGAAACAAAAACTGATACCATTGCAAAACATATACTATTGAAATGTGTATAAGAAATTATTTGGTTCATTTATTAAATGTACAGTGAAAGGTTTTTTTTCTTCACTTTATTTTTATTTTTTACAAATTACTAACCTATGTAATAGGAAGTATTTTTAATGAAATAGATTTTGAAATGTATCATCAAATACACATTCCTATTGTGACATATTGTCATCCTCAATAATAATTATAATTTAATATATAAATTCCTTTTTGAGCTCCATTTTTTCTGTGCTCCAGCGAGGTACAATGACTGGTGCAACTGAACCACGAACAAGGGATAATCATAAGTAGGAAAGTGGACTATCAGAGAGATATGATAGACAGACAAGATTTCAGAGATTATCAGGCTCAAAGGACCAAAAGGAGATTCACAACTCAGATGTGTTTGTAAA
The DNA here is from genome assembly GCA_030014365.1 of Clarias pachynema. Classification (NCBI taxonomy): domain Eukaryota; kingdom Metazoa; phylum Chordata; class Actinopteri; order Siluriformes; family Clariidae; genus Clarias; species Clarias pachynema. The sequence goes on along the minus strand of JAQMYL010000016.1, from coordinate 14,157,721 downwards.
CAGACAGCCCAGACATCAACAGATGGATCCATAGAGCATAGATGCACTTAGCATCAACTTCCAAGTGGCATCTCTGTGGCTGGCCTCCTTTTCCCAGGAGTGTGATTCTCCCATCTTCTCCCCATTCTGGGCACCAAGGCCTTTTGGCCGCAGGGAAGCAGGAGCGAGAGGAGGGGTGGGAACCAGGGCGGAGTCTGCATTGTTCCAGCCCTGGGACCCTGGAATCAATCCCCTGCCGAGATATAATCCCATTCAATTAGGGGCGGCTCCCAGATTGACCAAACAAAGGACGCAGAGTGGGGGACAACACGTGAGCCAGGGCCGGCACAGACACGTTCACACGCCTCCAAGAGACGAGAGACAAAGAGGCCGCTGTCATCTCCGGCCTTGCTCCCCCACACACCAAACCCCCCTCCCCCCCACAATAACACCCACTCACCGACAAATAAACCAGCGCCCTCTTACATACAGCTTCCATCACAACCCGAGCGGGAAAAGACACCCATGCTGCCAGCCAATGTGCAAGCAGAGAGTTATATGTACATCAGGGTGAACTTCAATGAGCTTGTCAGTAAAAAGAAAATGCAGAAGATGCTTAATGCTAGTTAAAATAATCATCAACAAGTGTTAGAAATAAAAAAAAACCATACGTCTGATAAAACACTAATATGAGAGATACTACAGACAGTAGTCATGTCACAGCTTTGTTCAGGATGTGTTTTGTGTCAGTTAAAAATCACACATCCTTGACATGGAATATGACAGTGATACTGACACACAAGCATAAAACTGGAACAATCCTGTAAATAAATAAATAAAAGCAACCTCCGTGTCTGTTACCAGAACCTGACTTTACCAGATAACTTGTGGCTGAAGGCTCTCCCTGTGATAAACATTAGATCTGAAGCTTTTGCTCACATTCTCCTGATTAGTGGCATGCGAGTGAGAAATGTGTCAGGTGAACGGAGAAAAAGATGCTGCACATATTTTAAAAACAAAAGAAAATCCAATGGAAGAATAAATAAATAATACTAATAGCCACCATCTAACAGCTGTGGAAACTAGTTAATACCCAGGCCACAATCAGCTGAAGCAGGATACTGAAACTGGCACGAGATCAGCTGTGACTGGAAGAAAGGATTACATATACTACAGTGGTTTCTCTCGTGCATTGGGGCTGGAATGGGGTTTCTGTTGCGTTTGATGAGCTGGAGTGCATTTCTGCTGTGTGTCAAGAGTCTTGTGTAGCGAGGTGGAAAATGTTTTCTGTCATGTGCAGCGAGCTGGAGATTGTTGTGTCGCTTGCAGCGAGTTGGACAGTGTTTTGTGTCATGTGTAGCGAATTGGAGAGTGTTTGTCATTTTCAGGGAGTTGGAGAATTTTTTGTGTCACGTGTAGCGAGTTGGCAAGAGTTATGTGTCATGTGTAGCGAGTTGGCAAGAGTTTTGTCTCATTTGTAGCGAGTTGCAGAGTGTTTCGCGTCATGCCTAGCGAGTTGCAGAGTGTTTCGCGTCATGCCTAGCGAGTTGCAGAGTGTTTCGCGTCATGCCTAGCGAGTTGCAGAG
>JAQMYL010000016.1:14122853-14156056 GCA_030014365.1 Clarias pachynema | reverse complement strand
TTACAGAGTGTTTTGTGTCATTTGTAGCGAGTTACAGAGTGTTTTGTGTCATTTGTAGCGAGTTACAGAGTGTTTTGTGTCATTTGTAGCGAGTTACAGAGTGTTTTTTGTCATGTGTAGCGAGTTACAGAGTGTTTTGTGTCATTTGTAGCGAGTTACAGAGTGTTTTGCGTCATCTGTAGCGAGTTACAGAGTGTTTCTGTCAAGTGTCAACGTTTCTGTAACCTGTTTAACGAGTTTCAATAAAGGGGATAAGACAGTACGTGTCGCCGCTCCTGGAAAAAATAACAACAATCAACCATAAACAAAGCGGAGACAGAGAATGTGAACTCATTATCGACCCAACATGAGATTGATGCTCTCAAAAATATTGCCTTTCCCTTCCCCCCCTCACTCACTTTCCACCAGACTGAAGGGGAATAAAGTGAACAGGTTGCCGCTGCGCTCGTGCACACTGTAATCACGCAATGCACTTGGGAGGAATCCGAACCTGTTATTTAGCTCCTTCCCCTTCACACAACCATCCGATGCCAAACAAACAGAACTGTTGATTCAGAATCCGTGACGTTTCACTCGAATGTTGAACCCGTTGCGAAACTTGACAATCGATTCGCGAGCTATTTATTTATTTACCCTTACTGTGAAATGGCTAGGAAGGAAAACGACGTCAGTCAGCATTGAAAACGGCGTTCAATTCACCTCCACAAGAACATATCGATTTTTTTTATATTCCAAACATGTCCGCTGCTTGTTTAATTCCACAAAAAAAAATCACGGTCTGCGTGGAAACGGAGAGGTTCGGTGTCGGTGTCCGTGCACGAGCTCTGGGTGAAACGCCGCGTTTAGCGCGAGCGTAAATAACCTCGTCACTGCGCACCACACAAGCACACACATATACATACACACACACTGCTACTGCTGCCCATCAGCGAGTCGGAGAAAATGTATAGCGAAAACCAGCACACATACCTCGTCTACGGCCTGGATCATGCTCTTCAAAGCCCGCTTCCAAATGAATTGATCCTTAGGATGACCAGCTCCGGTGCACGCGCCAGTTTCCGGTGGGTAATGGCCCTGAGTCGCGTGGGCTCCAAAACACAGCGCGTTCCACACTTCTGTATGTTTCATACACTGCGCGCGACGACGCCAAATCACGCACAGTATACCAAAACCGGGTATTTTTCTGCCTGCCTCGCAAAGGATTTTCGGTTTTGGGTTTTCAGTGTCGATATTCTCGTTCCAGCGCGCTTTCATTGGCGTAGCAGAGCTGAAGGAACGGTGGAATAGCAACAAGGACCCCTATTGGACGTGACAGTAATAACATCCAAAGTGGGACATAGACATACAGCACGGGTCGTCTCACTCATCTTCTATGCCGCTTTATCATGAATTCAGGGTCGCAGGGACCTGGAGCCTATCCCGGGAGACTTAGGGCACGAGGCGGGGTACATCCTGGACAAGGTGCCAATCCATCGCAGAGCACACACACATGCACACACTAACACACTACGGGCAATTTGGGAATGCCAATTAGCCTAACCTGCATATCTTTGGACTGTGGGAGGAAACCCTAGTACCCGGAGGAAACCAAAAGCACGGGGAGATCATGCAAACTCCTTGCACACAGAGACGGGAATCGAACCCGAACCCTGGAGGTGCAAGGTGACAGTGCTAAGAACTACACCACCGACAGCACGGGTCTTCTTTAAAAAATGTTCTGCTGTAATATTTATATAAATTAAAGAAATGTTTTGTCTGTACCTTGGTCAGAACTCGCTTTTTCATGATGTATTTAAGTTTTATACATTGGAGGACCAGAAACCAGTCTCTGTAGGTATGTCTGTCCAACCAGAATTTGTCGCAGCATCACGCAAAACTGCCTGAACAGTATTTAATAAGTACCTAGGTGTTTGCATGAAGTTAAACCTGCGCCATACATGAAATCAAAATGTTGAGTACAAGTGAAACTATGAGCATTTATGTGCCAGGTTATAAATAAATTTTGACAGCGTACTGCGCATGCGGCAAATTGTGGGTGCATCTTAAACAATCACCAAACAGAATTAAATGAAACTTTGCAGGACTGTACCTAGATATCTGATTAGTTCATAGTTTCACTGCTGAAATAACAGCGATGAAGTGCAACACTTTTTTTTTTTTACCATGCCTGGAGCTGTTTTTAGACTAAACTTAATCTTTATCCAATCTACTTCTTCAATTTCTCAGCTGTGAGTGTATCATGAGTGTATTTGCCTCACTGATTATGTTAAAGCAGATCATCTTTTTTGTAGTTTTAACCTTCTTTTAACAATTTCCACAAACCTTTTTCTCAATGATGGGTACTTATGTTAGTTGTTAATGTTTTAATGGTACATACAATACAGAAGTATTATTAAATAGATGATGTTTTATGTTTAAAGCCATGATGCACAGATATTCTTTAGAGCTTTTTAGATGTTTTTTTTTTTTTTTTAAACAAGTTGTGTCTCTCAGCTATGTACACAGAGGGTCATGGAGAAAAGATGCCAGAAGTACCTATAGTGCAGGAGAACAGCGCCTTCTCGTGGTAGATAAACCTCTAAGCCAGGAATGACACAAACTGCCAGTGTGGCGAATTATTGTGCCAAAGCAGCACAATTTGCCGAGAAAAGTCAACAATAGAGCACCCATAGGATGTTTCTAGGATCTGGCCTTTAAGGGTCCCAGCCCCTAATGAGAATGTAACATGTACAGTGTCTTGCTATTAATGCCTTAAATAGTAATTATATTATTTTGTAATTTGTATATATTAAAAATATATTTGGATTAACACCAACATTAGAGTTACTAGTAGTATGATTTTCATGCCACATTTTTAGAAGAAAAGTGGAAGAAAAAAAAGAATATGCTGGGAATTAGACATATAATTATGTGGTCTTCTCACCTGGTTCTTCGTTCTGTCTCGCTTTCTGCTCTCTCTCTCTCTCTATCTAACGCTCTATCACCTGTCCTCTCCCTTTTCTTTGTGCTGGTAAACTAAACATTCAACCAAATAGAGAATTACTCAAAGCTACACATGCAATTGATGTACATGCAATTAATAAAATTTTTCTAGGTAGATGTAGGTTTGCTTTGGACAGTCAGAGGGGTAACATTATTTTTAACATATATACACATATAAACTATACAGTAGTTTATAAATTACAGTAAATAACTGTTAGACTTATTAACTATATTTCTTTCATATGACATGGTTGTTTTCTTTAAACGAAAAAAAACCCGAAACTTTTGTATATTCATCTATAGAAAAGAAAAAAAAAAGACATTTAAAATGAGTTTGTTCCAATCGTTCACTGTCTAAAAATCTACTGTAAATATGGGATGGGTCCAGGATGGATTCTAGGATCAGATCTTTAAGGCCTCCAGCCCCTAATGACCATGTAACATGTACAGTGTACATATATATTATTAATGCCCTTAGTAATTATAGTATTATTTATTAATATTATTTTATAATTGTTAATATATTTATGATTAACATTAACACTAGTAAGTAACATGATTATCATGCCACATTTTTTAAGAAAATGAAAAAAAAGGAGAATATTCTGGGCATTACGCCTATAACTATGTGTCTCACCTGGTTCTCCTTGCTTGCTGTCTCTCTCTCTCTCTCTCTCTCTCCTTTTCTTTGTGCTGTTAAAGCAAAGTTATAAACAGTACACTATATTTTTTTTCATCACTTGACCTGGTTGCTGTCTCTTCTTGTAATGTATATCCATTTATTGGGGGAAAAAAGACAGGGTTTGTTCCAATCTTTCCGTTCCCAGTCTACAGATTCACTGTAAATATAGCATGAAGGCTAAATTCTGTCAGAATAAGAAACTCACTATTACGGCATGAACTGTGATGATGTATTTAGCGGTCACAGTATATTTTATCGAGACCTAGCCTATTGACGAGACAATCTTGTCCTCTCACAGAACCCTCAGTTTAACAACCACTTTACCTTAAAAACCCATGAGGCTAGACTGGCTTTTATAACCAATGCGTTTTTTTGACGCCTGGGCTCGCGCGTCTTCCAGCTTTGCGTGCAGCGCTAGGTGGTTTTAATGTAATGGCTAATCGCTGTATGTCTACTACAACGTTTAATAATTTCAAGTGCAGTTGTATCATTGACAACTATATCATACCCTTTACAGCTCTTGGCAATTCAGTCATAATAACACGATGAAAAATATTGCTTATTAGTCTGTTTATTCTCTATAGGCTCCACACAGCAATAGAGATCATAGAGATGTAAAGATCTTGAACATTATTGGACTCCTGTTTAAGCAACCATATATTTACTTTATATGTTTGGTTTCTGTTGGAGATGCAAATGTTTATTGTCTTAGTATTTCCTGAAGATAATATAAGTAACCGCTTTTTTAAGTGTGTGTGTGTGTGTGTGAGTGTGTCTGGTCTGGTTTAAAACAATTTGTTTAGAGGTTTGTGTGATACTGTATATGTATTCATTTTGTTTCAGACATTCTTTATATTAGTTCATAGCTAGACTGTCCACCACCTCTTGACTGTCCACCACCTCCATGTTTTTATTCTCCTCAACTCTAAAACTACTTTAACCTGCTGTTTTAAAAAGTAGACTGCTGGTGTCTAACTGTTGGTCACCAGCTTCATATGTACTAATTATGTGCAGGTTTCAGGGTGAAATAATGATTCTGTTCTGTTATTTTTCATACAGGAACCATTTAAATGAGTCCGTTTGACCTGAACACAAAATAAAAAATTTCATCCATCTACCTCTCTTGTTTGGCCACCTTACATTCATTCAGACATAATAAATATTGTTTAGCTGTGTTGACTGTAATGAATTTTGGCCTTCTGTAAATAAGTGGTAGATCAAACTTATTTTGAAGACAAGGGGGCCTTTTAAAGATAGATCAGTTATTAATGAGTACTTCACTGCATTGTTGGAGATAACTTGGCTTCATATTGCACTGGGGGCTTCACTAAAAATGTTAACACTCTCACAATAATTCGGAATATACTGCCTTATAACTTCAATTGAAATTCTGAGAAATTACTTGAATGTGTGCGTCCTATCATGCACCACTGAATACTACAATTTTGATGGCCCACTGCAACAGAATGAAGATACTTCAGATATCAAAAAATAAAGTTCCAATCAATGTTCAATTGTTTGGAGCATTATGAGGTTCATCAGTCCGATTTGTCAGTTTACCTGCTTGTGGCAAAGACATTCGTTCCTGTCTTAAGATGTTGCACTGTACCTCGAAGACTTTATTAAGGAAAAATGTGGTTAACCTAATTAGGTCTCACATTAGAATTTCAAAACCAGTGGAGTTAAATCTTTTAAATCATGCAACATCAGTCCTGTCGTACATAGTCATGAATGTCCGGAAATTAGAACTGGAATTTGCCTGTAAACAGTGCAAAAAAAAGTTAGCTGCCTAGGCCATAAAAGTCATTGTTTAGATTTAAATAAGCAAATTCTCATGAGTCTTTGATAAGATGATTACTGCAGTGATTAATATTTTTCAGTTGGCAACAGCTTTTTAACTCTCGTTGATTGAGTAGAAATCAGACTGATCAGCTTCTCATTCGCTAAACAACCATGTAAAAGACGTACAGTATCTGTGGTTGTGCAAAAGATTTTACTGTGTTTTAATGGGATGAAATTATAGGCCTGCATCAACCAAAGAAAACAACTGAAATTAATGGAACTGTGTTAAGAACTGTGCAATGCATTATTAAAATCAGGAAGGATAGTGCTGAGCCATGAACTTCACAGAAAAGATGTGGTCAGAGAAAACGATGACACGGGTAACTTCTAGTTTCTTGAGATTTTACCAAAAGCTCATTTTCTATTGTATCCCAAACACATGCTTCTTTCTTAACACAATCATTTTTTCATTATTTTGCCATCAATGATCTGTTTAATTCCCCCCTGAGAAAGTAACCTGTCTTATTTAATATTTTATTTATGTATGACTTTAGAAATTCTGTCTGTTTAACATGCATATACATGTTACATACAGTATATCCATTCACAGTATCTTGGTTTAGTGCATGACCCTTGAACAAATCACTAAATATTCAACAAAATTACAACATGTAGGGAGGTGGCTATGTGCTCTGCATATTACACAAACAGAAAGTTACTGCAATAACCAAAGAACAGCACTAGAGGTTGCCCTTTTGTTGTTCAGGGTGGTGACTTGTCCCTATTAAGTAACTCTGGTACTTATGATTCACGTGTCAATGATTATGAGCTATAATTTGCTAAATAATATCCCATTTTAAATCAGTTTATTATTAGGCTTAAATTATGGGACATGTTCTTCATACAAGTATCTGCGTATGAGTTGTTTCTACAATAAAAAATAATTTTGGTTATTTTGGATTGACAATGTTAATATACACCTATTTTTATTATTATGTTTACATTTAAATATTGTAACTGCTTTTGTAGAATATGAATCAACATCATCTGATTTGAGAATTCAGCTGTTCTTTCATGTAAAGAATAAATATAATTGTAGAAAAGTGAAAAAGTATTTGACTGTTATTTAAATGTGTACCATCACACAGTAGCACATGCCATATGCATGATAAATAAAATTCACAGAAGAAACAAAACTAGCTGTCTGTATGCTGTTCATTGACGCAATCAGAGGTTGTTGGCAAGATGATCTTACAGAAACAAAAATACAAACATTTAATTTAAGTGAACAGGATAAAAGAATAAAGCTTGTAATCAAAATTAAGATGTGTATATGTGTATGAAAGATTATGCTGTGGTCCATCTTGTGGAAGAATTCAAACTGTCAGTGGAACAAGTGAAAGGATACAGTCTTTGATCTTTGGTTATTTGATTGACTATTATCTATTGACAGCGTATGCAATGAAATGATAAATGATAAAAACCTGGAAACTAACTGGAATCCCACAGGAGTTCAAACATTCTTTATTTGACATACAAACAGAAAAAACGAAACAATGCCATTTTTGCCATTTTCCGTGTCATAATTGAATTTCTGTGTTATTTTACTTTTTGTTAAGCAATGATAAGGTTTTTTTTTGTTTTTTTTTTAAATTTACTTTGGAAACATTCCTGTTTAATTTCAGATTTATGCCTTAATTAACTTTCCAGATAACAAACACTAACTAAAGTACCCAATAAGAAAGATTTGACTAAATAGATGATGTCTAACTGAATGATCATGCTCAAAACTTGAAATACAAAATGTACTGTAACAGAAGGGTTGGAGTTTCACAGACACAATTATGAGTTTGTGGTGAAAAACAATACAGACGGGAAACCGTAGAGACAATTGACCATCAGCTTTGGGGTTCCTGGCCCCTCACTCCTCTCTGTAGTCTGCTACATTCATTGATTGGTCTTGAATTCTGTCATGAAACTATGAAGGCGAGGATGCAGTGCAGACAGGTTCTTATTAAACACATTCAAAATAATAGAAAAAATGCACCAATAGAATCAGACACAGACACAGTAGTTATGAGGGGCACTCAAAGCTAGAATTAGCATTAGCATAGCATTAGCATGATAGCCCAAGAATTGATAGAACAGAACATGAGGTAACACAACAGTAGGACAACAGGGTTTTGCATTAACTCCTACAAACTTTCTCCATATTTTACAAAATTTGGCATGCAGCATATTAAGACAAAGTAAGAGAAAGTCTATCCCCTTGTTTTCGGGCAGGGCAAATCATTTGTCTGTGGTATGCTAACAAACATGGTGTCGAAGCTGCCATCAGGAAGTAGTGCTATAATACAGTATCTCCTCGATAATTTGTTGCTTTCTATTCAAACTTGTAAAAGGAGTGCCTGCATCAACCTGGAAGCGGTTTCATAAACATCAGCCAATCCGGCGGTATTGCAAATTGCACACAGCATTTTTATGTGTAATTTCCAAAAGCACCACTTGGTGGCGCATTTAGAATTTGGAAGCTTGATATTGCTAATTGCGATAGTCCCACTTGGTGGCGCTATTGCGCATTGCACGATAAAATGTTTTGCTATATCATTACAATTTCCCAAAAAACTTTGTATTTGTTTTAAATGACTGTGACTGTTTTTAATTTATATTTTGATATTTTTAAAAAATGGACTTTAACATCCTCTCTTGCTTCACTGAGTACATAAACCACTGGTAATCCTCATTAGCACTGTTGCCTTGCACCTCAGTGTCCCGGGTTACATTCCAATATCATGTCATGTGTATGGAGTTTGCATGTGCTCCACGTGCTTAGTATGTTTCCTCCGGGTTCTCCGGTTTCCTCCCACAGTTCAAAAACATGCAGATTAGGCTAACTGATGGTAATAATTCTGGAATTAATTACATAATAGGTGAATGCTTTTGGTACTGTTTCAGACACTGTAGGACTAAAACACAGGGTGCTCTAAAATTCAGTTGAATTGTTGGGGGACTGCCAAGTTACTACTGTTAAGCCCTTGAGAAAGGCCCTTAACCCTATCTGCTCCAGGGGCACTGTATCCTGGCTGTACCCTATACTCTGACCCCAGCTTCATAACTGGGATATGTGAAAAAAAATATTTCACTGTGCTGTAAGGTACAAGTGAGAAATAGTTTATTATTATTATTATTATTATTATTATTATTATACAATCATCCACAATAAACTGACTGATGTCCTAAACTAACATTAAGTTTTTCATAACTGGGATATGTGAAAAAAATTTCACTGTGCTGTAAGGTACATTAAGTTTTTCATAACTGGGATATGTGAAAAAAAACTCACTGTTCTGTAAGGTACATGTGACAAATAATGAATTATTATTATTATTATTATTATTATTATTATTATTATACAATCATCCACAATGAATTGATGTCCTAAACTAACATTAAGTATTTATCAGATGATTTCAGTGATCATATTTGGTTAGTCAATTAGATATTCCCAAATTCCTATCAGGGCCAAATATTAGGTTAGAAAAAGACAGCCCCTTGTCGTTAACACCTGTCCAGCAGGCATGCGCGTTCCCGATCCACATTCACTTTCAGTGAGTGAGAAACGGGAGCGCGCGCGTGGGATGAGCGAGTGCGCGCTCCGTTGAGGAAACGGCCGTTTCGAAGACAGCCGGGGACAAGAGAGGACATCCACAAGACATTCATTAGTACCGCATCAAGCCGAGAACTGCGCGTCCCGCTGTACATCTCGACAGAGGAATACGTGGAGAAATCGGTGCTCTGCAGGTAAGACACAAATCGTCAGGATTGCGATCATTCCGCGGTTCGTGTGAGCCGGACGCAGCGGCCTCACCGCACAGGCTGAAAGAAAGCAGGTGCACGGATACCAAAAAGAGAGAGAGAGAGAGAGAGAGAGAACACGTAAATCCTGTGATTCAGCAATTCCTTTCCTAAAAACGGGGTGTGATGATGATGATGACCGAGCTGATCCAGTAATCCTTAGTTTTTCCTCCTCTTCATCCTTGCGCATCGCTCCGTGATGATGCGGTATCATCTTTTGCTTGTCTGCGCAAATTATAAACAAGCGGCACTATTCTTAGAAATGCAGTGGCTGTTCGCAAGCGAGAGTTTGAAAAGCTTGTACGGTGACGGAACAGTCAGTATAGATACCTAGGGGATTATATAAGGCTGATGAGTCGATTTCGAGGCCGAATGCAGCCGCATGCTGGGAGGAGGGAGAGGGGAGGATGCTCGGAGTCAAGACTACTAACCCGTCTGTCGCTGCGTAAAAGCGGCCTGGAGTGATGGAGACGCACAAGTTCCTTATACCCTGACTGCAATTAACTATATGATTAAGATCCTAAGAATATTAGTTTAGACTAGGTCTAGACTACGCAATATCCTAGCATTACTTTATGCAGAGGTCAGACATGATTTTATGATTGTGCAGTTTATGAGGACATACAGTAGCCCTAATGTACCAGGTCAAAAGAACCAATGGACTGATTTAATGCATCCAGGAATTGTTCTATTAAGGACACTGTCCTGTAAGAGCCTACATGCCAAGATTAAAAGGGTGTTTCCCCTCAAGATGACACTTTTTGTACATTTAGTATACATTTTAGTCCTATAAGTATGGACAATAAGTGTGTCTAGGATGTAATTTAGTTTAGAAATATGTATAAAATATTGACGTTATGTTTGATGTTGTATTTACAACATTGTGTTGGAGTCCATCGTTAAATGTCGTCCAATGGTTGTTCACCATAAGCGTCAGTCTGTCAAAGTAATTCTAACTTTAATAAAAACACTAATACCAATCGCCATCCAGTGTCCAGGGTTAACACCCCAGCTACAAAGAAGTGTACAGTACCATTTCTTTTTAATAGGTGTGGATACTAATACAGATGCATTTTTCAAGCTTTTATACAGTACTAGAAAGTAAGGAGTCAAATTCTGAACCTTCCCAGAAGTTGTAGCAATGTTAACCTCTGATCTTGGATGACTATTTGTGTTAGGTCGATTTTCTAGATTCTAGATTTCTTTGTTCAAATGACATCGAAGAATGCTCTATCAGATAAGAGGAGATCACTGACTGCTAATGCTATTTATTCGTCACTAAGCAGAAGTGCCACTAGATGGTCTGGTCCCTTGATTCCCCAACCTTGATTATACCAACATGTTTCATTTGCCATGGTATTTTAAGACCCCCTGTTACTCAGGTGCCCTTGGTCGTTACTTTACAGCACAGCTGTCAGTGAGCACAATAAAACAACTCCCCCAATTAAAAAATACTAGCCAACTTCAAGTTACAATACATTAAATCCAAGAAGGGAAAAATATGCTTTTTAGAAATATATTTTTATTTTACACATTCATCCACTATTTCAATTTATATACAATCAATTGAGAGGTATATTTCTAAGAAATAAATGAGAAATTTAGTATAGAATAAAACAGTTCTGCTAAAGTATTTGTATGCAACAATATGAATGTGCGCTTGTTGAAAAAATAGGCTACCTTAATATTAAATTTGATAAAGCTGAAATGTCTTAAAAGTCGATCTACAGTCATTCATTCATGTATTCAGTCATTTATTTATTATCTGTACTCTTCATTTAGAAATGCCAAATGATATATTTGGAAATGTCAATCAACCTACTGTTCATGCTTTTCGATTGTGGGTGGAAACCCAGCGAGCATGGGATAGGAAAACAGCATTCAAACGCCCATCCTGGAGGTGCTTACCACTAAACCACCATGGTCAAACATAATCATGGATAAGGTGGATGAGTTCGCTTTTCCTTAACACAGCCACCACTGCACAATAAAATTAGGTTATTAGTCGAGTTGTAATACATGTGTGCCTAGCCAATAGTTAACAATTTAAGATGGAGGATTCCCCAACTAGTACACTATCTAGAGTAAAGCCTGTACCAAATCAGCCTCTAAGTGAGGTGGACAAAAGGAGAACTAACAACAACAGCAAGCGTTTGCAATATAAGCTTGTTTAGGATGGAATTTAGATTTAATTTAGACATAATTTTTTTGAAATTATGTTGATAATGTTGATAATTATGTAATAATGTTGACATTACGTTGTTTTTTAAGTTTTATAACTTTGTGTATCCACGTCAGTCTATCAAAGTAATTCTAACTTTGATAAAACACGAATACCAATGACCATCTAGTGTCCAAGATTAACATTGTTACAGCACTGTAACAACCATGCATAACACCCCAGCTAGAAGGAAGTTTGAAAGTGTGGATACTCATACAGATAAGAGCTTATTACTGCCTTTCATAGTATCAGTTTACAGAAGATGATATTAAATATGGTGTAGTACAGGAACAAGATGCATACCTAATCTCATAAGAAATTCCATCACAGTTAATTTTGTATGAAGTGATTTGTGAAAAATTGTTATTTATGCATAGAATATGTTGGCAGAAACAGTGAAAGTTGAATTGTTCGGTAGGGGAAATAGAGAATATTTCTATTTTATTATTGACATTCTTAAGAAGCTTTTTGCCTTTAGTAGGTTATTAAATAATTTAACTTTTCTCTCGTTTAAGACTTTTCTTATATGAAACTAATAATTTAGATTTAAGGAGTTAAAATGTAAGGCATGTCAGTTTTTTTTAACAAGAAGCAAAAACATGCAAAAAAAAAACCATGCAACTAATACCATTATTATTCCCAACCATTAGCAAATAGTTTAAAGGATTTATTAAATAAAGCGAGATCCAATTTGTAACATATTTGTGTAATAAAATGAATACTTTTTTTTTCTTTCAGAGTTTCTATCAGAGTTTGTATCTATCATTAGCCTTAATTCAAGGTTCACAGATATAATGTCCCCATTTCAAATTATTTCCATTAACATGGGAAGCATTAGCTTACAAGAATCACTCAACTGAATGAGCAACCTTTCCACCATGAATTAAATATAGAATGACGATTGTAAGATTGTATCTACAGCCATGTAACCTTGCCACATCCTTATTCTCACAACTCCCAATAAGCTGGACCCTTTAGTGTGAAGGACTGAGAGATGTACATTTGTCATCATCTGTAATCAGACTGTAGTAATATTTAGTTCCACTGAGGCCTAATTGAAAATTAGTGAAAAACATGGCCATAAAGTGAAACGTGACCCCCGGTGTCTGATCTCAGAAGGTTTGACTGTTGACAGAGGTCTGTTCACCTGAATGGGCAAGAAAAGATTCAGTCTATTGTTTGATGAGAGTCATTCAGTCTATTGTGTGAAGTTAATTAGAGGAATTATTTTATTATTTGTTCATGCATTATTCATAATGCAAAAATAATAGTAGATCATAGCAGGTATTTCTATGGTTAGAAAATGTTTTGTTTTTTCAGATAAGAATTAGAAATGCATTTTCTAATTAAGACTATTGTTATTTGGTAGGCATTTGCCCAGATGTAGATTTTAAACATTTTATTGTTTATTTCAGTGCATTAAAACTAAAAAACAGGTAGTGACTTGGCAGTTTCCCTGCTTTTTGTGAACCGCAGTACCTTACATCACCATTAGATGGTGACATTTTAATCACATTGTGTACCACAAGAAATAATATCTGAGTTAAATTAGTATGAGAATATAACAAAAGTAATATTTTAAATAACAGCATCCATAATAGCAGTGTGTTCTATTTCTTTCTTTCTTTTTTTTTTTTTTTAAACATTGCTCTGTTGCTTGAGTTTCACTTGTTATCTGTTATGGAAATTTTTTGCCATGTGGATTAATTTTAAGTAATCCTCCTACCTGGCATCATGACTATGCTATTCCATAGAGTGCCATTTGCCCTTGCATGCTGGTCACGGCAGGCAGTGGATGTCTGCAATTAAAACAGCATTAGAGGAACCATCTCATTTCATTATTGTTTTATGTGTCTCAGATAGAAAACTACCATCAATTCACACTCCATAGTAGGTGTTTAAATGTAGGATATATTGTTTAACAACATGATCAAATGTCGTAGATTTGTATGATGTGTTGTTATGGACATGGCTTTTTTTTTGCCTTAAAAAAAAAAAAAAAAGTAAAATATAGGACATTGCGTGAAATACACCTTTCCCTCCCCCAAAGAACATTCATATCTTTAAATAGGATTGTCTTTTCCCCTTCCACCCTAAAGCCAAGTAGCCTGCCAGCTCAGGTTTCTCATACTGCAACTGGATGCACCCCTTTTAGTTCGCTGCCCTTTGTTTTTTTCCAATGGTTTATTTTTAGCTGTGAAACAGCAGCTTGCTCTCGACGAGGGTTGAGTTAGTGAGAGAAGGGTGCGTCTGGAGGATGGCATGATTAAAAAGGATCACCAACAGCACTTCGCTTGTTTTTACAGAATCTTGTGTTTTGCTAGATTGCTCTTGGGCCTTGGAACAACATCGAACATGGCAAAACAGTAATGGAAGACTTTACGAAGCCCAAAAGGCCACTCTGTCTGGGTTTAGCCTAGTAAATGTGCTGTCTGGTTATGGATTTAAAAGAATAGTTAAGCACGAATAGATTGCCATCTGTGTCTGGGCTTCAATCAATGCATTTTGGCCTCTGGCATATGCATGGATTTCTTTAAATTATGTAGGAGGTCTGTATTGTTACCTAAACCATTAGATTCTGCTTAACACTATATCGTTGTGCCTTGTTTGTGATGAAGTATAATGCACCAATGTTGTTAGATAATTCTAATATGCCTTGGTTTGTTATTTAATTTGTAATAACTTATTGATTAGAATTTTCAAAAACCCACTGGCTCAAGTGGTGCTTGGTAGCAGCATACATCTGATTAGTTGTAGTCATTAGTCAAATAAGGTTTAGAGCATGTTTGTGTAATTCTGTCATTTAGGCATGTCTGTTAATTATTTACTGTTTCCTGGAACAGAAGAAAAAAAGCCAGTAGGCAATCCCTTTTAAAACTACTATACCATTTCATATTCCTATAAAAACGAACAAGATATCGATGCGATATCACTTTTATAAATGATTTGATTCTATTTTGATTCTATTTTGTTTGTGTTGAATTGGTATGTTCTACTTAAAATCTGGCAGCGCAGTGGCTTAGTTGTTAGCACAATAGACTTGCACCATCAGGTTCTGGGTTCAATTCCAGTGTTGAGTCTGTGTGCATGGAGTTTGCATGTTCTCCACATGCTTGGTGGGTTTCCTCTCACAGTTCAAAGACATGCAGATGAGGCTAATTGGCGTTTCCAAATTGCCTGTAGTGTTCGAATGTGTGTGTGAATGTTGACCGGAGGTCCTACCATGGTTGTACAAAATGGGAATAAATAAAATTGGCCTCCATGGTCCCTAGTTGGACTACAGAGGTTCCTAGATGGATGGATGGATGGATATTTAAAATCTAGGTATTAGATAAAGAGTCAAACCAATGACAAAAATCAGCAGTGAAAGAAGTAGTTATGCTGAAATGCATGATTTGATAAAAGATTTTTATTGCAGTATTACATACTGCTGATAGTAGGCACCGTTTTTTTTGTTGTTGTTGTATAACTTGATGACTATGTGTGTATCCACCTTATATTTTTAGTTTTCCTTTTTTTCCTTTTTTTTATCCTTTATTATGTGGAATTATTACCAAAATTTCATGAATGTTGCTTCATGCTGTCTTTGTCCTGTTTGACCTTAAGCCTGTCATGAGGGTAAATTTGCTAAATCGTCTGACATTGGAAAAAAAAAAATCAGTGCTTTAATGACTTTAATGCATACTGTATGCGTGCAGTAATTGCCTGCAGAGGGCTTCCTGCTTTCATGAATATCTTATTTCCATATTCAGGGATTTTCTCTTTAGCCTCAGTGCATTAAGGAGAGAAGAAAAATCTTTCCTTTAATACTTGTCATATGAACGAAATATAATTGGACTTCAATAGGGATTTTTAGTAGACATACTTTGAAGATTTGTGCAATTGTGTATTTTGTTTGTGTTGAATTGTTATTTAGGGTTGAAAATACAGTATCCATGGCCTTAACCTCACATCTAAGATACTCTGATCAAAGACACATTTTTTTTTTCACCTTAATACCACAAAAGAATGAAATTTGTTGCTTTTTTGTGCATCATCAAAGCAAGGCAGCCATCAGTGTTTTTGTTCTATATTTTATGTTCGTTTTAATATTTGGAAGAGAAAAGAATAGTAAGATATTAATATCAAGCTAATATCTTTTTTTTGTAATTGTGTGTCTGCAGAAAAATTTCATAAGCTACAACAGCTTCAATATACTGTATGTTCTATTGTTTATCTAAGGAGTATGAGCAATATTCTGCAGTGAAATTTTTAAGATAGAAAAATAGCGCTAGGTTGCATTGTGGTGACCATTTATAATAACACACGATTAGTTGTTAAGGAGTTAACTAAGGAGTAGACATACATCTAGGCATCTAGATATTCATTGTTTTTTAAAATCCACACATTTCATATTACTATTTCTTTTGGTAAATTAATTATTTAAAATTGATTATTTAAATCAATATTATATACTTTGTTCATATCCAAGGTAATTTTAAAACATTTAATTACAGATTGATTATTTCAGCTTGAATTTTCTATATCACAATTTAAGTGCACCAACATTTTAAGGCGACTATCTGTTTAAAAAGTCAATAGTGATTAGCAATAATCAGTTAATTGTGCGTGCACAATATGGGTATATTGAAGATGAACCAAAAGATTAAACATCAAGGCATCAGGTACCAGGTATTAAGAGTGTTGTCCATAGTCAAGTCAAGAAAAAAAAGTGTGTGTCAGTAAGGAGGCCCATAAAGCTGAATGAGTTATACCATACTGTCAGGAAGGTTGGGTTACAAGCAAAGTATTGTTAGAAGCTCATGAAAGCCAGCCAATTAAAAGATGATTTTACTGAATAAGTGCAAAGTGCATTGGATATAGTGAACAAAAGCTGAAATAAATCTGTTTCTTATGGGAAAAACATGTAACTGGAAATAGGATTTCATAATATGAAAGGTATGGAATTGTGGAAAATTAAGTTTAGCTTAGGTTTACACTAATCAACCCTTAGATCATAAGATTAGGCTCCATAAGACCTCTATGTGGCGTGCTGTGGTGTCTGGCTCTAGGATGTTAGCAATGGATCCTTTTGGGGCTGAGGCTTGCGGAGTGGGGCATCCATGGATCAGACTTGTTTGTCTGGTGGATCCTATGGGTGCTCGATTGGACTGAAAGCTAGGGAATTTAAAGACCAGTCTTTCCTGCTAAGCCCCATACACAGAAAGCTGTGATGCCTTGGATGTCCCCATAGGCATAGATAAGCCATGGGTGCCCATGATCCTGCCATATAATATATATTTGTATATAATTTGTATATAATTTGGCCTCAACGTTATTAATCATTTTCATGTAAAAGTATATTTACAGATTCTTCCAAATAAATATTGTATTGCTTTACTTTATCTATTTTTTTCCGCTTTGTCCTTCTATCTATTATTCTTTCATGGATTGCATGCACATAGCTTTTCACATTTCATTGTTGTAACAAAAATTATATTTAAAAGCATCCTATCCTACCAAAACTATCAGATGCTCAAAAATCCTGGATGCATTTCTTCATTTATATATAAATGTATAAGGGCACGCTTGCATATATTTTGCCAGCTAAACATAATCTTGCATTATACATTCTCTACTCCTATCGTTATCCATTCTCTACTCCTATATTACCTACTTCATGGCTCCACCAGTAGCATGTATCTTAATGGTTGTAGATAGAATTATAAACTGCCAATTTGTAGACTTCAAATTAGTACAGATGCTTCCTAGACTGAATTTCAAGTCAGATTAGATTAACATCCCCACATAAACCATGAATGTGCTAGTTCTTAGTTTTTGGCTCTAATTTAGGTATTTTGTTAAACATGATGTTTATTAAGAGATAAGGAACTTAAGCAACATTATACAAAATGAATAATTTATGGAAAGTCCAGGACGATGCTGCTTGTAGCTCAATTTATTTATATATGACTGTCTTTTACTGAGATCAGTTTTATGTAGCAAGTTAATTATATTGGCCTTAAAATTCTACCCCTTTTCTCCCAAATAGTTATTTTTTATTCATATTGTTCATAGCATGGAATATGTTAACAGAATCTCTCTCTTTTTTTCTGCTGTGTATCTGCGCCCCGGGCTGCTTATAACCTTTGTGCAAAGTGTTCTTGGCTACAATGAAGGCCATTTCAGCTCTCATTAAAGGGCAGATGTCTAACAAACATCACTTGAAAAACTCACATGGTGTGTGTGTGTGTGTGTGGGATGGGTATGGGGGGGGGGGGGCGGCCCATATGGATATCCATTAGCAGGAAGTCTTGGAAACACGCTTGCTTAAAATCATGTCTAAGTATGATGACATTAAGTATGTGTATATGTATTAATGGTTTATTTTATGTAGCTTTTATGTTATATTTTTTGTGAAATATTTGAGACATTGCACATGCAGTATAATAAAAACAAACCCACCAAGCACGGGGAGAACATGCAAACTCCCCGCACATAGAGACGGCAATCGAACCCGGATCCTGGAGGTGCAAGGCAACAGTGCTAACCACTACACCACCGTGTCACCATTGTGTAAGTTTTTTAACATTAATAATCTCTATTCATATCCTTTGCAAATAATGGCTGACTGATTAGGCAAGAATATCAACAAATCTTCTTGTAGAAGTTGCTTGACATGACACGAAACATCTAGATGTTCATTGTTAGCCGATCACTTTGCCTCCACAGGGACTTTAATAATCACCAAGCACAGGCCTCTGATCACAAAGCCCGACTTGGCCACAACACCTGCTCTTAGAACAATGGAGAAAAGGTGATGATGCGATATTGAGACCTTTCTTTTTGTCTTAATATAATGTTCCGCATCCCCCATCAAACAGATCTGGATGCTCCTGCTGGTCTGTGGTAGATAACAAGCAGTGTTAATAGGGGTGATGTCACTGGGGTCAGAGGGGCAGGGGTGGAGACTACTGCGGCAGAGGGCCACATGCTGAGAGAGCACGTTATTATCTCTAGATGCAGATCAGACATGGAGATTGGCATGTAACAGGCAGCACCGTGGACTCATAATGCTTGTCTGGTGAAAGAGTATGATATTGTGGTCAGACTAGTTCAGCTGTGACATGATCCTTAACCAAGAATCAGCTTTTATGTTACAATGATACATTCATACCGTGAGTTATGCCTTCAGTGTAATATTAGTGTGGCGGTTCATTGTGGTGGCAGATCATAAAAAAAGAAAAAAATATATTCTCTTAAGACTAAAAAAAATGTTTTAAGGGTTGTGAGGAGTAGTGGGAAATAATTGAGAGGGTTGTGTCTATTGCATGCATGTATGTGTGAGGCAGGCTCTTAACAGGCCCAGCGTAAATGCTTTGGCTTCAGTGGAAGATCATGAGTTTGAATCTTGATTATGCCACAGCTGTCTATGGTCTGGAGTCCAAGAATGCAAAACTGCCTGTGCTCTCTGGATGGGAGAAATGGCTTTACTGTCTCTTTTGTCATTCTGAGAAACTCTAACCAATCCGCATCTGGGACGTCATGTGCCCAAAGAGGGCAGTTAGTTCTTTCCTTCGCATGTGTTATGCTGAATATGGGAAGAGCTAGCTTAATGGGCGGGAATTGGCAAATGCCCAAATTGGCAAATTGTGAGAACAATGGGGTAAAAAAAAAAAATGAAACAGACAAGAAAACGTGTCTGAGAGGCAGTCTCAGATGACAGCTGACAGAGGCACGCTTGCCTGTCTCAAAAACAATACGGAGAAAAATGCAAGTGATAACATGCAGATCACATTCTGTCACTGTCCATAAGCCATTCTGGTTCACATTTTCCCTCTTTTTCTCCATGCACCGGCAGATGGAGAGTGGAGGCTCGGCTAAAGCAGTTCTCCTCCGGGTCTACCCTCGTGTCCTCTGTAGCCTTTTGATATTTAAACCTGCCCAGCTTGGCCCTGAGGGAGACACCCAATTGTTTTCATTGTTGGTCCAAAACTGGGGCACAAAGAGAGGGAAGTGCAGAAGATGAACAGAAAAGGGCGGGTATGATCGTGATGATACATGGAATAAGAAAATGAGCTTTGGCAGTTATTTTCACTGTCTTGTTAAAATTTCTTGAAGGGCGAGCAGAATGTAAATTGCGAGACTAGACAGAGGGGTTTGCATCCCAGAAGATTCTTCATCCTGGAATGTTTTGAGTTGAATCGAATTGCTTCAGGCAATAGCGACCGCAAGGGGATTTATTTAGGTTGGCAAATGGGAAGAGAAAGAAAGACGTGTGTCTGTGTATGTGTGTGTGATGTTCCCGGGTGGGGGTGGTCAGGAGTGCTATTCCACCAACATGTAACACTGGGGGCACTTGACTCTTTGTTGTTTTCGATATATATTGCTGCACAAATGAAGCAAATTTTTTCTTTACAGCATACCAGCGTAATTAAATTCTCTCTTGCCTATTTGCAATGCATTAAACTCACAATCTTTTCTTTTTCTCTTAAAAGAGATGTTTAGCACCACTCCATGGGGCATACACGGTACAAAAGAGATTTATGCACAATATGTACACATGCTGTGGTTTGTGTGTGTGTGTGTGTGTGTGTGTGTGTGTGAGTGTGTGTGTGTGTGTGGCAAAACCAGTTAAAACTTCACATGCCACATTCGAAACCCGTCAAGTTCTGTAGTATTGTGTGTATTAATGAGACAGAGCTGCACAAAGGGATATCAGTCAGACAAATTAAGTCTTCAGAGCAAAGCACTCAGCTTGAGTGACTGCAGTGTGGGTAATGAGACTGCTAAACGAAGATTCGAGGAAAACATACTGTAGGATTAAGGATATCGCATATAAAGATCAGTGACTGAATATTAAAGGGTCAATAAGGAAAAATGGATTTAAAATAACATGCAGTTTTATAAGAATATGCCAATGAAACTTCAAAGAAACAGCAAAAGAAATAACATCAATCAAAAGATTATAATTAACTCAATGTCTATAGATTAACATACATAATTATAATTATGATTCTAATAATTATTTATAATTATAATTATATTAATTATAATTATAATTATCATATAATAATGAAATAAATACTATCTACTTTTTTTTTTTTAGTTTGACTTATATAAATGATATTTTACAGTCAACACGCTTTTTGGCTCCGGGGCCATCTGATCATAAAATATTAAATGAACAACCTTACTATGCAGGTTATGCACTTCATGATGGTGTTCTATTAATTAAACATCCAGCCAGACAGTTTTATTATTTTATAAATGCTGACAGTATAGACAATAGGTCAATCTGGTTGTTAAAATGTCCCTAATATGTTGACCCTAGCTCATTACAGGCTACAACTAAGTCTTTAAATTGAGCTGCAATGGACAAGGAGTTCATGCGATCAGACAGGGGAAGCGAAGGGCTTTCCCCAACAAAGGTCAAGAAGCTCGGACGGTTGTGTATATCTCTCTCTTGTCCTTTATCTATGCTTAGGTCTGAATCTGTTTCTCATTGTCCTGGTTGTAAAAGCTGCTGATTGCTTTTTCTCTGATGAACTACTTTTCTCCTCTTGAAGGTCACATCCTAAAGGTCATTGCCTCTTTTGAAGGTTGTTGCAAAGGGAGTAACAAATGTGGGTCTATCATTTTGCACCAAAGTAGTCAACACCCAGGCAAGAAGTGCAGAATGATTATAGCCTAATGAACCGTACTAGGTTAGTGGTAAATGTCAGCGTGTAGTACTGAAAACTTAAAAATAATGTGACATTCAATTTAGAGTTGCTATACAGTACCTTTGCGTTATGTACTGTGTAGCAGAGGGGGGGTTTAGTGAGGAGGATACAGGGGGATGGGCAGAAACCCTTGAAGAGCTTCTATGAAATATTTATTTTGGCATGGAGATGATATATACAGTACCGCTTGTATCGCCCATGTGTGCTCCAAATCGTCTCTGATTACTCGATTGAAGTGTTTTCATAGACTCCTTTTTCATCTTCCTGCATCCTGCATGTCAGTAATAGATTTCCATAGAAAAGAAATTGTGCTGATTGGAATCGAAGCAGAATGTATTTCGAAATAACGAAATACAAACTGTGATAATATTCAATATACATATAATATAAACACTTTCGCCACCTCACAGCTCTCAACTTCTCACGTTACTGTTTGTGCGCTGTTTATCTAGGTTTTTTTTATTGATTCTCCCGTCCAGGTAGTCAGATTGCCTGTGCAAAATTGCCTGAGGATTCCTTGAACACTATGTGTGCGAGTGACAGAAAGAGACAGAGATGCACAAAGGGATATCAGACTGACAAATAACAAGTGTGTGTCCCGTGATCCCGGGATTATGTTCATGGGATAGGCTCAGGATTTCCGACGAACCTGACCAACATAAAATAAAATAGTTACTTTTCTCATTGCCCCCCCCCCCCTTTTTTTTTTTTTGCTGTTTACTAAAATAATAAATTTGGATTATCTAAGGTCTTTTGAATGACATGCTTAGATTTACAGCAGTGAAGAGCTTGGGTGACCCACTGCCTCAACTGCACATAATTACAACAAAATTAATCGGTTCTGTAAAAAAATGCAAGCCAGCAGAGAACCATAATTATTGCCTTAAAAACAAACAAACAAATAAATAAATAAACGTCTAACCAGCAGCAATATTGTGGTAATACATGGTGTTGGGTCTATATTAAATATAAAAAAATATATATATATATTTAGCTTTTTACTATTTCGTAATTTCTGAACGCTGTGTTGCAATAAACCTGTCACATTATATATAATTATTAATCAGACTGACAAATCCTTAAAAAATGTCAATTATCAATGGAGATGACAGTCATCGACAGTGAATGTCCCACACAATGAAGCATGAAAAAAAGTATCCATGATTTCGGAGCAAGTGTTTAATTCGCAGGAATAATAATCCTGCCTCCAGGTGTTTCACCGAGGGGATTCTGCTTTCTCATGCATCATAATGTCTCCTTCACTGTACTTTCCCATGTCTCTTTAGGGAATAATAAGTGCCAACATGCCAATGTTTCCCTGCATGTCTTGACATGCATTTTGAGGGGCTTAGTCAATGGCGGGATCATCGTTTCTTTTTTCCTCTATCCAAAGCCCCAACTCTGTGTAGCAGAACTCTCAGAGGCATGCTTGGTGTAACAGAACATCATTAGTGTTTACATACAGAACAAGTGTTCATTGAGTCCTACAGGGAGGTGACATCATCATCAGCATCAGCATCAAGTATCGTTCTGTCATACAGTAGGCGAAAAGGCACTTGTCAAGAGTATACTTAAACCTGAAAAATAATCAAAGAGCAAATGTAAAATATACTAGGTTTCTTATTGATTTGAAGCAGATGTTTGGTCCATACTACAGATGGCTTTTCTCTGTTCCATAATTATTTATGCGGGGCTACTTTGAGGACTTGCTGTCCAGCTGCTTTGCTCTATTGTCCCCTGGAACATTGTTGTGTGTTTGTGTGTGTGTGTGTTTTATGTTTGAGAAGGGGGTGCATGAGCACACTATACTGGCGGGAAACCAAGGCATGGTCCAGACTTCTGCAGGCTACACAGGAGTCTGGCCAGTAATTAACTGAAGCAATGACACGACCTCCTGTTGATAGGGAGGCTGAACCCACACGCCCCAGAGAGAGAATGAATAGGTCTGCATGTGGCAGACATTCTGTGACTGACATGCAGGCAAATGCTTACGTTATTGTTAACTCAGTTTTAGGTTCAACCTTTTACTTGGCGTAAGTATAAAATAGGTCTGACGAGTGACCCCATCAGACATCAAGACAGCAGTTGGATTACTGAGTGACAGCTTACTAAATTACCAGCTTCTGTATCCTAACATATTCTTTTCACATATACTTCCTTATAATGACATTTATTTTAATGCATATTTTGTATGGCACGTTTCGAATGAATATTAATAGATTAGTGGTTAGCACTGTCGCCTTGCACCTTCAGGGTCCGTGTTCAATCCCCGCGTTGGGAGTCTGTGTGCAACTGTGTCCCACCATGATTATATTGTTTCCGCTCTATATTCACCCACTTGTCTTGTCATGTTAACTCACAATCAACCTGTAGCTCAAAACAGATTATTTAACTTGAAATGTTGTAATCAGGCCACTCTGACATTTTACCTTTCCAGCACCCCTGTTGTATTGGATCCTCATTCAATTTCCAAACTACAACGAAAGCGCTCGGGGGCATGTGGAAAAGATCTTTGGACACTCAGCGTCCTGCTGCTTATATTGGCCTCAGCTTTGTCTTTTTGTCTCCGGCGTATGTGACATCTGCTCTTGTAAATGGATAACTTGCTCGTAACTTCTGACCCCATTCATTGCCCAAAGGTTACATTCATTATTGGGTGGCATGTGTT
The DNA here is from genome assembly GCA_030014365.1 of Clarias pachynema. Taxonomy (NCBI): domain Eukaryota; kingdom Metazoa; phylum Chordata; class Actinopteri; order Siluriformes; family Clariidae; genus Clarias; species Clarias pachynema. Next base: position 14,132,162 of record JAQMYL010000016.1, on the reverse strand, counting down.
CTGTTTGTAATGCACTTGACAATTCTTTAAACATTATATCTGTTGTGAAAGGATAATACACAGATATGTAACAATATGCAACGAAAAATGTTTTCAAACCCTGAAAAAAATGGTACTCTGCTTAAAGCAAACAAAAATTCTTTATTCATCACTTCCGAACACTGGCAGTTATTTAAAAAAAAAAAAAAAAAAAAAAGGGATTGGAAAAAAAAAGATTAATTAAAGAACTGGTGGAAGAGGAAGACAGGCGGATATGATAGAGCCTGCGGCAGCAGCTGCTTTCGACTGCTACCATTAATCTGACCCTTAGACCACTCTTAGTCTTTGAGCACATGGGCCTAAGATCAATTTAGAGAAGAGGAGAGACAGAGAAGGAATAGTGGGTATGGGACTGACAGCAAGTAGACCAGCTGTCGCAAATTCAAAGGCTCCTTTTTTTTAATCCGTACTCTTTAAACTGAATGGCTGGTTGTGTATGCATGGTTGAATTTGGTTCCATAGATGCTGATTGCTTACAGGCTTGTTAGCTTTACCCAAATATGCCTTTACAAACTGTTTAAACAACAATTTAGTATTTGAACTAGGCATTGTTCTTTTCAAATTGCCATGAGCACAACCAAAGCATATATATCACCATAAAGCAAAGAAGCTGTTTATAATACCACATGGGCTTGTTAAAAGGCAGGTGGGTTTAAAAAAAACAGCTGGGGAAATATTAATATTAATATAGTGCTTTCTTTAATTAACGCAAACACACAAACATAAGCATTCTTAAAACACCCTTTGTCAATAAAATTTAGTGATGGTGCTTGTACAGTATTCGAAACATGAATACAATGTGTGTCATTGCTCAAGGCAGTGTTATGCATTATACAGGTTCCAAAGTCTCCATATATAGGAGGAATTAGTACTTTTTAATTGTGCAAATTGTAACTATTAACAAAGCATGATTGCCATTTATTAAAAAAAAAAAAAAAAAAAAAAAAAAACACTGGCTTGTCTCTCCCATTCTTGATGGACTTTGAAAACACTTGACTATGAAGATGGTCTTGGACTCGGCTGATGCAGACAGCTGTTCTCTGATAACTTATGACAGTAGTTGCTCAAAAGTTCAGGCCTGAAATTCCCAAGAATGATATTGAACCTGAGCCTCTAATAACAAAACTAGACTCCATATTAACTTAACCACCTCTCCTGTTATACTGAACTTCCAGCAGCCTGTATACACAGTATGACTGCAGATCAATCCCTGCTATCTGATTTCACGCAAATGAGGATGGGTTCCCTGTTGAGTCTGGTTCCTCTCAAGGTTTCTTTCGATTGCCATCTCAATCTGACAATGACAAGCTGATCATTTTGATTTACACATATTTCCTCACACGTTTTCCCTTTCTAATTTCCCAAATTTTCTTTTGATTGCGTAAAGCCACTTTGCGAAAATGACCATTCCCCAAAGATCCTGTTCATGGAATTTGAGGTTAAAATGTGTTGGGCTTCCTGTTTTTGTGTGTTTTTGTTGTTATTTGTAGCTTAGTGTATTCATTCTGCAGGACAGAGGAAGTCTGTTACTGTGTTTCATGGCCATATATTGTACTCTCTCTCTCTATCAGGCTTTATTTGAATTTTTTTTGCTATTTATGTTTAATGCCAGCACTAAGTTTGCCCTTGCATCCAGGGGCTGGCTTTGGGCATTGGCTGGGAATTGAACCCAGGTTTTCTTTAAGGGAGGTGAGAAGCCCACCACTGAGCCACCAATGCCTGACCTGCCATCCTGGTTGTATAAACATTATTATTATTACCTTTGACTGTGTTAATCCAAGTTTATGCCGAGCAGCACACTGGTAGGGATTGCTCATGTAGCTAAAATTTGATTGTCTCAGTGCAGAGTTGGCGGATATGAGAATTAGATTGATGACACTGGCATTAGGTTTTTCTATCTTTGGAGAGAATGATATAAAAACATCTGAGAATGCCTTTTCACATACAGTACAAGTGATTCATTTATGAACTTAACACTTTACAGTAAGACAGATATCAGTGTATCACTGGGTGTATCACAGTGTTTCTCACCTACTGTACATGCGGAATGCCCGGGTTCGATTCCCAGTCAATGCCCAAACCCCAGCAACTGAAAGAATTGCCGGTCCCAAGCAAGGATAAAATGGGAGGGTTGTGTCAGCAAGGGCATTCGGCATAAAACCCGTGCCAAGTTGTTGTGCAGATCGGATGGTCCGCTGTGGTGACCACACTCAGTGGGAGCAGCTGAAAGTCCATCAACAACAACAGTAAGACATATTAATGTTCAAGATTCACTGAGATAATTGGCACATTTAATTGGCCTGAGTCTCCCAGAATAGACAACATAAAGACTGATAAATGAAATTAATAAATAAAATATTTGGAACATGTGAGTGGCAGGAGTGATGATTTTTCAAACTTGTTCCTTGGCACTGTGTTTGTGTTAGCCTGATATAACACTAAAGCCCTGTCTAAAATAACCTTCCTACTTACTATTCACCATACAGACTCTTCTGCTTTTCTGTATCAAGCACTTTACAAAAAGAACAAAGAGAACTTGGTTAATGGGAAACAATAACATCATACAGTAATAACTTGCTGTTTTAAAGCCCAGATTTAATGTACTGTACATTCAACCAATGTAAATTTAAATATATATCCATCAACTGACAGATGGGGTTATTATCATTAAATGCATTTTGCTTGTATACCTAAGGCCACTCCATAAATGTTATTATGTGTTTCAATAGAAATCTAATGTAGATTCATCTCATCTCATCTACTCTAATCTAATCTAATCTAATCTACTTGAATCTACTCTAATCTAATCTCTTACTGTACTCAATTCTTGAACCCCAATGCTCATAACAACTATTGTCAAATGTTAATACTGTGTGTTAAGTAATATACATTTAATCAAAGATATTAACCTTATTAACATGGTTTTTATACAGAATTCTTTAACTAAGGCCATGAATGGTCTTATGATATCTCAATGATGAGATATGAGAATGAGCAGTTCAAATGATTGCAATATTTGTGAGTGCATATGATATGCCCTCGGGATCAGTTTGATATTTAATTTGGGCACACACAACCAGTCAAATGTTTGGACACACCTTCTAATTCCAAGGTCTTTCCTGATTTTTTATTTCGTCCTACATTGTAAAACAATGCTAAAAGCATCCAAAATGTGCAATAATCTACTTTGAACAGTTGATATTGAGATGCCTTAAAGCCTTCATAACGGCTCTAATCTGAGGTGCTGGTTGTTGATTGGTGATTTCTGAGGCTGGTGACTCTAAATGAACATCTCCTCTGCAGCAGAGGTAAGTTTTGGTTTTGCTTTCGTGAGATGGTCTTCATCAGAGCCAGTTTCATCATGGTGCTTGATGGGTTTTGCAAATGCACTTTACTGTTTCAGAACAGCTGAATTTCTTGTTACTTAATTGCCTAATTCCATGTGTGTTATTTCATAGTTGTGAAGAAATAAATCCAGTATTATCCTAGAATAAATCCAGACTTGTGTCCAAACTTTTGACTTTGTACTGCAAATACTGTATTACATTGATTGGAACTATTTTTTATATTCATATGCATAACTAATTTAATGAACACAAAATGCTCAATCAACCTACAGAACACAACAAAAACAACAAAACCTGATGAATGAACCTGATGAATGAATGAATAAGTTTTTGTGAACTTTATTTATTTATTTGCACTAAGTTCTGTCCACTCCAGATCCAGTCTCTCTCTCTCTCTCTCTCTCTCCCTGTCATTCCCCATGCTTTTGAGAGCTGTGACAACCAGGTCATTCTGTCCACTAGTCCACTGTGCCTTTGTTTTGTATCTACCAACACTGAAGCCCACACAATGGACGTCAGCCGCAACGAGGGAATGTAAAACATCTCCCACACTAAGGATGCCTACACTACAGTCAATAGAGCTCTAACTGTATGACTGTAAAAGAGAGAGAGAAAAAACCTCTTTACAACAGGTAGTGTTTGTACATAGCATTCCTCTGTTTAAGACCTCGAGAGAAGCAAAGATATGTGTTTAATCAAGCTTCGCATGAAAATGAAGCATTCGCCTAGACGTCCTGATGTACACTGGGCTGTGTTTATTTATTTTTTTATTTGGTTTTGCTGTTGTGTTCATAAAAAAAGCTCTTGCCATAGAGTAACAGCCAAAACACAGTATTAGTGTTGATTTTTTTTTTCTTTTATGTTATACATATAATACAGAAAATGTGTGTCCCAAAGAAGCTACTTCTTAAGTTTATGCAACATAGAGGTGACCAATCTTGCTTTCCTAAAAATTTCAAGTTGCTAACATCAGCCGTTTTGGAGAGATGATTTTATATATACCCCAAAAATGTCCATTTTGCAGCGTTATACTGTCTCGCTTCAAATAATAATTTAAAATGCAAATGATACTAAAATTGGTGTAACATTCTAAAAGCATTATAACCTGTAAAATGGTTGCTTCAGTAGTTTTTTGGTAAAAGCAAACAATCTGTAGTGTCTATAACCATGTCAAATTCATGTTGCAATATCTTAACAACTTTTAGAATAATACACTTTTTCGGGTTTAGGTTTTTTCATGTGAAATCTGAACGACAATTAAAACCATTGAAATATTTTAATTTTAAAAAAGTTCAACAAAAGGTTCTGAAATTCTATTTAGCAAAAAATGAATAAATAAATAAATTTTAATCTGATAATATATAAATGTAATAAGAGGAGATCGGAAGCATTAAGTATTATGAAAAATGGTGTTGAAAAAAATAATCCTATCTGAAAATTCACTTTTTCACCTAGTTGAGACACTTTTTAGCACTGACACCATGTTTCGGTCGTATATATAAACACTTTCATGACATAGGGCATTACAGAGAGTGGACTGCTTCTCAGCTTGTCTTTTTTTCCCCTTGCTGAACTTTCAGCTTTGAAATAGCATATTAAAGGGGTTTAATCACCCGTTAAAGGGATTAACATTTCATGATCTGCCTTTTGTTTACATTAGACATTATGTTGTCGAAGGATCAAAGGGAATTTAAATAAAATGGCCTCAAACCGATATAACGATCAATTTGTTCCTAATTAATGGTACTTATTTATGTTGTTGGACTACTGAATGTTCTTTTCAGGTAGCAAAGTGGTTTGAAAGACAGTGAGCTTAGTTAGTTGTTTGTCCATATATTTGCATAAATCTCATGCTCGGGTTATTATGTGATCACTCTGGGTATTTGACCTTGATTATTTCAGTCTAAATAAACAACTCTGAGTGCACTCCAGCGGAACACCATGTCGGGTTCAAATCTGAGTCCACGCTGGGTTCATGTTGAAGATTGAATGATGTCATGTGGTCTTTATTATGGACAGATTCCCCGTCCTCGGATAAACAGTTTAATGTTGTAGTGTCAGAGGCACTGATCTCATTCAGCTCTTCCTGTCTCCACATTCAAGATCCACATTCATTTTTTGCCGTTGTCTTTGACTGACACTGATACTTATCTATGCCTGGTCACACTGAATCAATCCCGAAGGATGCTTTGCATGTTTCTAACACATTATTAATTGGCAGAATAAAGGCGTGAGGGTACGGAGACAAATAGTTGAGGTGCAGAGGTCAAGCTTAGAAAGCAATGCCTTTCATCGCTCTGTTTATTTATGCATCTGATAAAGTGCCTATGTGTGTGGATGTGCATCCATGTGAATGTATGTGCTCATGTTTCTGCAAGATGAGGGATTTTGGGGGTGGGCGCAAGCCCAGGGGGCTGTTTATTATTCATGAGGTGGGCTGGGAGATAGCCAAGCGTTCAGCAGCAGATGGGAATCTGTGTTTGCTGTGTGTGTGTGTGTGTGTGTGTGTGTGTGTGTGTGTGTGTGTGTGTGTGTTAGTGAGAGAGGAGGAGAGAAATCTCCGAGTCCCCAACAGTAGGGATGCACGAAGACAGAGAGCAGCTCTCCTGAAGCAGCATCAGTAGTGGAACGCTTATACACACACACACAGACACACACACACACACACACACACACACACAGTTGCAGAGACACATATTTACGCATGCTGTATTTTACTACTTATTCAGTACGACACAGTGACCCAGACTTTAGGAGCGTATGTAGATTTAATCCAAGAGAGAACCATCTCCGTAAATCACGCACTGATTGAATCGGATGAGACGAAGGAATTTAGCGTTACTCAAGATGCCTCGTGGTGTGCGCCAGCTCTGTCAGGAAGTCTGATGTGAGAGGTAATGCGTTTGTGTTTCTGCTAAGCCTGTATTTTCTGGTAATTGTCACTTTAGTTTGTAGAGAGAGAAGGCAATGAGCTTGATGTGCACAGGGCTTCGTACTGATTATTCCATGGGGCCGTTGAAATTTGTATAATTGTGGAACTGCTTTGCTTAACAAAACTGGACGTTTTGAAGGCTGATATTATGGATTCCAGTCCTTACCATGTTGTTTCAGATGTTTACTTTTATCTGATATTATGTAATTGTGTGCTTGTGAGAAATGCATCTTGTTTTGCACATCACTCCTACGATGCATCTTTGATGTTGCACACTTGCACTGCTGGGAACAACTGATGTGTGTCATACAGTATATTAAATAACAAGAAAGGGTTATTCAATGGAATGATTTGTCATTCATTAAGATTTTCGGTTTAGACACTTGCTAATAAGATTGTCTGACACAGATGAGTGGAATTATTGAACCAGTGGTGATCTGTAGATTGCACGTCATAAGGCTCATTATTATTATCTTACAAAGCATCTGTTTTCAACGATTCTTGATTTTCACACTTTATTCTTAATTTGGATCTGTTGCTTCATGGTCATTCTTCTGTCAGACTGACAGGTGCTTCTGTTTCAGCTTAAACTGAGCCATGTTTTTGTTAGAGCTGCGTCTTGAGAGATGTGTCTCGATTCATGCATATACCATTCTGTATAATTTTTCGGTAAAAATCTGTGCAAACAAATATGGAGCATTGTTTTATTTTTTTTAACAACATGTGAAAATGCAGTGTACATAGATATAAAGAGCTTTGATAAATAGCATAACTGGATCTGACTGTCTTTGTTTGAGGGGAGCTTAATGAGAGAGACTTTTACCGTAAAATTGGCAATGAGTTTAATTGGGATAGTTCTCACCATTTCCTTTCACACGTAATTACACAAGATTCAAAATCCCGAAACAAAGAGGACCAAGTTTTTCCCCTTTCATTCTCTCATTACTCATTCTTCATCTCTCTTACTGTTTCTTTTACTCATGCTTTCTCTTTCTAAGCAGTTTATTGTTACTCAATTTATTATTTTTTTTATTAGACCTTCTCGCCAATTTGCGAAATGCAATCGAATCGAATCTTGTTTGACTGATCTGTAGTGTCGATTCACATCTGGATGGGGTGTAGCATCCTAACATGCTTTACCATGCATGCTATGCCATGCGCCTCTTGCCTCCTTTGTCTCCAGCTGTTTCTTACACTCTGAAAAGGCATGTGTATGTCATGTCAGTTTATTATCTATAAGTTTCCACTAAAACTAATTCCATTTCAAACCAATTCTGATTGTACCTATGGTAGACTCTTTTCATAGACACCCCCCTAAAAACTACCGATTACACAACAGTGGCCTTATGATGTTGTGTGGTAATGCTAATCTTTGTGAATAAACTAAACATCTGAACATGGGAGTTGCACAACAGTGTGATTGTTTAGCAGAATACAAACAGAGGGAAGATTTGTGCATTTGCTGCCAGAGATGGAAAACCCCATGCTGGTCTTACACAAGAGGCTAAGGGTTCTGGGGAAAAAGTTGAATCGAAAATTGGATTTAATAGAAAAGCAATAAAATATTTTTTTGCCTTTAATTAATCAAATGTTAATTGCTCTTTGTCGGATGAGCTGGGCTATTTCTGTCATATTTATAACTGTGTTCACTTCACTAAATGCTTGAGTTTATTCTATGTAATGTCCTTGTATTTAATGCCAGTTTAACATAAAATGTGTGTGGTTAGGGTCTGATGTTGAAATGTAGGTCTAAACCTAACAAAGAGTTCTGGGATTTAAGGGGTTAAAGACATGCATTGAGAAAAAGGATCTTAGGAATAATCTTATCAGTTTTGAATGATGAAGATAGTGAAGCTTGGCTTTGAGTCACTGTTTTGATTTCATTAAATTATGTTCAATGAAATATGTGGTTAGCACTGTCGCCTTGCACCTCCAGGGTCGAGGGTTCGATTCCAGCCTTGAGCCTGTATAGACATGCAGATTTGGCTAATTGGCGTTCCCAAATTGCCATAGTGTGTGAATGAGTGTATGTGTGTAGCCCGCGATGGAGTGGTATCCCGCCTCATGACCTAAGTCTCCTGGGATTGGCTACAGGCCGTCCGTGACAGGATGAAGTGGTATAGATGATGAGTGAGGGAGTAATCCATACTAGTCATATGGATTTTACATTAAGTCATTTAGATTATTTTGCTAATGTAATACCAAATTAAGCACAAAGCTCCACTCTTTCCACTTTTGAGCCAGCACTAATAACCAATCATACATAATGAGGACTGCAGCACTGATGATTGAACCACTGTCAAGAATTGTTATGGTTTAGGTTTTGTTTAATCCCTAAAATCTAATTATTCACTCACTATTAACTATGTGGCCACAACTGTGTGGATACCTTATCAGGAAACCCACATGTGGTTGTTGAACATCCTGTTCCAAAGGCATACCATTAATATTGAGTTGACTGACCTTTTGCTGCTAATTCAGTCTTCACTCTTCTGGAAAGGCTTTTGAATATTGGGCTTTATCGAGAGCAGAAACTGATCTTGGTAAGGAGGCCTGGTGTGCACTCTGTGTTCCAATTTATTCCAAAGTTATTTGTTGGAGTTGAGGCCAGGGCTCTGAGTGTCTTGAAACCAGCCTTGTCAACAATGCCTTCATGTAACTTTATGGTTTTTGCACAGGTGCATGCTGTGCTGGAACAAGGTCCCTTTAGTTCCAATGAACCCAAAATGCTGGAGCATATGAAGACATTCCACATAGTAACGCTCCTCCAACATTTCCTCCAGTTTTGAGAAGGCCCAAATGTGTTCACATAGATTTACGCACATGGTTTATTTATTAAAATAGTTGGCCCTGACATCATAAAGTAAATTACTTTAAAAAAAAAAAATTATAATAATAATTATATATATATATATATATATACTCAGCAAAAAAAGAAACGCCCCTTTTTCAGGACTGTGTATTTCAACAATAATGTTGTAAAAATCCAAA
>JAQMYL010000016.1:14078961-14098708 GCA_030014365.1 Clarias pachynema | reverse complement strand
TCACAGATCTAGGAAAAGTCATGAAAGGAGGGTCCTGGATTTTGATCGAGTGTGAAGTATTTATTTATTTTTTCCCCCATTGCGGTCAAATGACCGGTGCTCGGCGCTTCTAGTGTTAAGTGTCAGAATGTGATTCACATTAGCTTCAGGATTTTTCTGAAGCACACAGGATTTGATTTGTAAAGGCTATGGTTAATGATATTTTTTTCTCATTTTTCCAAGGAATGATGCCCATAGTGCAGGACGCTCGAGTGTCCATGGGTCTAAATGGAGATCTTTACTTCTCTAATGTGCTTGCTAAGGATGCCAACACTGACTACAGCTGCAATGCCCGATTTCTCTTCACGCACACCATCCAACAGAAGAATCCTTTCATCCTCAAAGTTCAGACAAGTGAGTAAGGGTCAGCTGACTACGGAGCACGTGTGCACATTAGCATAGTGTCAGATTTTAAGTCCCTGCCTCAGCTGGAGGTAGAATGTGGCCATCTATTGATGGTCCACCTTTACTACAGTGCGTTATTTGTGTTGTCTTATTTAAACTTTTTCCCCCATCACATTTCTTTCACATATTTATTGCATGCAGAAACATCTGTGAAAGGTTCTGAGATAATTGCTCATTCTGATAGATTCATCACAATTTTTAGAAGGAATATATTTCTTGGCTTCAACGCATAATTGCACTATTTGAAATATGATGAGGCTCTTTATTGCAAGGCTCAGTTGTAACATGACATGGGGTTTTTACTAAGAGCTATTGAAAGTTATTCAGAATTGATTCTATTGATCCAACCAGCTCTTAGCAGGAGGAGTAAGACATAAGGGGCCCTGCCTCCTCTCCCTGACAACTGACTGACCTCTTTGTTTACTGGTTCATTGCAGAAAGCCATTCATTGATGGGTCACTGCTCTCCTACATGGAGAGCAGTTATCCCCCCCCCTCGCCCCTCTTAGATTTTTTCGGAGAAGATATGCTGGTCAAATGGTTTATGATTTGTTTTCTGATTATTATTCATAACTTTTTCCTTTTCTTAGTGTGTATACTAAACTGGATATTTGGCCTGAATCTTATGGACAAAATCTTAAACTAATAATAATAAAAAAATAATCAGGGCTTATCGATCTATTTTCATATGGAATGTTTGATTATTTCCTTTAAATTCTGATAGTTTCTAATTATTTGGGAAACAGAATATGGACAAATGAATGGTGTAAAGCAAATTCCAAACAAACTTTCTGGACGTTGATGATCTAATTCTGTCCACAGAGGAGCCTTTTAATGACACTGTGTACTCTTCAAATGACACTGACGTGTATGGTGGTGAGTCACAAAGGGGTTATCTACAGCTTTAGTATCATTTCCATCCCCCTAACCAGCTCTAGAATCAGTTTCCTGTCTTTTAACAGGGCTAGTATTTATGCCTCTAATAACTATTTTCCAACATAACATCATCTCTCAATTTAAGCCACATGTTATCTGTGTTATTTCCTGCTTTTTTGCTGACAGATGCATATAACATAAAGATACTGGACATATCTTTTATTTTGGGAATTCCAATAATTATTACAGCCCCATAATTATAACAAACTAAAAAAAACGAAAGAAGTTTTATTTAATGCTAATTAGACATCTAACTTAGCTAATGTTAGTTGGTTGCTAAATAACATTAGTTGAAAAAAAGAACCCTTGCGCTTAGTTGATGTTAGCTAAATGAGCTAGCATCAGGAAGATGACATTACTAGAATGTTTAAATTTTATATTTACAAGGGGGTATTAAAACGTTTTGAGATTAACTCTGATATATACAGTATCCTCATTCAGACGCCTTAAAACCTGCCAGCAGAATTTGCTACTGACAGTCTGGCTCCTGGGGATGAATTCTCAATGCACAATGCCGCGAATGTCGGAAAAACGATGAGCATGCACTTGGTGAAGCTGCAGACCTCGTCTTTTCCGATCGTACAGATGATTGGCTCTTCCACTGTGTAGACTGTTGCTTCGTCTCAGGGCTGTACCCATATACCCAAGTTTCGTCACAAGTAATGATCCTCGTCATGAAGGACGGGTCACCCATGGCTCACTGATAGAGGGTTAGGCAGGCTTCGACACGATGTTCCCTCTGCTCCTGGGGCAGCAGCCAGGGGACGAGTTTTGAATATGTTCAAATCATGTTCAAATCACATGACACACTGACAATGGCAGCAATGGTGTGGATTGTTCTCCAATGATCATCATGCACAAGCTGCCGAATAGTTTAAACATTTCAGGGGTTGAGCTCGTGGAAGGTCTTCCTGATCTCTCGTCATCTTGCAGTGATGTTCTTCCACTCTTTTAAAACACCTTGAATGACTCATTGCAGTATCGCTGCAAATATATAAAATATATAAACTTGCTAAATCATGTCAAATGTTTCTGTGGAGAATTTCACTTTCGCTCTTTGTTCTAACTTGCTTTTCATGATGAAATAGCAGACGTGGTAACACACATGGTTAGAATAGCACCAGTTGCACATTTACCAATATAAACAGGACGATGTCTTTTGGCACTCTGACTTATGAAGGTCGGTGTTTCTGTGACTGTGCGTGTAAGCTTTGTGCTGCCATCTGTTAGCGTGTTGCAAAATTAATCTCGAATCTTTTAGATACCCTCTCATAAAAGAGAGTGGCCAGCTTCAGTGCACAGAATAATATAAAAATATATTTATCAAAAAGAATGTTAATATATTTTTTTTAATTTAGGGATAGAAGGGGATGAAACGTAGGGATTATTCTTGCTCAACCAATCCCTTTTCTTCTGTCAACATACAACTTGATCGCAATGCAATTCAGACAAATGGAATAGTTTACTAACAAGCTAATAATTTCACCATAGTCTTAGCTTTCATGTTAACTACAACTGCAGTTTCTGACTAGCATGCGTATGACAATGCTATATGTTGTATGAATGCGCACAGTATTATATTTAAAATCGTTTGGAGAAGATAATGTCACACGATACAGTGGTGATTTTTAGAATATATGTTCAGATTGCCACAAAAACCGATATAAAGAGGGGCTCAAAAATGTATACACCCTTCACCATATAAAATATACACCTTTCTTCTGATGCTCACATGATAACATCAACGATGGTGCGACTGCTGACATCTTTAGAGAAAATATAATACAACACATTGCTGCATGGTATTGGTGCATTTTTGGAAAAGTGAATTTTTCTAACACTAGGATCATATAACATCATTTGTCATACAGTAATATGTAATGCTTCTTACTTCTTGATTAATGCTTAGTTTTTTGTAAATATGCTTACACATTTATATGTTTATCTTTAAAAAGAAGCAATACAATTTCATGCCCTTTTATGTAGTGTCTGTAACTTTTTTATATTTAAATCTTTCAATGATCTTAATTGTCATTTAGATAAAACTTGACCAATTTAGTTTTGACTAAACCTGAAAAACGCATTATTCCAAAATGCAAAATTGTTAAGATATTGCGACATGAATGTGACATTGTTATGGACACTACAGATTTTTTGGGGGGAAATTTTTGCCTGGAATACATATGCTTCTAGATGCTTACACCAATTTGAGTATTAATACTCATGAAGAAATATTAATAATTAGCATTTTTAATGATTATTTCTTGAAGCGAGACAGTATAACGCTGTAAAATAGCCATTTTTGGCACATACTGTATAGTGTAAAATCATCTCCCCAAAACGTTTAGACTTAGAAAAGCAAGATTTTCCCCTTTTATGTTGCATTAACTTAATTAAAATCAAACAATTAATAAGATGAATAATATATTAAAAATACAACCAGTAATGTTTTTAATGACTTCAAATATAAATACATTTAAATTCCATAAGCAGTGCAGCGGGTTTTGTGGCATTCTAACACAACTTGAGTGAGTTGTGAGAGCTTCCCCTGTAAATCCACCACTCATTACAATCATTGCAAACAATTCCACTAAGGGATGGAAGGGGTTCTTTCATGAATCAGATCAAGTTCTGTGTTGACAAACGAATGTTTCTCAACATATATTTCACTTTAATTGGCTACTGCTCCTGTGTCACTAACAGGCCTCGTCCAGTTGTTACAGAATGTTGTAACCTTGCTCTTTGTGTGTGAGTGAGTGTGTGAGATTTTGGGATTGTTTCTTCTTTTTCGTCTTTTTCTTTTGATATAATGTTAAAAAGCAATAGGAAACACAGACAATGAGACATAGAACCCTAACCCTAACCCTGGTTCTACTGTAGGTCTGTTTGTCTTATCTGTGTGTATTCTGTACTAAATAAATCTTCTCCTGTCCAACAGCACGGAACATTCAAGAAACAACACCTACCTTTCTCTCTCCCTCTGGAATGTCCAGTTCCAAACTGGTGCTCCGTGGAGAGGAGCTTCTCCTGGAGTGTATAGCTGCTGGAGTGTGAGTGTTTCTGAAGATGAAATATACTAGGTTGCTGTTATTATGTTTGCCTTCTGACACCTGTGCTTTTCTACCCACACACAGACCAACTCCTAGAATCAAATGGTTTAAGAAAGGAGGAGAGTTACCAGAGGGGAAGGTCAAATTCGAGAACTTTAATAAAACTCTGGTCATATCGTCTGTGTCAGACGAGGATTCTGGAGACTACATCTGCATGGCCAGTAATAAGATGGGCAGCATCCGTCACACTATCTCTGTCCAGGTTAAAGGTCAGATACCAATTTTTTTTCTTTTTTGTCGAAATTTTTTAAAATATCTTTTATTGTTTGATGCCTTTTGATGTGTTTGACAATTTATAATGATAACCAAAAAAAAAAAGTAAACTAAAATCACATGCATTTGTACATTTTATTTCTTACATTCCGTAGCTGCTCCTTTTTGGCTACATAAGCCATCTAACCTTGTGCTGGCTCCCAACGAGGCTGGCCAGCTTCAGTGTTTAGTCCGTGGAAACCCCAAACCCAGCCTTCAATGGCTGGTAAATGGAGAGCCCATAGAGAGTGAGTATGCACTTCAGACACTGTGGTGTCCAACACAAGAACTTTGGCAAACCTATTTATTTATTTTTCGAAACTGCAGGTTCACCGGATAATCCAAGTAGGAAGGTGGTTGGTGATGCGATCATTTTCAACTCGGTGCAAATTGGCTCCAGTGCTGTGTACCAGTGCAATGCCTCAAACGAACATGGCTACCTGCTGGCCAATGCTTTTGTCAACATACTGGGTGAGAGATCTGTCCAAGTAGTTGGATATTGCATTGAATTTAGTGTATCAGTAGTGGAAGGAAACATTTTTGTGCTGGACTTTGCAATTAAAGTATAAAACACTGTAACTGAGTCATTGCACGCTGGTTATTTACAGATATGGCACCTAGGTTATTGGGACCCAAGAACCAGCTGATTAAGGTGATCGAAAACAAACAAGCCTTTCTGGATTGCCCTTTTTTTGGCTCACCCTCCCCATATGTGCGGTGGTAAGTTTTACAATGACTGTATAATTGTGTAAGGTTGAGATTCAGAATGCACCACGTTAAGTGCCTGTGTTGATCTAGGTTTAAGAATGGCCAGGGCATAGTTCCGAATGGTGGGAAGTACACCTTGCATGAGAATGGAACGCTGGAGATCAAGCGAGTTCAGCCTGAAGACCAAGGAACGTACACTTTTGTGGCAAGCAACATCCTGGGCAAAGCTGAAGATCAGGTCCGTTTGGAAGTCAAAGGTGAGGGGTTTAAAATAAAGTCTGGTCAAAGTAGTTTAATATTTTCATGAGAAAGTTTGCATTTTGTTCAAAAATTCATGTCAAGTTCAATTCGACTTTCAACTCCAATTACTATTTTTTCAACTCGAAGACTAAAAAAATTATCATGTTGACTTAAACATATTTGTAAAACAAACTAATTAAATAAATCATTTATTAAATAAATTAACTAAAAATAAAAATAATAGTTTATAATAAAAGATACACGAATGGTCAAATCTTTCTAATAAATATCATCAATCAAAATAAAAATTTTTGTGCTTCTTTTAATTTTTCTTATATTGTTATGTGGTTTGTACATGTTTTATATTTATTTGTGTTTTTCCTACCAGAGCCAACACGGATCGTTCAAGCTCCAGAGCACCTCTCTGCCAACAAAGGAACTATGGCTCGTTTTAACTGCAAAATTAAACACGATTCTACACTCCCCATTACTGTCACCTGGCTCAAAAACGACAAGCCCGTGAATTTTAATTGGCTGTACGCTATACATGCTACACTTCTCATCACAATATATTGCATTGTGCCATGCATTAACACTAAACTCAGTTGCTTTGTTTTTAATCTTACTGAAATTTATGTGCTGCACTTAGGAGCAAGTTTAAGAAGGATGAGGACTCAATGTCCTTTAGCAATATCCAGTCTGACGATGAGGGAACATACGTTTGCACAGTTACTACAGAGTTAGACCAGGACTCTGCCTCCGCCCGCCTTACTGTTTTAGGTACAGTATATACTGTATATATACACACACACACACACACACATACGCATGTGTTTTATAGACATGCATACTTTCTCTATTGCAAACAGACACCTGAGCATGGCCAAACATGCATACACACATGCACATGTGACAAATTAAAGGAAAAAGTAGTGGATCTTTTACAGTATTTCAACAGCATGGTTATATAAATAGAAATAAAAGAGCATACTGTGAATAAAGGATTCCTTCTGAAACAAATGCTTCAGACTAAACCTGAGCTACAGCCTAGCAGTATGTAGGCTTCACTAGCTTATCTGTTACACTAAAGCATGGGCATGTGATCTTTAGAGAAGACCAATAATCAACCAAAATAAGGTCATTTTACTTTGAGAACTTGATTTACCAAAATTGGGACATAACACCTTAGTAAAGCACTTAATTGTCTTTGCTTTAATTTGTCATTAGTACATATGCATATGCACAAAAACACGCTGGATTAAAGCAGAGTTTGGTTTGTTTCTCCGATTGCTGACAGATTTAACACATTACTTGGAATATTGTCATTTATACTGTATGTGTGTATGCCAGTATTTATAATCTTTTAACTTACTGTGGTTAACAATTACTTTATTGCTAAACATGTATTTTCCTTTAGATAGATTGTTTTGGTGACCTGTAGATAGCATTGTAATTCCATAGAATTCATATCTGTAAAACTTCTTTTGTTCAACCTTAGCTACAGTAGTACTGTACTTAAAATGTCTTACTAGTATCTACAGTTTTTCTCATCTAAGTAGCATAGTTAAGTGTTTATTTGTATAAACGTTTAGTGTTGCTTCACTAACAGACCTACTAACCCATAACATTTTACCTTTGACCTCACAGAGGATGAATCCGTAGCTCCCTCAAAACCTAGTGCCTTAGCAGGTAACAATTATTCCCTTTTCTGCTTGAATGAGGATTTTTGTGATTGTTGATTTAGTTTTGCTCATTTGATTTGACTGTACCTTGATGACTGTTTAGACAGGTGCCACAGTGGCTTAGTGGTTAGCACCGTCACCTTGCACCTTCATGGTCCGGGTTTCATTCCCGTCCGGGAACAATTCTTGCCTCTGTGTGCATGGAGTTGGGCTTGGTGGGTTTCCTCCAGTAGTTCAAAGACATGAGATTAGGCTAATTGACGTTCCCAAATTGTAGTGTGTGAATATGTGTGCGTGTTCTGTGATGGATTGGCACGTCGTCCATGGTGCACCCCCTTGGCCCTAAGTCTCATGGGAGTCCCCCCCCCCCCCCCCAAGTCCATTACGACTCTGTGTACAAGATAAAGCGGTACAGACAGTGTTATCAAAGTTATCAAATACTGTACGCCGGCATAATATTCTAATCTTTCTTAGGAAATGTCCAATAGAGCCGTAATGTGTCACACGACCCATCATTTGCTAATCTGTAAGTGAATGTAAGTAAGTTCTAGTAATAACTAGAATATGGCTGAAATCGCTCAGTTTGTTTGCAGTAAACATGACTGGCATTTGCAATTGGAGTCTGTTGCTATTAATTGAAAATATAATGTTTAAAGCCAGTCAAGGAAGCCACTATTAGGTTGGAAAAACAAGTCTGCACTTTGAGGTTATAATGATTATGTAATTTCAGCTCCAGGATCCTGTATTAAACATATAAAATAATTATAACTCTGTCAATGTCTGGCTAATTCTGTTTAAATTTCTACCTAAATATTTATTTTTATGAGATAACCCACAGAGCATGCATACAGTATGCAAAGAGATGTCATTGTATAGTGTTTGTTTATTCATATATTTATTTATTTGATCATAGTATAGTTATCAGATCAATGAAAATGACTGGTATTGTAAGTTGCATGCGAATGACAAACGTTGTTTTCTTTTGCCAAATGGATAGCTCTTCATTTCATGTCCTGTGTGTTGGTAATAATAATTCAGATGCTGACTTTGGAAAGATGACACAGAAGGCTAAAATGTGATGCCATTTCTCACATTTGTCCTGTTTTTTCTCCAGATCGTCCTAATCCCCCACAGGATCTGGAGCTGTCTGATTTATCAGCACGCTCTGTCCGGCTCACCTGGATCCCCGGGAACGAGAACAACAGTCCTGTTACACGTAAGATTCTGTCATTGTTCTTCGCCCACATTTTATGTGAATATGTATATGTTATGTATATTTAAAGAATTTATAAAATAGTAAGCAGTTGTAGAATTTAGTATGCCACATCTTTGCAGAATTCCTTGTTCAGTATGAAGAGGACAGGTGGCGTCCAGGTGAATGGCAAAATTTATCGAGTTACGCAGGAGATCAGAATTCTGTGAACCTGGATCTGTCTCCGTTTGTGAACTATCAGTTCAGAGTGATCGCCATCAACAGTGTGGGTCAAAGCCGACCAAGCCAGCCTTCAGCCCGCTACCAGACCAGTGGAGCACGTAAGTATCTGAGGGCAAAGGGGCAAGTATTTTTAAAGGAGAAAATATTGCTGTTCTGCTCCAACGCTCTAACCAGTGGCTGTAATGAATGCAGTCATTTTACTCCCTTATATTCCGGAGATGTTGGTGAATCCCAGCTTATATTGCTTATTGTTGTTTATTTATTTTATTTATCAAAATTATGATGGTTATTAATCTGTGACTCAAAATAAGGGGGATAATATAGTAAATAAGTTTGAGAAATTTGTCAAAAAAATGCAAAAAAGTATTATATTGGTAAACAATTAGTAAGATGCTAATATTATTTATTTATTTATTTATTTTTAGCCCCTTATATTAATCCCCGTGGCCTTAAAGGGTGGGGTACTAAGAGTACCAACATGGAGATCACTTGGCAGGTGATTACTGATGCTCATCTTCTATTTATTTCATGATATATAATCTATGTTGACTTTGAAGCATTACATAAAATTAAAAAAAAGTATCTTATGTTCCTATATCTATATCCTTTCTCTTACTATATCTGTGTACATTATTTCTTTCCCTTGGACTTTTGTCCTAAATGAATTACCTTAATTACCTTAATATACACAGTAGCAAAAGTCTTCGGCACCATATTATATGCGGTAACAATTTTGTTATATATGTTTATCATGCCTGCATATTTATGTACAAAATCATCCAGTATTACCCATATACTGTACTTAAAAATTAATAAATAAATAACATTACAGGAGAATATATGCATGGCTGTAAAAACAAAAAACTTAATGTACGCTCCTGGGATTTGCATAAAAATAGAGTGAGTGTGACAAAGTTACCAGAAGAACTCATATTCTCCAGCAAACTCAGTAAAACCTAACAGCTGTTTTCTTATACCACAGTATAAATCTGTGTCTAAAACTCCTGATTTTAAGCGATGAGTTTTCACCCCAAATATTGACTGTTATTTTATTACACTTTATTGCTCTTTATAGAAGTTTCTTTTATGCAGAAATGTTTTCAAAAGCATCTTTAGCTCATGCCATATTTTTCTATGTGCCCAAGACTTTTGCAGAATACTGTAAGTAAAACATTAGGTTTTTCTGTCAAATTGATTGAGTTTAATTTTAAACATTTATGGACATGTAAGGTTTATGCAACTTTCTTTGATGAATCTCTGCTGAGCAATTTAAAATGTTTCTAAAGCTGTAGGAGGGTAAACTATTTACTTTTATAATGCTGTATAATGACTATTTCTTTAAACTAAAATATCCATCTTTGATCAAAGCCCTTACTCGATAACGAAAGGAATGGGCCTGAGCTCCGTTACGTGGTCTCATGGAGGAGGAAGGACTCAGGGGAGCAGTGGAAAAACATCACTACTACTAGTTCAAAGCATGTGGTCAGTAATACAGACACTTATGTCCCCTATGAGATCAAGATTCAGGCAGTCAACGAGTTTGGTCCAGGTCCTGAGTCAAACATAGTGATTGGCTACTCAGGAGAGGACAGTAAGTACAGTACCTGCATTTTATTTATGTATGTGCTTGAAATACCATACGCTTCACTTTTTGCATTTTCCGTCAGAGCCATCCGAAGCACCAGGAAACCTCAGAGTGACAAAAGTAAACAGCAGTAAAGTGAATATAAACTGGAATCCTGTTGAGGCCAGATCCATTAACGGAGAGTTTAAAGAGTACAGGGTGAGTTCTTACCTTACTTACTGTCAATCTTGAAGTCAAACTCTATTTTTGCAGGTTTGAGAATTTTTTTTTTTTAAATGAAGCAAGAAGTATTAAGAACTGATAGTGAATATGTTTTGCATGTTTAGTTTTTTTTTTTATCACAAGGGTGTTAAAAACATAAATGCCAAAATATTTGGTATTTGGTAATATTTGGCCAAAATATTCGTGTAAATGTTTTTTGGTGAGAGCAGTGTGAATTTTTAATTATTTTGCACAATGCTATAATTCCATCTTGAACAGTTTTGTCACTAAGAATAAATCAGCCTGAAGTTGTGCTTGTGGTCATTTTAGGAGGAAATTTAGTATAAGTAATATGTTGGTTGGATTTTAATAAGAAAAAATATAGCAAACTCATGCCTTGATTGTGATTTCGTAGTGAGTTACTGGCAGCATAGAGTATGTTGCAGGCAAAACCTTTTTTTGTAACGACGCGGGTCTCACGAGGGACAGAACCGCGCATAAATTGTTCAGAACGAGCAGATCCGCAGGCTGCTACCACACGGAGTTCTGGACAGGAAGAAACATAGAAAGATCATGAGAAACATTATAAACAAAACAAAAAATTCAGTTTACAGCATTATCAGCCTTCTCCTCTACCAGGTCTACTTTGGTAGTTGAGGCTAGGGGGAAAAAATGGAAGTACTGATTTGGACAATTTTATCTGATTTGGATGGGCTCGAAACCAAGCTTTATGGGATGCTGTAGTGTGAACAGAAAGTTTTTTTTTTTTTTCCATTATATTATGCCTTCATTCAAAAGAAATTTGTATGACTTGAAATGACTTGAACGCCTCTCATATATGTATGTATGCATGTGTGTATATATGGATGTACAGTACAGTATGTATCAGGATAAGAAAAAGTTTCATGCCCTCATGTATTGTGCCTCAAATCAAAGTATGTGAACTATAATTTGGAATGGCTCATGGCCACCTGTACCTGAACCTGAGCTGGATTAATATCAGTACATTTCATACAGCAGCATATGTGATCATTTATGTCAGTGGTAAGAGGCCTACATTTTTTAATTACTTTTCTTGTGCAACAATTTTAGCTGTACTACTGGAGGGAGGCCAGCCTGGTGAAAGACTTGAAGGTGAATAAGGACAAGAAAACAAAAGGTTTCTTTAGCGATGTGTCTCAGAGCAGTGGCGTCCTGATGGACCTCGTCCCTTACAGTAAATACAAGATGTACATGGTGGTGGCCAACAACAAATTTGAGGGACCGCACAGCAATACTGTGGAGTTTCAGTCCAAGGAAGGCTGTAGGACATTTTTTATTTTATTTTACAATTACTGTCCATTTGTTTCTTTTTGATTTTATAAATTTTTAAGATGAATGGCAATAATGTATGATTATCTTGAATCCTAATTATTTTTGCAAATGAATAATGAAGTGGTTTCTCACTGCTGAATAGTACCAGGGGCGCCCAAATATTTTAGGATTGTCCAGAGGAACAGCGGCGTTCACTTACAGTGGAATAAACCTCTAGAACCGAATGGGATTCTGATCGGATACACACTCCAATACAAGACAGGTTAGCCTACTTCTAATCTGAAAAATCAGTGTCGTCCAGGAAAGGATTATACTGTACAGTACTGTATTATTGACTGCTCCAGTATTTGCCATGTATTACTACAGTATAAATTCAAAATTAAAAAGATTTTTTTAAACAAATTACTTATTTCTCTAATTAAATCTAATTAAATCTAATACATACAGCTTATTGTTGAAATGAAGTAAATGAATAAAAATAATAATTTGTCATTAATTTATAGATAATCTTCAAAACTCAGTGTTCAGTGTAATTCCCCTTAAATTGTGGCCTATTAATTACTGCAGTAATGGTGAATAGGCATCTCAGGAAAATGTCTATTGATAAATTTGTCAGCACAGTTACCTGATTACTGTATTAAGAGCATAAAAAGTTTACAAAAGTTCAACCTGTGTCAGACATAACAATAACATTCACATACAGTCACATTAACACAATTTTCACATTATTATTTGAATTTACAAAGTACGGAACTCCAATTTTGATTTAAATTGTCAAATCACTTTTTGTAATTTCTAGTGAATGGGACGCAAGAGGGCAATATCCAGGTCATGAACTTCTTCCCTAATCAGACGGAGCACACCATGCAACTGCCCGATCGCTTTACCCGCTACAAGTTCTTCCTGTCTGCCCGGACGCAGGTCGGCTCGGGTGAGGTCTATGCTGAGGAATCGCCTGATTTTTCCAATGAAGGTGAGCCGTCACTCATACAGTATATGCCACTTGGCAAAAGAACAGCATGCACGTCAATCAAATAACAAAAGGTTGTGTCAATATAGTTTGACTAATACAAGTTATTACATATTATAATTATATTTTATTACTTTACACTGAAATGCAGAACATGATTATTGACAGAGTGGAAAAAGTACATCCATTTTTTCCCTATATTCCTACTTTCATTTTCTACACATTTTAAGAAATAAATCCTACTATGAAACTGTATTAAATTTCAATGCTGGAGCACAGACTTACTGTCACAGACTCACATTCATAAGAGTGAGTGCATCAGTCTGTGTAAATAGGGAATTAGTTGAGAGTAGGAAAAGCATGTAAGAGCTCTCTCTCTCCCTCTCGTTCTCGTTTTCACTGAACAGAAGCTTGTTTTGTAATTCTAAACCAGTATGAAGAATGCCTTCACTGAACACTGACGTCATATAGGTCAACTCAGGACAATCACCACTGTTGACCGCTGTTAGGGTCAGTGAATGGACGGTGGCTGAGAGCACAATCACCCCACATCATTTTTTTTTCTTCTGTGGGTCTGTCTGTCATCTTCCTGTCTCCCTGAGAAGCTTTTCTTTTTCTCTTTTTCTGTTCTTACTTTATCATACCGTTTGTCTCTTAACTTCTGTGTGTTCTCAGTATTTTCTGACCTGTCCCTTTCCTCCTTCCTTTCTTGTCTCTCTCTCTCTCTCACTCGGTGTGAACAGAAGACTTGACTTCAAGTACTGACCCTACAGGTGTAGGTAATGAGGAATGGCCTGCCGATTTGCCTATCTGTCTTTCTGTTTGTCTCCCTATTTTTCCTTCTGGCCCAGTGCAGTTGTAATTAGATAGACTGCTTGCTTTATTCTCAGTACATCGACACCATTATGACTGTACAATCATAGCGCTCTTTGGGCTGTATTCAGTGCTGATGATGCTGAAGGTTCAAAATACATCAATAACCAAAAAAGGAACACTTTAGACATCTGCAACATAGGAGTTGTTATAATGTTAATGTACCTTTAATTTGCCTAGGAGTGAAACCTTTTCTATTTTTCTTTTATTCTTTAAGATTGGTAAAGCTTAAACAAGCCTTAAATATCCTGTCAGTTGCAACATTATGTAGCATAAAAAAAAATATTGATAAAATAATAACTTTAAATATATGCAAATACAAATAATTTACAAATGAAAATTAGGAGACTAGATTTAATTGTAGCTTAATATAATGTATTATTATTAGTAATAATAATAATAATAATATATCCTAATAATAAAGGAGAAAACAAGAGACAAGGAAAGCTTAGTGTCTCACAGTACAAACAGGTGGAGATATCATATATGAGCATGCAGTGCTCGGACTGGTAACAGCAGTGCTAGAGGGGGGGCATTGGGGGCCTGGAGCCTATCCCAGGAGACTTAGGGCATAAGGCAGGGTACACCCAAACATATACACACACTCACACACTCATTCACGCACTGTGGGTAATCTGGGAATGCCAATTATACTTAGAAACCAGAGTACCCAAAGAAAATCCACCAAGCACGGAAAGAACATTCAAACTCCATGCACACAGACCCTGAGGTGAGAATCGAACCCAGACCCCAGAGGAGCAAGGCAACAGTGCTAACCACTAAGTCTCTGTGCACCCTGATTGATTCTCATATTTATTAATATTTTGATTCAATATATTCATTAATAAATAGGGCTTTGGTTCATTCCAAACTTTTACATACTGTAGTACCAAGAGCAATATTTCGACATTATTACCAGATTCTCAAGATACGTTCCTTGAGAACGATGTTGTAAGATCCATTTTATTGAAACAAGAACATATCTTTAGTTTACTTCCTATAGAGGGACAGTGATGGCTCAGGGGGTTAAGGCTCTGGGTTGCTGATCGGAATGTCAGGGGTTTGTGCCCTGCCACTGCTGGGTCACCACTGGTGGGTCCTTGGGCAAGACCCTTAACACCTCACCATATATACTGTAACACAGCTATTACATGCAGTGCTGGTCCCAAGCCTGGTTAGAAAATGGATCAACATTTAAAAATAAACCCATCTACCAGAACTCAAAGTGTCTGTTAACAGTTCACGCTTCACAAGAGCAAGCTCAAAGTTCCTACACAGTAATATGAATGTGTTCATGTTCATAGTTTATAATTCTTAATGAACTAAGTTCGCCATCCCAAAAATTAACTATGTCAAATGCATTTCTCCTTCTTCTTCTTTTTATATTTATTGAATATTGAAATTGTTGTACTTACTATGCAAGGCACACCGTAGTCAAGCCTCTTAAAATACAACACACTGTGTCTGGGCTGGTTGTAATGAGCGTCTCCATCCTGACTGGGACATTTTTTGGATAATTGATGGTATCAAAGCAATTCAGTCGGTACTATAACAGTATCAAAGTTTGGTACCCAGACCTAATAATAAATAGCATTTTAAATGATGGATATGGTCAAAAGCTGCTTATCAGAACCTCTGAAAAAGATTCAGATCTCCGAGGGTGAAATATTGTAGTTACTACATGTTGTCAGACTGTGGTGCTGTGTAATTAACTTTAAAATAACTTGTAACAGTGAATAAATGTGATACTCCTTTTTTAAGGGAAAAAAACAACTCCTGATAATTTTGACATGTGTAGTTCTAGTATTAACTCAGTCTTTAGCTCAACTCTGAATACAGTCCATTATACTTAACTCACCAAAGACGTGGGTATGAAAAATGCTAATGATTTATACAGTGAGGTGAGGTGTACATGTTGGGGTGGCATAGAGGTCCACTCTAACATACATCCTTTAATGAAGCGGTCTTAACTGCACTGGCTGCTGTGATGGTTATATCCCAGTTTAGGTGTCCACCTTTATGTTTCTGTCCATATCATTATGTGCTTTCAGGGATGGGACTTCATTCACTGCACTGCTGTTAGCACTTACTGACACTATGCTTGTTTAGATAAAGGGTGTTTATATATATATATATATATATATATATTCTAGGCCTGTAATCAGTTAAATAAGAGTACTTCTTTCTTTCTTATCAGTTGACCCTTTATCCCTGAGAGCATCGTTATCATGGAGTCCCTTGCTGTCACATGTTTCATGTGGCCTATCCCAGCATGCTTTTCTCATTTCACATTTTAAGCATGCCGGAAACTGATACCTTCATGAATGAGTGGTGGTTTGACATCGTGACATGAATGTCTGAGAAACAGAGAGCTGTATGGTATAACTGCTGAGCTCCAGCAAAGTTATACCTTGTAGGATTATTGAAGCTTTAATGCTGTTTTGGAAGACTCAAATCTTATTCCTTCGATAACTCGCCTTGCATCGAAGCCTTTGAAGATTACCATTTTTATTTAAATTTGAGCATGCTTTCTACAACTTCCTTTCAGTGAGAAGTTTAGGAATCGTTCATTCACTGCTAAATCCATATACCATCATCAATGCTTGCACTTTTGCCGCTATGTTTATATTTCATTTCGATCGTTTGGAGCTGTTGTACTTAGCTTTATCTTTTGTCACTTGAGGGTATCTAACAGGTAAGAATATGCATTAAGTTGCTTGCTGAATGGCCATTGGGAATGCAGAGCCCACATCCATTCTATTTCATAGAAAGCATAATAATTTTGTAAATTGTACTGTTATTGAATTCAGAGGAAGATTCTCTGACAAGCATAACCGTTGAGTTTATGCAGTTTTGTGTTCCGCTGGCTGCTTTTAACCGTCATGCACACTTCATGTTTTTTGCCTGCTGCCCGACTCCAATTAAATTTCAGAATTGTTGAGCTTTGCTTTATTACTTAATCTCTGTGGCTGTGTTTGCATGAACCGAATAAATGGAACAATGTGGTTCGGTGATGTTGCATTATTCTGAAGGATTTAACTAGGTGAAGCTGTAAAAGAGTAAGGCTAAGTCTATTCTCTTCTCAGTCGTGTGTTATTCACTATATTTTCATTCATATGAAAATGTTATGTAGACAGATGCATAGCCCCTTTCTGACTGGTTGCAATATGGTGAACTTTATGGTGGTGGACATGTTTTCCATGATGGAGTTCCCACAACTACATTAAATATCAGAAATCAGAAAGACTTTAGACCATTTGACCACTTGATGGCAGTGTTGCATCAGTTAAGATGATATTTAAAGAACTAAAATGGAGCTACTCCTAAGCCTGCCACACCCAATATTTGATGTTTCTTTTATTTCAGAAGACGTTCAGGCGATGCTTTAGAAACTTTAGAAACATTTGTCTCTACAATCACATTCGGTTACAGGACTGTAAAGACCCCCTACTCTCATTAATATATATAACCAATATATAAAATCCCAGTAATGTATATAAAAACAATATAGCTGTCTGTTAAAAGTGTATTTATCAAGATTCTATTTGGTATTCACATTTGATCAGAAAAAAATGTATATGATCAGGAAAAGATTTAATTGCATTAACCATATGTTAAAATGTATTGTGTTAAGTACAGTATGTTTTATTTATTGTTGTATATCAATATCATGTACAACATACTGATAAATACATACAGATTAAAATATAGGTAGGCTGTTGTACATATATAGCTGGTTTACTATATGTTTCAAAGCATATAATTATGCATAGAGAATAAATGAACAAAAGAGAAAAAGAACAGTGGTGGATCATTTCCATCACAATGTATGTACACAGATCAGCCTTAACATTGCAGTGCCCAATATTGTGTAGATTCCCACATGAGCAGCTCTCGTCCCTTGGGGCATGACTCCACAAGAGCTCAGGGGTTGTGCTGTGTCTGGAACCAGGACTTGGCAGCATATCCCTTGGGTTCTGTGGGTTGCTGGGTGTGGCCTCCATGGATTGGACTTGTTTGTCAGACGCATCCCACAGGTGATCGATCGAATTGGGGTATGGGGTGTTTGGAGGCCTACAGTAGTCTGCGGTCTTAGGCTCTTTCCTTGCAGGTCCCTGAGAGCACTGGTGCCTTTCTATTGTTGACTCTTCCAAATAAGTATGAAACATGGGCTCCAACACAAACCAAGATCTGATTCCCCCCCCCTCCCCCCCTTTGTTTAACTGTCCCGTTTTAGTAAGCCTAAAGGCAGTTGTGTATCCTCGGATTCCATTTCTTGGCTGATCGGAGTGGAACTCACTGTGATCTTTTCTGTTGTCCTCTGTTCACCTCAACATTCAGGGCAGACATGTGCGATATAGATTTTTTTTTTCTTCCCTGATGCAAATTTTCTATTTTAAAATATCTCAATATATTGTTTAATTTCAGAAAGAAAGGAAAGCAAGCATTTCCATTATTTCTGGATTAAGACAAATAGGGGGTAACAATTGAACAGTGTTAAATATTAATTCGTCTAATTATGGATTTTATTTCGATGAATGAGCTCAGGGAAGGGGTGGGGCTTCCAGGAAATGTCTGTAAACACGTCAGATGTCACCTGGCTTCTTGTTATATTGGGGAGGTAACGATTGGTCTTTCACCATATGTGTGAATGATACATTTTACTAGCATGCTCTAATGTTTTTCGCAAAGCCCTTATGAAAAATGCATAAAGGGCAGGTCTGAAAATATGATCTGTAATTATTGTCAATGGACATTACGGCAATGTTAGTATAGGGATGATCATTTTGCAAGAATTGTTAATCGTGTTAGCTTGAACCAGTCTGGCCATTCTACTCTGACATCACTCTTCAACATGGGGTTTCTGCTTGTAGGATTCTCAGAGTTGTAGAATCGAACCCTGGTCTGATCCATTCAGTGCACAAAAACTATTTAAATCTTAACAGCTGTGATCACTGAAGATCATCAGATTCTGAAAAACTCAATCCAAATTTGTCTGACACCAAAAATCATGGCACAATCAAAGTTAAAGAGATCACATTTATACCGTTTCTGTTTGATGTGAACATTAAGTGAAGATGACCTTGATCTGTATGACGTGATGTTATACACTGTGCTATACTGCCACACGATGAGAGGCATGGATGTTTGTCAAAAAAGTGCAAAATAGTGTATATTTTAAATAGTTCAATAATATATTAATATTACAATTGTATCATATTGTTACTATAAAGCTAACAGACCTGAGAGCTGGGGGTCTCCAGGGCTGGAACTGAAATCCACAATCCTAATCATTGGTGTAAAGTGGTGTCAGTATGCATCTCAAATGCTGCTCTTGATTTTTGTTGTAAGTGTATACCTGGGATTTCATTGTAATTTAGAAGCTTCCTGACAATTTCAGTTGTTTGGCAGAAATAGAAGAATTTCTAAATTGGATTTCAAAATAGTTGTGGGAATTCTGTCCAGCATTATAGCTCGTGGTCATTCTCTTGTAATCTCTGTTTGTGTATCCTTTATGCTGCTATCTACGTTTTTGATCTGCTTAACTGCTGCTCTGTTCCTCTCTCAGTGATCGAGTCTACAGATGTCTTCGTGCTTGCAACTCTTCCTCCCCTCTTTTCCCCACCTACATCCCCAAGTACAACCATTACAACCTCAGCAACTACCACCATTCCCCCAACAACTGATGCTGCCCCCCCTACTCCTGCTCCAACTACTACAACTACAACAACTACTACTACAACTACTACCACTACCACTGCCACCACTACAACTCACCCCACCCTGCCTTTCATGCTGGGTATTTGCACAGACTTTAGTCAATAAAAAAAAAAATCAATGTAAAGGAAAAAGGTAGTTAATCCGAATGCAGTTGTAGGTGACTGGGATAAGTAAGACTTTTCCGATGATATATTCATGATAGGGCGGCATGGTGGTGTAGTGGTTAGCACTGTCGCCTTGCACCTCCAGGGTCCGGGTTCGATTCCTGGCCAGGCTC
>JAQMYL010000016.1:14045844-14069693 GCA_030014365.1 Clarias pachynema | reverse complement strand
TATATTTGTACACACACACACAGACACACACATGCACACACAAAGAAACAGCGTGTAGCTTTTAAATTTATAAGATTACTAGGGGCACAAACATAAAATACAATTAATTTGTTGAATAGAATGTGTGTTTAACTATTAGCACATTTCCATTCTTTCCCAGTGGCTTCTTCTAACTGGTTTCCCTCCTCTATTTTTAACCCTTTTGTCATTTTCCCCTCTTGGTCCATGAAGGTCTCTTGAAAGGAAAAGGTACGAAAGTAGAGGAAATGGCTGCTTCAAACTTCCTACACCCCAGTTTCTGCTTTGAGTTTTTGAATTTAATCAGTTAACATGTCAGTCAATAAAACTACAATATAGTGTATTAGAGCTAGTTATTTAAGAAAAGTGATCAATGTTATCATAGAGAGAGATTCTTTACCATAACTCTTTGTTAGACCTATGGGTTGACCCTAATGCATCAGCTAAATTAAATTACTTAACATCATAAACATCAAGGCTTTTAACCTTTGGCTTAAGTTAACCCTGACACTCCTGAACAACTTTCAGTGTCCAAGCATGCAATCCATTATTGGATTAATAACATGCAATAATTAAGATTTATGAATAATTTCTTTAAACAATTTTATGCAATAAGATATTTATCTTTATTGCCTTCTCATTCATATCTGGTGGTTAATCGATTAAAACAAAAACTCAGGTAAGCAGTTTGAGGTTGGCCTGTATTTTGATGGATGCTAGACGATTGTGGTAGCGTTAAAAAAATGATTGCTTAAATATAGTTTCAAGTAAGGAATTCACTTTAATAATGTTTCCCGATGCTTTTCCAATGATCCTTTAATCACATGGTTGCGGATAATGGTGGGGGTCTGAAAGAGCAACGAACCATGTCTTCTAGCCTTATCATAATTTTTATAAGCAACAAAATGACAAAGTATATCTAGGCAATATTTATTGCTTACTTGAAGATTTCATATAATTAATGCATTTTAATAAGGAAGAATTAATAATATCGATTCTCAGAGAAAATTTCCTGTTTAAAAAGTAATAATAAAAAAAAAATAGCAAACCTTAAGTTCTTTTTTATGTGCTTTTTTTTGTGCCACCTTGCTAAGGTGCTACAATGCAATCTTGCATGATTAGGCTTTCTTCTTATAAACAGCACCAGCATGCAGTTAAAAGGACATATGTGCCCTAATTACTGACTGAATACTGCCTGAACGATGAATAATGATTTTCAAAAGCCCACAGAAGCAGTTCTTGACTAAAGGGACTGCCGCACCTACGTTGTGACCCCCAACCTCCTTTGTTTACCTTAAAAGTATCTAATTGTTTTAATGAAGCCTTTGAAGTCTTAGTTTCTCAATCATTTCTATCTCTTGTTTTTCCAATGAGTTAAATAAGGGTTTGCCTCTTTGCTATCCAGTGCAAATTTTTCTTTGTGCTTTAAAATTGTAAAGGTAACAAAGGAGTATGGCAGCTCGAGTCCCCTTCTGTGTACTCTTTGCTTGTTATCCCAGTTGCAGTAAGCGTAGGAACTGAAGTGTGCAATTCAGTTCAGGATACGATGCAGTTTACTGACTTCATTTTAGCTGCTGCAATTCTGCTTTGTGAGCATAAGAATAACTGGTCTGTGGACTGACCACTTCAGTTTATAGCACTTTTTATTCTAACTTGAATTCAACTTTATGAGTAGCTGCAAAGTGGAATGCTACAGTAGCATACGGCAATCACTCACACTTTTTCTCTTTCCCCAACAGCAGCGACGAGGACAACAAGCCTTTACAGGGGAGTCAGACCTCTCTAGACGGCAACGTCAAGGAGAGTGACGACAGTCTAGTAGACTACGGAGAGGGAGGGGATGGCCAGTTCAACGAGGACGGCTCTTTCATAGGCCAGTACACAGTCAGGAAGGATAAGGAGGAGACGGAGGGCAATGAGAGCTCAGAAGCCACATCACCCGTCAATGCCATATATTCTCTGGCATAGATTCTTCCGGAATGAACACAAGGCCAAATGCACACACAGTTAATTCAATATATACGTAGAGAGAAATCTGGAACCGCATATATACACACTTAACATTGAGATGCACAGTCGCTATGAAGAAATCAGGGATGAGAAAACAAACCCCTGGTGGAGGAAATTCAGAACTCAGACTTCAGTGTGCCTTTAGGGCAATGGGGCACAGGAAAGACACGGCAACCTGAGACATTTTCTGTGGCTTATTTTTTATTTTTTTGAAATCCTGAACCCACATTCACACTTTCTAATATCAGTGAAAAGCAGACACAAGCAGCAGTCCTGCGACTGTGGGCCGAAACAACAAAGGAACGACGGCAATGCCAAAAATCTGATAAATGCGTCAATAAAAGATATATGAATGCTGTAATCAGTGCTGGCACAGCTTGCTGTACCATAGAAATCTATGCACTAATCTATTACCATAATTTACCTTTGGTTGAAATTGGGTGATCAAATGTTTTCTTCTGCAAAAAGCATTACGTTACTGTTAGGTCACTGTTAAGTCACTGAAATGCTATACTTCCTGGCACCTGTGCTCTAGCAGTGGACATGTCTGCTGTAGTTTGCCTATCTTTGCAAGTATATTTTCATTGGCTGCATTTATAGCCTTTGTAATTATCACTGCTGATGTTTATGGAGTCAAAGGCAAGCACCATCATTTATCAAAAATAAAATATATCAAAAAAGACAACAAAAAAAAGACATAACCAAACAAGCAAGCAAGCAAAGAAACAAAGCATTATTTTTAAGCATGATCATGTTTGTGCAAGAGACAAAAAGAGGTTGAAAAGAAGACTTTATCTCTGTTAGCTCAATAAAACAATTGTATGATCTTTTTTAATAGCTGGCACTATATATTGGATAATGGAAAGGAGGAGGATGATAATGAGGGTGAGGATTAATCTGACAACCTCTATTTTTCTAGTATTTTGAGCTGTGATCTTTGTTCCAGTAAGTTTGTTCTAGGGTGTTTAGATGCGAAGTAGATGGATAGATGCGGAAACAGTAATGCTAAATGGCTCACATAAGAAGAATTAAGTCATTATTAAACATTTTCAACATCAAAGCCATGCTTGATATTATATACTATTTTAATCTTCTATATCTCCCACATCTAACAGTAACAAAAATGAAAGTAGATCCAGACACACAGGGTCTAGTTTTCTTATTAAATCAGTGCATGGTGAGAGGTTATATGGAAAGAATCTTTCAGTTTCTTGAATAGGGGACCATACAATTTAGCATGCTTTTTTTTTTTCAGAGCTTGGTTTCAACACTGCCTTAAAAAAAAAAAGCTTGAACTTGAAGTCTAGTGTCACTTACAGAGGGGTGTGTGGCCGCCTAGCTTCTGCAGATACAGCACCACAGCAACCATATAGTTAGGGGGCTTTCCCACATTTCTGAAATTTTGACAGAAGTGTGTTGAATCGTGCTGAATTTACATTTTCGACAGTTCTTTGTCACTCAACTTGACTTCACACGCCTTAAAACAACTAGGACTTGGCTCCTGATTACTAGGAAACGTAATCTCCGCTATAAACTCATACTGAAGCATCACAGACTGTTGACAAACTACTAATTTACTTACTAAGTACCTACCTACAGGTACTTTGCTATAACTTGATTGATTTGCTATGAACTGTCAAGGTTTGTCAAGAATCGAGGTGATGGATTTTTTTGTTTTTGGATTACTGCAACTACAGAAGCTACGGACTTGCCGCCCATTTCTGTGCAGTGTCTATTAAAGTATACTATTGAGTAGTTGAGTGTGCAGGCTTGGATTTAGGCAATGTTTTGGATTTGTTATCCCTCTCCAGTGTAGTAAAAGCTTAGCTCTTACAAGGAATTCGGTATATTTTCTCCTGCACACTTCATTCCGAAGTTTCAGACAATCTCCTACAGTATGACCTTGAGATCATATATACCATTCGGAATCAAATTCGGGAATGTGAGAAAGCCCCCTTAATTTTAGCAGAGAGCTCAGTGTAGTATAGAATAAAATATTTATTTGTATTTAATTTAAACAATTTATATATTTAATATATTGCTCATTATTTTAATATATTCATTAATTTAATGAACACCCAATTTTAACTGCTTGTCCCATGGGGCCACTGAATAGTTCCTCACCTAACGTAAGTGAAATGATAAATGGAAAAAAAATTAGACCCATACTGTGTAAAAATGGATAAGCGGGATAAGGGCAGTGGATGTTTTATTGACTAATTAAATGTCTGGATCCATTAAATGTACGTTCTATCTGTTAATAGTGATGTTTCTTTTGTATTATTGTTATTGTATTACTGTTCCAATGTGTTGATATATTTACATTTATTTTTGATCACTTTTACATGACAGAAAAAAAATATTCTTTGGTTTTATTTGTTTTACACAGACACAGTTTTGTGCTCTCTTTCATAAATGTAAATACTGATTACAGATGGGTGGCAAATTAAATTGAAGCCAGGTAGTGCTTTTATGCTCCGAAGGTCATTTTGCTTGCATGGTTGGGTCCACTTGTTCTTTTAAATGGAGTGATTATTGAAAATCAATGCAAAGTTGTTCTGATTGACCATCTTTAGTCAGAGATTAAGGATTTCTTTATTAATGAGTCTGTTCCAGAATACATCTACCCATTCCATAGTTTACAATGACTCAGTAACTTAATGAGGATGAAAAATAATGAAATAATTTACATTCACTGGATTTTAAAACTATTGAACATTTTTGAAAGTTTCTATTTTACATCTGAGCAGTTGATGGTTAAGGGCCTTGCTCAAGGTCCCAACAGTGGCAACTTGGTGGCGCTGGGGTGTGAACCTAGGACCTTCCAATCATTAGTCTAATGTTTTGACCACTGAGCTACCCCTACCCCTGCTGCTCATAAGCACTGTCCACCAATGTCCATAATATTCATTCCTCCAATAGAGTTACAGTAAAATCTTTGCCCGTGCCCATTAAAGCTGCTGTGGTGGCTTGTGGTACCCAAAGAATAAATGTTGTTGTTTTTTTCTTTTACTTTGTCACCCATCTGTAGATTTTTAACATCACACTTGGAAACTGAACATTAACAGTGTTCACAATATGGGGATTAGACAGTGCTGAGTCTTACCAAGGTCCAGCCAAAGGTCCCCTAGTTTTCACCAAAATCAGTGCAAGGACATCTACATCGTTAATGTATTAAGTTAAATGTCATGAAGTCATATCATATATATATCATAAACTTAAAGCGTGTCTGTATATTAACTTTCTGACAAAAGTATCAATATATAATGAACTTAAGAGTTGTCAGAAGGCATGTTCACATCTAGCTGAGCTAAAAAAAAAATCAGCTGTAATAAATTGACAGTTGACAGTAAATGCAACATTGTTATTTTTATTAATCAAATTGCTGTTCAGCTTCTGCATATGGATTTGCTTTGAAACTAGGTTAGGACTGATTCTTTGTTTGTGAATACATTAGGCCTGTAATGGTTTATATCTTGTTTGTGTTAATATAAGCTATTTTGGACTGAACGCTCAGTTCAAACTAATATTTTTGGATTGGATATTTTATTCGATTCATCTTACCTTATTTCTGGTCTGAAATAATGATGGAGGCCTGGTTATTTACCCAAATATTTCCATTCTTTTTGTGCATATTCATCCTGTATACATCCAGTTACTTGCACAAATTTATGGGTGGAATCTTGGTAGCTTAATGGCTTTCCTATTGTAGCATTTTCCCTATCTACAGGGGACTTTTTTTTTTTCTTCTTGGTGTCCACATTACACATTACTGTGTGAAGCAAGATTTGTGTCACGTCAATTTTCACACTATCACAATACCTCAATATCAGACTTGGATTTGCTTCTTCTGCGACATCTATTCATCTACCCTGTGTTCTAATACTGCATTTAACACACCCTCATCAACTTTCACTCATGCACCCTAAGTGGTCACATGCAGCACTAACAGTGGGCAGATGATCTTTCTGTGAGCACAATGTAATTAAAATGTTTCTTTGCGAGTTTTAGCTGAGTAAAATCATGTTAGTATCTAGTACTACTATGTAATACAACTCTGTTTGGTTGTAATTTTATTTATTTTATAGCTCTTGTTTAATTTTATGAATTTGTTTGAATGTTTTTTTTTTTTTATATCTAATTGCTCTTGTTTATTTTTTATGAAAAAATGTCTATATGCTTTATATGCCATTTTTGCAAGGCAACTGTATCATCAGAATTCAATAACTTTTTGCCACTTCCTTTCATTCTATAGTTAAGATATGATGCAAGTCCTTAGTCCTCTAAGGGGTCATCTGTCAGATTTATTGAGAAAATAAAACTGGAATAGACTTTAACATGGCAGTAGGGATTTCTACAAAATGAAAATGGTGAGAAAAAGTAGCCTCAAGTATGTTTAAAGCAGTATTGCTGGACATCCTTGGTTCAGCTTTCTATAATAACTAATATACCAAATATTCTCCCTTTCTTTTTTCTTTACATCAATATCACCTGAGTAAAGGTGCAGCGTGTTGACTTGCATGCATTTACCAAAAGAAAGCACATGAATTATGGTGGCAATGATGTCTCTAAGGCTTTGACCCACAGATAAAACATTTAGATTAATTGCATATTATGTAAGTCAATGAACTCTCAACTTGATAGGAGACTCTACTGTACATGCAAATGAGCATTAAGTGTGTCTATTGTTCCCTATTTTGAACCTTGGACTCGTATCTTAAAAGACAATTTTACTGCTCTCATAAACTCTTTTGCTTGTCCATATAGAAGAGAGAATGAAATAGTGTACTGGCCATTATATATATATTTCATATGATTTTCCTTTTTTTTTTTTTTTGTATATTTTTGGTTTATCTGTGTACTGATTTTCTGGCAAAATATTCAGCATACTACTAAATTAAAGAAAATTGTGTTTTAAATTTTGAGTGTCAAAGAGCTAAAAAAAATATATATATGTGTATTTTGAAACCAATCATATGTTTCAACACTTAAAGAAATATCTTTAAACTTAGGTTTGTTTTGTCTGAAAAATCAGATTAATCCAAAACAGCACCACATTTTCTTTGTTATTATTATTATTATTATTATTATTATTATTATATCACATCTTCTAAGTTATCTGCAAAACCACTCAATGATATATTGCTTCTACATGCAGGGTAATGTTGTCTTATGTAAATGTAGTAAAAAAAAAAAAAAAAAGACATATAACCATAATCATCATGTACTGTATGCGTGTGTGTATGAAGAGTCGCTGCAAGTTAATCTGCTAGAAAACAAATCGTTTGTTTATAGTAAAGCTGTCATTTTCTCTACTTTTGGTGTCTATGCTAATGCTTAAGTAAACTAAAAATGCCATATTTTTGGTTCACTATTATAAGGTACTGTCTGACATTTTGGTCAAAAATGCCCATTACCATTGGGGGATTCTATGTTGTACTGTAGTGTTTTATAATTTTTTCATGTAATATTTGAAAAGTTAACAGTTATATCTGTAAAACCACACATATCTGGTTTATTATAAGAGGCAAAAAAAACAGGTCTTATTACTAGGGGTGCCTTAAGGTGCCCCTGCTATTGTTATTGCACATCTTTATTAATATTAATAGGGGAACCCTTGTGAAGCGCTCAATCTATCTTTCCCCCTGGGAATGGTGTGTTATTGCTTTTCAGCTGATGGTTTCCCCACAATTCCTGTTTTTCCGAATCAGGAATAGGTGGCCGCATTGCCCTTACTT
Source organism: Clarias pachynema (assembly GCA_030014365.1). Taxonomy (NCBI): domain Eukaryota; kingdom Metazoa; phylum Chordata; class Actinopteri; order Siluriformes; family Clariidae; genus Clarias; species Clarias pachynema. Next base: position 14,061,927 of record JAQMYL010000016.1, on the reverse strand, counting down.
TGGCATGCACCCCTATGAAATTTATATCAAAATATTTGGCTAGGTCTCCAAAATGCAAAGGAATGATCTCACAGTTTTCGAGTTATGAGAATCCATTTGGTATCTGAGCCAAATCTTTTTGCTCACCTCATTCCTAGCTTGCTCATTCTGGTCTGAAAGCAAGACGTACTGTATTTCACAAAATACTATAAAAATTTTTTTTTTTAAAAATCTCTACTACTTTGGTAAAAAAAAAAAATATATATATATATATATATATAATGTCAATCAAAAATAAAGACCCTCACGAAAGTCACTGCAAAAATCACTCCATAGACTATAATGGGGTTTCTATAATGAACATACTGTACACTTTGATTCAGCAAAAAACAACCACTGTGTCTCTTTCAGAGATGCACATGCAATTTTCCAACAAGCTGTCTGCATTTTTTGCATTTTGCCCCGGAACAGCAGTGCACCTGTGCTCTCCTACTTCACAATTTCTCCACAAATCTTCTCTGTTTTTTTTTTTTTTTGGACATCTAAAAATTACAGTATGCCACATAAGAAAGATATCAGTGTAGTGAGAAGCAAGCATCAGATATATTACAATAAAACTTGATAGAGACATTACAGACATTAGACTGCTACATCTTTTATAAACATGCAATTTGCTTTCTTTTAATGGAAAATGTAATGGAAAGGTAGAAAATGCAGAATATACATAATAATGGTTCTGTTAATATATTTATAGCTGATGTAAACTATCTGACTATAAGTTATTTTTTAGTTATTCTTATCTTCTGCTATATTCTATATACTTCTATATATTTTTCTGCTGTTTTCTTTATGATGAGACTGATCTGATTGATGTAAATGTTCTTTCTCACAAACTAAGTGAAATTTGGATGTTAAAGTGCAGACAGTATTCGCCTTCTGAAAGATGCTTTCAATACAGTGTTTGGTTTCAATCTCCAGAATGTTATGTACTGTACATTCCTGTTTGAACCAACAGGGAAACGTTCATTAGCTACAATGAGGTAAACATCATGTTCTACCCTAGACCCCAGAATTAGCAGGTCACTATTTACATTTGGAAATGGAGCCTTCCAGCCTGATTATGCTGTTTCAGCTAACATCCTTGCCTTAGTAGAAGGCATTAAAGTGTGTGCTTCAGTAGACTCTGGCTCTTGTGTCTCCATTGTGGATGAACATTTCCAAAACTTTCTTCCAGCTTTGAAAAAGAGATGAAAGGCTCCTCTGTAAACAGACCGAGTCTTGACATTTTAGGCAATTGAAATTAGACTTGGAAACCAGATATGGCAACAAGATGGCAAAGTCCTCAGAGATGCTTATTAATCAGTCATAGTGAGATGGGACTAACTGGAAAAACACCATGCCTTATTGATCATATTGAGGAAACAAATAAAAAATGCCACTATGGGACATATAAATTCCCCCTTTGCCCCAAAGGCACTCAGTGGCTGCCAGCTGTAATGTTTTTCACAATAGAGCTTCATCAGGGCTACTGGAAAATTTAAGAAAAAAACAACGTTTACAACCAGCCAACAGTGACTTTAGCACTTTAAAGATATGCCAATGGGACTCACAAATGTTTAAGCCACATGTAATGGAAATGATATTTCAAGGCCTCCCATTGAAAACCATTACAGCTCACACAGTTTAACATATAGATCAAAGACACCAATTTGAGTCTGACCTAGTCTGTTTGACATCCAGAACCAACCCATATCATTCTCTGTCTAATGGCATGGTAGATTTATAGTGATTTAAAGAAGCCTCATTGATCAGTTAGCTAAATTACTTTTTCAAAAGCCAAGTAGATGGGATGATGAGTCTTAAGCAAGTCGCTTTGGGTTACAGAGCAAGTGCAGTACCATTCTACAACAGCTTTTATTCCATTCTTTATTGTACAGAGTTGAAATGCCTGATAATTCCCTGTTGCCCAGCCACACACCATCCTCATCTACTCTACAGTCAGCCTTTAGGTCAGCTACATGAAACAGAGACTTTACCCATAAACAGCAAAAATGATACAAAAAATGTAACAACCATACTTCCTATCCCCATCACACTGAGCACTTAATGTGGAGCTGCCACATTTTTTGGGACAAAAAAATGTTCCAAAAAAGCCTGGTGAGGATGAAGTTGAAGCAAGATGCACAAATAGTTTAATAAGAATGTCTTAACAATGGCATTGACCAATTGTCATTGGGATATCACTGTGTTGTTGCTCCATTCTCACAACCTCTTCAGGCTTGTGCTATGACCATGGTAGTTCCACATGCCACATTGAAGAAAACTGCATTAATTTCATATTACGTTCTTCACTTTGAGAACGAAAGCACTGCACATGTTGCAGTGTTTAAACCAGACGCATTGAGAACATAGTGCATGTGATAAGCGCCTGGTAAGAAAGAGCATGGTGCAATCTCATCTGAATAAGTCATGACTTAGTCATGACGTGTGTGATAGGAAACTAGTAACAACATGATAGAGAACATGACAGGGATGTAGCTAGGAAGTAATATGAACTTGATAAACACACATTTTTCCATTTTGACCCTGTTACTGCTGTGTTATTCAATATGTTTAGGACACAATGGGAACTTTACAGTGTTCCTCACAGTATGACAGAGGCCTACATTAAGATCTAATCATCAATCCTACCTGATGTTGTGATGGCACACACATTCCTAAACACACCAATTATACAAAAGAAATCAACACATTCTGTCTGGTTAATACTGTAGGTTTTAATTTTTACATTAAATCAATTTACTGAATTGATTAATAATGCTCTGAAACCTTAATAATGCTCTACCACAACATTTTGCCCCAACACACACTAAGAAAAATAAATTCAGTAAGAAATGATTGGGCTACATCAAGAAAAGAAAACAACTAAGAAAAAAAAATTATTATTGAAACTGAGTTAAGAATCCTTAAAATCTGGAAGGATACTGCTTGTGGAAGGAAAATGGTTAGGGAAAAAAATTCAGGAATGGAAATCACTTAAAAACTGGGTAAAGTTGCATGGTAAAAAATCAACAGTAAAATCCACAGCCATATTTAATATACACACAATGTAATGAGAATTCACAGGATTGGACTAAACGGCTGTCATAACACTTGAAATTGAATAAAGTTTCAGTTTGCCAGGGAGCATAAAGATTGGACTTTGGAGCAATGGAAAAGGTTCATGTACTGTAGTCTGATGACACTAGTCCAGAGCGAATGGTCAGATTGGAAGCACATGAAAGATATACCCATCATGCATAGTGCCAATGTACTGTACGAGCCTCTGGAAGCAGTGTTATTAATTTGGGTTGCATCAGTTGGTCAGGTCTAAGCTCAGCAATGTTACTTGGCAACAAAAATGAAGTCCGTTGATGACCTGAATGTACTGAATGACTAGTTTATCAAGTCAGTAGAGTTTTTCTTCCCTGATGGTACAGGCATATTCCATGACTCAAATTATGAAAAAGTGGTTCTGGGAGCATGAGGAATAATTTTCATGCACGAATTAGCCACCACATTGCATGCCGCAATCACAGCTATAAGTGATTGAATAAAATCTAGACTGTGCAACTAGCACATTTCACATCATACAGTACATCTATAAGGATTTTTTTTATCCATAAGTTTATAGATGAGACAAGAGATAATCTATGTAGGTTAACTAACCAAATTCCTGTTTTATTAAATACTAAGAAACCCACTCTGGTTCCCAGTGACATTCAGTAACTACTGTACCAACCAATATCATTTCTCTCTTTTCTATCTAAAAATTGTCTACAAACAACTGTCTACTGTATATCTGTCTCTCACAGCACCTCCAAGATCCGACCCTGTCTAGCTTCACAGAAGCACATTCCACATAGACTCTCCTTCTGGCTGTCACTGAGAAGCTACATGCTGTTAGATCACCTGTCCTCATACTCCTCAAAATTCTCAGAAGCATTTGACACAGGCAACCACAACAATCTCTTGTGCATCCTCATGAGTCTTGAAATCTGTGGCATAGCATGATAATGGTTAGCATCCTTCCTTGATGTTTGGTCATATGATGTGACATGTATGAGAGAGACACCTGCTCCATGTCACACCACCAGCTAATGCTGACACGGTGGCCTCCCAAGGGACAATTATGTCAAAGAATGATCAAGCAGCCTCCCATGAGACACCCAAGCTAGACATAGACCTGTGACTTTGGAGAGGATTGCCCATTCCCCATCCTCTCTACCAACAAAGAGAACATCTGTTAACATCTGTTGGCACAACACCATACGCATACAGAGTTCAAAAATTTAAACTGTAGAATGTAACAGATGTATTTCATGTCTCTTGTACACAAAGAGTCCATGTGTCGCTTAAGGGTTGTAGCGCTCTGGTTAATTTTCATTTTAAAACATTACTGTTTACTGTTTACAATTTGGCATCCAAATTGAGTAAAACCAGTACTAGTGATAGAAACAGGAAGATGCAAAGGCAAAGTATCGGTCTAGAAGTGAAAATTAGCTTATTATAAACATGAAGGTGGAAATTCAGTGAATAATACTGATCACAATTTATGCGTGACACATCCATACACTGCAGTGTCCCAAGGATCTACAGTGATCTATTTTAACATTGCGTCCACACGTCCAAATTTCAGAACGGTTATTTTTACAGAAAAGATCTTGGACATTAAGCAGCACATACTGTATTGTACCTTGTCATGCCTATACTGTCAATGCAATTGGCACCCAGTCAAGGGTGTACTCCTGGGATAGGCTCCAGATGACCCTGTATACAGGATAAAGCCTTTTTCCCACCATGGCTTGGTAAACATTATAAATAAATATTGTTTTGAAGTCATATTTACAGCATTGTTTTAGTGTCATTTTTTCATCATTATCGCAATGACATGTAGTCAACATTGGTCCAATGTCAACATATCAAAGTAATTGTAACCTTCAAAATTCACTCTATTTCCAATGATGTCCAACATCTGTAACTTTGCCACAATGTTTTGACAACCATAAATTCTTGCTGGGGACTGTGGCCCATTGCATTAGGTGTTATGAGCGTTTGATCCCAAGTGGGCAGAGGGAGCTCTCCAGACCATTCATACCATGCCTGGTTGTCCATGAACCCTGCAAAGCTGGAGTGCCAAATACAGCACAGGACTATGATTCCCAATAGTCATTGAAGCTTGCATGATCATGACACTGATGTCACATGACTATTTGCACCTGATTCACATTTTTGTTTAATGAGCACTAATGTTTAAGCCATACTTTCTGTACAGCATCTGTAGTGCATAGTGTCATTGCACAATGTTATATGCATGCCAATCTCATGTAGTTTGCCTTTGTCATCCTTATTTGCATATCACTTAAAATAAATAAAAGTAAAGTAAATATGAAAAAGAAATACACACTTGCAACTCTCTTTTACCAACCAGAGTGCAGGTAGCTTGTAAATTTAAACACTTGGTCATGCTGACAGTTGAGCTATTGGTAATTCCAGGAACACTGTGTGTAAGGCAGCCTTATACACTGGTGTGAGTGTGTGTGTGTGTGTGTGTCTTTTGCTCTAAACGATTTTTATAGTTTTTTTTTTTTTTTTTTTTTACAAAAAAATGCAAAGCAGATGCTGCTCTTCGTCCCTTTCTATCTCGACTTCTCTTTGTCATGTCCTCTTGCTCCATTGGGTGCAATTAAAATAAACATGGACAGATGTTCCTGACACAAACTCCTGCCAGGTGCTGCATTACAACTTGTCCTGCTCCCCTGTCCTAATCTAACAGAGTGCTCCTGCATCTCCTGGCGCATTCTAATCCACTCCTTAATTCATTTCCATTCTCCTTTCCAGCTAAAGGGACAGCATTCAGAGACAAAAGGCCAAAAATTGGCCCTTTGTTCCATAGTAAATATGATTTATCACATGCATCCTTTCCCATTTCATTTTGTAAATGCAGGACACTGGCAGGTGACCTAAAGGTTTTAGGAGAGTTGGGTGAGCCAAGTGGTCAATGACATTAATAATGATAAAGCCTTTTCAAGGATGTTTGTCTGGTCTAAAAGTATTTTTCGAGAACAATGTAGGCTTGGTTTAAGCATATGCATTGTGAAAAACATCAATATTAGCTTTTAAGTATAGAACTATAGAAGAGTTTTCAAGGTTTAATGACATTCCTCCTATCTCTATATTGATTACTATATGGCAAAGGAACCTTTTTCATATCCTACGAGTGCATTAATCGCCTCTGATAACTGCAGATGACATCACTTGGCCATTTTATGACCATAATAAAAATGTCATAATTTAAAAATGCCAATATGATCATTATCTGAGAGCATGCATGAGATGTACCACTCCTGGACCTGTTCCATTAGCCACATTTCAGTTTAAGATTTATGCTGGTGACTTTTGCTGATGAGTTTTATCTTATTATTTATACAGTATAGATCACAATATCTTTATTCAATATCTAATGAAAAAAGTGTACTTTGCAATGCATTATAAGTTATTCATTGAATATGATTGTTGTTAATGATTAAGATTATTTTGCGAATGTACAGTAACCACTTACCCAGTAGTTGAAAGATGACATATTCAATGTGATTAACTAACACTTTATTGCCTGATTGCTTAGAAATTTGGTTTGTATTTGAGGTGTATGTTAGTTCCATACAATACCCGCACATATTCCACCCATCCATTTAGAAACCTTTGTAGTCCAACTAGGGACCATGGAGGCCAATGGTGATCATTTGAGGCCAATGGTGACCATTGTATTTATTCCCATTTGTATGACCGTCGTAGGACCTCCGGTCAACATTCACACGCACACGTGTGGGTATCGAACCTGAGGTGCAAGGCGACCACTAAGCCACCGTGCCGCCATATACTGTACACATTATAGATATTATATAACAACTTGTCAAATTCTTCTTCTTCAAAAAAGTTACAATCCTGACAAATTAACCAATGAAAAATCTGAATTGATAAAGGAATGATGAAAGAAGATTTATATTTTTACATTTTTTCACCGATGGTAAAAGTGACATGTTGTTATCAATTGCCTTAGCTAATTGCAGTCTGTGTTTATTGTGCTCCTCTTGAAATGCTTATTCATATACCAGTTACCAAACTGTTAAATCATAAAGAAAAATCTAATATTTGAATAAAAGAGCCATAGAATATAACAAAGATCAACTTGCTTGGACCAAATAATCTTAGTCTCCTAAGAAATTAATGCTACTGCACTTTATTGCATAAATCATCATGTATTGACCATGATAATGTATTTGGATGATTCTATCTGTTTGGTTGTTTCAGAATGAATGTCTACTGTTTAAGGAAGATACTCACTCACTTACTCACTCACTCACTCATTGTCTATACCACTTATAGACATATACAGTATACAGTACATGGTCGGGGGGACCTGGAGCCTATTGCAGGAGGCTTGTGGCTCGAGGTGGGGTATACCCTGAGCAGGATACCAATTCATCACACGGCACATACACATACACCTACTCACATGCTCATTCAAACACTGTGGGCAATTGGGGAAAACCAATTAGCCTAATCTGCATGTAATGTGCGAGGACACCAGAGTACCTGAAGGAAACCGACCAAGCATACAAACTCCATGCACACAGACCCAGAGGCGGGGACAGAACCCTGAACCTGGAGGTGCAAGGCAACAGTGCTAACTGCCACCGTGCCGCCCATCAAGGAAGACAACTCCTTCATACTGTGTTCTACAAGTAATTTCTACTGTATTTTTGGTATTTTCACTAAGGTCATTATTATTATACTACTTATTGATTCCAGGTACTGGTCAGCTCCTGTTTCCTGATCCAGGAGGGATACCAGACATGTAGCATCAGAGTACCTAATAATGAAATGATTTGGGCGAGTAGTGCTCGTTTTTTTTTTGCATTTCTTGGGCTAGGTGTTTTATTGCTTCTTCCCCATCGATCAGCTTCTTTTGGATGGGTTGACAGAGCTGCGTCTTCATTGGCGAGCTGGTTTTAAATCCTTTTAAATTCTCCAAATAAATAAAGTAAAGTGAGGAGCTGCCAACTTAAGAAAAAGCTTTGCAAAACAGTTCTGTTCCAAGGAACTTGGCTGCCATCCTTATTTGCAATAGACAGACATAGATATTGCACGATGATAGAAGAATATTATTATTATTATTATTATTATTATTATATTTTCTAAAATATTTTTATATTATTAACTATATTATGCTAGTAGAAAATCAAAAAACTATTTATTATTTAAAATTTGATTGATATTTAACATTTTGATGTTTAAAGAATTGTATTTAAAAAATGCTGTTTACTGAATCTGTCAGAGTAAAAAAAAAAACTGTAGCCAGCTGAAACATTAATCACCGAAGTAATTATCCAGTCAAAGGCTTTTAAGTTTGTTTAAATCAATCAAAGTCATTACATAAAAGGGGAGAGGATTTTTTCTTCACTTTGTATAACTCTACTGTAATGCTGTACTGCACTGTAATAGTTTTGTACAGTATTGCTTGCCATCCTGAAGTCTGTTCTTTTCTGTCAGACTGTAAAAAAATATATAATGGTATAATCATTTTTAATTAAAGTTGCTAATGTTGTGTTTATTCTACTGACAGGTGAGATTATAATTAATAGGACAGTAAATATAAAATCATTATTTGATGCCAGATCAAATGGCATGTGGGAGGGAATGGGGGGAATGCTGTCAAAGAGTGGATCATTTTAGTCTACCAGCACTTTATAATTGATTTTCTAATTAACTGGAAGTACGATAGGTTTAGTTACGATAAGGTTTAGTACTATTCTGAATTAGTTTGGCTGGTTTTTAGTGATACTGTATTGGTTTTTAGTGCAATTGTGAGATGAAAGGCTAAATGAAATTATAAAAGGTTGATTTAGTTGCATCAATATGACTAGTATATTTTACACATAATAACGAATGTAGCCTACAGCAGTAGCATTACAACCTAATTAGCATATTGTTTCTCTGGTTAACTTTCATTCAATTTTATTTATATAACACTTTTAACAATGGTCAAGGAAAATGAAGCAAATGAGTATGAAATGTGTGGGAAAATATGTATAAATCAATTTGATCTATTTAAAGTTCATTGAAATGACATCATAAATGTTTTCTGTGCTTGTATCGACTCGGTCATACCTGAGCTCAGTCAGGGGACTTTTTAAAGCTATAGGTTACCTTTAAAAGGTCTACTTTTTGCTTATACTTTGTATCTTTTACAATGTAATGAGTCTTTTGTAGTGCTAATGATTGTAATTAATCAAGAAAGTTGTATGGCTTATTTGAAAATTTTGAAAGTTTGATAAATTGTACATTAAATTGTACATTACACACACTAGAACAGCAACTGACTATGAAGATCTGAATTTAATACTGTTTTCGCTTAATTTTGTAAAGAGAATAAAGGAGTTCACCCCTTTTGTGTATTTCCTTATTGTATTGATGCAGAAAGTATTGATGCACAAAAACATAATAATTTTATTATTCTTCTTATTTAGGATTCTGTAGAAGAAATAAGGAATTTTGTAAACTAACTACTGTTTATTAATTAGTTGCTACATGGTAGTTATATTGATTGCCACTGTATTAACAAAGATGCCCAGATATATACCTACAGTAGATAAACATCAACATTCACAAGCTGCTGTTATTATATTGTAACAGTAAGGCAATGACCATTTATTTCATACGGCAAGTTTATGAATCATTCATTAAATCATCCAAGTGATTGCAACTCCTCACAAAATGTTACTGCATATATAGATAATCTATGTAATGTGCATATTGGTGTGCTTAACTAAACACTGCTTGTTCTTAACCCTCAATTCCTTGACATAGTGCAGTATTGATCTGACTTATATATCCATGACAGCAAGCATTTGTGAATTTGTGCTTGGATGTGAGCCTTTGTCTGTGTGTGTTCCTATGTGTATGTGTGTGTTTGTCACCATACATTTCAAATACGAATGGAAAGCTATAGGATGCATTGCTCTCAAATAAATTCTACAGTATACATAAGATGTATGGTAATTCTACAAGCAAAGACATACTTTTGATAAATAGTAATACTGCCACTAGCAGATCCTTCAATATTAAAGAGATCATTGCATGCAAATCAGTTTGTCCATGCACCTTTCAGAATTTAACCAGGTCTGAGTGCCATTTGTCATACACTGTCCATTATTCAAGAGGGGAAAAAAACAAAGAGTCCCAGTGTGTAATCATATTACCCTTCATTTGTCACAGGGGGGTTGGCCTGAACATCAGGCATCACTTTGCACTTAAAAGCTCCACCATCCATTGCTGAGTCGGCTCTCAATAATTAATGAGACTTAAGGCATTCTGACAAGCTCAGAGGCAACCAAAATCCTACAGGGTACAAAGAGCCCTGAGGATCCCGACTTCCTGTGTACTAGCCACAACATGCATCCATCCCAGACAGTTTTAACTCCAGATAACCCCTGGGCAAGTCTAAAACCACATAAGAGTGAGTTTTAATAAAACATTCCAGTGGGCACAACTGGCAAATGCAACTGAGCACCAATTAGCTCATGTCTGCACTCCTGTCCCTTACTCTCCTCTACTCCTCCATCCATATATCTTTTAACTCGCAATGCCATGAAATCGGATCTAACCTCAATAGCTGGATTAACTCACTTCACAACAAGAGCTACCGTAGTTTTCAATTAGAAGTCCATTAAAAATCATAGTATGTATAAGCACATAATGAAAACTGAAACCTTTAAAGATGAATGGACAAATTATTATATTTTTATTCTTTTTACAGGAAGTTTAAAACAAATTCAGTAAATCCTTTACATTTCATTCATTAGAGGACCTAAAATCAGTCTAAGAAAAAATTTCTGCATGTTTGTCTGTCTGTAGTACAGTATGTACTGTATGTCTATCCAGACAGATTTTGTCATAGCATCATGCAAAACTGGCTGTACAAAATGTAATAAAACTTTGGCAGTACTTGGGTATTTGCCTGAAGTTCAACCTGCATAAAAGAAATTAAAATGTTGAGAAAATAGATATTAAAATAGATATTAATTACTGTAGAAAAGCTAAACTGAATATTTTTACTGGGATTAGTTTATACTATACTTTCAATGCTGAAATGACACCGCTAAAGCGGTATAAGTTAATTGTAGCATGCTGGAGTTGTTTTAAGAATAAACTTAATCTTTATCTGATCTACTTTTTCGTTTTTCTCATCTGTGATTTACTCTCCGATTACCAGTCAGTCAGTGTATTTGGCTGACGATGGAAAAAGTTATCATAACTTAACATAAGCTACTTAACTTAGCGTAAGCTACTTAACCTTACAATTTTTTTTTATTTCTTTGTATTATTAAGTTAGGCAGAAAGTTCTGCCATACAAAAAGACAGGCAGACATGTACATTATCCATGTAAAAAAAGAAAAAAATATGGTAATTAACCAGTGATAGACAGCGATGTTCTAGCGATACTACTTTGAGAAATGTCAGGGCGCTCAGTTGAAAAAAGGATTGTCATTCCATCGAGAACAACCTTACACATTTAATAAAAAGAAAATTTCTATCTCTTTATCCTGACAGAGCCAATAATGAATTTTTTTATCTCATTATTATCTAAAGTCTAGCTGGTAGACTGAGACAAAAAGAAAAGTAAACAAGAAGAGAAGAAGAAGGAGCAATGTGTAAAGCAGAACTAATCCACTCCTAACATTTTGGGGGAATCTTATTTCACAACCAGCACCACATCTTTTGACCCTGGACATGTTGGGGTTCTTCATATGGATGATCATTGTGGCATATTGGCACGTCTCCTTCATCTGCAGCACTCACAGCATGCCATTAGACTAAAAGAAGGATCTTCCGTTATAATTAAGCTTCTTCCTGTCAGAGGATGAGATAAGGTCCTCAGCATGTGGCCTGTTCTGGGTCAAACTTGAAACGCAGGGGGTTGAGTCAAGGTCACAGACAGCTGGACACAAAGCAGTGTCAGAAAGCTACAAAGCAGTGTCACCTCTCAGCTTCTGATGTCTTCTGGAAATGTCAGCATCACCAGGAACACTGGAGCATGAGATTGTAGGGATCTTCCCCTTGTGTCGGGATGGATCAATGCTTCTTTCTCATGTTCTCTATATCTGGATAATGGGGCTTAATGGATCTTGTCCCTTGGGGCCCATGCACTAAGATAAGAGCAGGGGTGAGTAGGGAGGATTGAGGGATTGGGTGCCTCATCTGTTTTGGGTTTGCTTCCATATCATTAAATATCTCCCCCTCTGTTTCTTATAAAATTTAATGCATTTTAAATAGACAGGTCACAAAGGAAATATTAATCAGACTCAAATTACATATGCAGCCATCTGCACACCATGATAATATACTTGTTCTGCTGGCATGCTTAATGAAGTTAAGGGTATTTTACATAGAAGATACATTGAATAAAACCTCTGCTGGACATGTCAATTTTGTCTAGTCAAAGTGCATTGAGATGAAGTCAGTGCACATGGGTTTTATAAAAGTATTTATTAACAAAGGTACAGAAGATGTTGGCCAAATTCTCAATCAAACTCAAGTGTTAACCTCTAGTTTCGTTCGTTTGCAATTTTAGACACTGATTGAAAAGAAAGAAAAAAATCACCCAAATGATTATTTTAATCACCTAAAAATGCATGAATCTATTGAAAAGTTACCACTTTGTCCTTCAAATCTTTATGTGGGTTTGCTCAAACCCCTCTTGCTGCCTGCACCTACATTACAGCCCGACATCCCAGACAGTTCAGTCATTACTTACATAGTTTATTATTTTTTTTGGTTGACCTAGTACAGGTGTGACGCTGACTCCTTAACACCCATCATCTGCTCCTGCCTAGCAGCACAGTGGTGGCCCATCACCTGAGGTCCCATAGGCAGATGGCTCTAATACTGAATGTGTGCTTGTCTGGGCATTTTCATCTGATGCTTTTTAAAAGATAAATATGCTGAAATGCACCTGAGCTGCATTTTATTCGGAAATCTATTCTTTATTTCATTCCACATCTGTGTAAGTATTTTTTTGTTGGTGTTGATAGTATGTACTGCAACCACAGATCTCAGGCTTGAATAAGTTGTAGTACTGGATTGATAATAGAACTGTAACAAAATCTTCATACATCCAGTGGAATACAAGAGGTCACTTAACTGAAAATCTTCATGATTATACTAGTAAACCAGATCCCTTCTACCAGAGAAATTGTGTGATTCGAAAAAAGTATAACATTAAAGTGAAATATTTATACCTAAAAATTCTCAAGGGCAAATTTTAATGTCTTAGTGAAAATGGAAAAGGTAAAAAAAAATTCCATTTTACAGAAACAAATCAGTTGGACTCAGTTGGACTTAGAATCAGCTACAAATCAAATGATCTTATTTTTGATAGACACCTGTCAGTTATATATATGCGCATGTGTGTTATGTATGAATATACTGTATATATGTATACATGTTATATACTGTATACAGTATATGGTAAATATGTATATACAGTACTGTACATATATTATATATATAATTACAAGTGCATTACAATGTATACTATATTTCCAAAACAGAATCTTGTTTCAGGTCAATAAAACAGTTACTTTTCAGAAAAGGGAGAAAATTCAACAAAACCAGAAATAAGTAAGTGTTGTCTATTAATCATTTTTTCCTACAGTAATTGCTGTATCCTTATCAGGGCCACGGTAATTACTGAAAACACTGGAATGTCAGGCAGTGCAGGAAGACACCAATATCAGTCTATCATTCTGTTCATGCAATCCTCCACAATGTAGGGCAAGTCAACAGAGACAGTCTATTTACTGGCATGTTTTTGAGCAGTGGGAAGAAACTGAGGCAGGCATGAGGAGAACACCAGTCAGTAACTTAATCTCAGGATTTAACTGAAGCTGTGAGGCAGCAATGCTACTTACAGTACTTTCCCCGCTGTGATGTACACTGTGATTTATGTTTTATGTAAATATGATAAAGTATACATCACTAATACACTAATCATACAGCTATTTAATAATAATAATAATAATAATAATAATAATAATAATAATAATAATAATAATAATAATAATAATATACATCATTATATATATATAGCCTAAGCAACAATTATTTATTCTTATTTTAATTTTTTTTTTACATACAGTACAGATGGCAAAGCTGACTGAAAGGATTAGCTGGCCAGATGAAAACCTACACCATATTACACAAAATACTTTTACAAATCTGAGAACACTAAATTTTTTGCTATATTGACTTTTAGAACCTGGTTACCATTTCACCCATCAAACTAACATAATCAGACGGTGCCACGAGGGACATCTCAGAAAAAGGACAGGTCCCCTCTCGAGGCCTTTACCCAGATGCCAGCTGTCAATTGTAAAGTGAATTTGTTCCTTGGTCAACCCACCGTCCTGACTCCTATTCCCCAGAGGTGTGAGGCATCTTAGAGCTGAGCATAGACAGCGCCAGAAGCATCTATGCAGTCTCCATCTAAATGCTAATTGCCCTCCTGCCCCATAAAAGTGAAGGGAAATAGAAAAAAAATCAGGCTCCGCTGACCAGACAGCTTATGCATAAAAGTGCATTTTGAAATTCAAGTTTGAGTATTTAGCCCTAGGATGTAGGGGCTAGAGCACAATCTTATATTTGAATTAGCATGAGCTCATTTTCTCATTCTCACCACTTAAATGTGGTGTTTTCAAAGGTGTTTTTACATTGACATTGACCGAGCTACACGCTTCTGAATTTTTGATGTGTGTAACAAATTGCCACTCTTTGTTTTTCATTAGATCCATATAAATTTCAATAATTCAGTTTGTCCAGCAGAGCTTACCATGCACATAATAGAGAACAGTGACTGTGTGTGGATGAACTGTAACTGCGGCAGCACTGAACTACAGGGTCATCAGTAAGAAAGACAGCAGCGGGAAAACAGACAAAACACTCAGGTTACCCAGGGCTTTTAGACATCATTAAAAATCACCACTATTGATCTCATTTATGCAACAGATGGAGCCTCCTTCAGGAAGGCAGTCAGCTCAGCTACAGTAAGTGTGGTTAATGAAGCAGCCTGAACTTACTGACTGATATTAGCGTGGCCATTTGGCCAATTAATGCATTATAATAGGAAATAATTATTATAAATTTACTTGTACTGTGAAACTCGTTATAACAATTATTATGCTGGATATACAGTATATTTCAATATTTTACCTGAACCAACATCTATCCTTAGTAAAGTAAACCCAGATTGGATTTTCATCACAGGTGAGATCAAACAATTAAAAATAACTAAATAGCGAGCTAGCAAATTAAAACAACTAAGTTATATATATATACTGTATATATATATAACATTTTTAACGTTAAATGTCTATTCTGGTTAGCAGCTACTGTATATTTAATGCAATAATGGCAATAAAGAAAATATGTGTTTTATGAATAAAAATAATGTGATTTAGTTTGAGAGAGATACTGTACATACACACACATGCATAATGTCCTAGCATCTGCTATGTAGATGCACATCCCTGACCTACAGTATGACAGCACTAACATGATATGTTGAGGATTGAATGGCTGAAATGAAAATTAATATGACATCAGGGAGAAGAGTGGACAGTCAGTCTGACACTCAGATACATGATCACAACACACCAACCAGGGATTCTGTCGACCCCAGGGAATATGGATGTGGGAAAAAAAATCAATTAATTAATTACTATATAGTAATTAAATGTTACTATATAGTAACATTGTTGCATTGCAAGAAAAGCAGGAACTCCCCAGAATTTGTGACAGATAAATTGAATTTTAAACACTGGTATTCAGAGCATGTAACCAATATAACCGGAGCACCATTTAATATACTCTCCCCTATGGGTCAATTAACAACATCCTTTCTCTTCATGAAGGCTAAGTACCTTTCAAGGTGTTTGTGTGTGTGTGTGTGTGTGTGTGTGTGTGTGTGTGTGTGTGTGTGTGTGTGTGTGTGTGTGTGTGTGTGTG
>JAQMYL010000016.1:13997214-14023169 GCA_030014365.1 Clarias pachynema | reverse complement strand
TTTTTTAAGTGGATTAAATTATTGGTGGGGACATTTCAATGGTCGGAGGATATTGGTGGGGACACATCCCCTCCGTCTACCCTAAATCTACGC
Source organism: Clarias pachynema (assembly GCA_030014365.1). Classification (NCBI taxonomy): domain Eukaryota; kingdom Metazoa; phylum Chordata; class Actinopteri; order Siluriformes; family Clariidae; genus Clarias; species Clarias pachynema. The sequence continues at coordinate 14,023,076 of JAQMYL010000016.1, read as the reverse complement.
CCCTGCATTGTACAGTATTCTCTGAGCTCCTGCTGTCAGATACACATTAGAAGGCACCAGTTGTGGGGAAAAGAACAAGCTCCAGAGCAGATACTGTACAAGTTTGATATGTGATCTTATTTAGCAAAGGATATGCCATTACCCCTTGATATCCTTTAAACTCTGGAATGGTAAACTCCTTCCAGCAGCAATCATATTGTGAGCCATGTCTGTTCCTATAGTGGTGATCATCTCCTTTTCAAATTGACTAGTGCAATTGGTTAGCACATGCTTCGGCAAAATGTCTCTTCTGTTTTCAATACATGAGTGCAGTTACCATTTGTCATTGTTTAGGTATGCTGTTACACAGATGTAGTTATAATTACTTGTTGATGCCTAGTGGTCTCCAGTTTTCAGTGTCGTATAATGTATTCTTGTAAAAACAGTTCCCCTTGAAGGTAGCTCAAGCACACAACTTTGGTTTTATCCAAACTTTCATCTATAAGCTTTTTATAATGAAACTTCATCTGGTGATGTTCTCAGTCATCCACGTTAACTGCACAAAAAAATATGTGTACATAGATGCATATATGGCTTACTAATGTTATAACTTTTTCTATGTCGATGTTGTTGTACAGGAGCTGTCTCCTGTATTTTCACCTGGGCGTGGTCTCACTGGAAGGATGAGGATCCTATTGTTTCTGCTAGTGCTCTTCTCACTGGCTTTGAGCTATGCTGTGGGTAAGTACACCTCCCGCTGTCATCTTTGCCACAGCTTCTCTTTCTTTTTTTTCTGAAACCAGCATCTCCATCTTCTTTTCGTTGTAGTCTCGTGTCACACAGCTTTCAAGCCCAATCCAAAATGTACAAACTCAGGGTGATGGCCAAGAATGTGATTAGTGCATTTGTGATTTTAGAAGTGAATTTGGAGTAAAGCCAAAGTTAATATTAATTATTGATTGTGTTATTTTAGGTCACTGAGCAGAAACGATTAAATGTTCTTGAGAGTTTTTGCTTCTCAGGGTTGAAATAATTTAAGCATTAAATGTTAATAACAATGGGGAGTTGGCGTTACCACACATAATCCTCAACAGTAGGGGAAAGTGATTGAACAACCATACAAGCATTGCATCACTAGTTACAACTGTATGAGCTTGCGGCTATATTTAGCAAGTATTGCATTTGGTAATGCTTCTGTAAATATATAGCGTACTGAGATGGGCCTCTGTTTTTTACTTATTTTTGTTAAATGTGTCTATAATTTGTGTTTGTTAGTGGAGTCTAACCACATTGTTAATGTATAGGGGGTTGCAGCAGGCTGTCAGTGAGGGGTGTGGATGTAAAACCTGGTTTCTTGAGGACTGCCATGAGCTGTAGCTGTAAACACAGACATGAGCATAAGCAATATTCCCTAATGGAGACTGCAAAATGGAGAAAACTCACCCTTGCCTCTTCTACCGCCATCTTCCCATCCCCTTATCCACCTGCTCACAGATGTTTTACACATCTCATTGTTCCAGATTCTAATTGTGCCTTACAAACATTTACAACCGGACAAAAGTTTGGGGTCACTTAGAAATTTCCATGATTTTGATAGATAAATAGATGGATAGATAGATGAATCGAGTACTTTATTCATCTCATATGGTTGAAAAAGTTATAGCATCCAGTTCACAGATTATATAACAAGATACAAACAAACGATGTGTAGAAGAATATTATGATTAGAATGATTAATTAAAATAAAAAAGTCACTATATGAAAAAAGATAAAAATGTATTTAAAAAAACAAAAAACGAAAATAAACTATTATACATTGTTTGCAATAGTGCAGGGATGTGGGCTATCTAATAACGACACCTTAAAGTGCAGGTTTTGAAGAAAATGACAATGAAGAAGAACAAGCATTTATTTTTTCTCAGATACATTACAGCACTGTGAATTATTTATTTATTTATTTATTCGGTCAGACCACGACACAGGAGTGTAGAGAGTTTTAGGTGCTCGTGCGTGAACACAGCCCAGAGCCACCGGGCACATTTTTAAAAATTAAAATAACATGAATTTATCCATTCATCCATCCATCCATCCATCCATCCATCCATCTTCAACCGCTTATCCAAAGTCTGGTCGCGGGAGTAGCAGTTCCATCAGGGAACCCCAAACTTACCTTTCCCCTGCTAACTCTGCCTGGTGAATCTCTCCATCTAGTCCTTGGTCTACCCCATGGTCTCCTTCCAGCTGGATGTGCCAAGAACACCTCCATAGGGAGGCATCCTGGTGACATCATTACTAGATGCCCGAACCACCTCAACCGACTCCTTTCCACGCAAAGGAGTAGCGGCTCTACTCTGAGTTTCTCACGGATGACTGAGCTTCTCATCTTATCTCTAAGAGAAAAGTCAGCTACCCTTCTGAGAAAACCCATTTCGGCTTGTCCTTTCGGTCATGACCCAACGCTTATGACCATACTGAAGGTGAGGGTTGGAATGAAGATCGACCGGCAGATTGAGGGCTTTGCCTTTTGACTCAACTCTCTTTTCGTCATAACAGTGCGGTAAAGCGACTGCAATCCCGCCCCAGCTGCTCCGATTCTCCAGCCACCCTCACGTTCCAATGTTCCATCACTCGTAAACAAGACCCAGAGATACTTAAACTCCTTCACCTGGGGTAACAACTCGCTCCCTACCTGGAGTAGACAATCCATCGGTTTCCTGCTGAGAACCATGGCCACAGATTTCGAGGTGCTAATCCTCATCCCTGCCATTTCACACTCAGCTGCAAACCGTTCCAGCAAGCGCTGCAAGTCACAGACTGATGATGACATCAGGACCACATTACAGCAAAAAGCAGCAATGCAATTCTTAGCCCACAAACTGGATACCCTCTCCTCCACGACTGCACCTTGATATCCTGTCCAAACAGGATTGGTGACAGGGCACAGCAAGTCTGACTTACTGCCGAGTATCCGAACACAGCTCTCACTTTGGGCGTAAAGGAATTGGATGGCCCTGAGAAGTGACCCCCTCATCCCATACTCCCGCAGTACCTCCCGCAGAAAATCCCGAGGGATCCGATCATATGCCTTCTCCAAATCCACAAAGCACATGTAGACTGCATGGGCATATTCCCAAGCTCCCTCCCCAGAGCCAGCTTCTGCCACCCGGGTCTGGTCCGTTGAGGCCCTCGACCTTCACTGCTACCCAAATAACAGGGCATCCAACACCATCAGTTTCTTTCGCAGGTGGTGGGTCCACGAGATGGGGGAGGACAGGTGTCCACGTTTTTCTTTCGGACTATGCCACCAGGCGCTCGCTGACGGGCCCTCTGTCCAGGCCTGTATCCAGACATGGGCCCCGTGCTTCCTCCGGGCAGGGTCACTTTTTAAAAAAAAATAAAACATTAATTTATTTGAATGTAAATATATATTGCTGTAAATAGTGTTTATATAAAATCTAAAAATATATTTAAGTAATATTGTAGCTTGAAACTGATGATTTTTCAATCAAATTTTGAGATGCAGTCAGATCCGTAAGTATTTGGGCAGCGACAATTAATTTTTTGTATTTTTGACTCAGTACAGTGGTGGCCAAAAGTATTAAGACAATATATGCCATGTGTTACAGTTCTCCCTTTGCACAAAACAAGCAATTTGACTAATTTGTTGTAGGCTATCTGGCTGAAGAGTTAATTACTGCTAATTACTGTAGATTCAGCTGGCTTAGTTAATGGATGGAACAAATATGTGGCAGGACTTTTACTTTCTGAAACCAGAGTGTTCACTTCTAGGGAAACATGACTAAAACTAATGAATTTTCAAGTGAATTGTGAGGTTCTGTGGCAAATTTCTGTACACCATCTTCAGGAAGCATTCAAGTAGGTGTGGATTGAACAAGTGACACCAGAGTACTGCCGTATAATTTTGCATTCTGATGTATAATTTTACATAACAGTCAATAGTGTTTAAGCACAGAAATTAGAACCAGCAGACTCTTTCTATAGGATCATACTATTAAAAAAAACTATGTAACACTGCACAAAACATATCTACAGTATGCTTTGATTACTGGTTATCATGCACACACAAGACAATAAGTGAGAGTAAGAGTGAGTAATGCACACACACACACACACACACACACACGCACGCACGCACGCACGCACACACACATTTTGCTGTTTTTCCTGTCTTCCTGTTCTGTCAGTTTGTTAAAAATGCATAAAAATGACCTCATTAGGACTGTCTGACATGAGCATCAAATATTGGTTTATTCATTAGATTTATTATGAATAGTCCAACCTTGACATACAGTATTGTAGTCTTGCCTGATCATACGAATTATGTATTGTTGTCTCATTTACGTTACTGTAACATAACATTCAGTAGCGCACCTCTAATTGGACATTGCTCTCTCCTCCTTTGTCCACGGATTCTTGGAAAGTTTATATGTTTCTTTAAATTACATTTTAACAGTAAACATTTGCGCACTCCGGCTGAGTGGTTAAACCTTGGAAATAGTCAAACCTGCTTTAGCGTTGAAATGTCAAGGTTATCAAAAACATGCATGACACCTGCTCACTCCTCTGTGGTATTTCTGCCATGTCCCCATTGGCCTCATCTTTAGCTGCAATCTGCTTAAATAATTTTTTTATCATGGTACTATTTGCAGCATCAGCCAGTAAATTCCTTTTCTGTTTTTATCCACCATTGGACCAGGACCAGGGATAAACCTGGAAAAAATTCACACAAGGAAACCATGCATTATAAATATCCCAAGCTCAGGATCAAACCCAGGGAACATGGAAGCCTGAGGCAACACCACTTCATGGTGCACCGGAATGTCACTCTGAATTTCTTTTCCAGTGCTGAATTATGTCTAAAGTGCTTGTTGTAGACCAATGCAGCTGTAACAAAATGCTTAGATTAAGGACCATTTCACTCTTCAATGCCTACAGTGTAAACTTGCATTAAGGCTGAGATGGATAAAACATGTGCTTTGTTTATGTGCTCATATTAGGCAGGGATGTGTGTGTTTCGGGTCATGACAGTGGGCCAGTGTTTGAAGAGCAGCCATCCAGTCTGATTTACCCAGAGGGGCTGCCTGAGGGCAAAGTGACCCTGAATTGCCAGGCAAGAGCCAGTCCTGCAGCCTCCTACAGGTAACACAGCTTTCATTTATGACATAGCTCCATCATATCAAGTATCAAATAAAAGATAAAACTAATCAACAAAGTTTTTGTGTGTGGTTCTTCTCAGGTGGCGTGTTAATGGCACAGATGTGGTAATAGGAGAAGACTCTCACTACACTCTGGTAGCAGGGAACTTGGTGATCAATAATCCCCAACATGGACAAGATGCTGGATCATACCAGTGCCTTGCCTTCAATCGCTGTGGCACCATCATTAGTCGAGCAGCTAACCTTAAATTTGGCTGTGAGTTTGGATCAGATTTTTTGTCTTTAAGGGTTGTTTTGCGGACAGAATTCTAATGTTTCTATGTAAAACTCTACAACAGACCTATCCGAGTCCCCATTTAAGTGCTTTTTGATCACACAATCAACCTTTACAACCCTTTTTCCTTAAAGCATATTAGCCTCATATAAAGTTATGAATTCCCTTATAACAGCTTAATCCTTTTTAAATACCTTTTTACTACCTTTTTACTACCTACTACATTTATTACCTTGGAAAAGGTATGATATTTAGATTCTTCATTACCATACAATTCTTTACAAACCCAATACAATTCTCAACTCAACCACAAAATTTATCATTTTAAACCACATTTAAAAACATATAAAATAAAATGAGTATTCTTTCCTCTGCAAAACCATTAATAAAACTTTATTACGATTCAACAAGTTGTCAGTCCATTGCACAAAGACACTTCAAATAAGGCACCTGAATAAGACACTTTTTATGCATATTTGCACACCATCTTTCTTTCACCAAATTTCACATTATTTAAAATTTTTTTTAAATGTTCTATTGTACAGTATATTTCTATTTATGTTTCTATTTTTATGTACAGTATATTTCTATTTTTATTTCTATTTTTATCCTAGTTAAATTAAATTTTTCTACCGTATTTCTTTTATTCATATTTATTTCTTATTATAAGCTTTGATTCTCTTTTTAAGGTCACTGGCGGTCGTATAAGCATTTCACTGCATATCGTACTGTGTATGACTGTGTATGTGACAAATAAAATTAGAATTTGAATTTGTTGTGTTAGCTTTGTTTGCTGTCTGTTTCAGATCTCCATGATTTCCCTTCAGAAAGCAGGAGTCCTCAGACGGTTTATGAGGGAGTTGGGACTTTCCTGGCTTGCCAACCTCCAGCTCACTACCCAGGTAAGTTGCAGAAACAAAAAGGTTTTGGCCATTCTCCAAGGTAAAAAGACTTAAATGAAAATGTCATTTTGTCTTCTTTCCCTCTAGCTCTCTCCTATCGCTGGCTCCTTAATGACTTCCCGAACTTTGTCCAGCCAGACAAGGGAAGGTGGTTTGTGTCTCAGGTGACAGGGAACTTGTACCTAGCTAATGCCAGAGCCAATGACACAGGCAACTACTTCTGCCTCACAACCATTAACATGGACATCACCACTAAGAGCACATTCAGCAAAGCCATTCAGCTCACAGTGCAGTCTGACGGTCAGTACTACTTCTCTGTGTCTGTAATGATGTTACATTATACTCGAACCAAAATGTATTCTAATCATGTTAAGGTTAAAACCCAAATTCTATAAATTTTAGATATTTTTTTTTCAGTGCATGAACATTTCTATTGATGATTGGTTGCTTTCTTGAAAATTTCCAGTGAACGATTATAAAAATGATGCAAAATCTGTCACAAGAGGTATGAGTATCAATGTTCTCCTGCTTTGATCATTTATTTGGTAATAGATGCTTATGCGGCTAGTCTTGTTGCTGTACGTGTGTGTAATGTACTCTGGGTGTAGTAATAGTGAATGGTGGTGGGATTGAGTTTCAGGAAACACCACAAGTGCAAAAAGCATTGTACTGTGTGGTTAAACCCACTATTAATTGATTATCGATTAGATTATTCAGACTGATGACTGAATATAGTAGGATTTTGGACTCTCATCACTAATTTCTATGTTTAAAAAAGCATAATGGTAAAGAAAGTGCACATATTATTGGACACAGATGCCAGGAAATGTGACATCACACCAGATCTTCACTATTGTAAAATCTGTAACAATAGTATTAATATTATATGTGGAAACTTTCACGCTTTTGTTGGTGTAACTTAATATCTCTGCTAGTGTGTAGGACATGCTTAATTATCAATTCCACACTTGACATCAGGCTTTTTTCATACACATCTTTTACTATATTTCTTTAAACCCTATAATAAAGAATGCATTCTATCTTAAAAGTACTTTAATCTATGCTGTTCGTAGATGTATGTTGTTAATCATTAAAATGCATGTAATGTGAGTTAGATTGATTCACCATGTGAAGATGCTTATGGACTTTGAACATGATTAACAGTAAAAGCCCAGTCAAATTACTGACCTGCAGGAAGAGGAAACACTCTCACTATACTATACTCTCTACATATAACTGTATCGCTCCCTTGAGTTAACATTTCCTGGTTTGTCTCTGGATGGCCATCTATGCAACTTCCACGTTTTGTTCTCCAGCATTTCACCAGGGTGATGATTTATGTTCTTTATGATAAATACGTGTTTGTCCAAATGGGTATGCCATCCTTTGATGGAAAAACTATTTAACATTCTGTTCTACTGTTTTTATTTTTTTAAACAATTTGATTTCACTAAGAGTTTAAGTGATCTCCCATCACTCTCATTCAGAATGTTTTTCCATTTTTTTGCTTATTATAGGTTTAATTATAAAGATTAAGAACAGTTTGGTACAAATGTGTCTTTTTGTTTCTATTTGGACAAGTAATTTGGTTACCATGCCAGTAAATCTCTCCAAAAGCCAAATGCCCTAAACTCATTGTTATGCACATTAGAATCTACCATGTTTAAAGACTTTACAAAAGTGAACACCTAGTGTGATGTTAATGCACATTGTGTTCCCCTCATGTGCAATTCCATGATTTATTTATTTGCAAACTTAAGAATGATCAATTGAAAATACTGGAAAAAACAGGGGAAAAAAATTCTGGATTCTCATAAACAATACTTCATAACCCTTGGACCTACTGAGCGGGTGTAAAAATATGATATTTTTAGGAATGACAATTTGTGCATATTTTATTTATTCTTTAGGGTTGTCAATAATTTTTCATGCATTCATTTTTGCCCAAAAATGCAATACAGATAATGGATTCAAGTTAACATAAAAGTAAATAATTGAATAAAAACATTAAAATAAAGATGAAAATTACAATAATTGCAATAGGAATTGGTATATTTTTCTTCAGGGTGCTAGAACTGTATTTCTAGCGTTGATTGTAGACCAGCTTCGTTTCAGGCCACTTATTCCTCTGATGATGTGAGCAACTTGTTTTTTTTTTTTTTTTTTTTTTTTTTTATTAGAATTTTTGCTGTTGCTTTCTTTTCTTCAGTCTCCAGAATTTGGAGGAGATTTGATGATTTAAAAGTGTTTTATTACATTATGATCTTCAGCTTTATTCATTCATTCATTCAATGAATTTTTTAGCTAACCCCAGGAAGTCAGCTCCCAACATCCGTGTGCGTTTTCCCTCTGAGACATATGCCTTGGCAGGTCACACAACACAGCTGGAGTGTTTTGCCTATGGCAAGTAAGTAGCCTTGACTCACATACAGTACATCTCTGACTGATTTACGTCCGCTTCTGTAAACATTATGTTCATAAACCAGAATAACCAACTTATTCTGCAATTTATTTATTTATCTACCTCTCTCTAAGTCCTACACCTAAACTGCGCTGGAGGAAAGTGGATGGAGTTTTACCCTCTAAGGTTGGATCAAGTGCAGAAAGCCCCATCCTGACCATTCCTGACCTAAGCTTTGATGATGAGGGCATGTATGAATGTGAGGCTTACAGCTCAGAGGGACGGGATACATACCAGGGTCGCATCGTGGTCCAAGGTAGATCCTTAAATGATCCTACACTTTGCTATTGGTATGTAAGATTGCTGTTAGCAGTAAGTAAATAATACAAGCTAGGAGTTTATGTGAATTAATATTAGTACAATTCAGGTGTTGTTATGAGAGTGTTTGTATAGAAATGAAGTTCATACAGTAGAGCTGAGCAATTATATCAATGTGTGTGTGTGTGTGTGTGTGTGTGTGTGTGTGTGTGTGTGTGTGTGTGTGTAGCCCAACCAGAGTGGCTTCAGGTGATGAGTGATTCTGAGGTGGAAATCAGCTCACAGCTACACTGGAGTTGTGTGGCAGCAGGAAAACCAAGACCATTAATACGCTGGCTTCGCAACGGACTACCTCTCAGCACACAGGTTAGTTACAGTGAAACATATTTCTGGACATTAAATTTACCTTCAGTTTGTAACTCCTATATTGTAGGAGGTTCTAATAAAGTAGGACCATTTCGTTTAGATCATAGGGATCGTATTCATATTTTTTAGTTATGGAGTGGTACTTACACTAGCAGTATGAAACCTTTTGATTCCAAACCCACATTTTAAAATTATTATTAGTAGTAGTAGTAGTAGTAGTAGTAACAACAACAACAACAACAACAATAATAATAATAATAATAATAATATAAAGATAAATAATAACAATAATTTTTATTTATAAGCACCTTTCAAGCACCCAAGAACACTTTACATTGAACACAAAGTGTAAGATAATACCATTTAATAAAGAATTGAGAATAAAATCATGAAAAATAAAATAAATAGACAATTAAGATCCACAGGATTAAGTATAGTATAAAATGAAATAAAATAAGTATATATGTATAAGTCAAATCACTACTATGGGTAATAAATAACTAAATAACTACAGTTATATAAAACAGACTTTAAAGTTGATCGTCTAATTTAAAAAGATGAGTTTGGGCAGCTGCTTTAAACTCGGAGATGGAATTACGATGTCGAATGTTAAAGGGGATTTTGTTCCAGAGCCTCGGCGCCACCCTAGAGAATGCCCTAGCATTGGTTTAAGATTAAAGCCTAGTACTGATAGAAGGCGAGCCAAGGCACATTGCAATGATCGATTAGGTGCACATGGTGTGATCAGTTCAGCTATGTACACTGGAAAAAAGTATAGCAAAGCTTTGAATGTCAATAAAAGAATTTTAAAAAGAGCATAATAAGATTCCGGAAGCCAATAGAGCTGGATTAAAAAAGGTTCGCTATGTTCTGATGTAATAGATTGCATAATAATTCTTGATGCAGAATTCTGAATAATCTGTACCCACTGTAAGTGCTTGCTGGGAATGGCGACAAGAGCATTGCCCAGGACCTCGAGTGTTCGTCTGAGAGACAATGACGCAACCTTGCGCCTTGCAGATGAAAAAAGGCTGAGTGAAAGATACTGTTAATGTGGAAATTAACATTCTTAACCTATTGAAACATAAAGAGTGGTCAGGTACTGTGAACTTTTTAATGCAATAGGTTTTCAGTTCAGTTTTTATTTTTATATTCATTTATAGAGTTTTAAGAGTTTTCTGTCCATTAATTAAAATTTTTGTTTGGACTTTTATTCATAAGGAATAGTAGATATGAAAATTCATTATCAAATGCATCATATACTATACCTTTCTCTTGAAAAAGTTAAAATTTAAACTTTAATTATATGCCAAATAGTTTTTGTTCACTGCATTAAGCAAAATGAAAAAGGGCATTACACCTGGGGCATCCCAATCTCTAAAACCGCCCTTGCCCACAGGTATAGCCATCTTTACAATTATTTCCTTCAGCATTGCATTTATCAATATTTTTTTACATAAAGGAAGAGATTTTCAGAACGGGAGTAGTTTTATGTACTTTGTTACTGTGATGCAACACGAACAACACTGTCAATGCAGCTTGTGGTACAGCTTCGTCCATCCCTGATCACTGGTGCAGTGTTGTTCCCTTTGAGAGCCTGCTGTCTTTATCCTCTGATTAAACCGCCCAGTGATGAGACACAGTCAGGATGACATTTTGATTTTTATTGGCTAATTTGCCTTAAAACAGACAGATTTTTTAAACTTAGACGAGTAGCAGCAACCCTACTCCATGCATGCGCGGCTAGCGGTAACCACATAAGTGATAACTGTGTTTTCATAATAGCTTTTTGTGTGAAAATGCTGTAACCTCACGTTTCAGGACATGTTGCTGAAGCTGATGCTTGTCCATCTCAAAGCCTCCTATTCGTTACCTAGGCAACCTCAGTTTCACTGCATTGCTTCCAAGCTGAAAAGCTAAAAAATCATGTTATATTTGCAATAAGTTTTCCACATTGGTTGTGAGAACATTATGGCAGTTGATAATACAGCAAACTCTCACCTTTTCACCATGTTTTTAAGGTGTATAATATACACCACTGCAGTGTTTTCAACCACTACTATTACTACTTGGTCACTACAGTAGCTTCCGTGTCCTGAAGTCCCAAAATGCTTTGCTTCACAAATCTCAATTTCCTGCCTCTGTGCAGGACCGTGTGGAGGTGAACGGTGGTCACCTAAAAATCAGCAACTTGGCACTGGAGGATTCTGGGATGTACCAATGTGTGGCTGAGAACAAACACGGCACCATCTACTATAATGCCGAACTCAGAGTTCAAGGTGAGCAGAAGATCTTCATAAGGGTTACCAGGTCAAGGAAGGGGTTATAGATATTAATATAGATATTCTTAATATCTGTATTATTCCATGATCATGATATTGATATCATGATTATTGATAAATAATGTATATAAGTTATGTATTGTTTATTTGAATGAATCAGTATTAAGTTCATGAACAGTTCTTTTTGTCAAGGTCTTATTTAATTACATACATAAATGAAGAACATCTGTGATTGTAGTATCATATGCAGTTATAACATAATATAGTTAACATAGTTAACTTATTTATATAGACATTTGATTTGTTAGCTCATTTTATGCACCTATTAAATGCAATAGTAAAGCATAAGTATATGCAAAGTATAATACATAAGTTTGTAGCCTGTGGTTAAGTACAGAATTGGATGGAATACATCATTTTTATCATAACCACAGGCCACATACAGTATGTATTATACATACAGTATTATCATTTATTGTTAAATATAATGTTTGCATTAAAAAAAGTTTCTTTTTAGACTTGCATTGCCGTAAGGTAAATTATATGCATACTGTATGTAAAACATCCAGCTCCTAAATGCAAAAACCATAGACATGTCAATTCTGAACCCACACAGCTTAAGGTTACAATCTTAACAAATGTGATAAACATTAATCAGCATGTATTTTCTGATCTCTTGCTGTGTCTATTACAAATCCATACCTCTACCCTTGTCGTAGATGGATTTGTGCTTAAACTTTCCTAGAACCTTTCTCCTCCCTTTTCTCATACTGTGTCATACATACTGTACCTCTCCTTCTCCTCTTGTCTTCTCTCCCTTTCCACCTCTCTCTGTTGTTCTGTCCCGTTCATCTGTCCTGGTTCCCAGTCCAGGCTCCAGATTTTAGGCTGAACCCAGTAAGAAAGTTGGTCCCAGCTGCTCGTGGAGGTCAGGTGAAGATGGAATGTAAACCACGTGCTGCTCCTAAACCCACGCTCTTCTGGAGCCGTGGCACTGAGCTCCTCACCAACAGCACCAGGTAGCGTGCCATAATCTCACACATTCTCTCATCTGTCATTCAAGGAGAAAAACAACTGGGAAAAGACAAAGATTGTAGTAGCTATTAGGTTATGGGACTTCAGCTCCAAGCTGCTTATGTGAAAAAGCAAAGCGATAACATGATGAATCTTCATGCAGGGTTACAGTCACGCCAGACGGTGTTCTGTGGATCTATAACATCAGCCGTGCAGATGAAGGAAAGTACACTTGCTTTGCTGAGAATTACCTGGGCAAAGCCAACAGCACAGGGCATCTGTCAGTCAGAGGTACACCACCTTCATCTGTTCAGCGTGACCCATTTAATATTCTTTGCTAAATGCCTAATAAACAACTTTTCCAACATTAAACCTTAAACCTGATGTGAAATATGATTTTTTTTTTTTTAAAGAACGAAATAATAAATAAACAAAAATGGTAAATGACATACACACGTTGGCTCCAGTTGCCAGGAAATGCTCCTTTTCTATAAACATTTTGCCTGAGATTTTGCATCCCCTAGTGGGCAAAGTTCCCATTTGCAGTGACGTCATACAAGCAGGCCAAAACAAGTTATGTAAAAAGATTTCCACATATGTCAAATTGCCACATATGCCACATATGGTCTCCTGAGTTGTGCTACAGAAAATTGTTCATCCTATTATTCAGAGACTGCAGGTTCGATGTAGCAGTGATCCACAGTCTAGGAGCAGATTGGCTGTTTTCTCAGTGGGGAATGGGGTGGCACATTTTGCACACTCACATTAATCATAGCAGCATTAACCAGTCATGGGCATCTGCAAGCTCATGCAGATCGTGATTTCCTGCGAGTGTGTTATGCAGCCCCCTCACAGTGCATAAGCAGCAGTTTGAACAGATCCAGTCATTTGATGTCACGTGTCTCGGACCATGCATGTGATGTCCTTTGCCATCCCTGGTTGCTAGCTGTCATAATTTTAGGAGAATATTATTTGTACAAAAAAAGCTTGATACAGTAACCTGGAGCAAAACCTTGTGTAGTCTTGGAGAAAATGTAAAAGTAATTTCTTATGCCATGTTATATTATGAATCTACTGTACAATTGAATTAATTTTCCATTAAATAAAAGCTATAAAAATCCTGGCCAAAATCAGAAATGATAAGGCAGATTAAAAGAAATGAGATTAGAATCAGGTAGGAAAATTGCACTTAAAACTAAAATTAGTTATTAAAAGTAATAAGTAATTTTTGTATAAAACAAACAAAAAATATATATTTTGGCTTTTCATTCACATCAGTACAGACCCTCATCCCTGTACAAGATCTCTAAGCAAATACATGGGACTTGTATCTTGTTCCACATTATATTATTAATCTGGGAGATAAATCTAAGATATATTGAGTAGCTTTCAAATACATTTCACACATTTTTAATTGCTTTTGCGTACTTCTATTCTGATTCACAAAGCTAAAGCTTACATTTTTCTATTTTAATTAAGCACTCATTTACCTATTAAGTAGTTAATAAATTAAAGGTAATAAAAAGTTTTATTCCTTATTCCAAACAGATGCAACCAAAATTACACTGGCGCCGTCGAATGCTGACATCAACCAGGGGGATAACGTCACCCTACAGTGTCACGCATCCCACGATCCAACCATGGACCTCACTTTCACCTGGTCCCTTAATGGGGTCCCATTAGACCTGGAGACGCCAAATACACACTACCATCGTGTGGATGGGGTAAGTGCTTTATTAACATGATCATGAAAACCAGTCACAATGGACTAAAAATTCTGTTTTTTTTTTCTCTAATTTGCTAAAATACTCCCGGTTTGATGACAGTTCAGTCAACAATCAACAAATTATGTCACAGTGAGGTTGTGATAAACAGTTGAACTTTGGCATTTTAATGTATAGTGGTACCTCGGCATACAAATTTTATCTGTTTTTGGAGGTGTGTTTCCCGTAGGAGATAATGTAAATGCAGATAATCCAATCCATCCACCCAAAAATGCTACCAACATTACCAATTTTCAATACTATAATTCTATTTTTGCATATGTCAAAACATTTATAAAAGACATGTAAATGAAGTCAAATGTGAAATAAATGGACATTAAACCTTACTTAAACCTTAATTTATGATTCCTCTTGGTGCTATGTCTTCACTAAATCATGCACAAAATACAAAAAATGATGCACTCACTCACTCACTCATCTTAGTCCTGTATTCACGGTCATGGGGGCCTGGAGCCTATCTTAGGGCACGAGACAGGGTACACCCTGGACAGGGTGCCAATCTATCACAGGGCACACACATGTACACACTCGCACACTCATTCACACACTACAGGCAATTTGGGAACGCCAGTTAGCCTAATCTGCAGGTCTTTGGACTGTGGGAGGAAACCGGAGAACCCGGAGGAAACCCACCAAGCACGGGGAGAACATGCAAACTCTATGCACACAGGGACGGGAATTGAACCTAGCTGGGAATCGAACCCGGACCCTGGGCGTGCAAGGCAACAGTGCTAACCACTGCATCACCGTGCCAACGCCAATGATGCAAACAATGTATGCTAAAAAAAAGAATTTAAAATCTTAGTTCTTAAGGGAAAAGGCAGGGCGTTCGTATGCTGGGGTACCAATGTATTTTCATGGGATATGCTTCATAGTAGTCTTACTCTGAAACATTATTAAGTATAAAAAGCCACTGCAAAACATTTCTCAAATGTCTGAGAAAGGCCAAATTTTAATTTCCTCTCTTATCATGCTCTGCAGAAAGAAACCATCGGTGACCTGGTTATTATGAACACCCAGCTGAGCCATGCAGGTAGCTACACCTGTTCAGCACAGACAGTTGTAGACAGTGCAGTGGCGAGTGCCAGGCTGGTCGTTAGGGGTAAGTGTGTGTTTGTTTGTATGTCTGGGGGGATTTCAGCAGACCTAAGTCAGTGGCTGTTCTACCCTTAAATTACTTTTTGTTTACTGAAATAGATTGTTATAAGTGCCATCATTATTACCTAAAGCCAAAAGAATATAAGTGATATCAACTATGACATTAAATCCACCTGCCTGATATTGTGTAGGTCTTTTACTGCCAAAACAGCACTCACCCCATGATTGACTCCATAAGACACCAAAAGGTGTATTGTGCTATCTGACACCAAGATATTTGCAGCAATTTTCAAAGTCGTCCAACGTGGTTCAGGCTTGTTTGTCCAGCTTGTTCTAGAATTTGAAGGCCAAGTCAACACCTTGAACTCTTGTCATGTTCCTTGAACCATACTTGAAGACTTTTAGTTTTTCAGTGTTGCAGGACACATTATCCTTCTGAAATAAGCCACTGGCATTAGGCAATGAGGGGGTGTACAGTACATGATCTGTAGCTATAGGCAGTTGGTATGTGTCAATGTAACGTCCACACGAATTCCAGGGCCCAAGGTTTCCCAGCAGAACATCACACAAAGCATTACAATGCCTCTTCTGTTAGTAAACCACAAAGCTTAGAAAAGCTCTTAGAAATATCTAACCAAGCTGTGAATATGTGCTGGAACATGTGAGAAGAAAATATACTCTGAAAGTACACCATGTACTATTTCTATTATATATTTTTCTAAGTACTGTATCTTATATAAATATATATATATATATTCACTTCATATATATATGAATGTAGAATGTATGTATGTACGTACAACTTTAGCAATATGTGTGTGTTTTCTAACTCCAGGCCCTCCAGGCCCCCCGGGAGGTTTGGTGGTTAAGAATGTGAATGAAACATCACTAGAGCTAAGATGGAGTCGTGGCTATGACAACCATAGCCCCATTGGGAAATATGTTATCATGGGCCGCTCTGAGCACTCACATGACTGGAGAAGAATGAGGACAGGTAAGACAGACCACATGCAACATTTCACATTAGTAGTATTAGTATGGACATAGTTGGTATATTTGGGGGTCAACATACTCTTTTTTGCACTCTTTTAAAAATGAATGTTTAAAATATTCCCAGGGACGGAAATAAATAAATCAGTTAATTAATTTCACGGATTTGGTTACTTAATGTATACTCATTTAATCAATTATATGTAATTTGCATTTGTATAAAATAGCATGTTGAAATGGAGTGAAATAACTTGTGAAATAAGCAATGCTCCAATAAATTTAATGACATTTAATACCTTGATTTAATACCATGCCTGTCCAAATAAACAAGTTGTACACTCTATATTTGTTTGCACAGCTTCTAGCATTAATTGCGACACACATTTACCATGACATTGTTTCAACAACCTTATGCAAAAACTTATTAAATACAAACATTTATTTGCATCCAGAGTTCAGAATATCTTGAATTGATAATCAACCCACTCCTTTAAGTTTTCAGCACAAAGTGGTGACCAATTCATGTAAGGAAATTATTTCTTGTGCTCCCAGAATCACTCTTTCACAATTTGAATCTTGGCGTCCTGGAATATGCCCATGCCCATGCCATGCCAAAGAAAAAAAATCCATAGATGTGATTACCTGATCATTGTGTACATTTGGATAGTCATAACTCTACCTCCAGAGGCTTTTCCAGTGAGCTCTATGCATGATGGATGCATCAATTCATGTGCTTCCCGTCTTACCCTGATGGATGTCATACATATTTAGCCACCCAAGTAAAGGAGCCTTCTTCTCTGGCCATGAAAATATTAACTAGGCGTGAACAGAAAAAGAAACAGTCTTACTTTTAAACACATAAGCAACATGGTCGCATTCTAACAGTAAGTTATAATTGTGTCTGCACAAAATTCAGAATATTTAAAGCCACTTCTTGTTGGCCCGAGTTTGTGGTTTTGAATTTACCATTAAGTCACACTAAGGCTACATTCACATTACCAGCCTGACGTGACTCATTTCCAATTTTTTACTGTGATGTGACACGGATCTGATGTTTAGGACTGTCAGAACATGCAAATCTGATGTTTTTCAGATCTGATCTGACTCACTTTCATATATGGTCCTAGATCAGATTCCTATCTGGTACAGTATGCGGCCATGAGAATGGGGAGATCAGAATTCACATGATTTTTTTGCCTCTGTATATATTAATTGGCATTTCCAAATTGCCAAATTGTATAAATGTGTGTATAAATGTTGACTGGTGCTCCTACCAGATCGTTAAATTCATTGGTCACCACTGGCCTCCACGGCCCCTAGTAGGACTACAAAGGTTTCTAAATGGATGGATGGATGGTTTCTATGTGAACATAGCCTAATAGTAATCAGGTATCTTTTTCTTATAAATTGTTCATGTAGAACCCACTAATATCGAGGGCAATGCTGAATCTGCACGTGTGATTGACTTACGACCCTGGATGGACTACCAGTTACAGGTCATTGCCAGCAACATTCTGGGTAGTGGTGAACCCAGCATGCCTTCACAAACTATTCGCACCAAACAGGCAGGTCAGAGAAACTCTCTAAATGCAAAATATGTGCTTTTTCACTGACTATCCATGTATATTATTCATATTGTTAAAATGTAAAATAGTCAGATGAATTTGAAATAAGTTTTCTGTGTGTGGTTGTGTCTCAGCACCAACTGTTGCCCCCAGTGGTTTGGGTGGAGGAGGAGGAAACCGCAATGAGCTCATCATCACATGGACAGTTAGTGGACACTTCTTTACATATGAGTTTTCTATTATGGGTTATATTATTTATGTTTCTTTTTTTTTTACTGAAATTACTAATAAATTGCATTGCTATATTTGTCTTTTCTCAATATGACATAGCCTATGGCCAGGGAATATCAGAATGGTGATGGCTTTGGCTACATCTTGGCATTTAAGAACTTGGAGGCAATAACATGGATGGTGGTTCGTGTTCCTAATGTGGAGTCTTCACGTTATGTCTACAGTAACCAGAGTCTCACGCCATACTGCCCCTTTGAAGTTAAAATCAAAGCCTACAACAGGAAGGGCGAAGGCCCTTTCAGTCAAATAGCCATAGTGCACTCCGCTGAAGAGGGTAAGTCATGTGTACAAGAATGTGGCTGTAAAAGAATTTTTACAATTGTACTACCCTGAGTCATTGTTTATAGCTATTCTACTTCTCATTATATTTAACACTAATTAACTAAGGAGGATTTAATACTTAATACCGAAAAGTGTCTAACCAAAGTAATTCAAGGTCATTAAACTGAAGAGTTTTGTTTCCTTCAGAGCCCATAGCGTCTCCTCGCAAGATCAATGCCTCAGCATTAACCGCCTTTGAGATCCAAGTCTCTTGGGAACCCATCCAGCATTTAAGCAGCAATGGAGTACTGCGTGGCTATGAGGTTTACTTCCTTATACTCCATATTCAATCATTACTGCATAATAAACTGTATCATTATCAGATAACTCTACAAATAATGGGGAAACCAGGTTACATCATATGATATAATACAGGATTAGTGTTGATTTGGAAATTAAGAAGTAAAAGCACCTATGTGACTTATGTCTTGAATTGAGGCTAGCTCAATGGCTCATATATTATATGGTAAAATGGAAGAAAGAAAGTAAGAAAGTAGTAAGAAGTAACGCATATGAGGGAAGTGGAGAGATTAAGAACAATGGGACCACATTAGCTCCTTTTGATCAGCATAAACAATTTTGAAAACATAGCCGTGTTAAATCTACATCCACCTACCTACGTTGAGTCAGACCTGCTGAGTCAGACCTAACCGATCTTTTATCTGTTTGTAGATCCGGTACTGGCGGCAGCATGAGAGGGAAGCTGCAGCAGACCGTGTGCGAACAGCTGGTCTGGAGAATACAGCCCGGGTGACTGGATTAAGACCTAACACACTTTATCATGTCACTGTTCTTGCCTACAACAGTGCTGGCACTGGGCCGGCCTCTCCACGCACCACTGTAATCACCAAGAAACCCCGTAAGAGTCTTTAGAATTACTTAAGGGGGCCTGGATCCAATGATAAATCTTTTCAAATCTACCACTTGGATTAGCTTTCCTTTAAAGGTCTTTTTATTTTTAGCCCCTAATCGTCCACCAGGGAATGTTTCATGGAAGACGGAAGGTGCATGGGTAACAGTGAGATGGGATCATGTTAAATCTATGGAGAATGAGTCTGCAGTGCAGGGCTACAAAGTAAGTAGCACACAGTGGTATGTACAGTATTTTGTAAACTGGTTTTACAGACATGATTTCAATTGAAACCGAATTAGACCTTAATACAGTATAGTTAATCAATGCCTTTAAAATGTCTTTGGTAAATGAAAATAAATATATAAAATTGCTTCCATACTAAACTCAATGAATCTAAATTAGAATAAAACCATACTAAACTCAATGAAACTAAATTAGAATAAAATCTAAATTAGAATAAAAATTATTAAGAAAATTTTAGTTTCAATATCAACCATGATACAACAGTTCATACAGAATCATCAGAGCAGAACAGAATCAGCTTTAAAAGTTGGTCTACCCCAGATTCAGAACAAAGATGGGTTAAATATCAAATACATAGTAACGCATTACACCCAACACGCATACTGGAACACGTACTAACATAATAACGCATTAGAGCACTTGGATTACTTTTTTGATGTAAGGAGTAATCTAACATGTGTGTATGTGTGTGAGTGTGTGAAAGTCACCCCCCACTGTTATTCTTACTGTTATACCCCTATCTCACCTATGCGGTTTGACTATGCGAGGACCGACGCGTGGAAAGATGGAAACCTAATCAGAAGCAGCTTTGCAGAATCAAAAGAAAATTATGGAAATTGATATGAAATTTGTGAGAAAATATTTATGAATCAAAATGATCAGCTTTGTACCTTAGCCTTCTTAACCTCAGAAGACTAAGGTACAAAGCTGTAGGAAATTCCAGTCCTTAACTATTGAGTGACTGCAGTAACAAGTCTTTAGAGAACTGCTGTCTGCATTAGCCGAGGCCAGGACCGTCTTGATTTTAAAGTGGAACCGTCCTTGCACATGGATGAGTCAGACAGGTCAAGAAATGGCTAAATAGATGTCAATTAATCTACCTATTTATATTCCCCTTGTTTTTATAGGTCCTATACAAGCATGAGGGTCAATCAGCTCTAAAGGTGTTAGACAAGGGCAAGACATCAATCACTCTCCCATTACCCAAAGATAATGGCTATGTGGTCCTGGAAATCCGATCTTGGGGAGAGGGAGGTGATGGGGCAGCTCACGAGATCATTGTGTCCCGAGATTCAGGTAAGTTGCCTGTCGTTATCAGAATAATAGAATTTACATGCTCAGTAGTCTTCAACCTTAAATTTTTAACTGTGAATTATAAAGACTTAATTATTGTTTTTTATTTATTATTTATTATTTTATTATTATTTTTTACAGGAACTGGAATGATGGTTCAGAAAAACAGTGTGGGAATCCCAAGATCCTACAGCACATTATTTTTGCTCTGGCTTGCTGTGGTCCTCAGTATGACTGGATTGTCAGTGCTATGATTGGCCAGTACAAAAGTCCTTTCCCAATAATAGTAAACAAATATTGACTGGTTACTCCCCAGGTGGTGTGGAAGTATAGGCAGTGAGGTCTCCGATGAGGGAGGTTGGGGAGGTTGGGGGAGGGTTAGTGCCTGAGGTTTTAGTAATAAATATGACAAGCAGTTTTTGTTTTACTCTTTTGTACAAACAAATGATTTTTAAAAAACAGTTTTACAAACTTGTGTTTGCAACCTTGCATTGTGGGAAAAAAATATAGATTACTTGATTTCTTGGAACTGGTCAGTGACATTACATCTGGTACTGTGTTTTCAGTTTTAGTCATCGTTATAAATAAGTGATAACAGGCGCAGATTTCAACAGGTCAAGATCAATATATCTTTTTATGTACATACAGTGGCCTTCATTTATCAGTTTTTCATTAAAGTTGTGTGTAAATATTTTCATATGTCAAACCAGACTAAATGAGTTTCGTAAGAAGACAGAAAATGGCAAACTAGAGATTATACAACACTTCTTGAGGCATACCCGATCACCTATCAGGCCCTTGGTACCTAAGAGTATTGCAAAGCATTAGACGTAGGTGCTGTGAAATATACAATGTCTTGCAGTCCATCCTCTTTTCATTACTGCAGCATCCTTGTTTAATTGACTGGTTTTATTTATCTAAATTTAAGGATTTATCCTGATTTTAAATAGTTTTTTTAAAATTCAGTATTTTATTATTTTTTTTATGCCGTTAGGAGTAAGAATTTGGGTTTACCAAAATGTATTACACATGTTTGTAATGTATGTACATTGCTCAGCCATAACACCACTGCCAGGTGAATTGAATAACCTTGATTATCAATGATTGGCTGGTGATCCGGTGAGAGCATCATGGGCATGTATGCCTGAGAGAGCAAAGGCTAGCTTGTCTGGTCCAATCCCATAGAAATGCTAATGTTGTACAAATTGCTGAGCCAATTCTTCCCATGATAGGAAGGTGTGAGAGCACACAGTGCATCAGAGGCTTAGCAGGCAAAGAGTTCAGGCTTGTTGACCTGGCCTCCAAATTCCCAAACAGACCTGATCCATGGAGACCCCAGCCTGCAACCAACAGCACCCAGAGGATCCACCATATCCCATTCCCAGAGAGGTCCTGTGGAGGTCATGTGCCCCGGTTTAACAAGGGGAACCTAAAATTTAGATGGTTTAAATAATAATGGTTTTAGAGTTATGGCTGATCAGTGTATATGATTTAAAACCAATAAGCTGAGATTTCAAACACTGAGGAGCATGAGTAGGATACAGATTTTCTTGTGGAAAGTAAGGGTCTTAATGAATACCAAATGTATTGTATAAATGCTCCTATAAATAATTTACAAATAAATCCATTCATAGTCAACTTGATAAATGAGTTTCAATGTCAGGTTACGCTCATCATTGTATTCGGACTCATCATCTTAATTACCATGTAGAAACAAAGCTCTTTTTATAAGTTGTTGACATTGTGTGACAGCATGAGGGCTGTATCTAATGGAGGATTTGTTTACATTTTATTTCGCTCACAGATTATATACAGTGTTTACTATCAACAGCATCCCTTTATTGTTACAATGTACACCCAAGTGTGTGAATGTAATATGCTTGCGTGACTATTTTAGGATAACGGTTGCCATAGACACAGTGGTTAAACAAAATAATACCTGATTATAAAGGCGGTATAGCTTGTGAGCTTATCTTAACCTGGGTTATTTAGTTATCAAAGTCATTATTATCGTTTTTTCTTTATCAAGTGTTATGTAAAAGAATAATCAATAACCAGAAATTAATTGTTTGCCAGAAATCAAGTAAAAAGTCCATGGAGGCAGTATACAGTGTGTTAAAGTGCACTCTGGCTAATTACCTATGTGTGGTAATATTTATGGCAGTATTTTTCTTTTTATGTCCAGGGTGATTCACTCGAAAGAGGGGTAGAATATTCTGTAATAACTCTCGCCATAATGAAGCACTCTCAACCAAGCAAACAAAAAAAGGCGACATACAGTACCTTGTTGTTTGTGTAATCGTAATTGTGTAACAGTTTGTGTACACTACATGCAATGCTGGAAGTGACCTCTGTTTTCTGACACATTTCTACGCAGTGCTCTGCTACCTTATCGGTTCGGCTCAGGGGCATCCTGGCGTGGTTGCAGCTCCATATACAGAGGAGCACATCGTGCATTGTTTCGTTCAGATTGCTTCATCCTAGCAAGAGTTATTCCACAATATTCTGGGCCTCTTTCAAGTGAATCATGCTATATGTGGAGTTTACACTTGTACATGCACAGCCTAAAAAAATCCTCTTTTTTGTTACAAACCAATATCTGGATCAGCACTATTCCCTGTATAGTGTTACTACTGTATATACTACTGTATATACTAGAATAGAGCATAATTTGTATTCTCAAAGTGTATGAGTCTTATCTGAACCATCCAGATCATAAATATAGTACTTTATATCTTCAGCCATGTCATTTGAAACATCAAAAAGCGAATGTTTTTCATTGTGTCATGTTGTCGATTTAGTTTTAGTTTGCTATTTTATTACATTTGCTAAGGATATGGGCTACAGATACACTTATACAGGGTACAGTGGTACAATTTACAATTAAACAAAGCCTAATATATCTTCCTGAGTTTGCAAAATAAATATTAATTTAATTCATTCTGTTTTTTAGAAAATTTAATAATCCTGGCAACCTTGATCCAAACACATGGACAAAGTGTGAAATGTTTAAAATGAATAATTGTACAATATTCTTCCCTGCCATGTTTATCACAACCACTTAGTTTGGTCATATTAATTCAAACACACATTTGTCATATATTCTTTTAAACTTCACTTGCACTCAAAATATTCAAATAGTATTAGCCACAAATAAATAGATGCATTGCAGAAAGTCAGTAGCACTATAGGATTTCAACAAACACAGATATGTACAGTATTCGTAACACTGATCACCACACTTTAAAAAGAAAAAAGTGTTTTGTTTCTTCTGGTATTCCACCTTCTGAATAATGATTCATTACTAAATGCTGCAAAAAAATATTCTTTCTGTTGTAAATAACATTCTTTTAATTTATAGCCACACAATTCATGAGACACAAGGGACCAAGTGCTTAAGTTACTTAAAAATAAATAAATAATAAATAAATAAACTCTTTTCAAATCTCTTGAGAAAATTCCTTAAATTAAATGTGCAGTAAGCGTCATGTTGGTCATTTATTTATTATTGCCACACTGATTGTTTTTTCTTGTTAACCTGACATCCGCTCACTGCATCTACAAAAATCCTGAAAAGCATCACTTACATGAAACATTGTTTAATAAAATCCTCAATTAAGGGTCAACTATTACATTTAGTTCGACATGAGGTTAGAGTGAAATGACTATATATTGTAAAAGTCAGATTGACCCTGTCAAATGTGAAATAAATGAGCCTTTCGTCAAGTGGAACTTGTAAATATTCTTAAATAAACACCCTCTGATTCAATGCAAGTGTGACTGGTACAGTATTTCACTATATGATATACTCATTTAATGCATTATTAAAACCTGGAGGAATTGTGGTAAACTACACACAACTTTGTGTAAGAAATGTGGTTAGAAATTTATGAATTTATGACCGTGACCACATGATGACAGAGGTCGCTTAAACGCATGGTGAAGTTGCACCATAAAAACAATTGCAGTAGAAATAACATCTATGTTTAATACTGAAAGTAAAAGTATTTTCAAATGCAACAAGAACTCATAGGATTGGAACTATATTGCTGTATGGCCATAGAAAAAAACACTTGTTAGTAAGAGTCATCAGAAAAATATCTTCAGTTTGCTGGGGGCATTAAGATTGGACTTTGGATCAATGTTCATATGGTCTGATGAGTCCAGACCCTATTCCAGAGCAATGGGTGCATTAAGGAAAGAAGGGAAGCACCAATCATGCACACTGTACAGTGTGCAAGCCTCTGGAGGCAGTGTTATGATCTGGGGTTGCTTCAGTGGGTTAGGTCTAGACACAGCAATGTTATTTGGCAATAAAATAAAGTCAGCTGATGACCTGAATGTATTGTACTGTATGACCAGGTTATCACATCAATGGAGTTTTTCTTTACTGATGGCACAGGTATGTTCCATGACTTATGAAAGACATGAAAGAGTTGTTCTGAGAACTTAAGGAATCTACAAACAATACACTGCTTCCACAGCATGACTTGTTATACTTTAACTAATAAAGAATAGCATCTTCTTTAGGTACATTAGTCTGAATTCTTTCCTAGTCTGAAGTGCATTTCTTTTTAAATCTCTCCAAGAACATTCTAACTTTGCTTCTAATTTAATTTTACAGCAACATCACAATAAATGTTGGTAATGCTAACTATTTTTAAGCACTGGAGATCAATCTGAAGTGCACTGACATTTGTAGGCACACAGACCCATAATAACTACATTATTAGTCACTTTATCTATTCCAAATCATTTTCGTTAGTTATTGTTTGCTACCACCCCGCTGTGCTGCTCAAATCATACCGGCCATTTCATTGGTCCTCTTGCATGACATGGTCTTTGCTAGGCTAATGATTTAATCTTCAAGTACTTACAGCAGGGGCGTTTCTAGGATTTTCAGTTAAGGGGGGCTCAGCCCCCATAGATG
>JAQMYL010000016.1:13934170-13944602 GCA_030014365.1 Clarias pachynema | reverse complement strand
AAAGGGCACTTGAGGCATCCTGGAGGAAAGGGGCGGGTGCTCAAGCACCCTCCGCCCCCCCCTCTGCACGTGCCTGAGCTAGTGTGAGTGAGTTTGAGACTAGAGTCTGAAGAAAAAGGCTAATCAGAGGCTTTAAATGTGTGTGCTGAAAAGAAAGAAAAAAAAGAAAAGATTTTGGAGTCACTGTAGTGATACGTGAATCACCAGACAAAAGAATTGAAATTCATGACTGAATAATTTTTTTTCCTAATTTCTATTTTTTCTATATATTTTTTTTGTATTTTTTTAATTCTGTTTTTTCTTATAGGATTGAAAGTTACTCCTGCAAAATGGCAGGTGAAGACAAACAGATGTTTAAGCAATTCTGTCAGGAGGGACTGCCTCATGTGCTGGAAGCTCTGTCCCCTCCTCAATCATCTAGAATCAGCCCTAACAAGTACGTACACTGAAATGCTGCCCCTATATCAAACCTGTATGTTAAGCCACATTTGGGTTCTGCTTTTACACACAATTACACACATGCGCACACGCACATATCACTTTAATAGGAACATCTATAGTTATGTAGTCATCCAAGCACACGACAGCAGTTACAGCTCAAGATCCTGAGTTAATGTTTGCATCAACATTTTAAAAGGTCATTTCTATGACTTTTACCTTTGGCTTGGTGGTTAGTACCAGATAGGAAAGATTGAGTATTTAAAGAAATGCTGATCTCCAGGGAAGTTTTATAGACAACTGTCTAGAGAGTTTACACAAAGTAGTAAAAAAAAAAAACAATTAATGAAAAGTGGTCTGCAGGCTGAAATGCCTTTTTCATGATCAGATCAGAGGAGAATGATCTATAGGTCTGTAGAGCTTGTGCAAGTGATGTATTTTGCCAATCTAGCTCAAATTAAACAGCAGGTGTTCACCACAGCTGCTGTGTGGTGAACTGCAAAATTCTACAGGATGTAAAATGTGATACAGTCTTGGTCAATGTTTTGGTAGGAAATACTCGAAAATACTGTTTAAATACTGTCACCCATGGCTTTATACTTAACCTTTAAAAATTAGGAACAGTCATGTTAAGAATTCTTTTATGGCTATTGTGAGAGTTAGGAGGAAGTGCTCGATACTGCACGCTAAAGGATTTACGGCTGTATTTTGGTTTGGCCCTCTAAGTTGAAACAAACTTCTCTTTCTCTTAAAAGCAGCAGAAACTAGTGAAAAAATTTAGACCCATTTTTGTATTGATCTGAATACCCACAGTGTAGCAGGCATGCCAACCTGTATAAGCTTTAAAAGAGCTTTAATTTTTACATAATGGATGAGGAAAAGTACAGCAGTGAATATTTATGCTGATTTGTTCTGATCGTGTCAGGTGGGTACTGGTTTTTCTGCTGACTAATGATGTAAAAACAAACAGTCATAGATGTAAAAACAAACAATGAGACCGTTGTAAATTTGGTTATTTTCAGCACATAGTGAATTGGGGAAGTAGTAGAAAATAAGGCTAAGCAAAAGAAAATTTTATTAGCTGTTTACTATTTACTCCATCATAACAGCCTGAAAGGTTATACTTTGGGGTTGAATAATAAATAAAAAATTTTGGAGTCAGGCACTTAAATCTGACTGTAAACACATACACTGACTGGGCAAAAAAGATGCACGCTCTAATTTCTATTTTATATATAAATATAATGTGTGTGCGTCTGCGTGTGTGCTTCTGCATACATCCAAATGCACATGTACTTTTAGGCTTAGTCAAAGTGGTGATGAAGCAGAGGGTCCACTTTCTGATAAGTGCAGCAGGAAGACTCTGTTCTACTTGATTGCCACTCTCAACGAGTCCTTCAGACCGGACTATGACTTCAGCCGCACCAGAGGGCATGACTTCAGTAGAGAGCCCAGTGTCACCTGGGTAGGGAAATTTTCATGGATACAAATGTTATTAAAACTAACAGCCAGATTGCTGAAGAGCAGTAAAAATAAAAATCTATTTCATGGTGGTGTTTTTTTCCTTCAGGTGTTTAATGCTGTGAACAGTAGCTTGTCTGCTGCTGCTGGGGAGGCATACAGTCTCTTGCAGCCTCAGCTGTGGGAGGCCATTGACAGTGAGATCAGTATGACGGAGTGTGACATTTACAGGTACAGTTGGGTACAACTGACTTTAATAATAAAATATTATGAAAATTTTTTTAATGTTTAGTGATAATGATAAATCTAGATTACTCTGTTTTACTTCGTGTTTTGTTATTAGGATAAATTAGTGCTATTAAAAGACAATTTCTGTCATAATTCCAGTTATAATCCAGACCTTGATTCTGACCCGTATGGAGAAGAAGGCAACCTGTGGTCTTTCAACTATTTCTTCCACAATAAAAGGCTGAAAAGGATTGTGTTCTTCACCTGCCGCTCTGTGAGGTAAGGTAAAGGTTTTTTTTATTCATGTCAACACCTCATGTTTAAAAGGAGCTTATAACCTAAATATTTAATGTAGCAGTAAATTGTGTATATAGTTGTGTAATACCCATTCACATTGGGTTCTAGCCTTTTTATGACTTCACGAGACCCAAGCATTGGAACGGAGCTGGACCTGGACCTGGGTGAAGGCAGCTTTGCAGAGGATGAGAACATTGATGAGGAGAGGTAAGAACTAGGGTTCCACAATGCAATTTTAAAAAATCACATTGTAATTATTTTCTCATGTATTGCAGTTGCGATTTAAACTGCAGTATGTAATACATACCATTTAATGTATAGTTTAAAATTCAAACATATTTATCTAGGCTAACAGCAAGTAATGGCACACATTAAGAGGGTGTTTGCCAATATTTATTTAGCACATTAAAGGTATTAATTTGTTTTTACAAACTTATATATGTGAGCTATGCATATACTGTATGTAACCTGTAATAAATTGCAGCCATATCCTAAGCCATAAGCCATTTGTTCTATATCATCCATCATACAGGTGTCGTAAACATAACATAAACTGTGTGCAGTGTGGAAATATTGAAAGTAGACCAGTATTTACTTGTAAATTGTGCAATGCAAACATTTCCTGAGATGGTAGTAATAGCTCCATTCAATCTTACCAATTCGATATTCTGACGAATTCACCAAGGGAACTTGGGCAAAAGCTACACCAAATCAAAACATGTTGGAGGAAAATTTTTTAAGTTTTTCATGTCTCATACAGCAGCACATATAAAACAGGCAAATGAGGAGGAGATTCACCAGTGTTGCACTGAATAAAATAGTGATAAAGGCAATATAACATTTTCACGCTAGTTTGCTTTATTTTGCCTAGATGCATGCATTTTTTTTTTCTTAATGCATTGTGGATCTATCCACTTCTCTACCATATACATTGAACATACATTATGCATTCAACATGTGCAACCCATGTGACTGTTGTGGTGTCCAATTCATTCATGATAAGGATTCCTTATGCCGTCAGGAAAGGAAAAATGCAGTGACAACGATGTTACTTGATTATACAGTACGTGATTGTAGTCAGCTGACTTAATTTCATTGCTACACACTGTTGCTAAGCCTAGACTTCCCCAGTTGAAGTAACCCTATATTGTAACACTGCCTCCAGCATACTTTCACTTTTAAAAATGCTGTGATTTCTGCTGGAAATTTTAGCCAATTATTTGCCTCTGCTGAAACACAGCAACATCTTTTCAACACTTCATACTGTACAGCTTCGGACATGGTTGATTAAGAAACTATGATTGTACTAGATACTAAAAAGGTAAAATAATTGTTCACAGCAGTAATTATTAAATCAAAGGCTCTTGAGTATTGGCTTATTTATATCCAATTGGAAGTCAGATTAGGACTCTCTATCAGCAGATATAATTTTACAAAATGACTCGGTTTGGGAATAGTTAGGTAATCATGACATAAGTAATGGTTACATTTTACATTTTAACCCGTAACATAAATTTACGTACATGTGTTTTATATACTGTATGTAAAAATTACAAAATATTTGAAAATAAATTGTGATGAATAAAGTGGTTATTCCCAGCCCTTTCCTTCTTAACTGTATACAATATACAGTATGCAGGGATATGAAATGTCATTTCTTTTGTATCCACAGTGCAGTATAACTTTCACATAATGCTGACACATGCTGACATCAAGTTTAAAA
Source organism: Clarias pachynema (assembly GCA_030014365.1). Taxonomy (NCBI): domain Eukaryota; kingdom Metazoa; phylum Chordata; class Actinopteri; order Siluriformes; family Clariidae; genus Clarias; species Clarias pachynema. The sequence goes on along the minus strand of JAQMYL010000016.1, from coordinate 13,940,455 downwards.
AGAATAAAATAACAGTGCACACTGGGGGAAGTACAAGTAAAACTCCAAAACACAAAACATTTAACTTTACACCATATACCTTTTCTTAGATTAAGTGAAATAAAATGCATTTGGAAAAATATTTAAAGTAAAAAAATGTTTTGGTAGAAATAAAACATTTTGATGTTAAACATTTGAATGTCAGTTTTTACTCTAACCTGTACTGGCATAAGTTGTGTTCTATAACAATGATATGTATTGCAGGTATCGACCCTTGTGTGCCCAGTGAAGATTTCATAACTCGGCTGCATTGCTTCCAAATACCTCTGAAATACCTTTATATGTCTCTTAGAGTGTAATGGCTTTTTCATTTCAGGGGGTGGTTCTTTCTACTTTAGTGCAGTGGTAAATGTTTTTATTAAAAGAAATTTTATTAGATCCACACTTGGTTTTCATTGTAGTAGCATAATTTGGTTTTTCTGCAATGTCAAAATTCCTTTTCACTGCTTCTTTTAATTGAAAATTTTGCTTTTTTTATGTTACATAAAGTTAATAGTTGTATTTTACACATCAAAATGTGTTGGATGAAGCACTTTATTCTTTACTCTTCATACCTTCGATATACCTTTATTTATTCAATTTCAAATGCTCATTAGAAGATGCTAATACATGCATGTATTAGAAAGTAAATTAGCTGTCTTTGTATAATTTTGATAACACAATTCAAATTTAAGGTCAACGCAGATATTCATAATTGCATTTTAATGAACAACACACAGTGAGTACGAAAATTAAAAATGCAAATGAGAGGTCTATTTGATGTTTCAGTTTATAAACTGGTATAATTCAGCCATGTTAATTAAAAAAAAGCCTATTCCTCACACTCCAATTTGGCCAAATAAATAACGTTAGCACTATCCTGTTTGTATTAGCATTTTCATTTTCAACAACATACATCTGTCTCAGATACTATAGATGGGACCTTTTGGTGTTTTGATTTTTGATTTATCTAGTTATTACCTCTTGGTTGCGGTAATATTAAGGGACCAAACATTTCTGGTGTTTCATGTTGGGGTGCCCTCTGAGCAGTTATGTTATTATATTCATAATAATTAATATAATCATGTTGGAGTAGGTGGATTTGGGAAATGGGTCAAGTGCTTCTTTTGTAAAATTACATTAAAGGAAGGGCACTTAGACCCAGATTAGTGTTGGCCAAATGTATGATAACTTTACTGCAATTGATTAAAAAGTACAAGGTACACTTTTCTCAGGTGTGTGGATAATGTCCGATGTAAATTAAATTGAAATGTGTTTAGAATTATTTCTCATTAGAGCTGAACTATCTACTGTAGTTCCTACCAGTTTGTACACACCTGGTAGGAACTAGAGATTTTAGCTGTAATCAGAAATAAATGAAATTCATTAAACAGTAGGATATTAGTTTCTGTTATTCAAAATGACATGTGGAAAAACTCGTTATCCTACAAGTGTCACAGTAGAACAGTAATGCGCTAACACAGTAGCATACAGTATTTAAAAGTTATTTCACTCAAGCACAGCAAACAACCAGAGGCTCTACTGTTTAATGAATTTCCTTGGCTGAAAATTACCATCATCATTCAAGTTGAGAATCAGCTCATATTCAGTGTTCAACTTTTGTCATGTTGTTTAAGGTGTAGAATTTCCTCCTAACTATGTATAAATAAGCAGTACAGTATTTTTGTAGGATAGCAGCTACCCAAACAGGGCCTAAGTAAAATATGTTGTCTAGAATACATACAAATACATTGTTTTGATTTCTTTAAAAAAATGTAAACAAATTAAAAACTTTTTTTTTTGAAAAATGAAAAAAAAAAATGGAATTGTGACCCAGCTTTTTCTTATACTGCACAGCACTAGAGTTTGTGGTAGTTTAATCATAAATAAAATCGAGTACAAGTTGTGTTTTACTGGATTTGGAAGTTTGTGTTTTTTTTAATTTTATTTAAGCAAGATATTCAGGAAGCAGACAACAACCCCATAGAAAAGAGCTATCAGTGTAAAGATATAATTGAATTTGTATTTAATGTATATTAACGGAATATTTCTTTTGTCATGGAACAAACAAAAACATTGTTTTTAATGTTTATGGCCCAATTGAGAAAACAGCTTTGCTGGCTTTGTGTGCTTTCAGCGTGGAAATGCCATGTTAAATAAATCATCAAAACTATTATGGCTTTGTGTGTGTGTGTGTGTGTGTTTTGAAAAATAGCCTTTTAAAGGACTCCATGGAAGGAAGCTAGACAAAACCCTCCAAAACTAAAAATGATAGCATTCATTTATTTTCAGGAAGACAACAAACTTTTTTTTTTTTGCATTTGTTTATTTGTACCTACAAAACAATAACCACTCCTTTAACTGAGAACAAGTGTAGTGTCCTCTCTTTTTTTTTTTTTTTTGCTGTGGTTGCAAAAATGCTATTTACAAGTGAACAGAATAGTTGGACATACAGATGACAGTCAAAGCATTGTTGCTGACATCATTGCTCACAATTGTAACTGTAATTGTCTTCTTTTCTCAAATGTGTCACAGATGCCACAAGTCACCTTACCATTTAATGGCAATGTGCTGTGGTGTAAGTGGACTTTCAGTATCTATGTCCACTCATAGTACATACACATACCAGACAGTATTAAAGCCTTAGGACATGATTTATCTAGCCAACAATTTTATCCTGAAGTGATTGTACCAATTAGTTCTTCTATCACCTGATTAATGCATGGTATATCATGTCATATATTAAATTGCAATTAAAAGTGAAACTCATTCCAGATTCATTACACGACAAGTGAAATATTTCAGGCCTTTTTTTTGTTTTCATTTTGATGATTACAGTTTGCAGCTCATTAGAACTTTTTTGAATATTTTCTAATATCTGTCAAAAAAGGACCTACAATGCAGAAATACTAAACAGTTATGTTTAGCATGAATGTGGCATGGCATGGAGGCAATCAGCCTGCAAAACTGCTGAGACATTATTGAAGATCAGAGTGTTTTATCAGCCTTCAGCTCGACTGTATTGTCGCATATATGCACACTCACACGTGTATGTATGTGCGTGTGTGAGAGAGAGATGAAACTTACGTCTTTGGTAGGAAACTAAAAAAACAACTACATATTAATAATGGTAAAAAGGCACTTTAAATGTTTTAACTGCTTTTACCACTGAAAATTATGTAAACAGTACATAGCAAAAGGCACATACTATGCATCAAGTATTGCAGGTTTCAAGTCCGAGGTATCAAGTGATTCAGTCTTTCAACAACATAAATGTACACGTTACGAAATATACACATGAACATCACAACACTGCTGGAGTGAATGTTCGCAGGAGCATTGAGCTTAAAGTCCAGTCGTGCTTTAAATCACAAATCTTATTCCAAAAGTCATTTTAAAGCACACGCTTTTCATCCTTCCGTAGCCCTTTTAACTTCTTGCTAAACAGTATGTATCACCGTAGATATTTCCCAGACCGAGGAATCAATCCATTGTTTTAGGTCTATTTTCATAGGTGAGAAATTGGATTTACAAATAGGGATCCTATTCATTTTGTCTTGGAATCTTGAATATGTTCAGCTATGCAACCACTGCAAACAGACCTCTCAAGATAGTGTGCTTACACAAGCAGGTGACAGCTCACTCTGGAGCTTCACAAAATTTCAGTGAGTCTCCTTTTTTACATTCCTCAAAGTCTGGCACCACTTGGTCAGTTGAGTGCTTAGAGTTAGGGTGATGGCTGACAAAGGCATTTGTGCTACAGTGGAGCCAAGGATGGAGCAAAATGTCTGGGGCCTCCAGCCTCTCCAAGGGTGACTTTCTGAGCAGGCAACACACTAGAGACTTGGCTCTGGGTGACAGACTCTCTGGGATTGTGAAGGCACCCCTGCGGATTTTGCTGAACAGGGCAGCCGGCTCCACGTCTTGAAAAGGGTAGCGACCCACCAGCATGGTGTAGAGCACCACTCCCAGGCTCCATATGTCTGCCGCTTTTCCAGAGTATGAATGCTGTGAGTTTAAGATCTCTGGTCCCACATAAGCTGGGCATCCATGTTTGTCTGTGAGAGAGTCATCATCTCCATTCAGAAGGCAGGAGTCCTCTAGGTTGTGCAAAACCAGCTTTGTTCTGTGGGCAAAAAAGGAAAGATTCATTTAGATCACTTTCTACAAATAAATTTGGCCCGGAGTTATTAAGTAGGAAAGCAAACTTAAACATCACATACATATGTGTATAGTTATTACTTTTTACCCTAACTTTTAAAAATATCATCTGGAATTTACAACAATGGTTACTGTTAAAAGCTATATAAATAAAAAATGAATGAAATTACTATGTATTTGTTTTCTGATATGAGAAGTGAAAAAAATAACTGACCTTTGTGCATCGGTAAACACAAACTTGCGTAGCTTGAGGTCTCTCAGTACAACACCATTTTCGTGGCAGTGCATGACTGCCGATGCCATCTGTCTGAAGAGATGCACAGCTTCCTCCTCCTGGAGCCTCTTACAAGTGCGCACGTATGAGTGCATGTCACCATAATTATGCTCAAAGAAGATGTACACATTCTGCTCCCCCATGATTACATCCGATATCTTACAAATATTATCGTGCGGCAGCAGACGAGTGTATGGGGCAATGAGCTCATGGTACTTCCTCATCGAAAACATCTAACAAAGAAAAGACAAATTTGGTTATAGACCTGCACAAGGGAATAGACTTTTTCTTTGTCCACACAATTGACAGGAAGAAAAGAAACAGAATTAGCTTACCATGTTAAACACTTTAAAAGAAAATAAATGCCAGGATCATATTGAAAGACGATGAACTTACCTTACAGGTATGCTCCTGCTCAGTGACGCGGTGCACCGCTCGAAATGTCTGGGTGCCCTCTGTGGCTTCCAGTAGAATGTAGGGCCCGATGGAAGAGACACAGAGCTTCTCTGAGCCTGTGGGCTCTGTGCTATTAGTTTGAGGCAAAAGGCAAGGGGCTAACCCAGGGGAGGGGGGCTGGCTCAGCCTGCGGCGCTTGCATTTCACTGCCTGTGTGTTGTGGGGGTCTTCACAGTCTACTCGCTTCAGTCTCACTGGGAGTGCAGATGCTGAGAGATTCAGACTCATCTGTTGAAAAAGTAAAACAGCGGTTGTGAGCAAATACAGTCATCTAGCATTGGTCAAGATGCAATTTTGGATTTAAATATCTTTCAAAAATTGGTTGGTTTATGATCTGTGTATACTATGTACAATAAAAAATCCAGTATCTCAAAATATTAGAATATTGCATTTCGTGTTTGAATTAATTAAAAATACCATGTGGAAGACTGCTGACTTGACAGTTGTCCAGAAGGTATCAGGCACCCTCTGCAAGGAGGGTAAGTAACAGAAGGTGCTGTATCAAAACAAAACACCAATAACGGGGATGACCGAAACCTTAAGGTGATCGTCAAGCAAAGCCGAATCAAGAACTTGGCAGAGCTTCATAAGGAGTGGAGAGAGACTGGAGTCAGTGCATCATGAGCAACCATTCTGAGATGTTTTCAGGAAATCACTTGTGCACAACTCTTGTGTATCAAGTTACTCTTGAACCAAAGATGTCAGAAGCATCTTACCTGGGATAAGAAGCAAAAAGAACTGGACTATTGATCAGTGGTGAATTGGTCAATTGATCACTGGACTATTGGATCACCAGGACACTTTAGAGAATTTCACACTTCTGTCTTCTGATAAGCTTTATGGAAATGCCGATTTTCTTTTCCAGGCGGACTTACACCTGCCTACAGTGTCAAAAATACCACTAACTGGTTTGCTGACAACGATATTACTGTGCTTGACTAGCCAGCCAACTCACCCAACCAGAACCCTATAAAGAGTCTACGGGGTATTGTCAAGAGGAAGATAAGAAACACCCAGCCTTACAAAACAGACGAGATGAAGGAAACTATGAAAGCATCCTGGTCTTCAGTAATGCTTTAGAAATGCCACAGGCTAATCACCTCCATGCCCTGCCGCATTAATGTAATAATCCATGTCAAAGGGAAGTGGTGGGTCAAACGGTTAAGGCTGTAGGTTACTGCGTTTCTGATTGGAAGGTCGGGTGTTCAGGTCCCAGCCACACCAAGTTGCCACTGTGGAGCCGTTGAGAGAAGCCATTAACCCTATCTGTTTCAGGGGCGCTGTATCTTGGGTGACACTGTGCTCTGACCCCAGCTGTGATATGTGGTTAAAAAAAATATATATATATATATTTTATTTTATTTTTTTTAACATTT
>JAQMYL010000016.1:13910993-13922053 GCA_030014365.1 Clarias pachynema | reverse complement strand
CCTGAAGTTGGGCGGTACCTAAAAGCGCTAAACAGAAACAGACATACACAAAGAAAGACAGTGTACGGTTCGTAACATACTGATACCAGCTGGCCTAGGACAGACCATTGGTAAAAATTTAGCTAGTTCATGTTTAAATTAAGGGCAAAAATATGTAAGGTGAACATAACTAATTAGGAATAAGTCCATTTAAAATGTAATCTATTTGAGTAAAATTAACATATATTACTATATTGAAGCTACAGAAGGCAAAAGCATTTTTTTCTCAGTGTAACCTTGGATCAGCAATTATGACTTCCTTTCTAAGTGGTCATCAGAGGGAGTGGGGAGTTTCCATGGTATCATTTGAATATGTGATCACTTCTTTGTGTACAGATAGTTGCCATGGTTGCTTTGTTTTTCCCTGCCTGTGTGTCATAGTTCCTGTTGGCAGTGCGTGAGGAAATCTTGCGCAATCCACAAGCTGTTGTGTAACACCGCCATCCTTTCTAGTTTTTACAGGTGTGCTTTCTTTCTAGCTCTTAAATTCTGTCCCCTCCCTTTATTAAGAATTTCTTGCTTCTTTATCCTTCTTTACATCCAATTATGTAAAAACTTGCTTTTTGAGGAATGCTTGATTCTCAGCTAGTGAAGACGAGATAATAGTGTATACTGTACATACAATACATGGTCTTTAGCCCCTGGGGAGGCATAGCCAAGGAGAGGGGAGGGTAGGAGAGAAAAGTGGGAGGGCAGGAGAAGTTCCACAAAGACTTTTCTCGAGCTCCATTCTGTAACACTGCAGCTTCCACTCATGGGAGTACTGTAGCTGGAGGCAGAAAGGAAAGAGATGCATGTATCTGAGCAGGATGCAAGGTAGACTGGGACGCTATAATAAAAGAGAAGAACAGCAGCAATTAAAGAAATAATATTTTTTAATACTCTCCTGAAAAGCAATACAGTATCTCATAGAATTAATTCTGTGGCCCACCAGCAGGAAAGTATGATACTTTGAGTTCTTTTGGTATTGATGCTTTTTTCAAAAAGGTAGCATGTGCACAGGGCCTATCTGATGACACAACATCCAGCTAGTGATGTACTACATGCGATCATATGCAATTCCAGGCAATAGCGCTGTCTGTCACTGCAACAGAGCATCTCGAGTGTTTACCGTTCTGTAAAAACCTCAACCGGACGGCAGTGATGACCAATTGTGAAGTGTTTATGCACACGGCTATATGCTGAGCAATAAAGGTACATGGAGGCAACAAAGGATCATGATTGTGCATGCATGCACAACAGTGACTGTGAGGGATTTGAGTCTGCGATTGCATGATAATCGCAGGATGTGACTCAGGTAACAACAATGTCTGACCATAATGCTAGTCTGAGGTCAGCACAGCATGTGAGCCCATGATAGTGCTGGTAATGACCGTGAGTTGTCTCGATAGGACATTCATCTGTAGTGAGTTGTTGGGGAGTTGATATATGAAACCAAGCTTGTGCATCGTTATGTGCTCTCTTACAGAATTCACTGGAAGAAGTAAAGACTTTGTGAATTTCTTGCCCAAATTGCAGTTAGGCAGTCATTCACCTGCAGGAACTATGTAATGTGGGCAGGCAGTGACAAGACAAAATAAAGTTCATCTAAGTTGCTAAAGAGGAAGCATTTCATCTCATTTATTGCTTTTTCAGTTTTCATGTAATTCTGGGAAAAAGGATGTGTCAAAGGCTCTTTTATTATGACATACAGATAGAAATAATCAGAATAGTATTGCCTATTAAAATGAGTGATTGCACTACCTGGAAAAATATGAGTATTGCATATGAGATGCAATTATGTGGATTGCTAGGCTACTCTGTGTGTAAACATTAGTCATACCATGAATTGCCATGTCTTGATCATGGAGGTGTAATCACACCTTTGGATTCCTTTGAGGGTTTTAATGTTTTATGAATTTTTAAGAATAAATTTTGTGGGGAAAAAATGCTAGATCTGTTCATTGTGTTTCATTATGCTTGCCAGTATAGAGAAACATTTACATTTACGACATTTGACAGATGCAATTATCCCTCCTTTGATAGCGACTTATATAAATGCTTAAAGTTTCCACCATTAAATATATCCTTAAACTGGTTCACTAGGGTACCAACTAGAAGTACCATCAGTCAAACCCTATTGGGAAGATTTGTTTTTCACACACACAGTGGAGTGTAGAAATGGTCTGTAGTTTATTCACAGAAAAAAAAGTCCTGTACCAGATGCCCTGATCATGTACATCTGCTAATACATCAAAGAGATATTAATATGTTCTAAAAAAACATGGGTATACTAAAGGGTTCCAGGGAACCAAAGGCCGAATTTCCATATAAGGAATGAGCAAGAAAAACAAAGAGAGCGTGATGTATAAGGGCTGTTTAAGTAAATGTGATTTGTGATGAAATTTCGAGTGCATGATGGCGTAAAACCTACTTACAGAAGACTTCAAGTACAGTATGGTGATGAGACAGCCACAGTAAAACATCTGAACGTGTCATGCCCAGGCCGATTGATTTGTTTGTTTTTTTAAATAAAATACATTTAAATCTGAACTTTTGTCTCTACTACTTCAGTTTGAATAGAATAGCACAATAGTTTTAAAGAAGGCTATATGTCTATGAATGATGATCCCGGCCTGAAATCCTGAAAGTGATTTTCAAACATGTGGTCCATTAAAGGGGTTCCTGGAAGGCCAGAGTTTCAGGTGTAAAGAAGGCAGTCTTATCATGGCTCCAGTGTAATGGAAAGACTTTCTAAATTGACGATTTCCAAATACCAGTGAAATGCTGGGATAAGTGCAACAGTGTAGCAGGGGTTAGTACTTTATAAATAAACTTTTTAAACAATGCTTGTTAAGTTGTTAAGCAGAATTGGGAAACAGGATGTAGTATGCTGTCAATATTTAAAGAAAAGGCCCAGTGGGAATTTATGGGATGTTAACCAGGAAGAAGTTGGAGCTTCAGACATGAAGTTTATCCTAAATTCCAGCTGTTAAACAACTCCTTATAACTCCTTCACATATTTAACTTAAGCCTGCATAAAGATTATACATATTAAGCTCTGATTAATTTGTGTATTACTGCATTAACATTCCTAAATAAAATGTTAGACTTTCACATGCATTCTCTCTCTCTCTCTCTCTCTCTCTCTCGGACATGGGTGTGGAGAATCACACCAAGTAGCAGTCCACTTGACTCGATATGAAACCCAGAACAGGATCCATAAAAGATCTTACATGCACTCATCACTCACACATCATCTATACTGCTTCATCCTGAATACAGGGTCGCTATGGGCCTGTAGCTTATCCCAGGAGACATTTACAGTATATACATTATGGGGCAAGTACGCCAATTAGCCTAATTTGCTTGTCTTTGGACTGTGGAAGGAAACCAGAGTGCCTGGAGGAAACATACCAAGCATGGGGAGAACATGCAAACTCCATGCACACAGGCACCTTTATCCAGAGCGTCTTATCATTTTATCTCATCTGAGCAATTTAGGGTGGTGGCAACAGTGGCAACTTAGTGGTGCTGGTGGTGCATAGACCCAGAGGCAGGAATCTAACCTGTATATCCTATATATATATATTTATATATATATAACTTTATGTTCAAATGGAGTGACTGGTTCTCGTTGAAGATAATGAATTTCTCAGTCAGGCTACATGTGTATTTAAAGGAGTTTGTAACTTAACAGCCTTTAACTAAACCCGATTCCTCTTCAGTAAACAAATAGACTAAGTAAAACACTTCACTGAGACCAACGCTGTACAAATTTTGCCTTACAAAACACTTGTTTACAAGATTGTCTTGAAGGCGAAAGAACATTGGTATTGATTTTTGCCTGTCTTTGTGGGGGAATAAAATTTTGTCACATGAAGGAGAAAAAAAGAAGAGGGGGTTGTGATGATTATCTTACTGTTTTGAATTTGAGCGTGTGTGGTTTGGGGGTTGGGTGGTGGTGGTGGTGGTGGGGTTGAAGCAATTTGACCCTTGACCCGCTGGATGTGTTAGACTTCCTAGTTCCCAGAACCACTACATTATTTTCCCGGAACACTGAGAACCTCCAAGAGATACGTGCAAAAAAATATAAGTCCACATTTCATGATTCCTGTGCTTAATCACTGTCGTAGGTTGTCATGTTTTATAAGCAAAAACCCTTTTTTTATAATCAATTTTAATATTTGGCAGCCATGGATATTTTCTCAGGAACAGTGAACAGGTCTTCACATTGCAGATTAAGCAGAATCAAATTCCTGCTCTAGATTAAACATTTATTAGTAGTTAGTCTGACTAATACTTGAGTAATACAAACTCTGGATTGAGTAACACCTTCTTGACTCCCAGCCAAAAAGGACATGGTATGAATTTTTGCAAAGTAATGTGTACAATTACATATTAATGTGTCCATTAATATAAATGTTATTCTTTGTACCATATGCTGCATTAAGTTTAGTTCTTGTTTATCAACTATTCCACTGATCATAGTTTGGCTGACCTGAAGTGACATGAATCTTTTCAGTAACAGCTACAAGTGTTAATTCATTGGCCTGTGCTGCTTTAAAACCAGACTGGAGATGACCCTGTAAGCTGTTCTGGGTAACAAAGTGACAAAAACCATGATTATATACAGCATGTAAGACAGGAGAGAAGTGATCCTAGTCAGTTATGTCTGGGGTGTAGTGTTGCATAGTTATAAATAATCTAATCCATCCATCCATCCATCCATCTAGGAACCAGTGGTGCCAATGGTGACCATTGTATTTATTCCAATTTTCTACAACTGTGGTAAGACCTCTGGTCAATAATCATACGCACATTCACACTACGGGCAATTTGGGAACGTCAGTTAGCCTAATCTACATGTCTTTGGACTGTGACAGGAAACCGGAGCATCTGGAGGAAACCCACCGAACAAGAGGAGAACATGTATTTGCACATGGAAATCAAACCCTGGACTGGAGGTGCAAGGTGACATTGCTAACCGCTAAGCCGCCGCGCCATCAAATAAGCTAATAGAGAATTGGAATAAGAGAATTGTTGATATAACACTATCCCACAGTGTTATATCAGCAAGTATCTTGTTACAATTGTCTACAGTAAGTTTCATGTGAGAGCCAATGCAAGACTGACATCAGGAATCAGGGAAAAGAAAAGTAAGAAATAATGTGAAAAGAAAGTGAAAGTGTGAAGTGTCCGGCAGACATGATGGCGTGGAGTAACAGATTTATCATTTCCTGCTCTGCGTGCACACAAAGCAAAAAGTACCATGAGTCCTCCACACAGGAATACTCATGCCACTTCCTAAACCACAAAGATCTCATGTTGTTTTAGATCTTATCACAGACCTGCCAGAACCACAAAGAAACAACACAATCATGGTAATCACAGACAGACTACAGATTCTCCAAGTCACTACGTCTGATTTCTTTGTCCAGTCTCCCTACAACTTTTTAAGACAGCAGAGCTTATGTTTAAAAATGTTTTCAGATTTTTTTTGGTATACCAGAAGACATCTTAAGCAACCAAAGTATGGAAGGCCTCCAGGGAGAAAATGAGCGTCACAGTCAACCTAACATCAGGATGTCATTCCCAAGCAAACAGCCAGGTGGAACGGGCCAATCAGAAAATAGACTCCTTTTTGAGAACGTACTGTGCAGAGGATCAGAAGGACTGGGCTCATTTCCTGCCGTGGGCTGAGTACACACAGAACGCCCTTAACCACTCAAGAACCAGACTGATCCCATTCTAATGCATACTAGATACCAACCTGTATTATTTCTGTGGACTCACTGACTCAGTGGTTCCGGAAGTCGGAGCGGTGTTGTAAAAGAAAAAGACGATAGCAGAAAACAAGGTATTTGCCGATAAGTGGCGAGGGAAAAACATCACATGGAGGAGAAAAACATCAGATATGAACCAGGAGGTCGTCATTCTTGACTTTCTCCCTCCTTTTATATTTCATAGTTTAAACCAGCATGAGGAGGGCCCTTGGACGAAGCATGTCTCGCCAATACTCATGGGTTTGTCAGCATGATCATAGCATAATAGAGCAAAAATAGAAAAAATAGCTTTTATTTCCCGAAAGGATCAAACCTTCTAGGATAATAGAGATATAAGCCATAATAGGTGTAGGATAAAGATCGGTAAAAAAAAATTAATCTCCCATGTCCAGACAAAATGTGGGTTCACCCTGTTTCTTTTTTGTTTGTTTTTTTTTCAAAATGAAATGTTAATTGCTGTTTTATTTCCTCAGAGCAATAATACTGTAAGATACTGCTACAAGCATTGTCATCAAGTAAACAACAGTAATGAACTGCATTTAAATTTGGGCTGTCAATATTGATGTGTTAATGCATGTGATTAATCTAGAAATTCTAACGTGTTACAATTTTTTTTACATAAATTAATCATATGACCAAGTTTGACCCTATCGGCTTCCCATAAGCAGGATAATAAGAGGACTGAGGAAACATCACCAGGTGTGCTGAACGGCAAGTTTCATTATAAAAAGCTTCTAGATGTAAGTTTGGATGAAACTAAAATTGTGTGCTTAAGCTAACTTCAACAGGAACTACTTTACAAGAATACTGTATATTAAATGTAAGTTAAATGTGGGAGTGGTGGCTCAGGCGGCTAAGGTTTTAGGTTGTTCATTTCCAGATCTGAGGATCCAGGTTCGAGCCCTGCTGTCGGTGGGTTGCCACTCTGCATGCGGTGTCGTCCCATTCAAAAGACTTAGATTTAACATTTGGAAAATGTTAATGCTTGAGATATTATAAAACTGCATAATCTGCGTGTGATTTAAATATATCAGGATTATGCTGTTGATAATTTAATGTAAATTACCAGCAATTTCTAAGAGTACAGGTTCGTCCAAATTCATGTCGATATACTAACTAAGCAGGTTTAAGATCCAAAATTGATAGGATTTAGCCAGGCCTGTTGAAAAATACATAAATTTCTGATTTAGTATGCTTAGTGGAAGCATCTTGCTTACGCCTAATTTCCACATTTCTCCTACAAAAAGCTATGGTTTTAAAATTATAGCTTGCCATAGTAACCACATGGTCTAATGTCATAGGCTCTGGTATAGCAGTAAACTGCTAAAGCAGAGCAGTGGTGGAATTCTTTCTTCCCCCTCTCTCTGTCCTGCGTTAATGGTGACCCTGATCCAGTCTGCCATCCAGACCTGTGTGATCATCCTGATGCCTTGCTTCTGGTTATAGTTCTAATCACATGGAGACCACTCACTGCTGCTGAGGATGTCCATATATGGCCGGCTTAGATACAGTATGGGCCTACTGAGGATGGTTCCACTTAGAAAGCATAAAGAATGCATTTAATACAAAGAGTTTTGGTAAAAACATTCACGTTTTTATTCACAAGTTATCTGACTCGAAGAGTTTAATAATTTAAAGTAGAGTCTGAGTAAAAGAGTAACGTGTAGGAGGGGGCAATTATTATAGATAGCACTCATATTTTACTAGAGATTATGGCTATGTCTAATAAATACTTCCTGAAATCTGTTTAGCCAATTTTATTTTTAAATAATCACTCATACTAACCCACAAACATTGCATTAAAAATGTGCAACATTCAAACATGGGACGGTATGTAATTCTGATATCACAGCACCATCTAGTGTAATATTTGTACCAGATTTGGTGAGTTCAATCAGGTTCAAAACAACAAGTAAATGCAATGCAGTGAATGGCATCTACTAAAAATAGCAATGAAGGAAGCTCTGTTAGTCAAAATGCCTTTAGATTTGCTAAAAAAAGAAAGAAAAAGAAAAACACTTTGGAACTATGGTCATGCTTCATTGTTATTAATGTCCATATGCATAATGATCTCAGTAATGAGCTTCTGCAGCATTTCTGTTCGCATTTTGCTCACTTCCAGTATGGATTCATGATTAGTCGTCCCTGAGTCCTCATAACTCGTCACAACTTTATTGGTGATCAGTGAGAGGCCAAAGACACGCATGCCACAATGGCTGGCTACGAGGACTTCAGGGGCTGTGCTCATGCCTGTAGGACAAAAACAAATATAACAGATGATCATATCTATTATCTAACTCATAGGCTGACATGCAGTGTAAATTATACTAGTCTAAATTATATTAAATAAGATCAGATTTGTATACATCATTTACAAATAATTCCAAATCTTATAATAAAATTTTACATCTTTGGGGTATTAGAGGCTGTTTATACCATAGTGCTTTATTCAAACTTTACATTCTATGCACAGTTCAAAAATAATGCATTTGTTGTATATATTAAAGCCAAAATATATGATACATATAATGATAGATCTTTTGTGAAGTATTGGTATTTAAATCCAGCATTAATATACTTGTATTCACTTCACTGACCAATTTAAATAACTAATATTTATTCATCATATACAGAAGTTGGTCAGTTTTACCTGTACAATTTTATGCATTAATAATGAAGAATTGTAATAAGTAAAATTTATTAAACATTAACATGTTACTATTTAAAGAAGCTTACCTACGGCATCCACACCCAGCATTTGCAGAAGCCGGGCTTCTGCAATGCTCTCAAAGTTGGGTCCACCCACCATGCAGTACACTCCTTCCTGGATGAAGTGAGTGACGCCCATGCTCTTACAGATGTCAAAGGCAAGTTTTCGCAAATCTTTATCATAAACTCCAGACATAGAAGGGAAACGAGGTCCAAACCTGAGTGGTAACAGTACACAATTAAGAGATGTCCATTTGTGTAAATAGTTACCCTGCAGCTAACTGTTATGAGAATTAGTAAGCTGTAGGAAGACAAGCTCCTCATGTTTTCCTTTTAGGGTTATAAAATGAATGTTTTCTGAATGGGAAACCCTAAGGTTCTACATATAATCTTGAAGGGCTTCCAATATGCAATTGTTTAGTATAATTATAAATAACCTTCATTTGTGATAGTGATCAAGTAATCAATAACTTAACTTACTTCTCATCATTAGGGCCATTAAGTGGGTTTACACCAGCAAGTCCAGGGAAGTTGATGTGATCTCTAATGATCATGATGTCACCACAGTGATAGCTTTCTGCTATGGACCCTGCAGCATTCGTGACAATCAGGGTTTCCACACCCAAAAGCTTGAACACTCTCACGGGGAAAGTGACCTGTGATAGAGATGCAGAATACCAGACCAGACTTTACTTAATTGGTTAACAAAGTTCTGAGCACAGCATTAAGCACTTCAGTTTTATAGCAAACATAACTGTGTAAGCCAGGAGTGCCTCGTTTTATTTATAGGCCACATTTCTAAATATAATTCAAAAATAATTTATAACTCCAAGTTGCCAAGTTGTGATTGCATGAGGATTCATCCCTTCTGCAGTCAGACCAGTGAGGTGGTTCTTTTGGAAACAAGCTAAGGAAGAACTGCAGTATTTCTCTTCACAAGTCATCAGTAAATGAGTTTATTATGCTGAGTTTCTCATGTTAAAAGAGATATTAGTTCTTTTTTCATAATCTTGAACACCGTGCCAATAATGTAATTTTGAAAAAGCATTTAATTCAATCCCCTTTAGCTTTGATTACAGCACACAACGTGGTGGCAAGTTAATGTGTAAAAAAGATGCCTCATGCTTGGATCAGGGAAGAAAAACTCCACTAATGTGATTATCTGGTCATTCAGTATATTCAGGTAAACAGCTGACTTCATTAAAATGAATTTGCTACATAATGATGCTGAGCCTAGATCTGACCATCCGCAGATCTTAACGCTGCATACAAAGACTTGTATACTTTGTCACTGCTCATCAAACTACATGATCTTTTTCCTTTGCTCCAAAGTCCAATTTTTATTCTCCCTTATTATTTTTTTCTGACCAAATTTCTTTTACAAAATTGACAGTCAAGCACTATTCTTGCAGGTTTTAATAATATGTTGATAGACTCTCAACCAGTTGTTTTCTTTGCTTGATGCAGCCCATTAATTCGAACCTTCTCAAATGGCAAGTTATTTTTTGGGAAGGAAGTGTATAATTTCAGTGACCTCACCTTATACACTGAATACCCCTCATACATGTGAAATCGGCCCTGCATACAAATACAGGACTTCCCCTTGAGTTCACCAAACACCAGCCTCCCAACATGGCCCTGCACTGATTATACAAGAACACAGTTTATATACACAGTATATATATACACACACACACACACACACACACACACACACAAATTATATATACTGAATATAATATTATATATACTGAATATACTGCAAAGTACAATAAATATAATTTCACTTTTAAGTTTCAGTTAATCTGGCAAATTACTTTCCTTAAGCACACAAAGTTGTTAACCAAATGATTTCTACATACTGTATCAGTGACAGTCAATGATTGCATTTCATAGTAAACTGTGACAGAAAAAAAAGTATCTCTTTGCCATTTGGTAACAGTATTAGTAAAATGGCTGATACTAGCTGCATAAGATAGAGGCTGCTGTGAATGAGCTAAATGCATTTAATTGCTTTTGGAGAATGTTGCAAACATTCTAGTCACTTTCCCAGCACTCCTGAATTCGTATGATGAGGCACTATTGTCAACTAACAAATTGGTAGAAGTGCTGATAAACCATTGATGATGAGGACAATGCTGATGAGGCATTGTAAACTAAACTGATCTTTTTTTATTGTTTTTTTTCTTTGGAATTAAACAGCATTTATGTGCAACAATTGTTCCAATTTGCTGCAAGGATGACTCACTACCAAAATGCAAGTTGGCTAGATTTGTCAAGAATATGCTGGAACCAACACGGCCTTCAAACATGTCTGATCAAATTCCCCATTTCTCAGCACATACTGTATGTTCAGACTCATGACTACAGATCACGCCTAAACTCAATCATAGTATTTTTTAAAAAATTATGTAGTTTTATGTATTTCACAATTAGAATTTGCATACCTGGGTTTGTTTAGACTGAGGTTATAAATTTTGTCCTACTGCTCTTACCTAACAATATTTTGCTGAATTAAAACACAACCAACTAATTGTTGATACTTAA
>JAQMYL010000016.1:13847444-13864215 GCA_030014365.1 Clarias pachynema | reverse complement strand
ATATATATCGTTATCGAGGTAGAAAATTGCTTCTACCGTGATAGAAGATTTTGGTTATATCGCCCACCCCTACATGTATATTATCCAAATTTAACATCAGACTGGAATTTATTTTCACACATCTCTGACATTCAATTTCTGGGACCAGATGATTTACTGTTACAGTAGTTAACCGGACCAAAACTCCCATTCAGAACTGCAAGGTTGCATGCTGCTCCCAGGGGCCTCTTACGGCCCGGCTGCAGTCCATGTCGCTCAATAAGGTAACGCGACCCTGTTTGCTCAGAGATTGTAAATGTTTAATTGCACTTTGGAATGCAGGCGTCTGAGACATGTCTGGCCAATCATACTGCCTGTGGTCTGCCAGTCAGGATGTTGGAGATCCATCGACACGGAGGTTGACGGAGTCCCAGGTCCTCCAGCTGAGTGTGGAGGGTATTATAATTATAGTGTTAAAATCTGAACTGTAGTCAACAAACACCATTTTCACATAATTCCCCTTCTTAGTGTTTTGGTGACTTCCATGTTTTTTGTACCACTAAAGCTGGTCTTAACAGTGATTTTCCGGTAGGATGAAGTGCAATAAGTGGTGAATCAGTATCTGCATATGCAGATGGACTGGGGGAAATGGGTACTTGGAACATTTACATTGAACAAAATGGAGATTAGGTAGAAATAATATACTGTACATCTCTTTGCACTAAACAATGTAAAATAATAAAAAAGACTGACCTTCATATTTACATTTGATCCTCTCCTTCTTCCAGCCCTTGGCGGATAGTGGATGACTGTGGGGGTGCTTTCACCATGGGAGCCATAGGTGGAGGAATCTTTCAGGCTGTCAAAGGCTTTAGAAATTCACCGTCTGTATGTTTGGCCTTTATTATACTTTTAAATCTTTTTTGACTCATCTTAACTATATCTCTTAATTAAGTCATGAAAGATCCATGTGTTTTTTTTTTTTTTTTTTTTAAATAGGGTATGAATCACAGGCTGAGAGGGAGCTTGACGGCCATCAAGACCAGAGCTCCACAATTAGGAGGTAACAATACACTGTATAGGAAGCACAGCATTTTTCAGTTGTCTGTCCAGTCTTCTGTTCAGTCAGTTGTTTTCTATCAAACAGCACATGTAGGTAATAAATGCAAACTTGGTACCATGTATGTGCAAGTTTTGGATTTCGTTGCCATCACACAATGATAGGTAATGTAAAGTCAAGCTTTGTCACGATAATAAAATATTGCTTGCTTTAATAATCTGCTGAGGATTTTTGAGCCAGTACAGTAGCTGTTCTAACCTGCAGCATTTCAGAGCAATTCTCTTTTCAGTTCTACCTGTACTGTAAGTCCAACCGTAGTTTTCATGATGCCAGGAATTGGTACAAGAACGGCACAGATGCATTAATGTGCTGGGAAGAATTGAAAAAGTAACGAAAAGCACTATATGCATTATCCAGATCCTAATTAATCAACATATATCAAACCCAATTTTCTGTTCATTAATTGAATGTTTTTCTTAATACTTCAGTTAATAACGTTTTGCATGTAAAAGTGACCATTTAATTTACTGATGCAAAATATTCGCTGTACTAGGTAAAGAAATGCAGCCAAGTAAAATGTGAGCTGTATAAAAGGTTTATTATTTCGAAATGCAAACATAGCAAAAATCAAAACGCAGCAAAAATCTGACTGTTACAGGAAGCTTCGCTGTATGGGGTGGACTTTTCTCAATGATTGACTGCGGCTTAGTAAAAGTGCGTGGAAAAGAGGACCCGTGGAATTCAATAACTAGTGGCGCCATGACGGGTGCTATTCTTGCTGCAAGAAGTAAGTATATCGTTGAGTAGTATGTTTATTTTTGTGTGTAATTTGAGTATAAGAATACAGTTTTTGAGATTTGGTTCTTTAATGGTCACTGAAAGGATTGAAATAAACTGTAATTATGGAATCTAATTCTATTATAGAAACACACATCCCCCAGAGTTCTCTCTTACCTATCTGCTGTCCTTTTTCTTTTCCCTTAAAAAAAATAAATAAAATAAAACAAATAATAAAGTTGGTGCTGATTAAATTTCTCTATCCTTAGACGGGCCTGTAGCTATGGTTGGTTCTGCAGCTATGGGCGGCATACTGTTAGCTTTAATAGAAGGTGCTGGAATCCTACTCACGAGGTTTGCTTCATCACAGCTCCCAACTGGTGAGTATATAAAAAAATAAGTGAATCTCAGAAAATTTGAATATTGTGAATATTTAATTTAAAAAGTTGTGCACTCGGATTCATTACATGTAAAGTGGAAAAGCATCTACAAAGATGTAAAAAGCATCATTTCAGTTAAATTTTTGATGATGATGGCTTACAGCTCATGAAATAAAAAAAAATATCCAGTATCTTAAAATATTTTCCTAATCAATCAAATGAGGATTTACAACACAGAAATGTGCAACTTCTGAAAAGTATGTTCACTTGTGCACTCTGTACTTGGTCAGGGCTCCTTTAACACAGACCGCTACACCAATGCATCATGGGACGGATCTGATCAGCCTTTGGCAGTTATTGAGGCGTTATTGAATACCAGGTTGCTTTGGACGTTTCTCATCTTCCTCTTGATAGTAATCCATAGATTCTCCATGGGTTTTAGGTCAGGTGCTATGATTTTGGACTTAAAACACAGTGGACCAACACTAGCAGATGACATGGCAACCTAAATTATCACAGACTGTGGAAACTTCAAACTGGACTATGCCTCTCCTATTCTTCCTCCAGGCTCTGGGACCTGGATTTCCAAAAAAAATAGCAAAATGTACTTTCATCTGGTCTGTGTCTGGAGGACTTTGAACTTCTAAGATGCTTCTGACATTGTCTTCGGTTCAGGAATGACTTGATACCAGGAAAGCAACAGCAAATTTCAGCACAATTTCTTAAGTCGTCTGTGCATGGAGCCTCTTGATGCACCAAGTCCAGCCTCACGCTACTCCTAATGAAGCTCTCCCAAGTTCTTGAATTGGTTTTCCTTGACTTGAGGCTGTGATCATCATTTTTGCTTATGTACCTTTTCCTACCACATTTTTCCCTCCCAGCCCACTTTCCATGAGCACGCTTGGATACAGCACTCTGTGAACAGCTAGCCCTTTCAGCAGTGACTTCTGTGGCTTACTGTCCTTGTGGAACGTGTAGATTATCATCTTCTGGACAACTGTCAGTAGTCCTCCCCATAGTTGCGGTTGTGTGTACTGAGCTAGACTGAGAGAGACACAGTCTTTATACTGTATGCATAATAATTTACTTAAACATAAGATCAAATATTCTGATATTTTCAGACAATGGATTTTTGATTTTTCAGGAGCTATAAGCCATAATAATTAAAATTAAAGCCAGAAATGAAGTATTTCACTTTGTGTTATGCATCTATAATAAGAGAGTTTTACTTTTTGAATTAAATAAAAAAAAATTTTTTTTTTTCTTTCTCAGGTCCACAGTTTGCAGAAGAAGCACCGTCAATGTCTGCCCCATCCTTCGGTGACTATAGACAGTACCAGTGAACAGCCACAAGCCACTTTAATATTACATGAACTCATAAGGAATTAAAAATACATTGAGCAATGATGGAACTTATTCACTTAAGAAGAATCCGCCAGTGAAGTCCACCAGTAAAAATAATTGTTGGAAAACAACAAAAAAACAAAAAAAACAAAATGCCTTCTCCACTGGGTCTCCTGTAGTACAGACTTTCACATTTTCAGGCAATGTTTTTTTTTCTTTTCTCTCTATTTAAATCCATGCTCTTTTTCCTTACACAAGAGCAGATACCTCTTTGTGTCTCTCTGTTTCTGGTAGTGTGTTTGTTCATCATTCTTCTAGTAACAAATAAAGAGAAGTATCTGGAGATAGGCATTCAAGAAAACTTTACTTAACTTTAAAGTTTACTGTTTGTCTTGTTGTGTGAAAATAAGCGTCTTTGCCCGTTTGTAGATGTTGAATGTACTGTATGCACTTGTAAAATATTTTGTGGACTAGCCCTGCTGGAGAACATTACCCTCTGAACATATCTATTGAAATCCATTTTTTAAGAACTCAAATTGACACAGCGTAGAATGTAGGTCAGGTAAAACTTTCCAG
This sequence comes from Clarias pachynema, assembly GCA_030014365.1. Classification (NCBI taxonomy): domain Eukaryota; kingdom Metazoa; phylum Chordata; class Actinopteri; order Siluriformes; family Clariidae; genus Clarias; species Clarias pachynema. The sequence goes on along the minus strand of JAQMYL010000016.1, from coordinate 13,860,099 downwards.
TTTTAGAGTTGAATAAAACTGATACTTTATCGAATGAACCATTGTTACTGTGGTTGTTACCTTTTGTGTTTTTTTTTTTGTTTTTTTTTTAAATATGGAGGCACACTAGGAAATAACCACAGAATTTTTATGCCAACTCTGAAATTAGTTTCTAAAATGTACAAAAGCAAAAATAACTGCTGTGAAAAATCAATTGACATATTCTATAGAAATTGCAGATATTTGAGTGTCATTAACAAATCGAAATTTAAAAAAGTAGTGTTTGTTTTTTATATAAAATAAAGTAACTACAGTATAAGCAAGAGTTTTACATTTTGTTATTGTGCATTTAGAATGATTTTATTTCAGAAGTTGCAAATTTATTCCCAGTTGCAAATTAAACATTTGTCTGTCCAGGTAAGTAAGATTAACAACACCCCTCACTTTCTCTACAAAGAAACTGAAAATCAATTGAAATTGAAACTCCTAATCGAAATACTAAATGTTGTGAATAAGAAAGGGCATGTCCTTGATGTGGATGAAATTTTGTGTGTCTGAATTATTCTGTGTGAGTATTAGGAAAGGACAGATTTTTTTAATGTTGCAGAATTTGTGTGTGGAAAGTCTTGGAAATTGGTTTCATAATGATCATGCCTTACCTGTGAGTGCATAATGCGTTGTGTCTGTGCATGTGTAGTGTTGGGTTGATGCACTCTTAGTAAAAATGTTGGGATGCAAAAAGAAAACAGAGGTTTTAGTAGTACAGTTTTACACACTTACCGGTAACAGCACCGACAGTGGAGATTGAGAGTCCGTGTATTACAACACATGCATATCAACTTTCATACAAAACAATTTTCTTAAATCAGTAGAAAAACAACGACACAACAAAGCACCAGCATTGGGTGTAACGCTTTACAAAGTGAATCATGATGAACCGTACTTACGGCGACTGCATGAAACCGCATAGGTGAGATGGAGGTATTAGTAGTTAACAGATTATGGGCCAAACTTCACTGAGTGATGATGGTAGGATAATTATAAAGGTCTTGACTAAAACAACATGCATGAGGGATCACAAAGGAGTTTTCGTTATCTGCATTGGAAAAGTACTCGAACTAGTTACTGTTATCAGAAAGTAACGCTGTAATGTAACTGATTACTTTTTATTGACAGTAATTTTGTAATGTAATTAGTTACCCCCAACACTGCAAAGCACCTACTATCTGTCAGTTTGTCTATCAGTATAAATTATTGTTTTTATATAAGTATAGATGGTTAATTTCATAGAGGCAGCTTCTATTAATGTTACCTATGCTTTAAATATAGGTGTTGTTAGACACCCCCTCCCCAGACTAAAATAATACATTAAAGGTCTTTTTAATTAAATTTGTTCATTTGGTTATGTTTTTTTAATGCCACTATAACAGACGAAGTTTGGGTCAAATATTGTCCAAACACTACTTTTTTATAGGATGCTGTTGTACATTAAGCTAATTAACGGATTCGGTTATTGATTTAAGTGGCGAAAGGGTTTAGAATTAGCTACTACCGTTTTGGATGTTTGGCAGATAGCGCTTTCTTCTGAATGTCTTGTGCTCCATTTTGAAAAGTTTGCTTGACTGGCTTCTCGTGTTCCATAAGAAGTATGTGGCTCAATGTAGAGACCTGATGGGTGGTTAGACAATTTAAGACAAAATTAGGGAGAACACTAGTACGAATAACACTTCTGACATTGTTTGGGGAATTAGATTAGAATATAGATTTGGTATAGTAGTGAAATCTGGGATTTTTTTTATTTTTTATGGTGGTGGCCAGAGGTTTTAGTAGTACAGTTTTACACACTTAGCGGTAACATGACCACAATATACTGTAGTTCTGCAAATACATTTCCCTTTTAAGTGTATCTCAACCAGATGATCTAGCCTCGTAAAAAAAAAGCCTTTTAAATATAGCAACAGAGTATTAAATATGTAACTAGAGTTGCCAGGTATTCACATAAATCCATCCTTTGTCCTATCCATAACTACAGCTTTTAATGAAGCATGTGGTAAATATATATATATATATATATATATATATATACACAGTATATTCACTACACTGGTGTTTTCATTTTTAATGGTATTGCATATTTAGTTTCTCTGTACATTAAATGTTGCCTTAAGTGCCAAGGATGTTCATACTACTATTTTACTACTAGCTGATTACAACTATGTTTATATTTTTTTATATAATAACACCTTCTTTTTTTTATCATTGACTGTTATAAATTCTGTATTCTTAATATCAGTCCCCTTTATGAGTAGTCCCAAAAAATGTATGTTCTAGTCAAACTGAGATTTTTGATTGTGCAGAATAACTGAACAAAGTTATAAAAGAAGAAAATATCTTTATTTCTGTAAATCTGTGGCTGTGGCAGGTGCATATGTTGTGGACATGTCCAAAACTATACATTGTTTTTAGAGATTTGTTTTTGATACCTTATCAAAAATATGCGAAATACAGCTGTAACCATCTCCATTCTTTGCAATCAAGGGTTGTCCACCTGAATGATTTCCAGGCCAATATGGGAATCTATCAACATTTTATGCTGTCTGGTAACTAGCTATAGCGACCCATGCAAATATGGAATTTATATGCAAATATGGAAAAATATGGAGATTTGATCTAAATACGTATCCTTTGCTCAAGTATGCTCACTCTCTTGCTTGTTAGCTGTTTAGTTGCAGGCAGCACAGTGGTGTAGCGGTAAGCACTATGGCCTCACACTTCCAGGATTGAGGGTTCAGGTCTGTGTGCATGGAGTTTGTACTGTATGTTCTCCCTGTGCCTGTCTAGGGTGTATCTCACCTTGTGACACCCTTGTAGCTGGTAGTCTTTTAGTAAGTCCAAAAGGTTTGGGTCAGATATAAGTAACAACATGTTATGAGTGTAACGTGAAAGTTTGTGCTCCAACCGGCAAGATAAAAACCTTTAATATTGACCTTTTCCCTTGACACTATAGCGAGAGGTTCGATTGCCACAGCAAAGAGAAGGGGTGACATTAAAATAGTATCATAACAAGAGTAGGGGTTTACACACCACAAAAGTGTCTGCAAGAGAGAGGTGCCCCCCTTGTGCACAGTGCCTTATACTATATATTCTAACAGAGCAGGTCATAGTGACATCTCATAAAACATATAATGTGACAAGCAAGAACAGAGCTGGTCCGTGGTGTGCTGGGTATATATACAGCATTATATACAGTATATCATCTGGGTGATTGGTGTCAGCTGGGATGACTGGATGCACTCTGCATCATCCCCAAAAGCCTTCTGAATCATCCGAATAGTTTCTGCAAAGGAATGTTCAAGCTGAATTCTCAGGCTGATTCATTGCTCTACTCAATTAAGTAGATAATTCATTGCTCTAAGTCTTTTTCATTTTGACTGTGACATCGACACAGTACTCATGCTCAAAAAATCTAATCAATATGATCAAAACCAGCATAAATTCTTACAGTTATGATTAACCAATTATACCAAGCAAGAATTTCATATGTACTGTAGGTTGAAATAGTCATTAATTGTAACTCTCTCAATTTTAAAGTAGTTGTGTAGAAACACTGTGCAGTAAGAATGCTTTCCACAACAGGAATGTTGATATTTTAAGCATGTATGAAATGTTTTAAGAGCCAGACAGTTGCACATGAGGCAATAAAATGCATGACTACATGGATTTCTACAGTGAATCATTATGTTGTACTCCTGCCAAAAGCTTCACCAATCAGGGTGGCATCCTTAAAGTGAAACACATTTAATTATAGAAGACTGTTATTCTATGAAGCTGAAAAGTTCTGATTTATTGTAACACACGTTCACTGACATTTGTTTTGCAACAGCATTGTTTAAAACTATAGTTCAGAACGTAATTAATTAATGGATTACTTTCTATGACCATGCTTTAAACAAACAAATACCTCAAAATGCTGAAGTTGAAACAGACAAACCTTTAAAGTTAAATTATGTCAAGCAATTCATTACTGATAAACAATGATCCACATACAGTAAGTTACATCTATTCAACAGTCACATTGGCAGGAACTCCCCAGGAAAGAAAATTAAAGTCACCTTTAAGAGACATTAAATTTAATCTCTCTCTCTCTCTCTCTCTCTGTGGACAGACACTGCTGGCTGTTTTCCCCTTATTAGAAAGGAGAAAGGAATGAGATACAGCCTCTGAGAATGACCAAATATAGGCATTTCATGGGTGCAGTCTGCACCCACTGAATATAACAACTGAGTATAAACTGCCCTGCTGCTCTTCAACTCCAAACACACATTTAAAGAAATGCTTCACTGCTGTATAAATAGCCTTTAAACAAGTTATGCATTTAACAACACATCTAAAGGATTGAATATTAGAGCAGTATATATTTAAATGCTCTATCTTAAACAGAAGGGACACTTTATTCAAACTGTATCATGTCGTTTTCTAACATGTATGGTGTGATAATGTTTTGTTTCCAGTATAAATTATTACTATATACAAAAGTAAAAAATGTTGGGATTTTTTCCCCCAAGATTTGAGCAGTAGTGACAGAATAAGGTAATTAAGACAATTAATTAATACCGATTAATTTTGAATGGAAAGGTTTTTTTTTTATATTAAATAAATATCTAAATATAAATATTATCTACCCCCTACTAGCATGTTCAGTGTGATGTCATCTTTGTTTAGTTTTAGTTGTGCCTCTTTTAAACCCAAAATGTAAACAAACCTTGATGTTGCCTTATGATTTCGCCCAGGTCTTCCAACATTGCCCTCGTTTATACAGTACTTTCCTTACCCTGTATGCGAACATTATTAGTATATGAATTTTTTTTATTATGCTCCTCACTTCCCCATAATGTGCCTTCTAGTGCTTCTGTGCTTTCTATGTTGTGTCCACTTGTCTTTTGTCTATGTGCTTACAGTATTTCCAGTGTCTTGTCCTTTAATTTTTGCAATATGGTAATGACAGACCTTTCATGCTCGGTTGCTTGCATTTACGCTGTGGAATTTGTACGTTTTTGGTGTATGACCAAGCTTTGTACAGTATTCTGTATTAAATATCATTGTTTCCTAGTGCTTGTGTTTTGCTAGGGAAGAAGGAAAGCATTTGCCACTCATTTATTTTCTTTATTAGTGTAAATAGGACAGCTACTCTTCCTTCAGTCATTCAGGAATGTTCGTTTATTTTGGCCATGCCTAACTCTATGCACTTCACCATGACTGTGCACATATTTTTTAAAATATATATCTCCAAATCTGTGCTTTTTTCAGTGGGTTTTTATTTAGCCATATTTTTCCATGACACTTTTTTTGTTATTGCTTCAACCTTAAACTGAGATGTAACATAAGTAAAATATTTTATGGCTATTTTAACCCAACACATTTTTTAGCTACTAGGTAATAACATCACATTAATGCTATATGTCAATTAAAAGAAGATGCAAGTAAACATGCTTTTATAGGTTTGCTGTAATGTAAGCTTAGTATAATAGGCTTAATTATGGAATAATCTTGACTGAAACCTTCCAGAATTTCAACATTTCTTAAAACAGCACAAAAACATTGATGTGCCAACATTTAATCAAAAATAACAAAACAATTTCATCTGCACAGCTGATATCATAAGCATGAGAGAAACATATAGCAAAGGACAATATGAATTTTGAAGAGGATCAGCACTTGAAATAATTCCAGTGCAGAATAGATGGAAATCATTTATCAATAAACAGAATGGCAATTTCTTTTTTTATAGTGACATAAAATAATTTTGGGGTGGTGGTGGTGGGGGGTATAGTGTATGACAAAAAGTATCCTGAGAAATGTGTTACTTAAACATGAATTAAGCATAACCAGTATAATACAATATTAAACTGATGTGGACTGCTGTGCAATACCATAAAGCTCAATTTATAAAACAAAATCGAAAAAATAACCAAAAAAAAAAAACATAAATATACCATACTCTTTACGTTAGCTCCAACTATGCAATTTTTTTATTGAAAGGGTTTTTGTTTGTTTTTTATTTTCTAAACATTTTGAAGCCACCGACCGATTTTAATTTGATCAGAATCAAATTTTCCTGCATCCGTAGTTCTCCCTATACATATACAAATATTAATCTTTTTTTAGCACAGACATCCATCGATTTACCATATGAGGATTTCACATAGTGCAAATATCAGTATAGGCTGTAAATCTTTAACAACACCATGTCTGTACCAGGTTTCCATTCGCTTCCATACTGTAGCTCATGACAGAATCCTGGGCTGAAGTTGTATCCTACAGAATTACACCATATTATAATCATGAACATCCTTGACAATCTTATAGGCCATAGCAGACTCCGTGTAGAAGATACCAAGGCCTGATCTTCATTGGGTGAGATGTACTTTCTGTTTAACTTTCCCCCGTCTGATTATTGCAGTAGTTTTGGTACTGCAACCTATATGAAAAGGAAAAAAACATGCTCGGTTTAGTGCTTTATATTAAACCGATTTCCATTTTTATATGTTACAGAACTATTAATGAAGAAACATATCACCACTATTAAATGCATGCAAATATTTAATGTTTCGTAGTGTAAAATGCTTAAAAATGATATCTTACCTTTTTTAACTGTTTCATATTGGCACCTCTTATAGATGCTAGAAGTTGATCCCTTGAATTGAGACTTCCACCTCGGCCTCCCGTCCTGTCCTTAAGCTTTCTTTGTGATATAGGGCTTAGAGAGTTCTTCAGCAATTCACCATCTATAATTGGAGGTGGTGGTGGTGGAGGTGGTGGAGCTCCCCCGGATCCTTTAAAGGTCTTTGGAGTCAACTTAGGGGACGGTATGGGAGATGGAATGGGCGATGGCTTTGGAGAGTTCCTTGGAGAACCTTTGTTGAAGCCAGGTTGTGGGACCTTCAGTGAATCTTTTTTGACATCCTGTCCCTGTGCTGTGGCCTGTTTCTGCTCCTGCAACCTTTTCTGCCTCTGCCGGTCCATGTTACGACTGAGGATGTTGGTCATGGTCATGCGTGGGCCAGCCAACTCAAAGTGGTAGCCCAGTTTGAGAAGAGTTGTGTTTTCTTTCAAAATTTTCGTCATCTCCATTTCTGTCTTGCCTCCACAAATATGCCGCTGATTATGGAAGCGAAGCTCAGTCAGGGAGGCGTTGTGCTGGAGGGCTTGGACCAGTGCCATGATGCCCTTGCTGGTGAGAAGATTAGAATCCATGTTGATGTTGGTGATCATTTTGTTGTTGCGTAAAACGCCGGCAATGGCAAAGGCAACATGGTCATCTGCACGGCAGTTAGCAAGGGCAAATGTCTTGACGTGTGTGTTGTTCTTTAGTGCTTCAGCAAACTGAATGAGGGTTTTGATCTTGATGACTTCTGAGTTGTTGACATTGACCTCAGTCATACTGGGGTCGTTGCTGCGTAGTCTCTCTAGAGCTTCAGCAAACATGCTAGCAGACTCGTCTTCCTCTTGTTCTTCTTTAGTTATGGTTTTTGAGTTATTTTCTGCCACACAATGTCCAACTTTTTCTTCTTTGTTGGGTTCAGGTTTTTTATTTTGGATCTCAGTTTGTACATTTGGCGTCTTTTTGCCAGTGTCAGCAGAACTCATTTTGAATATTTCTTTCACTTGATTACTATCCTCCTCTGTCTTCTCTTTCTCATCCTCTTTAACATTGATATTTTTCTCATCATCCTTTGGAATAATTTCTTTTTCCTTGCCGTTGCTGGACAGACTCTTAACAGACTCTACTTGTTCTTCAGTCTTCTCTTTATTAGTAGATCTACTGATGCCCTCTTTTTTGCCATCTACAACAGAACTTTGGTTTTCCTCTAATTTGGAAACAAGGCCTTTTGTCTTCGTGTCCTGCTTTTTCCTGATTTCTGCTCTTATTTCTTGTTCCGTTTTTTCTTCCTTCTCCTGCTTCCCTTGTAACTTGGAAATCATCTCCCTGGTTTTTCTGTCTGCTGATTCTCTCTTGCGGCTTTCATCTCTTCTCTCTTTCTCTTTACAATCCTGCTTTTTCTCTTGAAGCTTGGATATCAACTCCTTCGTCTTGCTGGTGCAATCTTTCAGCTTGGATTCATCATTATGCTCTTTGATCTCGACATTAGATTTCTTTTCACTTTCCTCATTCCTCTTGAATCGCCATGCCCTACCATCTTTAGAATCATCTGTGGTCCGTGTGTCCCTGTCCTCCATATTCCTCTCTTGTCTCTCAGGAGCACTGGATATGGAAGTCTGACATCCTTCTTCCTTGCTGTCATTACTGGGAACATTTGACTCCTGACTCAGACCCATTTTTCTGAGATATTCTTGTTTCCGACTTTCCCTTCTGGGCTCACCCTATTGAGAAAACACGGTCAGGTAGTCTTTTGGGTTCATGCATAAACAGTTAGTTAATATCCAGTAGGGCCAATATCCATAGCCATATGACCCAAAACAGGAGAGCTGGCACAATAACATTTTATTTAACATTAATTCCTCACTTTTTAATATCTGGTGACAGTTTGTCTTTATCGTCACTGATATGGATGTACATTTCATTGAACCCCAAAGGAATTCTGTACAACTTTATCACATTGTACAGGTCAGTTGTAAATGGTGCAATCATTACTCTGTATTATATTATTCTGTGGGAAGCATGGAAATGATTGAATAAGGATTGCTGCATGGCTATTATGCACATGCAGAAAAGCATGATAATCACCCATATAGAGACAATTACTCTAAAGTGTTTGAAGTTATCCTTAATTTCCAACATTTTTGTTAAAGTAAGCATCTTTTCTGTGATATGGAAATTTAGTTACTATATAAATATTACTTCTATTATTTGAAAGAAATGAGTTACATATGAGGGCGGCACAGTGCCTTAGAGGTTAGCCTAGCACCTCCAGGGTCTGGGTTCGATTCCCACCTCGGGTTTGCATGCATGGAGTTTGCATGTTCTTCCTGTGCTTGGTGGGTTTCCTCCAGGTACTCCAGTTTCCTCCCACAGTCCAAAGTCATGCAGGTTAAGCTAATTGGCATTCCAAAATTGCCTGTAGTGTGTGTATTTGTGTGTGCCCTGTGATCAATGGGCACCCTGTCCAGGGTGTACCCCGCCTTGTGCTCTAAGTCTCCTGGGTGAGTGGGTGAGTGAGTGTGTTACATATGCACTTCTGCATCAATTGCAATTTTGTTTTTAACAGACAAAAATTGTCTTGTATGTCCATCATTTCTGTCTCAGTGCTGCCACCTGATGATAAAATTCTCAGTCCCTCTGAATAAAGATACATATGCTTTCTCACAAGCATACAAATGGAAGCACCATGCAGAATTGTTGTTGCTATTGTTTATATTTATACACCACTTATGACTTATTTTCTGATTCTCTTTTGACAGTACAGATTCTGCTATGTTCTGATTCTGACTGTACATAATTATTGCACTGCATTGCAAAATTTTATTGTACATACATAGTAACTGAAATATTGTTTAGTCACTTTTTGCAGTTTACACACTCTTAATAGAAATAACTAAAAGTATTAAAAATGACCAACTTTTTTGTTCTTTTCAAACATTTATAGACATGACATAAGCATATTACAGTTGTGTGTTGCGAGGGCTCGGTACACTGGACTAGGTACAAGTCTCTAGGTTGTTGTACGGATCATTAAGTTAAGACTTTAGATGCCATATGAGTTGCATTGAGAATCAGATGCATTACTCTAGATTGCACAAACATTTTATAGTCAGGCCATTAATCTAGTAAGCGGCAGACTATGGCTCGATTTGTAAGCTACCAGCTGTTTGCTGTGCAAGCCTGCAGTCCTGGCAGATGTAACCTTAAAAGGCAGTTTGTGAAGTAGCAATGAACCAAAACATCCCGAAGCCTAACTTCACAGCCAGCACATGCAATGAGTGCTGCTTACTTTTCCCCTCTGAATTATTCTTAATCTTCTCCTCTCATGCAAAAATAAAAAAGAAATACAGACTATCAAAAAGGGGGAGGAAATAATCGTATGGCACAATTAATTTAATAATTTAACTACTGTTGACATTCAAACATCAAATCAGTGTTTCATGAGAAAATCAAAAGACAGACAGACAGACAGACAGGCCTACAGACAGACAGACAGACAGACAGGCCTACAGACAGACAGATAGACAGATAGATAGATAGATAGATAGACAGACAGACAGATAGTTAGATAAAGTGTTTTCATACCTCTGTGGAAAGGTTCCTTTGCAAGCCAGTCTTTAATTCGCTGTGATTTGTCACAGTGGAATCTCTTTTAGTAGGGATGCTTTTTTTTAAATCACTGTGATGATCTACTATGACTATCTCACTAGGGTCCGGGTCAGGAACTGTCGACACTTCTTTCTGTAGCTCTTCCATCTCTTCGGGCGACAGATTTGACAGCAAGTTGTCCAGATCAGGATCCTCGCTGACCTGGCGCCCTGTTCGAGTGAGTCCCCTCACTTTTCTCCTCGACATGATCAGAAAAGTTAAAAGACACAGGATAGACGAGGTTATTCTGTACGCTTCTGTATAGCCGTAGCCGTTAGTTGTTCCTTGTATATTTCCATAAATCAGATCAAACTTTCAGGAAAAAGCCACAGAGCTGTGTGTCGCAGCGTTAATGTGTGCTCCCATCACTGTGGTGTGCTGCTCAGAAATTCCACGAAACCCATTTCAAACCCCTGCCCATATTTAGTCACCAGTACAAACTCCTTTAAAGGCAACAGGGAGTTTTGTGATTTGTTTAAACTCCAAGGCATCCTAGATATAAATATGATACTTCCTATTTGTGAGAAGTATCACAGTGTTTGTAATTAAGAAGCAATAAGACTAATTATGAAGAAAAAAAAGAACACAAGAATTATTGCCACACTTTATGAAACAGAGCACTAATTCACACACAAGCAGTCAGTGATATCTTAGGCTTAATCCATGGGCACATTGTAGCCTAGAATTGTGTTTTAACACTAGGTTACACATAAAACCTTATTTTTCATTACTCTTGCTATGAATAGACCCTACAGAAAAAAAAGTCTCTTCACTTGTAGAGGCAGCTTGGAGACTTCTCCATCCCAAGTAAATTTATTTACTTTTTAAGTCTTTGCATGAGAACTGCCCTCTCCAACTCAAATTGTAAGCCTCTGGAGACACTGCTTTGCAAAAACAATTTGTCTTCCTCGAGCCATTTCTGTGTTGTGTGTGTGGCTTGGATCATCATTGGATGGTTTTTAAAAGTTCTTATTAGTCTTAACTAACTGGTACCAGTTGGCTAAAAGTGTAAGAAGTACCAGTATGCCCTATATATATATATAAAGGATAAAACGCTGTGGACCAACACCAGCAGAAGACATGGATCCACAAACCACCGCTGACTGTGCAAACTTTACACGGGACCTCAAGCAACTTGGATTCTGTGCCTCTCCACTCTTCCTCCAGGACTCTGGAACCTTGATTTCCAATTGAAATGCAAAATTTACTTTCATCTGAAAAATTTACTTTGGCCCATTGAGTAACAGTCCAGTCCATTTTGTCCTTAGCCCAGATAAGATCCCTCTGACATTGTCTTTGGTTCAAAAGTGGCTTGACACAAAGAATGCAACAGTTGTAGCCGTGTCCTCTCAAGGCTGTGGTTATCCCTGTTGCTTGTGCATCTTTTTCTACCACATTTTTTCCCTTCCATTCCATTTCCATTCATGTGCTTCCCAATAATGCTGCTCTTTTGTCAGCTTCCATTAGGGGTTGCCTGAGCAGATCAGGTTTTATGCTCTTCCTGACACAACCCTTCCATTTTTATCGAGGCTTGGGACTGGCTCTAAGGTTGCCCTGCAACCAGTGTCTGGATGTGGGCCTTTCAGGCGGATTTCTCTCTCTGTTCTCTCGAACAACCAAACCCTTGATTGTAACTTTTTTGATTTACTTCCTTCTTTTCCAGGTTCAGCCCATTTCAAGATGCAATGATCTGCTTCCTGCCTTCCTTTGAAGGATCATGATCAAAATGGAAATTGGACCAGAAGCACATACTGTATAAACCCAGTAAGGCTAGACCTCTGGCAGATCATTGCCTTGGTTTTGTGTTGTGATAATTGTGCTATAAATATTGAGATATACTTTGTCTTGTTAACTGTTTATGCTTTGTCCTTCTGATTTGGTTTGCTATATTTGTGATTTTTTTAAAAATGTAAATCATACCATAGTACCTCTACATTATAAATATAACTGTAATTATAAATGTAAATAGTGGTTAGTAGGAAGTCAGCAACATTTTTTAAAAACTAGTTTTCTCTTTAGCTAAGGAGTGACCAAATATTTTCTTACTTTTGTTTATTGTTTTAGCCTCATAGCTGAAAATTGGACTGTAAATAAATTAAAGCAAAAACACTATTAGCCTTGTAAATTAGCCATATTAGTCTCATAACAAACCTACTATTCATTTTCTAAAATTATTTAAAGATTTCAGGACTAGTTCCCCAAAGTAGAAATTTTTTTAGAATTATACATTATAGTGAATTTTTTTAAAATATATAATTAGATGATTGGAAATAATATTAAGAAATGGAAGTGACATTAACCCTTATAAGGTCTTCGGGTCTGTGGGACCCGTTTTCAGTTTTTATCTTTAAAAAATTATTAAAATAA
>JAQMYL010000016.1:13805921-13818213 GCA_030014365.1 Clarias pachynema | reverse complement strand
TTCACTGTCTTCACTGTGTACTGTGGCTTGAATTCAGAGTTTGGGGGTCGTCTCACAAACTGTCTGTGGCCCTTGGACCCAATTTTATTCTCATCAGTCCACAAAATGTTCCTCCATTTCTCTTTAGGCCAGTTGATGTGTTCTTTGGCAAATTGTAACCTCTTCTGCACATGCCTCACACAGACGTCTAACTGTCACAGTACTTACAGGTAACTCCAGACTGTCTTTGATCATCCTAGAGCTGATCAGTGGCTGAGCCTTTGCCGTTCTGGTTATTCTTCGATCCATTTTGATGGTTGGCTTCCGCTTTCTTCCACGTCTCTGTTTTTTTTTCCTCTCCATTTTAAGGCATTGGGGATCATTTTAGCTGAACAGCCTATAATTTTTTGCACCTCTTTATAGGTTCTCCCCTCTCCAATCAACTTTTTAATCAAAGTACGCCGTTCTTCTGAACAATGTCTTGAATGACCCATTTTCCTCAGGCTTTCAAATGCAAGTTCAACAAGTGCTGGCTCCATCCTTAAATAGGGGCCACCTGATTTACACCTATTTTTTTCACAAAATTGATGACCTCACTGATTGAATGCCACACTGCTATTTTTTTGAACACACCCCTTTCAACTAATTGCCCAACTGCACAGCCTTAAATTGAGTAGCTGTACTTTGCCTTTAAGCAAATATTCTGGTTATAATGAGAAAAATATCATTAAATATAATGAATTGTACGCAAACAATAAAAATGCATTATGCTTTACATTTTGTGGATTCATGAAGTTTGGACATGAGTTATTGCTATTAAAGAAGTTTTAGTTGTGAAAGAAGTAGCACATTTCAGGCGATTTGTATCACCCGTATTCCACCTTTTTTGTAGAATGACCTAAATACATAAATAAACATTTCTTTAATTTGTTAGTACAACGTTGTTTATCGATTGATAGCCTACACATTATGAGACAAAATTATAATTATCTCTCACAGCTTTCATGTGGAGCAATGATGCATGCAAAACTTGCAGATGTTACATAGATGGGTACAGGACTTAAGCCAGTGTTCTGCCAATTCATGCTACCTATAATTTTTTGCTACTTTTGTGACAAGCTTGGGAACAGTTTGATTCATTTTGTTGATCATGTACTGTGAGCATTATTTGATGGGGATATTTGTCTATCAGAACATGTGGATGAACAAAACAATTAGCATCCAACATGGCAAAGTTGACAGAATGACATCACATTGCCCAATCCCTATGGACACCTGGATGCAAATAGCATCTAGCATCTGAGTGCAAATAGCAATAGTCCAAATGCATTATTAAAACCTGGAAGGATAGTGGTAAAAACATCATCTTTAAGGAATAAATGTTTACTGAAAACCTTTTTTATATAATATGATAGATCACTTAAATGTGATCAAATTAAAATTAAAATTGTAAAAGAACAACAGTAGAACTCACAGCAATGTTTAATAGTGGAAAGTAAAAGCATTTCCATATGCACAATGCAAAGCAAACTCAAGGGACTGGGACTAAACAGCTGTGTAGCCTTAGTGGTGCAATGGTAAAGTGCTTGCCCTATCATCCACTGGTTCGATTCCCGGGTGATGCTGTAACCTCTCGCTGCCGGACGTCTAGAGAGAGCTGATTGGCCGAGCTCTCTCAGAGGGGAGGGATGAGAGGTACTGTACTTAGTGCTCCCACATTAATCACGGCTCTACAGCCAATCGGGGGCGTTTGTGAGCTCACGCAAGCGGAAGGAGCGGATAGCGCTGTCCTCCGAGTGTGTTACGCCGTCCCCAACAGTGCGTGAGCGAGCAGTTCAAAAAGATGTGGTCGGCTGGCATCACATGGTTCGGAGGAAACTCGTGATAGTCTTTGGCCCTCCTGACTGAGTGGTAGTAACCTTAATGTGGGAGCCCCCTAGTGACGGGGAGAAATTGGACACGACTAAATTAGGGAGAAAATTTGGAGGGGAAAAAAAAAAAAAAAAAAAAAAATATATATATATATATATATATATATATATATAAAATTAAAAAAATTATAATAAATGGGGGGACGGACACATGCTTCAATTTCCTAGGGAGCATGAATAATGAGGAGAATAATGGATTCTCCTTAAATAATGGATTGTGGAACATTGTAAAAAAAATTTTTTTAAAAAGGTCATGTGGTCTTATATGAGTCCAGATTTACCAAGTTCCAGAATGATGGGCACATCATGGTAAAAAAAAAAAAAGTGGCAGATGAAGTCTTTAACAGAATTGTGAACAAGTACAGTAATTGTGTACTTTTTTACTCTCTTCTCAGCATTTAGAGCCTTACGATTTAGAACAGTAAACATAACTATAGCCACATCTTCTCCTGAGTTGTGATGGCAGGCTTTGGATATTTAACAGCTTGTACAGTATAACTTCAATTCATGATCATTTTAATTATACTAGAGGAATAGAAGAAAGGAGGTACTTGAAAAATAAGTTAATGAAACTGACAACCAGAACAAACTAATTTATTTAACAACAGCTCATATTGTTTAGTTACAAAGAAATTAAATAGCAATGGTCACAAAGAATATTTTACACTTCTGTCTGCTACACCACACTTGGACAACCTAAATCAGGATTCTGTACAACCATCGCCAGTTTTGCCAGTTCAAGAAAGCAATAAAAATAAAAAATAAAAAAAAATAACCAGCTTTGTTATTGCTGGAATAAAAAAAAACAAAAAAAAAAACTAGGTGTGTACCAAATAGATTTCTTTCAAAAATAAATTCATAGCTTTCTTTTTAGCCTAATTAATCTAATTTGGTGAAAAACAGCCCTCAAACCATGTGGTCAAAGTAATTAGCATGTTAGGAGGTAAAATTGCAAAATTTTACAATTGAGGAAACGGACATTGCTTTATCGTGTATTTATCAAATAGAAACACCTGAGGTACATCATCTTAATGTCCAGTCCTCTAGTAAGGATAAAAAACCCTGAAAAGCAATGGTTGTGGTTCAGTCCTACAATGCAAACATAACACGTAGGACTGACAAGGACTTCTGAAGGAAGGAACAAAATGTGGTAACTATAGAGGGTTGGAACATT
Organism: Clarias pachynema; assembly: GCA_030014365.1. Classification (NCBI taxonomy): domain Eukaryota; kingdom Metazoa; phylum Chordata; class Actinopteri; order Siluriformes; family Clariidae; genus Clarias; species Clarias pachynema. The sequence goes on along the minus strand of JAQMYL010000016.1, from coordinate 13,815,129 downwards.
TGCTTTTCCAAAACAAGTTTTGGTCCTTTTGATGATGTCAAATTATTTTAGTAAGCAGTTGATGCAGATGTAGTCTTCATTCTTAGCCTGCTCAGCAGACACACCCACACAAATTTGGTGGAACCACTGGTTACAGTTGCCATCACACTGAACCCAGTTTACCTGTAAGGAAAGAGATGGAAAATTGCAACATTATAGTAGAAGCCAGGGGAAGAAACACCTGACCATCATATCCATATGTGATTTTGAGTATGCCATTCCAGCTTTAGCCTCTTTTGCCATTACAATAACTTCCACTCAAAATTTTGGGAATGCCCAAATCCTTACAGCTATAAGAGCATCAGTGATGTCAGGCACTATTATTGGCAGAGGATGTCAGGGGCGCAGTTAGCATTGCAGTTCATACCAAAGGTGTTGCTTATTGCAGGTCACTTCAGTTGTTCCACTCCAGCCATAGCACACTATGTCTTAATGAACAGAGAAGGATAGTGGAACATTTGGGCTAGACCCTTCAATTCCGGTTAAAGAAAATTGTAATACCACAACATTAATAGAGAAACATGGTCAGTATTCAGGTGTACATATACGTTTGGTCATATTTTGTGTTTGCACAGAATGTACTACATAAAATTATATTATATAAGTCAATGTGGCTATGTATGTATGTTCCTTATAGGCTCTTCCATGCTTTTAGGGATCTGGACCAAACTTGGCACATATATTTGTCATCAGCCTAGTCGAAACACTGTTGTTTCATCCCCTATTACTCACTCATTTCAAGAAAATATTGGTATGGTTTCATCCCCTACTACTGACTCATTTTCAAGATGGCGAACGAGGAACCTTTCACTGCACAATACATTTCATTTCCACAAAAGACCACTAGATGGCAGATTTACCACAACATACTGCTGCACACATCTTGAATATCTCTGCTCATTGTCTAGATTGCTTGACACAACTAAGACACTAGGCTTCTGATATAGAGATATACCTTCTGCTCAGAATGAATCTAATGCTACAAAGAAGCATCACAACACAGAAGGGAGTGAGTTAGTTACCTTCCTCATGGGATGAAACAGCATATGTTGATGTCCATGGGTTTCAGGCCATGACTCTGGCCCATGACCCTGTGGCCAATTCACCAACTATGCTTATCAGACAACTTTTGGTAGGTACTACTAACCATGGTTACCATGAACAACCTAACTAGCCATCACAATTTCGCCCTCATCAAATTCACTCAAATGTGATATGATTGTTTCTCCTGCTTCCAATCAACTTTGAGACATGACTGTTCACCTGATCCCCAATATAACCCACTCCCTGACAGGTGCTATTGTAAAAATACAGATCAGTGTTATTCACATGAACAGCCAATTATTATTTACAGCTAATTGGTGCATAATTCGAGTGCTCCAAGCAACGATAACTGTATCTGGTAGACAGAAATTACTTAAAATATCCAAAGACGTGGGAAACAAAAACAGCAGCAGAAAAACACACCATTCACCATTGTACACTCAGAATGAAAGAAATGAAAGTATAAGAAACCATTTTAAACTGACCTCATTTCCCTCTGGTTGTTGACATTGCTTTGCCGAACAGACAGACCAGTCCTCTTCAAAGTCCTCTGAAAAGGGTGGATCTGAGCTCAAACAAGAGGTGGAAATGGTTCGTTTCTCGTGTGCCCTCTCCTGGGTTGTCTTAGACTTTTTTTTCTTGGCCTTCTTTACACTGTTTCTGTCATCCACATCAGAGGTTTCCTTTTCCAGGTGTCTCTTGGGGTTCTTTTCTACATTTTCAGGATCCTCTAAAATAAGATCCTAAAAAAAAATACAATCAGCATATATTATACATCTCTGTAATAGCCTCTGTAATTTCCTTTAAAATAAGCATACTCTACAAGAAAAGACATGGAGGTCTAACCTGGACCTTGTTCTGGGGTGGACTTTTGTAAGTTAGGCTAGTGTCCTGTGTAATGTGGTACTGGTGGTCATGCTCACTGCTCTGTAGGGCATGCTGAGAGGGAAACGTGCTGCTGAGCAACCCCTGGTAGAGATGCTGCAGCTCAGGCAAAGTAACCTGTAGAAGGAGTCCCTCCACAAGCAGCTCCTCTAGTTCTGGACTAAGAACTGTAACGTACACCACACACAAAACACACTTAAATATGCTGGAAAAGTTCACATTTGCTAATAATATTTCAAAATGAATACAAAAGACCTACGCACCATTGAGAGGAATGCATGAATGGTGCCAGTAGTAGCACCCATTACTCCCATCCAGAGAAGAACCCTTTCCAGAGAAAGGTCTCACCTTTAGGTACAACATGCAATATAACTAAGTATTAAAAAAAAACATTGAAAGCAAGTATCAAAGCATCATAAAGACTTAACCAAAACTTACTTCTCCATCAATCTGCTGTGTAAAAGCTGAGAACTGTTGCACCCTGTGCTGCCAGCGCACGGTCCTCTCAATCATAAAACGCAATGCGTCACCTTCTGGGAGCCGTACCCGAATACGCTGGAGAGAGGAAAGAAGGGGTAGCAACTTGTCCATAGGAGGTTTCTCAGATCGACTGCAGAGCGGGCACAACCAAGGTTGCCCTGCCTGTGTATTCTGGTACCCTGGTACACAACCACTGTGGTAAGCATCGTGGCAGAGGTCGCACTGGAGCATGGGGCCTGCTGGCACTGTATGGCACAGGCACACTGTAGGAGCAAAGCCATTTGTAGGAAGAAACTTTGAATTATTTGTGCTTCTTAGGATATTCAGATTCTCCAATTCCTTCAAACGCACCTCACACAGAGTAGCCATCTGTTGGACAACAAGTTATTATACAAGGATAAGTGGATAACCGTTTTGTCATTGCAATAATGGTATGTACTGTTGCTACATATGGCATAATACAATATATAGGAACATATGGTTCATTCAGGGTTTTTTTTAAAGGAGAAGAAGACAACGCACTGCTAATGTTGTGTCTTTGCTTTCAGAGAGAGCTCTCTCCACATCACCAAGGCTGTTCAGCTTTATGCCATTTGATTTAACAGCTGCAGGAATGTCTTTCAATCTTTTTGACTTTGATTTCGGACACAATGCCTCACATCTGGGGCACAGCACCTTAAAGGAACAAACAGTGTAATTTACAGACTTAAGTCTACTTTTAAGACAACACATTCTGGTCATACAGTAGGTTAGTTCTGAAAGTACAGTTACCCATGTAAGACTATAGAAGGTGAGGATACTGGATGAAAGGAAGTTTTGCTTACCTCCAAGAGGGTGAGGGAGGAATCCTTCAACAAAAACATTTTTGCTGCATTTTTCTTCCAGGCCTGCACCTCTGACACAAGGCTTTCCAGCCGTGCCAGAGGCTTCAGCATGACTGGGATGGCTTTAGCTTTTAACACAAGATCATTCAAAGTGGAGAGAACAGGGATACACCCACCATGCTGAAAAAAAAAACATTATGACAGTTAGATCTGGATAAAAGGATAAGGAACATTATTTTAAGCTTTTCAACACATTAGTGTTGCATCAGTTAACATGACATTAACCTGTAAGGCTTCTGCTTCCTGTATCCACTCTCTAGCCCTAATGACAGAGTCTTGCAATTGGAGACAGTTGGGCAGGTAAGCCTGGATACTATTTACTTCCAACAGCACTGCCTCCAGCATCTCTAAATTTTGGCAAGGTCTAGTTAGGACAAATTAAGAAAGAAAAAAAAGCTAAATATATGGCACAGAATATAGTATTCTTTCACAAATTAACAAACATATTTGTTATTTTCACAAAATTCTATATTTCTTGATATTTGCAGGGTGGCTATACAATGATTGTTCTAAAATTCAGAACTCCAGAGGCACAGCTGTGAAGCATAGCCAGAAAAGTTTTATTTACCTTGATTAATTAACATGTTTAAACCTCAGTAACTTAAAAACAAGCAGACTTATAAAATAGTGGAAAACAGGGAGTGCTAATCTCACCGCCTTGCTGATTGAGAACTGCAGAGGATTTACTACGCATTGTTAGTGAACGAGGCTGAAAACTATGATCAACTCTGAAACAAGATATTGGCCCACATGTTGAAGCATGTAGTCAATGAGGAAGTGTAAAATTGGGATCTGCCAACGCCCTACATACTGTTTACAGTCCGTAAGACTCCAACAAGCCTCCACTGGGTTGATGCTTCTGTTCAGAAGAATCTAGAGGACTGCTCAATGTGGTGAAAGAGACCTGGGAGAAGTAGCCCTTATTTTTTCAGTCTCTCATGAAGTACATGCAGGACATGGAGGCTGACACTGATCCTGTTCTCCTTGTTGTCTGGGAATAAGCAAAGTCAGACCAACAAAAGCATATAACCATCAAGCAGAGCCATGCAAATTACAACCTGGTGTCCTCTAGATTTTTCCCAGGATTAAATGCAAATCATTCACCAATCCTGTAGGGCCAGAGCACTACCACCTGCCTAACACCCTGATGAACTTTATTAACCTCTTTAAAAAGTGGATTAAATAAATTCCTGCTGTCTCAGCACTCGCTACCATCTATCCAGATCCACAGGGATGCTATATATCTAAGCTCGCTATATCTCCATGCTGGGTCTCACACTAAGGGTTATTGCCAGGTCTCTCTCACTCCAGAAGTGAGGAAGAAAATAGCCTTCAGCACAGAGAGCAGCCACTAACTGTACAGAGTACTCCCGTTTGGCCTTCATGAGGCTCCCACCACTTTTTAGTTTTACCTTTGGAAAGTGATGGAGGAGCTCAGATGGGCAGGCGTGATGGCAAACCCAGATGTCATCTGGGTCTAACTGAAGTACAGTTCCTCACGCACCGTATCAGGCACTGCACGTTGAAACCACATGAGAAGAAGGTAGAGGCCCTGCTGGCCCCAATACACCACCAAGAAACAAGTGCATTTTTGGGGGGTGCTGGAGGGGTACTGTAGATGTTTTTTTCCCTCAATTTCTTCTCCATGGTTTCCCCATCGCAATTTAACTATAAAAGGTCACCCAGACTGCATGTGATATAAAAGGAAGCGGCAGCGCATCCAATCCATGAGCTGAAAACCTGCCTCTGCAACCCAGACTTTGACAGGACCTCCCTGGTATGCACAGAGACCTGTTTAGGCACTGTCCTGACTCAAACATTTGATGGCACCGATCATCCAATCCTGTCCTGTATGTGACCAGAAAACGTAATCCGGCTGAACACTATGCCGCATATGAGTGGGAGGAACTTGTAAGCAAGTAGTCGGGGAAGTAGCTGAGGAACCACCTCGCTGGTCATTGCTTGGCCATTGTCATGGACTATGCTCAACTGCAGAGGATGAGAAGGGCTAAGGACACCTTCTTCGCAGCAGATGGTTCTTGACACTGCAGGACTACTGCTTTGAGCTTGGACCTAAGGGGGCACTGTGATGGGGGATTACAGCCAGTGCGTGCACCTTCTGCTGCCCATGCAAAAGTTCAGCAGCAACATATGCTTGTGGGCGGGGCTTCGGAACTTGGCATGGCTGGCAGAGTATATTCACTCACCCTTGGAGATGACAGAAAGCTATAAAGGGCCGTCACTTCACCAGATTTGAGAGTAGTGTGCTTCGTGTTTCGCTTGTGTTCTGTCTGCAACTGCAGACGGAGACCACACAGTGGCTCCCTTAAATACACCGGTCTGCTGAGAACCGGTTGCCACCAAACGCAATGCCACTGCCGCACTCAACACACCTCATCGGCCTCCCAGTCTGCACCGAGATCCTTCCACTTCTCACTTCCTTTTTCACCATACCCATAACTTTAACAAAATTGCACATTTTTCCCTATTCCCTTAAGCTCCATATGACTGTGACCTACTCCTCCCTGCTTGACTAGGCATTGCTCAATAACTGGAAATAAGGATGATGCACTTGAAAAACTACTCTGACAGCATTTGCATGGACAGTAAAATTGGTTTGGACACACTAGTCAAAAGTATGGACACAAGTTTGAATTTACTTTTCTGCATTATAGAATAATACTGGGGATTTCCAAACAAAAAATATAGAATTATATAATTAAGTAACAACAACAATAGTCAGTTGTTATTTTAATAAATGGAACTAACTCTACCGAATTAGTTCTTGTAAGAACAGTATTGTCAAGTGCATTTGCAAAAACCAATAACCACTATGATGCAGCTGGCTCTCATGAAGACCATCCCAGAAAAGCAAGACCAAAATTGACCTCTGCTGCAGAGTTAATTTAGAGCTACCAGCCTTAAAAATCACTAATTAACAGCACCTCAGATTACAGCCGTTATTAAAGTTTTACTGTTAAAAAGAGACTAATGCATATTTTGAGTGCCATCAGCATTGTTTTACAATGTAGATTAAAAATCAGAAAAAGACCATGGAGTAAGAATGTGTCCAAACGTTTGACTGGTAGAATAGAAATGGAGAAAGAAAGAATATAGAAATAAAACCAACTTACTGAACTAATTAATCACTTTAGTAGGTAATGAATAAACAAATCTTTAAAAAATAAAAAAAATAAAAAAGTCCCAAATGTTGCACTATCAGACCATCAGTAACTATCATAGTATTGGCGCTGGAAAAAAAGTTTGTGTTTTTGGCTAAAATACAGTAATTTGTGTTATCAGTGTAAGAGTTCCCCCTTTTTACAATAACACAAATGCTGCTGGAGTAATGCTGGTTATGCTGGCTTCTATGCATACATAGAACCTAACCTGGCAATTAACATGCTGTGTGCCTTCTCCTCACAGTGCTCACACACAGTAAGCAGCTCTTGCAGATGGGCCATGGTCTTCTCCACACCAGAATGAGGTTCCAGACCCACTCCTTGGTCAATCAGTTTCCTCATGCATTCCAGACTGAGGTTGGTGGGATCCTTCCTAGCCTGTTGTACCGCTTCAACCCAGCGTGCCTGCTCAAACCGCTGCCTGAGCACATCGATCTCTGGCAACTCTAATTCCAGCCCAGAACCCTCATCCAGCACAGCTTGCAGTGCTGAGGAGCTGGGCATCTCTATGGCCAGGAGATCTGAGCTCTGTTTCTGGAACTGCCTGACACGAGTAAGCAGAGCCTGCAAAAGGTTAAAGAAAGTGAATGTGAGATCACATAATAAATGAAAATATTATTAAAAATCCTTCTGGTACTTTTTGAAATGCTTCTTAGGTTTATTCCAGTATTGAATTTTGGAATGAAAAATTGGAAAACATCAGTACCTTAAGAAAAGGAGCCTGTCTAATGGTACAGGGTAGGTCATTTAGCTGCTGGACAAATAACCTCAACTCTTCTACAGAGAGATGTTTCTGAGATTTCCCACCACCTGATCGATACCTAAATAAAGTTCAAATGTAACAAAACTGAGCAATGATAATTTAGCCAAGCCTGTAAAAACCAACCATAACCAGATAACCTAGAATAAATTAGTAAAATCATCCGTTTTGTGTACAGGCAGAACTACACCATGTGACATACAGTGATGTTCAAAATAATAGTAGTGTGTTGAAAAAAGTGAGTAAAGCTCCATATCCATATAATAACTTAATTTAAATCACATAAATGCATTGGACACCCTGCACATTCTATTCTGAATCACAACATGAAGAAAAACATGCTAAATGTATTATTAGTTTAATGTAAGTGAAGAAAAACAAATATTAGTTTGTTAAAAAAAATAGCAGTGTCATCTTTACAAAGTGATGAATTTACCGTTTAAACAAAAATGCTTGAAATTTAATCTCTCTTACAGTATGCATCTCTGAACTAATATTTATATGGAGAGCTTTACGCACTTTTTTCAACAAACTGCTATTATTTTGAACACAACTGTATGTCATCTTACTACTTTTGGTACCACCAAAAGTAGTGACATACTTACCACTATAGCTCAAATTCCTAAAAAAAAATTTTTTTTAAATAATGCTGGTTCTGATCGAAAAGTGACAGTTTGCTGCCTATGAGACTGCATAGCCGCAGACTGTTCAGGGTCCCCATGATGACCCCTGTCCTCCGCCAAAAGTGCCTATAATGGGCATGTGAGCATCAGAAATAAACCACAGAGCAATGGAAAATGTGGCCTAGTCTGGCCTGGCTGTGCGTGTGTATATGCGTTTGCTTTTTCTGGGGAAGAGATGGCACCAGGATGCACTATGGGCAGTCAAGTCGGTAGAGGCAGTGTGATGCTTTGGGCAATGTTCTGACATCTTTGACATCTACCACCTACCTAAAAATTGTTGCTGTACACTTCTTCACTGAAAGAGTATTCCCTAACGGCAGTGTCTTCTCTCAGCAGGATAATGCGACCTGCAACACTGCAAATATTGTTCAAGAATGATTTGAACAACACAGATTAAGTTTGAGGAGTTGGCACGGCCTCCAAAACAAAACAGTTTTTTTTTTCAAATGAAAAGTAATGTAATTTACATTTAATTTGGAAATTAAGGCTTATGGAGATGCTAATTTGCTTCTGAAGCAGGATTTCACAATTGCCTACAGTTCCAGAACTACAACTGAGCTATTTGCTGACTATGATATTACTGAGCGTGACTGGCCAGCCAACTCATCTGTGTTGACCTCTATAGAGAATCTAAGAGACAGTGTCAAGGGAAAGATAAGAAACACCAGCTAGTCAGTATTGTTGGGTCTGAAGCAATCTGATCTTAAATAAATCTGAAGCAATCTGATCTTAAATAATTCCTTAGCAGTGGCATTAGCTGATTGTCTCCATGCTGCATACCTGTTGTAATTCATGCTAAAAGAGCACTGAACTAGTATTGAATATGTAGATTAATATAACTTTTTAGAATTTCGGTTTTGTAAATCATTTTATAAAATATTTTAAAATACTGGATCATTGATTATAATGAGCTGCAATCCATAATCTTCAAAAGTAAAAGAAAAAAAGGCTTGAAATATTGAACTGTAATGGCTGAGTTTTTTATAAAATGTGATCAGTCAAGGGTATCGACAAATATAATGTGCCTAAAATAATAGCACAAAAAAATGTTTTTGAACACACTTTTTAGCCTATTTTTCCTGGCAGTGCTGCTTTAGCTCCATCATATCCTTTGGACATCTCATGTGTATGACTCTCTTCAAGTCATTCCATAGCATCTCTATTGGGTTGACATCTGGGCCCGTATTCACAAAGCTTCTTAGAATTCTCTCAGAGAGCTCCTATCTTAGCTTAAAAAGTTCTAGCTGGGAG
>JAQMYL010000016.1:13791782-13805821 GCA_030014365.1 Clarias pachynema | reverse complement strand
ATTCTAAGAATTTTCTTAGAATTTCATCACTAGGAGCAACTTTTAGGCTTAAGAAGCTTTGTGAATATGGGCCCTGGGCTCTGACTTGGTCACTCCGAAAGTCGGATTTTGTTTTTCTGAAGCCATTCTGTTGTGGACTTGACCTGGTGTCTTGGATCATTGTCCTGTTGCATCACCCAACTTCTACAAAGTTTCAGCTGACGTACAGACATTCTCACATTATTCGGGAGAATTTTTTAATGCGATTGGGAACTTATCTTCCCCTCCATGACTGCAAGCTGGCCCAAATCAAGATGTTTCCTCACCCATACTTTTTGTTACTGTTGGGACGATGTTTTCAGGAGTATTTTCATGATGACATCCTCCACAATCACAAAGTAAAAACAGGTGTTTGGAGTGTTTTGTTAATTTATTTAAAAATATAAACAGAAATAGCCCATGTACAAGTATTCACATCCATCACTAGGTTAAAGCACTTTTGGCAGCAATGACAGCCGCAAGTTTGAATGATGGTAAAACCTTGGCACAACTGTCTTTTGGAGGATTTTTACATCCTTCTTGGCAGAATTGTTTAAGCTCAACCAGGTTCTCACACAGTCTTGTTCAAAAGTTAATACCCCACTTTTAATGTTTTCATGTAAAAACATAATAAAAAAATCATCTGATCATAGTGGATTTTAGTATTAGGCAAATATAACCTCAGCAGCAACATTACCTTTTTTTCTCTATGCAATTATTTATTTAACAAAAATACTTAGTATTGCTCACATTTAGTTTTTTTGCTTTTTGGTTAGGTAAATATTGTAGGCTGTTTCAGTGGTGGACAGGGCCAGCAAGGGCACTCTTACAAGTCTGATCAATGCATAACCATGAGATTAGCAAGAAACAGTGATCTATAGGTAAAAAAAGTACATTATGATTGGAAGATAGAAGTGTACAGAGAACCTACCTGGTCTGTCTCTTTCCATTGAGTAGCTGCTGGGCCATTAAAGTACTCTTTTCTGCATCCTGGACAACCTGTCTTAGATGGAGAAGCAGTTCCATCTGAGGATACATCATCTTCTCGGCCTCCAAAATCAGTGCACGAAGGTCCTCCAAGTCTGGTGGGATAAGAAACCATAACACAAAGACAAGAGATTTTGTGTAATTAAAATTTTTTTTTTTTTTTTAATGTGACTTTCTAGTAACATTCATGCAGTAAAATGACTTTTACCCCTTTTATCGTCTTGGTCAGCCTTTAAAATTATGTTAACTTTAGAAGACCAGTCACTGTATGACTCAGCATGTGTTGCCAAAGTCTTGAACATTTGGTTCAACATGCCCAAGGTGTACTTATAACTGCATGAAAAGACCATGAAAAGAAAGAGCTTAAAAATATAAATCGCAATTTGGCACAATTCTTAACAAAACAAGAAAATACATTCTAGCAAATAAAATTATGATATTAAAATCAGAACGGATCTTAGTATGACATTAAACATATAGTGACCCACTTCAGTGTATAACGATTAGGGCTACAGGAACAGAGGTCCTGGATGTGATGTAGACACACCAACTGGCCAGGACTACATGGACAAGAGATGGCAGAAAGGTAACAGGTGGTCCTGCATTTAGAGCACTGCCTCTCCTCATCTGGCTGCTCTTCATAGTCCACCTGGCGAGAGTGCCACACACCCTAAGGAAAGGAGTGTACCAGCAATATTATCAGTTAATAATGAGAAGAATAACTGCATACAGTATAATATCAGAAATTGGATTTGTTGAACAAGCAGCTCCACAGATCGTCAAAAGTTAATGTTATCATCTAGGAATATCATGTTATCAAAGCGGAGGTCCATATTAAAAAACTGGTTATAAAAATGAACCAAGTCACTGAAAACCTGCCATGTCTTACCAGCTTGTAAGCTTTTTCTCGCAGCTCTTTCTCCTCCTGAATCATAATTCTCAAGTCTCTCTGTATAGCAGAGGCCAGTTCCAGCTCCAGGTTGTCTGCCTTGGCTGCAATATTACAGACCATCTCATCATGGGAGAAAACACAGTATCTGTTTAATGAGCGATAATGCTCTACACACTGTCTCCCAAGTGGCAGCTGCAACAAAAACATTTAATCACTATTAGGATACATAAGACATTATACCATTATCATGTTCTACTGGATACACTGATATGCAGTTGAGTTGCTTGTAGTAGAAATAAATATTTATCAAATGTTGTTTTACCCAGTCTACTGTGCAGAAGTTAACAGCCTCTGCAAAGTTAAAGCCCTGATTGAACCCGCTGTGATATGCTCTCGGGAAGGTGATGACAAACTCACCAGCACACTGGTTTGTGCGGTAAATCTAAAAAAGAAAAAAAAAAATGAAAAAAAGTAACTGATGGGTAAAATAACACTTTGTATTCAAACCACTGTAATCAAATATCAATTAGCTGTCTGCATTTAATAAATCTATCTATCTATCTATCTATCTATTATTGTAATTATTGTACAGTAATACATTTTGTGACCCCCTAATAGTGGCTTTAGCTGCATTTCATGTAACTGCAGATGGTACAGGAGCGTCTTTATTTTCTGCCTATTAATCCTGAATCCATTGTTTAACTAATTTGCAAAATAATGTGTCTGACAACAATGAATTAAAATTCCAGGAGTAAAACCTTTGAATTCTGATACCCAAAGTCATAATCATGCTAACTACAGCATGGTCTAAAAACCTTACTATGCCAATCATACATGATGAAACCAAATATATACACAGATTAGGTATAAATATATAATCAATTCTTGAGCAGGAGACATGTGGATTAAAAAAAAAAAAAAAAAAAAAGTCCAGCTCCAGCTATTATTCCAAAATATTTTCTATACTGGTTAAATAATAATACATCACATATAAAATCAGGTGAATCCTCATTTTCTTTTTATTTTTGTGAAGCTGCTTTGAGACAACGACCATTGTTAAAAGCGCTAAATAAATAAAATTTCATTGAAAATTTTTATTGAATTTGGTGTAAAGATATTAGCCATTGTGATTTGCCGAAAATATACCCAGTCAGTAATAATCAATCTACCATGTGGGTTATTGACTTGTTCGAGGAGAAATTTTTGTGATTCTGATTTTAGCTACAGAGCACAAGTAGTACACACATATCAATAAGAACACATATCAATAAGAACACATATCAATAAGAACCGTTCAAGAGAGATTATTGCATATTTTGTATGCCTTTAGCATTGTTTTTCTACAATGTAGAAAGAAATAAAAATCAGGAAACACCTTGCAATTAGACGAAACTTTTGACTGGTAGTGTAAATGAGTTTCACTGTTTAAATTACTGAAAAAGCAAACTTTTCCATATTATTTACATTTATTGAGATGCACAGTATATACACTGCCATTCAAAACACACACGCATAAAAATAGGCTACCTCCCTCTTCTCTCCCTGAAAGCCCCCGTTATCATAAAGCTGCTCCTGGCAAATTCAACTACCCTCCCCTTCACATTCTGCCTTTCACTCTGTCCCTACAGGAAACATGTCTGAAAATATCTGCACATTTTAAGCTTTTTCCTCAAGTAGCACTTCATCTTCATTACTGTAATATTTACACTTTACTGTATATTCATTATAAGCTCTTCCTCTGCTTATTTAACACATGGCAGCAGGGATTGTAATATACAGAGCACAAATACTGTGACTGACTCTTCTTTCTCCTCCCATGGACTGCTCACTGCGATCTGGGAAAATGTTCTGCAGCACCAGTAGCAGATGTGCCAGACTGTGCAGTAGTTTCTTTCCCCAAACAGTCCATGTGCCGAAAACCAGGCTGATTACACTTTATCTGACTGAATGTACTGCTGGCCAGAGGCTCAAGTACCAATTTTTTAAGGGGCATGAAACATCAACCCCTGAACAAAAATTGGTGCACAAAAAGAAAATCTTGAATTTTAATGCCTTTGAATTTTTGTGTTTTGGGCTGTCTGTGTCCATGTGAGATTATTGTTAGTTAGTTTAGAGCCAGTTATTGTTAGTTTGTTAGCTATTGTTAGAGATTATTGTTAGTTACAGTAGTTTAGCAATCATTGGCAGGAGGTTTTACCCTTGCTTACTTTGAAGTTTGGTGTGTTTACTACAAAAATTTTGTTTTGGGAGAAAGCTATTAAATTTTGAATATTCATTTCAATAGAAGTTTTAGTTTGGTGTCAGGTCCCCGACAGCTCTCGATGATGGTTTAAATTATTTTTTAGAGCAGTCAGGAGACTCGTCTCTACAATTCGATACAAGTTTTGTGCGGATCAGTGCAAAATTGAGTGAAAATTTTTATTTTTTCTACAATCTAGACACCCATACATTTTACAATGGGGCATGTACCAGTTTTCTGATCAATTATTTTATTTTTGTTTGTTTTTTAATGAGAAAAAAGGCTTTTTAGAAAAAGGGAATTTGGGGAAAACATAGGTCTTGTGGGGCTCTTTGTAAAATTGCTTAGGTGAGAGGGAGAATTGTGTCAGTTTGGGGGAAAATCAGTCTGTGTCCACTATAGTCTCTTATAAATTAGAATGAGTAATTTGAGAAAATTTGGGGTGAATTTTGAAAATAATCTGTAAATTATTTGTGATCAACATGCTGTTTTCCAGTGTAGTAGAGATTTTCATGCAATTCCATGTGACGAGTTACATTTTCAGATTAGACCCAAAACTATGTGAGGAAAGGTGTTTATTTTGTTTTAGGTGAAACGAAATTTTGATATAGGTTTTGTTGAGGTGTGTGCAAGCTGGAGGGTGGTCTGGTCCAAAGCGACGCTATGGGTATTGTGGTTAAAAACTACTGGTCCTTTAAAAAAAAATAAAAATAGACACACACACACACACACCTCACAGAGGGGGAAGATGCAACCCACATTTGTGTAAAAAAAAATGGGATGAAATAATAAGAATAAGAAATAACTGCAATAATAACAGTAAAGAGACCTACGGTAAGCATTTGTACGTGTGTGTGTGTGTGTGTGTGTACATGTGTGTCAAGAGGACATATTTAAATTCTCCTTACATTACTTTAACATGCTTGTGAATTTCATGTGTGTACTTACAGGGACTCCATGCTCCATTAGAACATTGGGGTTCATGATTGTGACCAACTGATGAAGCAAATCTGGCTGGGACTCAAAGAGCTCAGGGGCAAGTTTTCTCATCACGTCTTCCAACTGCTCTGCTGCAAAACCAGGAGCACCATACCATGTCTTTGGCTCTCCCCTACCACACAGAGGCAAACATTGATTAATCAAACACAAAGTTTCAGAAGGAATTATGGCAGTTCTAACGCTCAACACCTGATTTACATGTAAATCACCAGGTAAATACCATGATTAACAAATCACCGAACTATACTAATGTCCTCTGCTTTACAAAGTAATTGTATTATTCCCTGTGAACAAGTAGATAGTGTTAAATTAAGCCCACAGCTTCATTAACCCTATTACCCAAAACCGTTGTATTTTGTGTATTTATTTCATTATTGCCTTTGGAGTGTAAAAAAAAAAGGTCATACCAATGCAAATAGTTAACAGAATAGCTCCAATGATCCTCAATATGCCAACAGAAAGAGGAGAAGCACATGCCCACATAGAGCCAGGGCAGCTTCATCCCACATATGTCAGCTGTGATGTGAGTCAGCACTGATGCATCCAGCACTGGCATGTTGTTCAAGTTCCATCCACAGCTGAAGTAATGCTGCAGGCACAGAAGGAAGTGAAGGTTACAAACATTCATCCATTCGTATTACATTAGAGGAAATTTAAATTATGTTATAGGTACGAGACAAAAAATATGACAATCCAGCAGTACAAAGAGCATCATATAGCCTACTGTACCTTAGCATTTGCATAGTTTGTGCAGAGGCAATAAATATGCAAGTCTACCCTCCAATAATCTTACTATAATTTTTTTTTCCTCCCCCGAGATCATGACTTATTTTTTATGATCTTGTGTTAAAGACATTATATCTTGTATTGTATTAATGATTGGAGAGTCAGACCGCTGTGGAAAGTCCAGAATTAAAGATTCTTAATAGGGTTAAGGTCTTGACTCTGTGGTGGAAAATACATGTATGAAAATGATGTCTTATGCTCCCTCAACCACTCTTTTACAATTTGAGTCAGAGGAATACTGGCATTGTCATTTTAGAATGTGTGTGTGCCATCGGGGAATAAAACAAATCCACTGATGAAAACAGATCATTCAGTAAGTCAGTTTACCCTCACTTTTGGGCACAAAGAAGCAAGCCCAGATCAGTCTGTCTGTCCAATGCTTCACAGTCCATTATTTATACTCCTTAGTAATTTGAAGCCTGGATTTCCCTCCGATAGCAAGTGGTTTTCTTAAGACTACACAGCTGTTTAGTCCCAATCACTTAAATTCTTATCACATTGTGTGTGTGGATATACTATTACTTTCACTATGACACATAGCTGAGAGGTTTATTATTATTATCATTATTTTTAAACGATTTGATTTCACTAAGCACTTAAGTGACCTCCCAACATGCTCATTTAGAATGTGTTCCCGACCGCATTTCTTTTTCGAAGATGACGGTTTACCACTATCCTTCCAGGTTTTAATAATGCGTTTTACAGTTCTTAACCCAACTTTAGTAGTTTCAGCAATATCCGTGGTCGTTTTCTTTGCTTGGTGCAGGCCAATAATTTGACACTCCTGAAACAGAGGAACATCTTTGCCACAACTACTGTTCCATTGGTTTACATGGTTGTTTACAAAATGTGAAGGTACTCACTGCATCAGTTGGCTTGTTGCCAGCTGAAACATATTAATCACTGTTGTAATTTTCCAATCAAGGACTCTTAACAACTGGCTTAGTTAAATCTGGGTGGGAAGTGTATTTCTAATATCTACTGCATCTCATTGTTAGGACAATGTACCTTTTGATTTTACTTGCTTTATTTAATGTGGCTCAAGTTAAGGCCATTATCCTTATTTATTTTTAAGATGAGTATCTCTCCATCCTTGGGTGCCTTGATAAAAAATAATATTTTATTCTTATTTTGTCTCTGTTACTCTAGCTAAGGGTTCCTCCAAACACAAGTTGTACTTTCACTCTGATGAGGACATGGACATTGGGTCCACTTATGCCCATTGTGTAGGCCTGATTGCCGAAAGTCAGGGCCATATGATCTGACTCTCAGCATGCTCAAGGAGGGATCTCCTTTCTCCCAGAATGGCTAATTTAACGGTTACTAATATAATTTTTTTCCCCCTGACAGCTCTGGGAGAGGTTACTGGTTCATGCTCATTCACACTGATTCACCTTTTGTGAGGTCTGGGGTGTCAGACAGAGCCTTTCAGTCAGTTACTCCTGTTGGCTGATTTCAAAGCTTCTGTCAAAGATTATTTTTTAAAAAGCTTACATTAGAGAGGATTAAGACGTTTGATTTACTGTTTTTCTATCCGACTCTTAATCATAATTAAATTATTTTTATTTATTTAGAATACTGATCATTTGTATCATCTATACAGTAAAAGCACTTCTGTACTCTACCGTTTTCATTCATTAAACTTTCCATTGCTAACCAACAACTGTCTGCATGGTATTTTACTCTCCTCCAGCTCGTTATGGTTTCTTCTTGTTTAGTCTACTCATCTTGAATGCACCTGTCCGCTAACGTTCGTTCAACCAAAGTACATCTTGCCCACACTTGAGCTCTAACGTTCTTCTGACCACGACAGATTTCCTGTTGTGTACACTGCCCGAAAAAAGAAAAGAAAAAAAAGAAAAAAAAAAGTTGCCATTTCAGAATGGTCAAATTACTGGGCTGCATTGAACAAAGAAAACCACTAATGTGATTTGAAATTAGTGGAACTGGGTTAAGAACCCTTCACTGCTTTATCAAAACTTCTTGGTAGACGGCTGCGCTGACCTTCGACCTGATAAAACCTAGTGGACTAACACCAGCAGATGACATGGCTCTCCAAACCACTAATCTTTACACTGGACCTCAAGCAACGTGGATTCTGTGCCTCTCCTCTTTTCATACAGACTCTGGGACCTTGATTTCAAAATGAAATACAAAATTTACTTTCAGCTGAAAAGAGGACTTTGGTCCACTATGCAATAGTCCATTTCTTTTTGTCCTGAACCCTGATTAGACGCCTCTGACATTGTCTCTGGTTAAAAAGAATTGCTTGACACAAGCAATGTGACAGCTGTAGCCCATGTTCTGAAAATGTCTATGCGTGGCGGCTCTTGAAACACCGACTCCAGCTGCAGTCCACTCCTTGTGAATCTCCCCCAAACTCTTTTATGGGCTTCAATCCTCTCAAGGCTGCTCTGTTGCTTATGCACCTTTTTCTAGTACATTTTTTCCTTCCATTCAATTTTCCATTAATGTGCTTGGATATAGCACTCTTTTCTTGCTTATAGGAGTTACAGAGGGTGGACAGTCTATGGGAGCTACCACAGTTGTTCTGAGTGTTTGAATCAGTAAACTGGGGGAAAACAGAGCAGAGTCATTAAACCTATAAAAGAAAAAATGTTTAATTCATTCACCCACCCCAAACCTTCATCCACCACTGCACTAATGCCCTGTTCAAAACCGGAAATGCCTGCCTCCAAGCCTCCTGTGTTACTCTGCCCGCTTTTGCTCCCTGGATTTTTCTATATTTCTCCTTAATCCTAATTTTAAACTCCCTCTGTACTAGCTTCCAAGCCACCAGGTCAGATTATGAAAATAAAGAATAAACAAACAGAATAACCAATTGATGCATCTCTAATTAAAACTGATGAAGCCTATTGGATGAGAGGTGCAAACATATTCGAAATCTTCAAGAAAGTATGAGCATGTTGCAATGAGAGGAAAAGGCATGAAGCGATGCACCAGTCATGCATTACGGTGCACAGTGTGGTGGTGATGACGTGTAAAAAATTATTCCCCATGCTCCCAGAACCAGACATTTAAATCCTGGAATATGCCTGTTCCATCAGGGAAGAAGAAGAAGAAGAAAAAAAATGATGTGATGTGACAACCTAATAAATGAATGAAGATGTGACAACCTAATCATTTAGTACACTGAGCCTAGACCGGACCAACTGAGCCCAGATCATAATACTGACTCCAGAGGCTTGTACAGAGGGCGCTATGCATAATGCATCCAGCACTTCTTGTGCTTACCCTTACATGCCCATCAATCTGGAATATGGTCAATCTGGATTCTATCAGACCACATGAGCTTTTGCCATAGCCCCAAAGTACAATCTATGATCCCCAGCGACTTAGACCACTAAAGTGGATCAGTCACTGGTCCTCTGGGCAAATTCCTCCAGCTAGGTGTGTGTATGTGTATGTGTGTGTGTGTGTGTGTGTGTGAGAGAGAGTGTGAAAATGTCAATGCAGGGTTCAATCATGGATAGCTTAAACAGCAATGCTTACCCATGTTAATGCAAGAGGTGTGATTGCATTTTGCATAAAGTTTGTTGATGTTGGGTGCATATGACCTCAGACCTCAGTAAATTATCAATACAATTCTTTTTGTTTTGCACCAGTTAAATGCAAACCCGACATAACCGTAAAGTACTGATTTCTAAGTCACATTTTCAACAGTTTGCAAAAGAGAGATAGTTTGGAAATGTCCAGCCCTAATCAACTTAGGGATGGACAGAATATATTGATCCTGAAGAAATTAGAGAAAAATATAATCAAATGCCACTTTGCGAGGCACATTCATTGTACATGGAAGGTTGTAACTCTGTTTATACCAACATTTTGTATGCACACCTTGTTGTACAATATGAGGGGGGAAAAAAAATAATGCACACTTTTATTGTTTTTGAGATGATAAGGAGGGGAGGAGGGAAAAAAAACTAAATAAATAAAATCGCCATTATGTAGGTATATAAATGTTATTATATTACTATGTAATAGAACTAAGAAAATTGTACTGTATTAGACTAAAACTGTATAACAGTATTACTGAAAGCATTACAACATACCTCCTCATCGGGGGCGACTTTAAAAGGACCATTCCTAACAGGGAATCCACTTCCAAAGGCCTTTGAAGCGATGTCTGCCCCATACTCTACTGTGACATCTTCCTCAATAGTGCCAAGTAAACGCCAAAATTCCTTTTCAACCAACTCAGTAGGGACCATCTATAGAGAAAATATAAAACTCAGTGTCAGGTTCTTGACCGTGCAGATCACTCGCACCTAAATCGGAGTCTTAAAAATATAATAATATCTAACGCAATAATATATAAAATAATAATATATAAACCATACATGCACAGGCATGTTGAAATAGTCTGACTTGAAGGCGTCTGCCATATCGCCGAAGGAGCGGAGCGTATAGTCTCTGGATGCCTGTTCAAAACCAAACGCAACTTGAGGCTTGCCACACTCCTGTGGAAAAGAGAACAGGAAGTACACATAATTGCAAAAAGTCTGCAAAGAAACAGAAACGAAAGAGCGACACAGCATGTAGACAGTTAAAACTGAACACTCAAAGATGAATGAATGTACGCCACTATGAGATAAAACACAATTTGTTAAAGCAGCAGACCGAGGTGAGGTAATACCTGAACAGAAAGTCCAGTGTTATGTGATAAAATGTTTTTTATTATGTATATGAATAAATAAGAGACCGGTTTTGTCTGTACATTGGTCAGAACTTGTTCTTTCAATTATATCTTTCCGTTTCATACAGTCTCATGAAATGTTCTCTCAAAATTTCTGCTTTCTTAGCAAACAGTCTAAATAAATTCTCTTTGTGTATGTCTGTATGCATGTTCAGACAGATTTTGTCACAGCATCACACAAAAATGTTAAGAATGTTTTTTTTTCAATTTGCAGAACATGAATATCTCCCTGAAGTTTAACCTGCACCAAAAGTCAAATTAAAATGTTAAGTACAAGTGATGTTATGAACAGTTATGTGGCTAATTTAATAATTTCATTTAATAGCTACTAAACTATTAAAACTACAATTAAAGCTACTAATAAGCTAATTGCTCAATGTAAAAAAAAATAAATAAATAAAAATAAATAAATTTTTACTGGAACGACTTAATATTTTCATTGCTGAAATGGAAGAACTAAAGTGGTATAAGTGAATTTTAATGTACTGGAGTCGTTTGAAGAAAATCCTAATATCCATCAGATCTACTTTTACACAGATTTCTCATCTGTGATTCATTCTTAACAGGGAACAGGTGTGTGAACAGGGAGTGTATTTGGCAGACATCAAAAGAAATACTACTTAGTGTAAACACGGTGCAAGATACTCAACCTAACAAACTTTCTTTGTATTAATAAGGTATGCAGAGAGTTATGCTATAAAGAAAAACAGGCAGACATGTATGTGGGCTTCAACCTGAAATAATATCACTGATTACATTAAAGCAGATCAGCTTATATTTAGATTTAATCCTTTAGATTTAGCCCAGACGGGGGGGGGGGGGTTCTCTTAAGATACCGCCAGAGAAATTCAATGGGGTTGAGGTATGGACTATGAACTGGCCATTCCTACTGTGGTCTGTTCAAGTTTGCAAACTCATGCTGCCTGCATTGGAGGGTCCTAGCCACATTTCATTGAAAGTCAAACTTGTTCAATCTATGTTTGATTGTGCAATCATGAATAAAAACATTTAATATTTATGCTACAGAGGCACGCAGCACACATCGTGTACACCTTACTGCAGAATGGTAAGGTTGACTTGGAATAATTTAGACACACACCTGAGTGATCGAGAACAACAAACTGCCAGAAGTTCGCCGTTTCTAGAGGTAGCCACACTATCATGATTAACTAAATAGAAGTAGGAAGAGTTTGCTTTTTGGGGGAAACATGACGACATATTGAAATCTGTTATCCCCAGTGTGTATTTGTTTGCTTACTGAAGTTAGCAAGAAAAACACAACTGATATTTAGGCCATGATTAAATTTCCACATGACAATAAGCTAGTTTAATGGGATTTACATACGTGGAAATCATTGTTTTAAAATATACTGTCGATGGAGTAAATTGTTGTGAAATCTTTGACTACCTGCGCCAGGCACTCAGGACATCTCCAGTCCCCTTTAGGGACATCATGAAGTGGTGGGATAAGACAGTATGTGTGGTAGCTGTCATCACAGCCATCACACAGCAACAGCTTGTCCTCATCATCACCTCCCCCACACCCCAAACACATGTACTGTTCCACCTTTAAAAGCACACACAAAACAAGGAACATCCAAAAACTGATTATAAACATTCACTTTTCCATAATTAAAATGTGGTCAAAAGCAATTTAATAAATGAGCAAATGAATGAAAGAATGATTAAATAAATAAAAATCATTAAAACCAGTCAACTAATCAGCCATTCTGTTGGTGTTCCTCACCTTTGATTTTTCTCCACTAGAAAGTGATTCAACTTGTTCCACAGGCTCCTGTTTTACCTGGACCGGAAAGCTTTTCACTAAAATAAATAATAATTCGGACCATCTGTATTAACCATCCCTATTTAACAATTTTATAATGATACTGACTGTAACTGTTTGAAAAATCATTTAGGTAAATCACCCTTTTCTGGTTGTGTCACACAAGAGCCCATTCTCCTTCTCAGGTTGGGTCTGTTCTCAGACTCCAACTTACTTTTGAAACAGCGACCCTAAAAAAAAAAAAAAAATTAATAAAAAAAAAACACAAGGCAAATGGTAAAAGGTAAGCCAGCAGACCACACAAACAATGATGTAATACTGTTTACTATGTTGCATTATTTTTAACTTTTATCTCATGTAAACTGGGAACGTATGTAAAGAACTAAACCATTGATTTAAAAAAGGTTTTAACAAAAGTGAGTGAAATTTTACCTTTGAAGAGATTTTAGACCGCTTGGCTCTGCGAGCAATGGTGGAAGTTTCTGCAGGCTGTACAGACTGTCGCTGGGGTAAGTCATGAGATTTATATACCTTATCTTTGGTATCATTTGCAAGAGTGGGTTTCTGTGAGTTCTGGTAAAGAAACACACACCAAAAAAGACTGATTAAAAGAAGTGTTACACTTCAAGCCTTTTTGTTTTAATTTTGAGGAATACCACAAATATCTCACAAAAAAAAAAAAAATCCAGTACCTCAAAATATTAAAAGATTTCATTTCAAGTTAGATTAAACTCTCTGTGTCTTGTTCAGTACACACATGGGGAAGACTCCTGACTTGACAGTTGTCCAATGGATGACATCAGGTTCTCCACAGGTAACCCACAGTTCCTCTAGGTATTTGACTCAGAGGACAATTTCAACTTCTGCCCCGTTGATGAAGAGGAGGGGATGGAGCAGTCCATCAAGAGTCCACAATCACCTCTTTAGTTTTCCTGACATTGATGCTGAGGTTATTATCCTTGCATCAAACCATCAGTTAATTTACGTCCAACCTGTATGCTGACTCAAGTTTCACTATGTGGCTGCTTGTATAAAGGGATTTGCAGTCGTATATCAGAACAATAAACAGAAGTGGGTTCAAGACGCATCCTTGGGGAGGCCAGAGTTGAGGATGATGGTAGATATGAGACCCATGGATTGTGACAGACTTGGACCTGTTTGTTAACAAGTCTAAGATCTAGTAAGAGAGCTGTGCTAAGTCCAAGCAGTGATAGTTTGTTCGTTTGAGGGATAGTATTGAAGGAGTAGAGCGGTCCTTTCTGGTCCTTTCAGCAGTTGTGTTTATGATCTTTATCTCCTCCATTACCAGCCTCTCAAGGTACATTGTTATAGACATGAGTGCCACTGAGAAGTAGTCATTCAGACATGACTCTGTAGAGCTCTTTTGGACTAGAATAACAGATACTTTATGTGTAATGAAATCATAATATGAGAGTTTCACCGTTTGAAATAAATATTAATGCAGTGGAAGCTTGGATTATGAGCATAATTCGTTCCGGAAGAGCGGTTGTACTCCAAAACACTCGTACACCAAATCGAATTTTCCCATAAGAAATAATGGAAACTCAAATTATTCGTTCCACAGCCCAAACAAATAAATACATAAAAATAATTA
>JAQMYL010000016.1:13774609-13791017 GCA_030014365.1 Clarias pachynema | reverse complement strand
ACATGATACCCGGAACTCGAAAACCAAAACTTGTTCGTTTTTCAAATAAAAATGTATTTAAAAAAAAAAAAAAAAAAACTTTGCTCATCTTGCGGAACACTCGCAAACCGCGTTGCTCGCAATCCGAGGTTCCACTGTAAACATTTTTCCATGATATTTTAATATATTGAGATGCACAGTGTGTGTGCATGTATGTGGTGTACTATTCAAGGGTATTTGACAGGTGGGGGAACGGGATGGGTTGTAAAGTTAAACTGCTTTCAAAAACAGAAATGTTAATAGTTTGTTTTTATCAATTAACAAAATAGAAGAGCAATGAACAAGAGAAATCCAAATTAAAGCAGTATTTGGTGTGATCCCCTTTGTCCATAAAACAGCATTAATTCTTCTAGGTACATTTACACACAGATTCGAAGGAACTCGGCAGATGGCTAGTTCTCCAAATATCTTGGAGAACCAACCACAGCTCTTCTGTCGATGCATGCGGCCTCCAATCCTTCTGTCTTTTCATGTAATCCCAGACAGATTTGAGGTAGATTTTTCGTTTGCTCACTTTGCATTTCGTAAATTTAAACAAAAATTAACAATTAAAATACTTATTTTTGAAAGCATTCTTACTTTCTAGCATTTCTTCATACCTGCCTAATACTTTTGCACAGTACACATACACACAAACAAACAAACCAAGGCAAAAATTTGTCTTTCATGATTTTCATTTTTTTCTACATTGTAAAACAATGCTGAAGGCATCCAAAATGTGCAATAACCTCCCTTGAACAGCTGATATTAAGATGTGTCTGCTACTTATGCTCTGTAAAGCCGTCATAAAGGCTCTATTTGGTCATTCTTTGAGAAGCAAGTTTTGGTCTTGCCTACTGGGATGGTCTTTATGAAAGCCAGTTTCATCATGGTGCTTGATAGGTTTTGCAAATGCAATTTAATAGCTTGTAGATCCACCTTTAGCAGCAATAACTTAAAGTAATTGTTTCCTGTATGATTAATAGTCCATCACATCTTTGGACTGATACTCTAAGGAAGGTGAAAGTATCTTAAAGAGGGTCATTACTCATAACGAGAAATGGATTCAGCACTATGAGCCTAAGAGAGTAAACAGCAGAGTATGGAATGGAATCATCATCATTTGCATATACTGTATGCGTTTCAAAATAACAACTGCCTTTTTTGTTGTTACTTAATTATGCTGTTACAAAATCTCTAGTATAAACGTTGAATTACAATACGTGTTCAAACTACTGACTGGTACTGAATATGACACCAACCTCATGACCTCTATCTGCCTGAATTTATTTACTGGTGCCATGGTCATGCGTATGTACCAAAAGAGAAAGTAACAAAGAGAGCATAAGTGCCTCACCACAAGATTGGCCCCTGCCTTGAATAGGTAGAAAGGGTAGAGAATCCTCTCATAGTGTCCACGCAAGTGAGATCCAATTGCCTTGCCAGGAGCAAAGCCCATCTTCAGAGCAATCTGGGTCCATTTTCGTTCCCTGCAGACCATGTCAAAGCCGCCTTCCTCCATAACCAACTGCAGAACACAGAGACAAGCAGTTTAAGACAATAATTTTTAATGCCAAGATGATAAAAAAGCAGAATACAAGCTATGCTGCAATCCAATACTTTGTAGAGCAGATGCAGGTCCAGAAATTTGCGCTCCACATGAGGTATTTTCAATGCGCAGCCCTGCAGCTCCCAAAACTTGGCCATCTGGTCCAGAAAGTTGAGTCTGACTCTGGTTTGAGCCTGAGATATATGAAAGAAGAAAACAAATATTAGTAGCTACCACTTAAAATTAAATCCAGTTACTTTCCCTAGTGCCACCATCTAATACATCTTATTCTTTGCACCCTGCCATAGCTAGACTGGTAGATGGTAGCCATTAAAAGTGCTAGTTATTTCCCCAGGAGAGTTTCATTCACACGTGCGCACGCCCACACACGCTCAAGCACATAATTACAAAGTAAAAACATGTATTTGGAATGTTTTATGTTATTAAAACAGAGACTGAACTATTCCATTTACATAAGTATTCAGACCCTTTGATATGACACAATTGAGGTTTGGTGCATCCTATCGGTGGTACTCGAGATGCTTTTTGGCTGGGGTCCACCTGTGCCTTCAGGACTTCATTCAACATCATTAAAAAGCAACACACCTGTCTATATAAGGTCTCAGAGCAGATTACGCATTTCAGTGCAAAAACCGATCTATGAGGTCGAGACAGGATTTTGTTAATACACAAATCTGAGCTGGGATACAATAAACTTTCTGGAGCATTGAAAGCCTCCATCATTCTCAAATGGAAGAGGTAGACCAACCAACAGTCCACATAAATCTGGACACCCAGTCAAACCATGTACTCGGGTATAAAGGGCCTTGGTCCTTGAGATCCTGAGTTCCTTTGTGGAGATGGGAGAGACTTACAGGACGACAGCCATCACTGCAGCAGTCCACCAATCAGCAGACGACTTTTCTGATTAGCCTCACAATTATGTCGTTTCCATAGTAATCTCCTTAGTTGTTTTTTTTTTCTTGATGGACAATAATTTAACCCTAATTTAAACCAGAGAATTATGGGACTAAAATGCTGTGTAGACTTACGAAAACCACTTATCAGTTAGGCTAATTGGGAGGGAAAAAAAAGGGCTAGGGAGCCTTGCTAGGGAACATAAAGAACAGACTGTGGGGCATTGAAAAAAGGTCATGTAATCTGATGAGTCCAGATTTATGCTGTTCCAGAGTGTTGTGTGTTTCAAGGTAAGATGTGATGCACCCATCGGCTTACTGCCAGAATATACTGAATAATCAGATCTTTCCATCAATGGCTTTTCCTTCCCTAATGATACAGGCACAATCCAAGATGACAATGCCATGATTCATCAGGCTCAAATTGTGAAAGAGTCGTTCATGGAGATCACAAGACATCATTTTCACACATGGATTGGCCACCACATGTCCAAACCTTAACCCCATTGAGAATCTTTGGAATGTGTTGGAAAAGGTGTTACACAGCGTTTCGACCCTCCGATCATCAATACAAGATCTTGGAGAGAAATTAATGCGACTCTGGATAGAATAAAATATTGTGCATAAGTGTATCAAAGTGATTCCAGGGCCATAACCAAAGTCAAAGACGATCCAATGAATATTAGTGTGTGCAACTTTTTTTTGCCAGGGAAATTTGTGAGTGTCTGCGCGTCTGCAGTACTTGTTAAAAGTTTGGACACACCTTCCTATTCAATGTTTTTTCTTGATTTTTATTGTTTTCAACATTGTATATTTAACACTGAAGATACTGAAATGATGACAGAACAAATATGGAATTGTCTAATCAACAAATCCATGTTAAATAATTCAGAAAATGTTTTATATTTATAAAAGTAGCCACCTTTGACTTTGGAGACAGCTTTGCACACTCTTGGCATTCTCTCACTTGGCCTCATTGGGTAGTCAACTGGAATGGTTTTCCAACAATCTTGAAGGAGTTCCCAAAGGTGTTGATAACTTGTTGGCTGTTTTTTCCAGAGGCTAGGTCATCTACAGTAATAAAGCACCCAATCACTCTCTTTCCTTGGCAAATAGCTCTTTACAAAACAGTGTGTTTGGGGTCATTGTCCAAATGATGATCCCACTAAGTGCAAACCAGATGGGATAGCATGTCACTGCAAAATGCTGTGGTGGCCATGCTGGTTAAGTGTGTCCTCAGTTTAGTCTAACCAACAGTCACCAACAGTGTCAACAGCAAAGTATCATCACACCTCCTCCTCCATGCTTCACAGTGGGAACCACACATGCAGGAACCGTTTGTTCATCCTCTCTGTGTCTAACAAAGACATGGCAGTTAGAACCAAAAATATTAGATTTGGGCTCATCAGATGTTCATAGTTTTCCAATGATCTAATGACAACCCTTGACAAGGCACAAATGTGAACTGAAAACCATTCCAGGTGCCCGTGCACAAAGCTGTCTTTAAAGCTAAATGTACCTACTTTGGACAATCTAAAATATATAACATATTCTTGGTTGTTTAACCCCTTTTTCGATGAGTCCATACGTTTCATAGTTGGGATGTCTTCTGTGTTAATGTACAATGTTGAAAATAATGAACATGAAAACCACTGAAGGCAAAGTTGTGTCCAAACATTTGACTGGTAGTGCACACACACACCCTTACATGCAGGAGACTGACAAAGTACTTACCTCCAATTCATTGAGTCTCTGTATGCGTGGGGTAAAATGCAGTCGGTCCACATCACAGGCAAATGGTGGTTGCCACCCCTGAAAAATTATACCAGACCAAGCTGAGACTAATTATGTGCCATTTGCAACTGTCAACACTTTTGGAATTAAAAATTTACTGTATATCGAATATTTTCTCATTTATTCTAGCCACATCCTATAAGGGTATATATTAACATGCAGTGCATTTGGTATACACCAAGGGTCGAAAGTTTGAACACCGTCTAATTACATAGTCTTTGCTGATTTTTATTTCTTTCTACACTGTAAAGCAATACTGAAGATTACAAAATATGTAATCTCCTTTAAACTGTTGATATTAAGATACTTAGTAGTTAAAATCTTAACTGCTTATGCTCTGTAAAGCATTCAGTTAATTGGTTATTTTTGAAACTGGTAAATGCAAATTAACTTCTCCTCTGCAGCAGGTGTAAGTTTTAGTCTTGCTTTCCATGAGTGCTTGATGGATTTTGCAAATGCACTTGACAATACTGTTCTGCAAGAACTATTCCAGCACAGGTGACCTTTGTGTCTTAAAATAACTGACTGTTGTGTTCTTTGTTAATTACCTAGTCATATGTAATATTTCTTAATTTTGAAAAAATACAGCATTGTTCTAGAATGTAGAAAGTTAATACAAACTTGTGTCCAAACTTTTGATTTTTGAGGCATTTTAAGATTATCTAAAATGCTTTACACTTAATCATACTTTCACCGCATATGATAACCAACACTGTAATTAAAATGCATTAACGAACATGTTACTCTGTGGTGCGTAACTGGGAAGTGCTGGGCCATGAAATGCAAACTTTACATTTTAACCTACACACACACACACATTTCAGTTTCAACTACTGGTAACAAAATCATGAAAAAACATTTTCAACCTATTACACCACCTTTTATCTCGCTAGTTCAACCTAAATTAGTCCCTCATCTGCTCCACCACACTGTGAAAAGAATGTTTTTATTTTACACCATAAAACAATACAAATGTAGAAATCATGTGCTCTGAACTAAAGTGACCTTAATGTCGATGGCAGTTCAACAGGAAACATGCTAAAAAAAAAAGTAATGTGGATAAGAATTCATAAGATTAGCCATAAAGCAAAAACTAATTGAAACTGATGATTGTAGTAAATTATTGCAAGATAGAGCGGTTTTAATAATTTAGCATAATGCTCAGAAAAAATAATTCAAATGTAATTGTGTCTAAATACAATTTGCCGGTCAATTTATAATAAAACGGCCTTCAATTGAAACCATTAAAACCCAAGTCGCACAGATACGTCCCGGCAACACAGTATATAGATCAAAGATGATAAAAATGTGTGTGTTACCAGGGAGGCTTCAGACTTTAAACCGTGTATTTTGGTGTTTGGACATGTCAGGTAGAACAAAAGTCATCATTACTTTTAGTAAAACTCTCAAAATGAGCATATTATTATTATTCATAGAAAAAAAACAGAAAACAACCATAAAAACATGTGATCGTGTGTATCTGTACTATTTCTTTGCATATATAACCTTTTTTTTTTTTTTTGCTCAGTCATGTTTCATGTTTGTTTAGTTGGTTAAAATTTACCTTTAAAATTCAGTTCAGCATTTTGCCTATTTTGTGCTGAAAGAAATGTCACTTTATACTACACAATCCTGAGCCCTTATATATATATATATATATATATATTTTTTTTTTTTTAACATCAAAACAAATACTGGCTAAAATGCTCTGAGCTTTAAGGAGTGCTACAGTCTTGATTTGCTCTTTCCTGTTTGTTAGATGCCCTACACGAGCAATGGTGTAGCTCGATAACAACAGTAGGCTACCACCACGTCCACCCAGAGAGGACCGATTCCTTTGCAATATACGAGATGTATTTGTTGCTGGTTGGACAACTGGTTCGCCACAGATAACAGTTACACCAGAGCTGCAATCCGCCATATTGAAAACCTGCCTTTAAGAAGTGTTTCGGACTTAACTGTATGGAACAAACAATGATAAAAAGCAACACAGCGATGGTTCCGTTTCATAAACAGCAGCATAAAAATATATTTTTTAAAAACTTACCCGCGGTGGTCGGATTTTACAAATGCCAGTCTTTTCGGCAATGTGGCGTATTTTGTTGATAAACTCAAACGGGTCGGCAAATTCTTCCCAGCTAGGCTCAAACACTGGACATTCCGGCGGTGGAATAAACTCGTTAGGTCGAGGTTGGGTCATTCTGGGCAACTACATCCAAGCGAAGACATGTAGGAACTGTAATACACTGTTTAATATAAAAGTGTGTAAGGTATTCTCTTGTGTATACTAAAGAAAGGTTACATAAAGTCTGATAATTCGCATCCTCACCTACTTTGGGCTGTACACAGGAAGGGTTGACATTTGAGCATCGTATAAAAAGTAGCGTCCCCTCCTCTTCACTACTTGTCGCTCTACACGGTTCATTAAACTGTTAAAGAGGCAGATTTACATTGAACACGTACGCTAACAAGTAATACATTTTATAACCGCCGAGTTCTACAAAGTATGTAATATTAACACCGTTTAATACACTCCACGGTTATTGAAAAAATTTCATAGCGTCGATCTTCATGTTATATTCCAGCACAGTAGTCAAAATGTCAACATCATGCAAATGTAGTTAATAATAGTAATAATAATGCCAAAAACAGTGACGCATAAACATACAGTTTATAAATTCGATACATCGTTTTAGCTTTTACGTTGGCGTCAAACTTTCTCCTCTTAAATATTATTTAGTCTTAACTTGATATATTTAGTCTTAGATAATATTACTTGATATATACAAAGTAAAACATGCAGTTAAACGGATTTACCAAACAACACGCACATTAGAAATTAGTTAAACAAAAGGCAATTGCGCGGATTGATGTACAACAGCTGAGAACTGTACCGGAACTACTTCTTTAAATAGACTCTCTGAAGTTTACCTACAAACATATGACGTTTAACGTCAAGTCGGAAGCGATGATCCAATTAACACCCACAAAAAATATTACCCACAACTTACAAATGTCCACCGCAATTACATGAGATAGAGAGGTTTATTTTTATCTCGCGAATGTAGGCCTGGTCCGAATATGGCTAGGTTTTGCAACATGCGATTTTTCGAACGAGATAGCTGCTCGAAGTAGAAAATGACCGGTGTATGTATGATAGCTTACCGCGGTGTCTCATTCGGCTTTAAACATGCTTAATTTTTTTTTTCTAGCGATGAAACAGCCATCAACGCTTCTTTTCCATTCGCACCGCATCTGTTTGCACGTAGCGCACGTCAACGCGGAAGCAGTGCCGCCTAACTACACACATCACTCACCCTGTGTACGGAACAAAAACTCACATTAAACAGGACTTTATCCGGTGTAATCAACTACATGATTTTAAAGACATACATTTAAAATGTTTTATATGTTTATGTCTTACGGTCAAGACACAGTATCAATGCTGATTTTTTTTTAATTATTATTGTTTTACAGAAATACAGAAAATGTGTGCCAAAAAAAGCAATTTTTTAACTTTATGCAACATGGAAGTGACCAACCTTGCTTCCCTAAAAAAAAGTTGCTAACTTCAGCCGTTTTGGAGAGATTTTTTTTCATCCTTTATACTGTTTCGTTTCCAAAAAAAATAAATAAATTCAAATAATTCATATTTCTTTGAGGATGGATACGAAAATTGGTGTAAGCTTCTAGGACCATGTGACGTGTAAAAAATGTTGCTTAAATTAAATAATTCTGTGCAAAATTCAGGATTTCCCCCCCCCAAAAAAATCTGTAGTGTCTGTAATCATGTGAAATTCATGTGCCAATTTCTGAACAATTTTGCATTTTAGAATAATGTACTTTTTTAAAGCCTTTTCATGCGAAATCTAAATTGGCCAAGTTTCATCCGAATGACAATTAAGATCATTAAAGGATTTTAATTTTAAAAAAAGTTACAGACACTACATAAAAGGGCATGAAATCGTATTGAGTAAATGTGTTTCTTTTTATCTGATAAAAATATAAATGTGTATGAATATTTACAAAAAGCGAAGCATGGATCTGGAGATAAGAAGCATTAAGTATTATGAAAAATGGTGTCATATGATCATCTCTGAAAGTTCACCTTGTCACCTAGGTGAGACTTTTTAACACCACTATATAATATCTATCTATCTATCTATCTATCTATCTATATATATTATTTTTATTTTATTATTATTATTTTTTTTAAGAGAAAAGGTGAATTTTCAGATAGGATCATATAACAATTTTAAGGCTATATGGATGGATGGATGGACAGATAGACAGATAGATATGGACTTAGTCCTACAGCATGTTCTTGGAAAGAAAAGAAAATCAATCTACAACACAAAGTGATCATAATACTTTGCCACTAGAAAGGCTGTGTTCATTTGACTTTAATAACAAGACTGTTCAAAATACTTTTCTGACTGGTGTACATTTGCATTAGGAAAACAAATCCTTAGTGATAGAAATCAACCATATGTAAAAGAAATGTGAACTGACAGAACATGAAAATGCAAAACATAACCATAACAATGTCAAACACTACTCCCAGTGTACTGATCAAGGATATATGTTTAAAGCTACATAAAAAAAAAGATGGACAAGAGGAAGGAGGTTGTGTAGCACGATCTTGTACAAAACAATCGTAAACACTCTACACATGTTTAACTCGATCCAGTGCAACGTAGAAACATTTCTTGTCATCAAGGTTGTGCCATCCAATGGGTCCAATCTCACAATCAGCACAGATAAGATATTTTATTTTGCCTACATCTTTGCTGAAGCCAACATTCTCAAAGGTGTACATATCATCCACCAACCAGTGTGCTGTTAAAGTATCTCCATTTAAAGTTCCTTGAGACTGGTTATTGGTCTTCTTTTGCATCGAGGGTAGAAAGAGCTGGTCATCATGGGAATGGGTATTAAACAAAAAGAAAGCAAACAAGTATTAAGTTAGTTGCACTGAAAATTGAATGGCACAACTATGAAAACATGAAAAAACATATTTATTATTAAAACATATATTGTCATCTTACCTGTTTTTCTGCAAATACAGCCATGCCTGGGCAGAGTACTTTTGATCCACAACGCTGGCACACCACTGCTTTAATATTTTTTCCATCTTCAGCAACAAGGTTGGATGGGTCACTACATCCCTCAGTGCCAAAGATCTGATTACTATCCTCCATTTTTAGATTAAAAAAACTCCAACAAATAGCCTACAAGAAAAGAAACATTTATTTAATGCATCACATCACAATATAACCGACCGAGTGGTAATGTAACCCAGTAAAATGATCTCAACTAAGCAAAAATGTTCTGACTAATGTATAGAGCATGGATAACATTGCCTGCTAATGCAAACAATGGCTTCTTTCATACCATGAAAATGTGTAAGTATTTACAAAAAGAAAATACATGTTATGTTTATCCACATACGTACCGTACTCAAGAATGAAATATTGTAAATTCCTAAAACCCGGATGTAAACTTCATTTTTTTTTTCCTCGCTAAAACAATTGCTCGTCCGTGACAGTCCGTCAGCAAATCATTCCGTCTGGAAAGCAAAACACAAACGATAGGGTCCTACTGCTTCTCCTAATAGTAGTTGCAAATCTACCGTGATGGCGCAATACCGCCGCTAACTGTTGTGGAGTTTGGAGCAGCAAGAAAAATAATTCTTCTTCTTTGGTTTTATTGCCGGATGGCAACCAGCTTTTAATTTACCGCCACCTACTGGACTGGAGTATAGAGCATTACATTAGAAAAAAATATTGATTCTGTACAGCATGCCTATCTACTTTAATATTCCATTAAAACATTAAGTACCTTTGAGATGCATTCCGTACTAGGCTCTTTATTGTGATTTCAGTGTTTTCTTTTTCCAGTATTGCAGTCTATTAAAAATGGGTTTGATCGTCTCTGGTTGCCTGGAGTAAGCACAGGCCAGATGTGTTCTATGGAGTTTATGATATTTAGTCCTGCATGTCCTATTCTCAGTCTGGTTATGCTTACTTCCTCTCTTCGATTCCTGCCTCGCTTTATACTATTTCCCACCTGGTTTTGGATCATATACAGATGTCTTCCTGTAGTCCCACTGTCCCAGTATTCATGTGTTGTTTGATTGTCGCTTTGACTTCTGCTTTGCTCAGTAGCTCAATTTCTATGTCTACCCTTTGCAATTTCACTGCTTGCATATCACCTGCTCTGTATTCATGCCTCTGCTTGCTGATGCACCACTTTACATTGTAATCCATATACATTCATGTGTAATATGACGTCATGACATACATCAAGTTTACACATAGATTCATTGACGTTCTAATGAGTTTGGAAGGTGGCACACCTTACAGTGGACTAAACTCTTCAGATGGTTCTGTGCAGTGAGGAAGAATTTACCTCTTTCTCAGAAAACGTTCGTGACTCTGATGACGAACAGTTGTATTGTGGAGAGTGAATTGCTCCAGCAGAGGATATAACAGCAAGCTGTTTACTTATAAGTAAGTAAGAATAAGTCTTATATCATTCATTCATGATAATATAAGAAATAATTCTCAGCGTACACTTATGCAAAAGATTGCCTTTCATTGTCTCTTACATAGTTTGCACAGATTGTTGTACAGTTGCACTGTTACAGATGTTTGTGAATATCAGCCGTTCATAATGTATTGATCATTGATCACACGATCTTATCATAGGATTATTCACGCCTCCTCGCATATGGCCCTTCTAAACAAAACGGTTGTCACAAAAAGTGTCTTAGAAAATTTAAATCAATATATTGTTATTCTTGATTAAGAAAGCAAAATGATTTTCACATCATATTGAAGAAAAAATTCTAGGCTACAATATCCAGTTTGCAAAAGTTCACAAAAATGTTTTGAATGTGTTTTGTGGCCTTATTTCAGTGACCGTTTTTCATTTCATTTTCAATTTCAGTTATACCCACACATAACTGTTATTTTCTCCTAAATACAAACATAATGCATTTATATGTTTATAAGTGACCGAAATATGCACAAATATCAGGGCGTGCCAAAACTTCTCCAGGGCCCCCAAACACTAGCAGACACCAAAGAGGTTATTAAATACTCTTACTTTGAACACAGTAACAGTTGTAACATTAAACAAAAACCTATAAAACAATAATTACTGTATATTAGCATACTTTTTATACACAATTTATATATAATTCAAAACAAAGGCACCACTCCAGAGTGTTATAAGATGTCCAGGACATCCCCAAATTTCCTCATCTTCAGTTCTGACATAAAGGGTACAGTCCAGGGCATTAAGGTCAGGTAGGGACTTAGTATGAAGGATTTTAATTCTTGAAACTGGGTGGCAGGGTGAACTTAAACTTAAACTGTACATGCATTGGTAAGTAGTAGCTTCATGGCATCAAGGTATCACAGGAAGGGAAAAGGGAGGCGTCCAATCAAAGAATGAGCACCAAAATGTGCTTTATTGACATGACATGTATTAACAATGTTACCAAAGCAAATTAAAATAAACAAGAAATACACAGATATTATTCATAACTTTCATAGTGTGTAACTACTTTTTTTTTTTTATTAAAAGAAATTCCACCATTAAACACTTACACCCATCCCACTAACGCCCCACCCACTGCCAAAAACCTCCACGCCTTTTTCAATCTTGGTTCGATTTTAATCCATTGGTTCCTATGAAAGTTCACAGTTCTGTTCATGGCCTCATACGTCATGGTCTTGTTCAATGTCTATAGTCTTGTTTATCGTTTTAAAGAAATGGCTGCACTAGGACACCTTTAAATTTATTTATAGACATTGTGCAATACAAACGTGATGTAAAATCATGTGTAGGTTTAATGTACAGTTTGTGACCATGTGCCATAACACACACACACACACACACACACACACACACACACACACACACACACACACACATATACAAGTTGACTAGCTCTTCTCATCTTAAGCATTTCATTGTACTGTTGGCTCTGTGTTGACATGCATATGACAAATAAACGAAACTTGAACTTGATTTTCCTTTGTCCAGAAAGTAGTTTATTAACGGCACATTTCTTTTCTCCTTTTATCAGCCATAGAAACCGGTTTATCTGTTCCTTCAGGTCTAGAAGTGTTTGGACTCTGCTCCTTCATCCTCCTGCATTACAACACTCCGTGATTCACTGTGGTTTGTTTGCTTTGTTAATGGTTCTGTAATGAGTAACTTCACTTGTCATTGGTTGGGAGTTTTCCTGTCGCTGTTGTAAATCCTCAGTGCAGACTTTAGGGATGAGGGTCATTGTTATTGTTATCACCTGCAGAGCCATCTGGGTTTTATACAGTTGTTATTTTCAGTGTTAGAGATGTTCATGTCAGCGCTGGGTGCAGAGTTTGTTGTAGTTGTGCTTTTGTGTTTGTAACTGACTTCTTTCAGCTCTGACTTTGTCGTGTTTTTATTTCCAGAGTAATTTACTCAAGACCACCAGTGTTCTCCAGAAGTAGATGAACTGTGTACAATGAACCATATGAAAAAAAAATTGGGTATTGGTTTTAGTCCAGGTTTTACACACAATGTATAGCAGGGATGTTCGTCTACAGTAGTGAAGGGCTGGAGCCCAACACAGTCTGGTGATTCTTCTGCTCAAACAAAGCTAATTTAATTACTAGGTTCAGTGTGCTAATTTTATGTGGATTAGGTTTTTAAAACCAATTTTCTAAGAGTTTTTACATTTTTGTATAGCTCAAGCAACAGACAGTCTTAATTTGGTGGAATCTGACCGATGACTCTGTCGGTTTAGCCAGCTTGTCCGCTCCCTGGCCCGCTCTCTGGATTCTCAACAATTAACTAGGCCTGTTATGAAACTACGCTGCTATGCAAGAAGAGCAGCACCTTCCCGCGTGGGATGGACATTGTCCCACCCAAACAGACCGGCTTTGCCCTCATTGTTTTTGTGCACCACCTGGACATCCAGCAGTAACCATAAACTGGTGTAAGCTACATCACCATGTGTTGCATTAACATTGTGCCAAAGCTTATTAAAGGATTGGACATCGCCTTCGCTAATTTCAACACCTCTATAAAGTTACTCCTAGTAACCTCTGACTGACGAAGATGTATCAGTAACCCCTACATTAATAACTATCTAAGAAAACCTATCCTTGCCTAAGACCCTACGATTACTCACGTCTGGCGGCCTGACTCCTGCAGTACACCTGATTAAACCAGGCGCTTAGGGCCAAGGTTTACTGTAGCTAATGTCACGTCCCTCATAATAGAGTCTTCTTCTATAACCGGATCTCTTTCAGGTTTCTCAGCAGACGCTGAACTGAGGAGAAGAACCTGTTGGACAAGCGATGTTCCCGTGGCCAAACCTTAATTTTGGCGGCATGATGATGTGGCCTAAATCTGCCCCACTGTGATGGCTAACTCTCGCTCAAGTCTGGATGTGCTAATGGCTGATAAAGCTTTAAAAAACTTAATAAAGGCTGAACTTTTATAAATAAACTATTGAAGCCTGCATCAATAAACATTTGATGTGTTCATAAAAAAACCTTCTAAAATGAAACGAACAGAGACTTAGGCCGAGTCCAGAAAATAAAAGGAAACATATAAGAGTAGTTTGACGACTACATAAAATGCATTTGTATATCACTGAGGAAATGTCTGAATATTTATGCCAATGATATAAGACTGCTGAAGAGAAAGTTTTCTTTTTTTTCTATTATTCTTTTACAGAAACAAATAATAAGGATAAAAATATGGTTTATGCAAATGATGCTAGTTATTTTTATTTATTGTATGTCTGATGTTTCTGAGATTTCTGAGAGCATATTAATGTATGCAGCAATGATTACGGTGATGTAAACAGCTACCGTATAATTTAACGATAAAATTGTAGACAAATAAAATAATACAGCAATTTAATTATGGTATATTGTATATATAACAGGCGGCACGGTGGTGTAATGGTTAGCACTGTCGCCTTGCACCTCCAGGGTCCGGGTTCGATTCCTGTCTCTGTGTGCATGGATTTTGCATGTTCTCCCCGTGCTTGGTGGGTTTCCTCCGGGTACTCCGGTTTCCTCCCACAGTCCAAAGACATGTAGTTTAGGTTAATTGGTGTTCTCAAATTGCCCATAGTGTGTGAATGAGTGTGTGTATGTCTGTGTGCCCTGTGATGGATTGGCACCCTGTCCAGGGTGTACTCCGCCTCATGCCCTAAGTCTCCTGGGATAGGGTCCAGCCCACCCGCACCCACCTCCCCGACCCTGAATACAGGATTAAGCGGTAATAACGATGAGTGTATATACTGTATAACATTGATGTAACAGTCATGTTGGACACACTAGAAATTTTTCCCTGCATAAATATATAAATAGTTTTTCTTTTATTCAATCACATTTTATGAACATACTATATTTTATTCCGGAAAAGTCTTATTAGGTGAATGTAAAATATATATGTTTGAGGAAAATCACATTAATGTAATATAAATTAGTTTCAATTGATTTTAAAGAAGATTACATTGGATAGGTGTAATATACCTACATTTATGTTCATCCCTCAATCCTGAGACAAAGTGACTGTATTTATGTGATTTTTATTTGCATGGAAAAATGGCTCCGTAAATAACATTCAACTAATTAATATATATATATATTTTGTGCATGATGTCAGATTCCTATTATACCTATATTCCAATTTATAAATTGTATAGCTACCTATATTCCAATTTATATACACAAAATGTAAGCATATTTGCCTGAATAAGCTATATGCTATAGTTTATAAAAAGTTGCACAAAAAAGCTTGTTAAAGGACTACAGGGTTTAAAACTCTTTCAATTTTTTTGTTAGTGTGTTCTGATATTTTAGTTTGACTTTGTTGACTTTCACATGCTTCCCCATCTCTTTGTTTTCTTAAGTTGTTCCTCATTTCTTAGATGCCAATACTTCCTATGGTTTTCTTGCTGGATATCGAAAAAAAAAACTTCCTCCTCTTTGTTTCCCTGTATTTCTATGCAACATGCAAATGTCTCATGCTATATTATGTAGTAGTGGACGGACAGTACGTGATATGTCTGTACTTTGTATTTACTCAGGGGATTTGACTTAGTACTTATATACCTCCCTGATTAGTGACTAACTATAGAATCCTCTTACACTCCATTGTGTGTGTGTGTGTCTCTCCTGATTGGCAAGAGATTCAAAGTACAGCCTACAGATCTAGTAGGTCATTTATCAAATTTTAACGAACACAATTATTTGTTTTTAATTTTTTTATTTTAAAGGGCATGTTTATCTAATGTATTACAAAACTGTGGTTTAATTGCAAGAGTAGTGCAAGGAGTAATCAAACACATCATGAGGTTTAGAAAAGCTTAGAAGTCATTTTTGACTGTAGCCAATAAATTAATATGTAAAGTACTGTATATGTACTGTGGTTACAGTAAAAAGCTATGAATAAACCATCTGCAAATTAACCATAATTTACATTTCCACAAATTTTAAGTTGGGTCTATCCATTGAGCTACTTTAAAAATTATATATATATTATCATAGGTGGAAAATGTGCTTAGTGCAGGTAAAGCAAAAAACAGGCTGTATTTAAGCTCTGTGGTTGTTCAAATTAGGACTCGTCGAAATGGTTTTAAAGAACATTCCTTGACGTTATAGCAAAAACCCCACTTTGTGGTGTACAGTGAAATTTTAAAGACATCGCCAAAGACTTTGGCATTAAAGAGCAAATCTGAAAAATATTCCATTCATTGAAAACAAAAATCATGTCAAAATAATAAGTATAATTATTATACTTAAAAATAATAAGTATAGCTGTGTATGTAGCATGCTACATATTATTAATGCTGTCTACGAACTGTCAGACATTTTGCAAGATGTGTTTAAAATACACAGAACAGTGCTCAGTTTGGGTATTTGACATTCCCGCACCTTGGACTGCTGCAGATATGTTTGTGAATATGTTTTATCTATATTGATTAAAGCAATACAAACCAACATATACTGTACCTATACTGTACTGGGCAAGGGGTAGCTCAGTGGTTAAGGCATTGGACTACGGTTCGGAAGATCCCAGGTTCAAACCCCACAGCCACCAAGTTGCCACT
>JAQMYL010000016.1:13747698-13770901 GCA_030014365.1 Clarias pachynema | reverse complement strand
GTGTGTGTGTGTGTGTGTGTGTGTGTGTGTGTGTGTGTGTGTGTGTGTGTGTGTGAGAGAGAGAGAGAGTGTGTGTGAGAGAGAGAGAGAGAGAGAGAAGGTATCTTAATGATGTATTAAGTATTGTCACAAAACACTAAGGGAATGCGTTCATACACTGGGACTCAGTAATCCAATTCAATTTGATTTCATTTGTATAGCGCTTTTAACAATACTCACTGTCACTAAGAAGCTTTACGAAAAAATTATTTAAATGAGTATGGAATGTGTGAGAAAATGTGTATGCATGTCCATAAACAGAGAAAAGTTTTAAAACCATTTCCAAACAATTTGGAGTTCAACGTTGTACAGGGAAAAAGATTATTCAGAAATGAAAAGCATTCAAGACAGTTGCCAATTTTCCCAGAAGTGGACATCCCTGCACATTCACCCCAAGGTCAGACTGTGCAATGCTTAGAGAAATAAGAAACAAAACCTACAAAAGTTAAATCTCAGACCCTACAGGACTCATTGAGCTTGTTAAATACAGAGGCAAATGTGAGGCCATCTGTTTGACAGCTAAGGCTTTATCGAAATTGGGTCATGCAACAGCACAATGATCTGAAGGCTACCAGTAAATCTACATCAGAATGGGTAAAAAAAAATTTTTTAAAAAAGAATCAAGGTTTTGGAATAGCCTAGTCAAAGTCCAGACCTCAATCCAATTGAAATGCAGGGACCTTAAGAGAGCTGTGCAGTAGCGAATACCAACAATCTCACTGAATTGAAGCAATGTTGTAAAGAAGAATAGCCCAAAATTCCTCCTGTATGATTATTAAGCAATGTCCCTCTGGGATTAATAAAGTTCTTTGAATCTTGAATTGAATCTTGAATTTTAAAGTTATTGGTGCATCTACAAGCAATTGAATCATGGGGTGCTAGTATCGCCTACATGTTTTTTTTCTTTGCTTTATTTTAGTGGCTCAGTGATAAAAGTTATATGTTGGGGTTGAGGTTGTATTTGTCATTTGCCTAATACTAAGACCTGTTACGATCAGATAATTTTTATTCTGTTCTTACACAAAAACACACTGAATTAATAATTAACTTTTAAACAAGACTGTGTGTGGTGTGTTTGTGTACATACATATAAGGTGGGTATAGAAAAGAATCATGAGAAGAGCTTTCCTGAAGCAATTTGGTCCCTGGTAGTGCAACCCAAGCAAACAATCAATTATGGGTGGCAATGCACTGTCAAAAATTCTCCTGGATAAAGGGGGCACACATCAGGAGATGTGTGTCAAAGGCTTTATCTCTGCCTAGAAGCACACTTGCGCCTAGAAACACTTCTATTATTAAGAAGTGGAAGGTACTTGGTACAACACAGTCCCTCCCTGGATCAGGACATCTTTCTAAACTGGATGAAAGCACCAGGATAAAAACTGGTCAGAGGGGCTACCAAGGGGCCTACAGCAACTCTGAAGCAGTTGCAGGAATTTATGACTGTGTTGTATAAAATGACAGACTGCTCCAACACAAATCCACTCCAGAGCATGTTTGATCCTGCAAATGGCTCAATTCTCATAGAGACAATCCATTTAGATTGCAGTAAGTAGTAAGTAAGAACGGAGCCACCACTACTCAAAAGGAGGTGATCAAAAGATGTTCATTACAAATGAGTTCAGTACATTGTATTTAAAACAAGCCCTATTTACGTAAGAAGTGAGAGGGTTTGTTGTCGGAATAGTATAAATGCTTTATTCCAAATATTGGGAGTGTTTCGGTTTGACTCCGAGGTATCCGAAGTGCTTCATGTATTTTGTTACTGTTATGCTGCATTAAACTTGTCTTTTCTACTGGCAATCTTCGTGCCCTCATTTTTTTCTTACAGTGTTCATTGTGTGCATGTGACAACAAAATCTCAAATTCTCCACAAATGTGGTTAATGGGAGGGTTGAACAGAGAAAAAGACACTTTTCAAGAAAGGCCACATGCAGTCATGATTGAGCTTTGCAAAAATGCACCTTTAAGATTATGAGGCCACAGCACCAAATGATGTGTTTGACGGAAATGCAATACAGCTCCGCATCCAAATAACACCATTCCATAAGTAAAGGATGGAGGTGGTAATATTCTGCTAATAACATAGGGTGTTTCTCTGCAACAGGGAGTGGCACACATGTCAGGATAAAAGGAAAAATGGATGGGGCAAAATACCATCAACTTCTTGATGAAAATCTGCCAGAAAGTTGTCAATAAGTAGAAGGTTTACCTTCCAACATAACAAATGATCCACAGCACGCAGCAAAACTGACGAAACAGTGGTTAAAAAAAAGAAAAAGGTGAATGTCCTTGCATGGCCTAGCCTTGTGGAGTGACTTGAAGACTGCAGTCCACAAACAGTGACCATCAAAGTTAAATCAATTTGAGCCATTCAAAGAAGAGTCAAATATTGCAAAGTCTAGATGTGCAAAGTTGGTAGAGTCACATCCCAACAGATAAAAAGGTATAATTAAAGCAAAAGGTGGTTCACCAAAATACTGACACAAGGGGTACTTTTCCCATTTTTTCCCTGACATGTTGCTATTATATCTTTTACTTGGATCTTAAAAGTTGTCTCCATTCCTAACTTTTCTTTTTAACTTTCAAAGCCACTAAATTTAAAGGGATTAATCTTTTCTATGCCCACTATACATGCACAAGCTCTGAAAAAGCAAATTTTCCACAATATGTGCCATTTACCTGAAGTTCTTGACCTATACCTACATGATTTCATTCATTGTAGTGCTGCCCGTATAAATGTTCCTGTTAAAGTGTATAGTGAGGTTAAATATATCATCTAAATGTGAAGAATTCAACAGCTGATTGACAGTGCCCCTATTCAACAACTTCAAATTAAGTATGAATAATTTGTTGAGCATTCAAAGGGACCATGTTCTTTTTGGCAACGCAGCCAATCACTGTCTTTAGAACACTCAACCATCTTAATCATTATTAAAGCCTGAAATGTGACACTGGAATGCAGTAACTGTGTGTGTTAAGCAGAGTCAAAGTTCCCACATCCTGTCCCTTAAATAAACTCTGCAAACACAGAGGAGATATATATGGCTTTTTCTGCAGACTGAAGCATAACATTTTTAAAAAAAAAAATGCAGTACAGTGCGTAAAACAAGGAAATTATCTTTTGTTTTGACTAAGAATCTTTTCTTGTTTTTACTTTCTTTGTGTGCTACACAATTCAGAAAAATAATGTGAAGGAAACAGGTACATTTACTACCTTTTTACTTCATTTGTCTAATTTTTCATTTTTCAATTGCAGTAAACGAGTAAATAACCTTGTAAAGTAAACAGTAAAGTAAACGAGTAAATAACCTTGTAAAGTAAACAGTAAAGTAAACGAGTAAATAACCTTGGAGAAATCATACTGGATTTTAACACTTAATTTTTTCTTCAGACGTGGCTTTAAAGACAGGCCCAGACAGTGCCGTAATCCATTTGATCTGCATTTATGGTAAATTCCTTCCTCCTCCAACAGATAGAAACATGACCCTAAACTGAGCTAAAGGAATTCTGTTTCACAAACTGCTCAGCTATGAATAAAGATGAGGAACGATTGCCTGTTTTAGACAAACATTCTCACATTATTTTAAGCCATTACTTATATTATTTATGTAATTACATACTATAAGTAAATACTTCACTCATCAATTAAATGTATAATCATGTATTGCTTTAACAAAGAAATAAGAAAAAAAATTAACAGCATACTTAATAAAATTAAGATCTATATAAACTGAAGCAAACGCCCTTATTGCCCACATGATAAAATCTCAGTATAGTTAAATATGTCAAAAA
Source organism: Clarias pachynema (assembly GCA_030014365.1). Taxonomy (NCBI): domain Eukaryota; kingdom Metazoa; phylum Chordata; class Actinopteri; order Siluriformes; family Clariidae; genus Clarias; species Clarias pachynema. Next base: position 13,767,067 of record JAQMYL010000016.1, on the reverse strand, counting down.
TAAATGAAAACATAAAAGTCTTGAAAACAAACATATTGTCATCAACAAGCATCAAGGAAATAGAATCAGTACAGTGTTTTACTGCTTTCCTAAATAATGGACATTGTTGTAATTTGCCTTCAGATAATTACCAGCTTGAGTTACTTTACCACCACTACTTAGTGTCATGTCAATCAAAAAAACTCTAAACCACTAACAGCTTCTGTACCACTTTGTGAAATAATTCACATAACGTTCAATTCCACCTTGTGGCAAAGTGGTTTAATAAGATAGTGCAAAGAGTACTAAATTATTCAATCCACAAATAAAGCAATGCAATTATTAATCACTGTTATCATGTGTGTAAATACTTAAATACTTCAATTTATCCATTAAACGTTTTAAAATTCGCATTTAATCATTGATTTAGTGATTTAACCACTGATAAACATTTCCTTCAATAATTCATTTGTCAGAAACTAGTAATCTAGCCTCTTCAAAAGAGTTGTTCTTAGAATTGGTAAGTTTCTACCTTTACCCACCTACCCTAAGTAAAAGAATTAGATATTGTACCTGATCATGGAAGTCATGATGAAGAGAGAGTGGTGAATCATGCATGGGTGGGTTCCGAATGCACACAGAGCCCTGTCTGTCTACAGACCGTGGCCGCAGCTGGCAACGCTGATGCCATGACTTCAGCTCGTCTGAAACCACCGGTCGTGGGTTTGCATGATGAGGATGCTCTTTGAGTGATGGGGCCCGGAATAGCTTCACGTGGTGGGGGATCAGTCTGCCCCCTTGCTGGTACAGTGGAGCTGCTTTGTACCAGTACTCGTTGTGACCACTGGTGCAAGGAGAAGGCTGGTGCCTAATACACATTCTACTCAAGTCCATATCATGGCATTTTCCCTCATCTACGTGTCCTCTGTAAAGCCTGGGGGAGAGCTGGGGTGAGGGGTTTTTGTAGTGGTTGTGATTTATAAAGGGCAGTGGGATGTTATTAGAGTAGTGGTATCTGTGCTGTGCCATGCATAGCTGCTCCGGCTCAGCGTAAATCTCTTGATGTGGTGAGCTGGTGTATAAAGGTGCCGAGGAGTGTTTAGAGTTACTGTCCTCTGATCCATAGTGGTGTATCGGGTTTCCCATAGCAAACATCACAGGAGAGTACTCCGGTGTCGCCAAATTAACATCAGTCAGTCGTCTTCTGGGTCTGCCCAACCGCCCTCTGTTTTGCTCTGCATTGTTTGGTGGATCACTACTGGGAACTCTGTCAACGTACAAACAAATGCATCCCTTAATATGAAAACGCTCAACATCAAGAAGTCCAGGAAACGTAAGGCTACTTTTACATATGCAGCTTAATGTCTTTGATTCGAACCCAGGTGCATTTGGTTCCTTAGTCCAGTAACTGTACTGGAATATAGACCAATATAACTGGCCCAAGATTGTCTGAACCGCATCTGACTTAAATCTACTGCATTCTAATAGCAGTGACAAAACAATTAACAACCAAATATACTATGTATTTGGGTCTTAGGAAGAAAACATCAATTATGATCTGGTCTGAGGAAAGAACTAACGTGATTTACACAAGCAATTTCGAACCAATTACTCACCTTAGGGATGGGACTCTGTAAAGATGCATGTCTGGAGTAGAGGGGGGAGTGCTGGACTGTGTGTGTCTCAGTGCTGTATGTTTTGGTTTCTGCAGCTTCAGGTCTACCTCATTTAAATGAGTTTCCAATGGGGGCAACGTAGGTGTAACAGCAGGACTGCAAGTTAAACAATTACAATTATTTTGTGATAGGAAATATTTTTTTATAAGCCACTTTAAGCCTAAAATGGTTGGTTTGAGTGAAACATTTACAAATGCCATTTGCCATCTTAATACTCTAAGGTCATATTTCTGATAGGTCACCATTCTGCCCTACTGCGGAAAAGAGGCATTAGTTATGGTACGATTAATGCCGCCTCTTTCATTCATTTAAGAGGGCTATTAAAGTAGAGGTGTAATTTATAACCAGAAATTACCATGCATTTCGTAATGATCACATAAAAAAGTCCATATGTGAGATATTATTCAAATGCGTGACTGAACATTCAGTTACTAGACAAAAGTTGTAGGCTCCCATTAACACATTTATGTTGACATACCTTGAGTTAGTGGAACTGACGAGTGACTTTTTTTTATGGTAAGGCTGATCAAGGCTAGATTCCGTCCAAGGAGAATTCTGGATGGGGGCAGGGTCATACTCTGGTAAAGGGCTGTAACGGGGGTGCAAATGCTCAGGAGGTAACCGATTGGGGCTGGGAATTGGCCGAGGGGGATGAAGCGGGGTACCAGAGGGACTTAGAAAAAGATGGGAAGGGTCTAAGGTCACAGAATGAAGCTCTGTAATGCAGGGGGGCTCAGAGGAAGCCTGTGATGACTCGCTCATCAGCTCTTCTGAATCAAGGACAAGAAAAATAATAATGTCAATAAAAAACAAAGTGGGAAAAGAACAAATGAATGTGTCAAATACACGCACGCGCACACAGTTTGAGGTGGTATCAAAAAGTTTCAAGACTAGTTTTGTAACAGTTTTTTATGGGTACGACCCTGAGACGAAACAACAGTCTTCACAGTGGAAGAAGAGCATCATCTCCACAACCAAAAAAGGTGAGGCAGTTCTGCAGCTTGTCCAAGTGCATGCTCATCGACGTACAGTGAAAGCGACCATACCAATCTTGGAACTTTTTGATTCCCCTTCGTATGATGAATGACCTGTGGTTTATTTGGTAGCATTTCCGTAGTATTTATCACACAGTGAACACAGAGTGCCAAAATGCACAGATGGTTGATGCATATCTTATTTATATTTTATATGAATATTTTTTGGATGTGGAACGAATCATCTGAGTTTCCATTATTGCTTATGGAGAAATTAGCTTTAATATATGCATGCTTTGATATACAATCACCTTCCAGAACAAATTATGCTGTACAGATGTCAGCATTGTGTTAAACCCCTAACATTTACCTTCATCCAATACTGCGGAATCTGACAATGAACTGTTATCCGACGTACCATGATCTGGAAACACAAGTAATGACAGACAGTGTCATTAATTATTATATACAATATAGATATGATTTGAGATATATGATATATTCTTTAGATCAGAGACTTTAGAGACCAGAATTAAGGCAAGGAATCAAGCTATACTAAGTCTACTGACAGAAAGGGTCCTCACATTTTTGAGTGATTATATTAGGTCGCGGTGAGGAGCGGCCATGTTCGAGACGTAGTTTGAATACAGAATCCTGCAGGTCCTTAAGTTTCTGCTCCTCACGCATTCGCTGTTGCACTCTGCTTTTCTTTACTGCCTTGCTCAGGTGCTCTTCATGGCAAAGCCTATGTGCAGCTACATAGATCTGATGCTGGAGGGACAGCTTAGCTTCTACTGAGGATAGCTCGGAGTCCTAAGGGATGACCAGTAGAGTAAAATTCATTTTAACATATATATTTTAACACACGTTCAGATACAGATAGACATACTATACATACTATATATACTACATACTATACATACTACATACTATATATATACACACTATACAGACTGTATGTTTGGGGGTGTATACACACACATACTACCAGTAAAATGTTTGGACACACCTCCAAACTTGGTCTTTCCTGATTAAAAAAATAAATAAAAAGATTTTATGCAGTGTAAATGAATGCTGAAGCCATCAAAAATATGCAACAATCTACTTTGAACAGTTGATATTGAGATCTGTCTTATGCTCTTCCTGACATGACAGCTCTAAACTGAGATACTGTAAATTGGTGATTTTTGAGGCTCTAAATGAACTTCACCTCTGCAGCAGAGGTAAGTTTTGGTCTTGCTTTCATGGGATGGTCTTCATAAGAGCCAGTTTCATCATGGTCAAATGCACTTGACAATACTGTTCTTGCAAGAACTATTCCAGAACAGTTGACGTTCATGTCTTCCATTATGCAATTATTTTCCATACGTGTTATTTCCTAGTTTTAAATCAGTTTGAGAATGTAAAAAATAAATCTAAAATCATGTCAAAAATTTGACTATATATTATCAGTGCTGTCAATCAATAAAAAAAAAATCTAGTTAATCACAATCATATTCTGTATTTAATCACAATTAATCACTATTTTAAAATACTTGTATTTAATTTACTTGTATTATAAATGTGCAATGTTGAAAAAAAGAAACGTATGACAAACTGGTTAGAGGAAACAGATTATGCAGTTTTATAATATCTCAAACATTAACATTTAACATTTTAAATTAAAATCCCTCTGGGATTTTAACCGGCATGGGACCGGCACTGTATGCAGTGGCTGGGTAGTATGGGGTGTGGCCTCGAGCTTGGATTCTTAGATCCAAAAATGAACATCCTAGAGCCTTAGCTACCTGAGCCACCATTCCCATGTTCTACATTTATTATGTTCTTGTAAAAATAGTTCCCCTTGAACATAGCTAACATAGCTAGAGCCCACAATTCTGGTTTTACCCAAACATTTTCTACACACACATATAAAATTCTTTTAGTTTAGGTCTTATGTCTTATGACAGATAATTATGTCATGATATATTATTTGATTTCATTTTATACCTCTGCTTTGTTCAGAATGCTTTGCTCATCCAACTTGAAAGCAGCCCCAATGCGTTTGCGTATCTGCGGTGGTTTCTCTCCAGGCACCAGAGGGTAGTCAGAGCACAAATGTCCAGTGAGTTCCTGTATGAAGGAATTATAGTATTTATTATTTAATTGTAGGGAGTGAACAAATTCAGAGTTCCAAAAATTACATTTTGGGCAGGCCAATACTTGTAATTTCATACTTTTTTTTTCCAGAGGTATATAAACGAACAAGTCGTTGGAAGTGTAGCTTCAACTGGAGCTCTTGCTTATCCTGTATGGATTACTTCATTCAGTCAAGTCCAGACAAGTTTGTGTTCTTACCTACTGTAAACTTGCACAATATTTAATAATGAATATGTTCTTTTTCCTTCCTCGTTCTGCTTCCTAGGGGAATCCTACTGTCTCTTCTAAGATCATCTCTGTTTGAGATCTATACAGTAATGTTTTGGCTGATATTTCTGTAACTGTGGAAGAACCTTTCACATGGCTAGCTATGGTGAACCACATCAGGGGTGTGTCTGTCTTAAGTACAGACAATAGACGCACAGTCACTAAAGAATGACTTCAGTACTTACTGTGACAGAGAGCTGAGGTGTCATGAGAAACAAGCCCATACAAGCTTACAAAAAGCACATTTTTTACTGTGTGAGACTCAGGAAGTGACTCAAGGAAGGTATTTTTTTCTCGCAAATAAAAATAAATCAGCACTACCTCCAGTTGTCATATTTTAAACAGCAAATTCATAACCGCTACAAAGATCATTGCTTCGATCTTTTTTTACAACTTCATTGCTTTGAAAATCAAACATATTTACAGATCAGTTTATAACCTTAAAGTTACAGGAAATGTTTTTGCATTTAAAAAAAAAAAACTTAAATATTTTCCAGACATGTGTTCTGACAAAAGGTAAATCAAGAATTTAATTGAGTTGATTTTGTTGTTCCAAGTTCTTTGTAAAATTGGTCATAAATTAGAGAATGTCTGTTTGAAGCGTGTGCCTGTGTGTACTTTGAACATTACTCACAGCCTCTCTAATGCAGAGTTTCTTCAGCTCCAGAATACACAGCTCAAGTCTATCCTGTAATGACTGCTGTTTTAGCTTCACAGCCCGAGTGTGCGTACTCACATCTTTGGTTATATTAATAGGACTGTCCAGTCCTACAACACAGAAATAGTCAAATATTAGGATATATTAAAATTAAGTGATTATATGCACACACACACACACACACACACACACACACACATATATATATATATCCAGTCAAAAATTTGGACACACCATCCATGATCTTTCCTGATTCTTATTTCTTTTTATATTGTAAAACAATGTTGAAGGTATCCATACTATGCAATAATCTTCTCTGAACCTCTGACATTGAGATGTGTCTGCTACCTATGCTCTGTAAAACCTTCCTAGTGGCTCTAATCTGAGGTGCTGTGACTTTTTAAGGCAAAAGGTAAGGTGCAGCGGAGGTAAGTTTTGGTTTTGGTTTCTTTCGATAGTCTTCATAAAAGCCAGTTTCATCATGGTACTTACAGTAACAGGTTTTGCACATAACATAACATGACACAAACTTGTAACATAAAAGACAGAATCACTGCTATGGGAAAGATCACTTGTAAAATGACTTGTAAACTTATCACCTACTCAATGGCACAAAAAGCCATTTGACTTTCAATTGTGATCAGCTGTGGCCATTTGGATTAGCTTAGCATGAAAAGCTGGAGCATTTCAGTCCCTGGTAATCAAGTGAAGCAAGAAACACTTCTGTTATTAAGAAGTGGAAGGTACTTGGTACAACACAGTCCCTCCCTGGAACAGGACGTCTTTCTAGTCAGGAGATATATATAAAAAAAATTCAATGGCTTTATCACTGCCTAGAAGCACAATAAGGTTTATTATAAAGAACTGGAAGGTATTTGGTACAACACAGACCCTCTATGGGTTCAGGACATGGCTCCAACTTGGATGAAAAAGCCAGGAGGAAACTAGTAAATAAAGCTACCAAGCGGCCTACAGCAACTCTGAAGCAGTTGCGGGAATTTATGATAAAAAGTGGTCATTGTGTACATGTGACAAAAATATCACAAATTCTCCACAAATGTCCTTGCATAGCCTAGTCAGTGCCCAGACTTAAACCCCAATGAAAATCTGTGGAATAAATCCACAAACAGTCATCATCATATTGAACTAAATTTGATCAATTTAAGTCTGGATGTGCAAATCTTTCTGTGTCATCATTAAGAAGGTGATTAGCTTCACCTGATTGAGTTTACATGTCATTTTTAGGAAAGAGACATTTTTACTGAGCAGCGGGTGTCTCTGTCAACATACATTCAGTTGTTATATGCATTCTTCACTGAATGTAACAGTAGACTATGAGGAACTACGAGGAAAAACTGTGCCATTGTAGCGGGGTGGCCGACCCACCTTGCAACAGTAGGCAGTGTCTTCATCACTTTTTATGTCATCCAATATATCTGCTGGAGTGGTGTGAGGAGCGTCAGCGAATTGACCGCACACTCCATTAGCAGGTAATGGTAGCATGCGGATCTGCGAGGTGGTTCCCTCTAGTATAGGAGTCACTAAAAGGCGGACTGCAGTCCGAGTCTGGACCAAGACGCCGTCCTGTACGGACTGGACCTATAATCAATAACTTGATGATGCGCTTAATTTTTAACCGGCGCAGCTTTTCCTTTCTTCATGATACTGGTTTGGTGGACCCGGAAACTCGCAGACTAATTGGATGCGAGCAAAGCCAGCTTACTTGATGCAACACAGAAATACGGATGTAGAAAGTAGGAGAGAGTGGCAGACAGAGGGAGTAAGAGACAGGCAGAGAAACCCTGACATATATAATTATAATAATATAATAACTAATGCCAATGTCTAAAAAGAGAAAAGTTGACTGTGAAAACAGGGCTTTTAACCCGTAATGGACAGATTTGTATATGTTCATTCTTCCCTCTGGGAACACAAAACCAGTTTGTCTCATATGTCTAGAAGCTTTGGCTCTCATTAAAAATGGCACTATGAGTCAACGCACAAAGTTTTTGAAGAAAATTACCACCTGAACTGAGGTCACAGAAAATTATCAGTCTCAGAGCCCAATATGATCATTCCACCAGAATCCTCACCCATTCTTTCACTGGCCCTCAGCATTCTAATGAATGTTCATTCAGAGTGGCTTGGATTTTGGGTCAACACAAAAAAAACATTTACTGATGGAGGGGTTGTCAAGGAGTGCATGAGTGCAACAGCCGAAAAATTGTTTGAACAGAAAAACAGAAGAGTTCTGTGACAAAATGAAGCAAATACATATCTTACCCTTTTCAGCCACAAAGAAAAGTAAGGATATGCTCACCCAGCTGGATGAGGCCATTCATAAGGCACCATGTGTAAGCTTAGCTTCAGATGAGACCACTGACAGTGCTCAGCTGAGAATCAAATGATCTCTGACGCAGCATTTTTACCATGTTCGGCTCCACATACAGCTGCGAGGCAGCTTCTCCACAATGAACATAATGAAAACTAAGTATCATTCCAGGCTGAACAATGAGTATCTGCACATGTACATGAGAATGACACTGACACCATTTTAGGCCAGATTTAAGATCCTGGCAGGACACTAGAGCCCAGTTCTCACACTGAAAAAGGAAACTAAGTATCATAATAATATCAATGTGACTGTTTAGTCAAGTCAAGATTTAGTTAAGTTTTTATTTATTTACTCACATTCCAGTGGATCTGAATTTTTAGTATTTAGTATTTTAGTATTTAGTGTTTTGAGACATTGCCTTCTTGCTGAAATTTTAGCCCATTGCTCTTGACTCCCCATTTCCCCCCCAGAAATAGCTCCGTTTTCTTCCCACAGAATAAGCCTCTCTATTTATCCCCAAGAAATAATGATGGTCAGTATGGCCAACAAGTTAAATTTTTTAAAGACCAGAGAAAATTTCTATGAAAAGTAAGATCATTATCACCATGTAGATGTGCAAACTGTAGTCTGTCTTTTTTACGCTGGTTTTGGTAGTTTCATCACTTTCTGGTTATGTTGATTTATGTTGACTCATTTTACTGTGGATCTAGAATTTTTTTTTTTAATAGATTACAGCAGATAAACTTTTTTTTTTTAAACCGGTTTCCTCCAGTGTCTTAACAAAGTCCTTTGCTGTTGTTTTGGGATTTATTAGAATTTTTGGGCCAAAGTATGTTTATTAATAGGGGAGAGAATGTGTCTACTTCCTGAATGGTATGATGGCTTCCTGGTATTCTTGCATAGTATTATTTGTACAGATTAACATAGACTTTTTCAGACATTTGGAAATTGCATTCAAAGATGAAATAGACTTGCGGAGGTCCTCATTTGTTTTTGCTGAGGTAATTTTGTCTGAATTTTTTCCTTATGATCTCAGACAAAGAGGTGCTGAGTTTGAAGGTAGGACTTAAAATACATCCACAGGTACACCTCCAATTGACTCAAATAATGTCAAACAGCAGCTTCTGAAGCCATGACATCATTTTCTGGACTTTTCCAAGCTGTTTAAAGGCACAGTCAACTTAGGATATGTAAACATCTGAGCCACTGAAATTGCGATACAGTGAAATAATCTAGCTGTAAAGAATTGTTGAAATAAAAAAATGGCTTTGTGTCATGCGTCCTTGCCAAAAATGTAGTTTAACAACATGAATCCAGTAAAGTGGTTTTAAAAATCAGCTTTAATTTTATTTGGTGACAGCAACCACTAACATTAATATGTAGCTTCTGTTGGTCAGTATTGTGCATAAATAAACAAAGACCTTTTTTTGAAACAGCTATGAAAATTAGTGTCATTTTTACAGGTTCTGCAATAACATTATTTTACTTTTTTTTTATTCCTTCACATGATTATATAACATTATCTATGGCTATAACCCTCACCCTGTGGCAAAAGGCAGCGCGCGACAATTTCCCAAGTGAGTGTGCACATACCTATGCATCATAGGTACACTTCATCGTTACTGGCATTAATTAAATTGTGATTGATCATATTGTCACCCTGCCCTAGTCAGCATTTATAACCGTTTGCGTTACAGTAGACCTTCTGTCGGATCAGACCAGACAAGCTAGCTCATGTGCAAAGCCTCATCAAAGGCACTCAAATTCTTACACTTGCCTGTTTTCCCTGCTTCCAACACATCAAACAAGAACTGATCAAGAAATGTTCACTTTTACTTTTCTTGTACCCTTGACATGTGTTATTGTACTGAGATAATTAATGTTATTCATGTCACCTCTCAGTGGTTTTAATGCTAGGACTGATTGGTGTGTGTACATGTGTATGCCAGTTGAAGCATGTCCTGTACCGTGATAGACTGAAGGATATACTGGAGGATTATGAATAGTTATTACAAAATTATGCAATTATTTGGCTGTGCCTACCAGAATGCAGAATAATCCCACTGTCTGTGTCGCTGATCTCCTCTTTGGCCTCCATGTCTCCAAGGCTGGCACTCAAGTCTAAACACTATGTTTTCAAAGTAAAAAAAAAAAAAATAGTACTTGATTATATTACAATCATGGTCACAAAGAATACATTTAGTAGCTGTTGCCAAAGTCAGTGGAGTCCAATGTAGCCAGTTCGAAGGAGATTTAACTGAACTAAATCAGGGGAAAAAAAATAATAAAAAATTTAATTATACTTATCCGGTTTGTTCAAACCAGGGTTAAACCAAGGTGGTATTCAAGTTACTGCCACTTTTTTATTTGACAATTCTGAGTGACTTCTTGGCATATGACATTATTATTATAGAACAATGCACTGAACTGGTATGTTAAAAGAGGCAGTGGTGGCTCAAACGGTTTCAGATCTGGGAAAACTTTACTGATCGGATGGACGGGGTTTTCCAGCTTCTTAACTGGCATATGCGAAAATATCATTTCACTGCGCTGTAAGGTGATGTGATAAATAACTGAATCTTAATGTTAAAAGTAAATCAAAATGAGAAGATGCTGTAAAGGCAACTTTCAAGGTCTTTTAAATCCAAGAGACCAATAATGTCACAGAGATGCCCCTCTTTTTATAGTATCTACACACAAACACATACTCAAATAAATACACACAAAAATGCTCTCATATTTAAACCAATGTTTACTCATTTCAAAATGCTGTCCCATATAGATCACCTGAATTTCTTTTTGCACTTAATTCACTCTTGGTACTGGTTGGTACTGCATGGTCCTTATCTGTACCTATTGTTTTGTTTTTATAGTTATCATACTTTCTTGCAATGTTTGCACACATTTGCACACAAGCACTTTATGTAGCCTTTGTTATAGTTCATTTAGTTGGTGTGGTCTAGTGTAGTTTTGTGTTGTTTTATGTAGAACCTTGGTCCTGGAGGAATGTAACCTTATTTCAGTACTTGTACTGTAAATTGATAAAATGACAATAAAAGCCACTTGAATTGTCAAAGTGTCTTACCAGCTACACAATGCTGCATTTGTAATTAAGATTCCAAATAGCTCACAGTAACAATATGGATCCAATTTCTTTTTTTATGACAATTCTACAACAGTTGCATCCACAATTGTGCCGAATTGAAATTACTATTAAATATTCTCTCATTCCATCACAATCACATGAACACCTAAACAAATTCTTAGGCTAAACATTTTAAAAAACAATTTCATGGACTGAACTGACTGTATAGGTGAACTAAAAATGATAGACTGAGAAATCATGCACTTTTAATAATACCTTCAATATACCACCAAATCTCCCAGAGAATATAACATAATTCAGCGTTTTACCTGATTATAAAAGCACAGTCATAAACTAATAGTCATAACAACTAACTGTTACTTACATGTTTCAGTATAGGAAGCAAAAAAAAAATCAGTTCACTTCTATCGCTGAAATTATAGAAAGCACCGAAGTTCTCTCCACTCAGCGCTCTGTAGGTATGAGTCAGATTGACTGACTATGCTGGGTTGCCAGCTCTGTATGACAAATGCAGTCAAAAAGGCCATTTAAAGCAGCTAAAAAACTGACTAATATTTAAAATTTTAAATGTGCTTCTTCCCCTATTCTTGCAGAAAATAATTTACAATTATATAAAGTGCATAGTTTCACTCACTGAAGCACAAGACACTGCATACTTTAATTTAAATTGGCTAACTAGAATTGGTTACCAATTCTATGGATAGCTTGTGTAGTATCAGAAGTCATTCACTGGAAAGACTACTTCCATATAAGTGACTTATGGTATGTATAAAAAAAAACAATTCTAACCAGAGGGGAAAAAATATAATACAACCTTTGACAAGAGTAAAAGTATCTCATTTCCTAGGTGTGAACCTGGCAACATTGCCCTTGAGCAAAATTAGGGAGTGTCGCGTACACACCTGTGTGAATAGTGGAGAATATGCGTGCCTACAGTCAACTGGTAATGACCCTGCTTGTTTTAGTTCTGCTTTTCTGACACACTGGTATGGCAGCCAATGACCGCATCCATTAGAAGATACAGTACAAAGATTTTGTAGCAACAGATTTCTGCCTGGTTTGGTTTACAATCTGCTATTCCTATTATAATTACCACAATGAAATGTTGCTGTTCTTTGCTGTCAGGCAAGATCTGTCAAATGTTTGTATCATAATGACTATACTCTGACTAAAGTCCCAACTCTTTAAAAGGTTGATTATGTCAGGCTGATTGTGTGGGAGATCTTGCATTTGTTGCTTCCACGTATCACATAAATGCATAAAGAAAAGCTTAACAGTGGCACTCCAAAAATGTCTGTTTATATGAACTTGGTCACACCACAAAATGCCTTTGCCAGAGCTGCAGTCGTATCAGAGGTCTCCACATACATTTTAGAGACTTTTAAATCAGAAGGGAATGATCCCTCAGAGGAATTCTAGCTGAGGTCAAAGAAGTGAGCAAAAAAGATTAAATAATATGGAAAAAGACAGTAGGCGAGAAATGTTTCATGAAAAATAGTCTTAGACAAACACTGTTATACTGACTAAGATACAGCATCTGCTTGCTGAGATTCCTTTTGTAATAAAGTCTAAGCCAGATTAAGCAACTGGTGAATTTAACATTGTGGATATTTAAAAATTAACCAACCAGATGAAATTAAATTAACATTAATTACATGTCACATGCAGGAACAACTATATGCTGTTTATGAAAACAGTTGGTCAAGCATGAAACCTACTGACTTATCAATACTTATTAATAGAGGTTGAGTTTCTTACGCCTTGTTTACAGTAAGTTGTCCTTTTTTGTCGTCAACCAAATACTGTACACTCCCTATTCGGTAATTCGGAGAGTGAATCACAGATGAGAAATTGGCCAGAGCATCACACTGCCTCCACCGGCTTGACTTTTTCCCATAGGTTTTTTTTTATTTTTTATAATTGACTTAAGTATAATATGCAAAACAGGGCATTGTCTGGATACGTCTATAACCATTTTGTCTGATCAGAACTTGCTCTTTCAATTATATCTTTGTGTTTCTTACAGATAAATGTCTGTCTATATGTCTGTCTGTATCTCTGCCCAGCCAAATTACGTCACAGCATCTAGCAGTTGTTTTTACTCATTCAGCACAAGTTTTGACAAGTGTCCTCTGTCTGCGTCAAACTGTTGGCGTGTCTTTAATCGACCTCTAGACAGAATTTAATGAAACTTTTGCAGTACTTAGATATCTCCCTGAAGTTTAACCTGCACCATAAGTTAAATCAAAATGTTGAATAAAAGCGATGTTATGAACAGTTATGTTATCGGATTTAATAATCTACTGTAAAAGAAGCTACTAAAAAGCTACTTGCGCAATGTAAACAAACACCTGCACCAACAGATATTAATAAGAAAATGAAACTGAACTTTACTGGGATTAGGTCATATTTTCACCCCTGATATAACAGTGCTGAAGTGGTACAAGTGAATTTTAAAATGTTTTATTTGTTTTAAGACAAAATCGAATTTTTATCTGATCTACTTTTTCCGATTTCCCATCTGTGATTCACTCTCCGATTACAGGAAGTGTGTTTGGCTGATGACAAATAAGGTACAACTTAATGAATCAGTAAAAACAACCACTAGATCCTGTGATGTAATCTGCCTGGACAGACGTACAACCTTACAAAACTGTTTTTCTTTGTATTATTATGAGTTCTGTCATTCAGACAGACAGGCAGACATGTACATGGGCTTTAATCCCATTATAATAATATCTTATAATAATAAGATAATAATATCACTGATTAATTTAAAGCTCATCAGTCTTTTTTTTTTAGCCTTAACCTTTAACTATTTCTAAAAACTCTGTAAGTATTAATCAGCAGTTGAACAGCCAGTTTTTGTGATTGATGTGCAGGAAGCAGAAAAAACTGACCAAGCTTAAGGATCTGAGCAATGTTGTAAAAGGCCAAATTGAGATGGTAAGGTCACTGGGTCAGATCCCCTCCATCTCCTATAATTAGCATCAAATGTAAGCCATGGTGCAGTGTAAGAATGTGGCTTGGTCTGACGAATCACATTTTCATTTACGTCTTTGGACCAGCTTTCCCCTCAGTAGAGGATGGCAAGTCAACTGATCCGACTGAAACCATTCCTGGCTCACTGTGGAGTGTATATCTTTTTTTAATGAGCATTATTTTGTTTAATGCACTCTCCTCAAGTCCTAGTCACCGATAATGTGATTGGCCAAATGTTTCGACCATCATTCACGGTAACACATGGGGGGGTGGGGTGTTTGATGACAGGTTTAAATATGCTGTAGTGCTAAAAATACATTCGCATACCCCAAAATCCCAGCCCCTCCTCCTCCTCCTCCTCCTCCTTGTGGGGGGCAGGCAGTGTAAAACTGAATTGAATTAAACATGTTAATTGTTTACTATGACTTTGAATTGCTTTGAGCAAATAATGAAACTGTGTAAAACACCATGAAAAAAATTTCATGTGCCAAACTGTTTGCAGACAAAAACTGAAATTTGTATTTAAAAAAATAAATCACTGCCAGACAATTTACTGACTCATATCCAATCAGCTCTTACTAAAGGACCACATTACAAAGATTAGGATAGATCCATATGTACAGTATATAATGGCGTGTCGTACATGTACATTTCGTGCATTTGCAGATTTTTTTTCTTACTAAATATATCACTACAACAAGCTCCTAGTTACATTCCTTCGAGTTAACCAACCTCGCATGCGTCCTAAATCCGCAGGCTCTAACAGGTCCTGGGTTTTTTTTTTTTTTTTACAAAAGTTCCCTGATTCGTTCGTTGGTTATTCTGTTAGTATGTGACAATGTTTAAATATTCAAAACGTGTGACGTGTGCGTATTTTAAATACACCTAACGATAAAGTGGTCAAATTATTTTATAGGCCTACAGTTAGAAACAGACATTACAGTCAGTCTGTAGGTACATCTCAATACATTTTACTTTGGCGAACTTCGTATTCATTTTAAACCGTATTATTATAAACAAAAGACAAATACTGACTTACCACATGTACTCATAACAGACGCAGATTCATACTCAACGTCAACGATGTTTTCACACTAGAACGTACAGTTACATGTATATTTCATCCACGTTTTCCAAACTTATCGCATTCCAGGATTGTTGTAAGTGGGACTCTGAAAATGGACCGTACCAAACTACACGCAGCAGGGGGGGCTGGTAACGAAGTTTCATACTCGGGGACCTACTTGCCGTATTATGATTGCTGGAGCAAAACAAAAAAAAAAGAAAGTTGACAAAATTGTACGGTAATTCCAAACTACTGACTTTATAGTTATATTCCAAGTTTTTTGTAACATTTATGTGTGGAAGACTGCCCCCACAAAATTCCACAATGGTAGTTACCGAACCATTCACTAAAACTTTTCTTATCGTTGAAAGCCTCTTCTGGTGCGTAAGTGACACCGCATGTAAACTGTGTCAGGACGGTTTCAGATTTACGTTTTGAAACTGTAAAGAACTTTTAGCGTCAGAAGCAAAAACTCGAAATCGTCCAATTTTAGTTTTGACCACCGGCAAACTGAGCTGAAAAGTACACGAGAGGGGGGAGGGATTACCGTAAGGGGGGATGAATTGAAACAGAACAGCTTGTTACACATCACCGTTTCACAGGAATCCATCGCTCACGATTAACGAGAAGAGCCTAGAACTTCTATGTAGACATTTCTTTCTACTAAGTAAAATACATACAATATATAAAATATTGACAGGTTTTACAGACATTTGAAGTGATATTGTATAAATTCAGGAAGGTAAACACTGTTTTTTTAAATTGTATTTTATTATGAATTAAAAAGGATATCCCATAAACCTGATACTTTCAACCCAATTCAGTTTTATTCATACAGCATTTGTAACAATAGATATTATCACAAAACAGCTTTACATAACTAAAAGTTCTGATTTTACACTTAAAATTGTAAGAAATGTTTACATTCATATGGTGAAAACATGATATTGTGTTAAAAAGTGTCTCACCTAGGTGAAAAAGTGAATTTTTCAGATAAGATCATGTAACAGCATACTTAATTCTTTTTAATCTACCGATCCATAGATGCATACACATTTATATTTTTATCAAATAAAAAGAAACACATTTGACAAATACAATTTCATGTCCTTTTATGTAGTGTCTGTAACGTTTGTGAATTCAAATCTTTCAATAATCTCAATTGTCGTTCAGATGGAACTTGGCCAATTTAGATTTCACATAAAAAGACATTTCAGTAAGCCTGAAAAAAGTATATTATTCTAAAATGCAAAATAGTTGAGATATTGCAACATTAATTCAACATGTTACAGACACTACAATTTTGTTTTGCTTTTTAACAACAATTGTTACATGCCGTGTGCTAGAAGCTTACACCAATTTTAGTATCAATACTTATATAGAGAAATGTGAATACTTTTCATTTTAAATTATTAATGTTTGAGGCGAGACTGAAAAAAATTAAAAATGGCCCTTTTTGGGTCACATATAAAATCATCTCACAAAAACAGCTGAAGTTAGCAACTTGAAATAAAGCACCCAATAAACCCATTGTATAACTTGTTGCATAAACTTCAGAAGAAGCTTCTTTGGCACACACAATTTTTGTATTACATGTATATCATACATTTTTTTGTTATAAATACCCACTAAACTAAAATTAGCTTTTTAGTTCATTAATGTGTTCCTAATGAGCCAAACAAAAGTCAGAATGGCAACTGGAATGACATGAGGAAGAAACCTTGAGAGGAACCTGACTCAAAAGGGAACTCATCCTCATTTACTGTAGGTGATACAGTACAGCACGACTAACAATAAACCAATTGTATAACTACCCACTGTACGATCACATGTGCAGTTATATATCAGGAAATGTTCATGAAGTTGTAGACTGTTGTAGACTTGGATACAAAACTATTTGTGGCAGTTCCAGACCTAAAACTATCAACTGCATCCATAAGCTATCATGGAAGAACTGTTTGTGTAAAGAACAATCCAAAGCCATCTTCATGATTTGTAAGTGGAACCATCCTCATCATACACCTGCATCATTAAGCAGACTTATCTAGGACAGCCCTTAGTGGGTCCAAGTGATGGAAACAAATAGCATGCACCTTTGGACTAAAGTAGACATGACATATTATAAAGTTTAAGACCATTCAGTGCTTTATTGGTCAATACTAGTATTATAAATTCTGATTTGAAATTTTAAATGTAGCTGGAAACCAGTGGGGTGTGTATAAGAGAAGGGTGATGTAGTCATATTGTATCTTTTGGTTCTAGTGAGGACTCTGTACTGTACCTAACAGGAGCTTTTTGCACCTAGTGAAACATCCAAACAGTAGTAGTAACAAAACAGCCTAGAAGTAACATAAGCCTGAACAGATTTCTCTGCATTGTGTAGTACCACCTGATATTCACTGGCCACTTTATTAGGTACAACTGCACATTAAGTTAAATATCTAATCAGCCAATCACATAGCAGAAATACACCACCTTTGGGCATGTACACATGGTCAAGGCAGTCTGTTAAAATTAAAACTGAGCATCAGAACATGAAGGAGAGGTGATTTAGGTGATTTTGAACGTGAACATGTTTTTTGGTGCCAGACAGGCTGATCTAAATATTTCTGGACCTCCTTCTTGTTAGGTATAAAATTTTACTACTTATCCAATAGCTTCTACAGTCTGAGGGATTGGTAAGTTCCACATATTTGTCCCCCTGAATAGTCAAAGGATCTTCCGCTGTCTGAAAAGGTGTTAGGTGAACAATGGATAAGGTGAGAGTAGGAGGGAGAATCGTTAGAGAGGTGTGGGAAGAAGAACCAGCAAAGGAGAGAGATTGGGGAGAGTCATTATAAGTGAGTGTAACACCTAGACAACGTATGAGACTTTAAGTGTGGCTTTCCTGTTGGATCCGTGAAAAGGTCTTGATCTTTCTGGGGATGGATGAAATGGCAGCATGTGCAAAATGTTATACAGATTGTGCCTAAGACTACCACTTCTGTTGATAGAAGGATTTTCCACTTGCACATAGATAACTTCTTTTTACACCTCTCTTGAACCATCTATACTAGCTATTCAAGAATTGTACATTCTCACAATCAAATATGTGTCCTTTGTCCTTTATCCTGAGTTGTTCCTCCTTCTCCTGTAGTACAGCATCCTGATGACGCCTAATTTGTGTTAACACCTTGAACCTTGAAGCAGATTGGCTACAGCAGCAAAAAAACACAATGGATGCCACTCCTGTCAGCTAAGAACAGGAAAAAGGGGCTATAATTTGCATGGACTTATCAAAATTAGATAATAGATGATTAAGAAAATGTTGCCTAGTCTGATGAGTCTTGATTTCATTCTGATGATAGGGACAGAATTTGGTGTAAAGAACATAAAAGCATGAATCCATCCTGCCTTGTATCAGTGGTTCTGGCTATTGGTGGTGTAATGGTGTGGAGGATACACTTTCAGCCAACTGACATCAACTGACCAACTGGCATCATTTACTCTAAATGCTACAGCCTCTGGAGTATTTTTACTGACCATGTCTATCCCTTTAAAGCTAAAACAATCTCAACCTTCTTTCTTGAACATTACAAAGAGCTCACTGTACTCGAATGGCCTCCACGGTCACCAGGTCTCAACCCTTTGGGAGATGTGGTGGAATCCGCCAAATCTGCAGCTACTGTTCGATGCTATCGTAATGGACCAAAATTTCTAAGTAATGTTTCCAGCATCTTGTTGAACCTATGCCATTAAGAATTAAGACAGTTCTAAAGGCAAAACGTGGTCCAAACCAGTACTAGCAAGGTGTACCTAATGAAGTGGGCTTTCTTAGTGACATTTCTGAAATTAAAAGGCATATCCTGGCCTATATTTTACAAGTTCTCAAGGTTGTTGAAGGAAAATATTCACATCTTATTCTTAATAAGTATACACACAAACATTTAATTATGTGTATGGTAAATTGGGACTGAACGCATCAAATACTTTATTAGGTGCACATGTATACCCACTCATTCATGCAACTATCTAACCAATTATTTGTGTAGCTGTCACGACCCGCCAAGCCACAGCTCCACCATGATTTCAGAAGCACCCCTGTTCCATGTTCCCTACCACTTCTTACACATCACCTCCCGCCTTCCACACACCTGTGCACTATCTGTAATCATTCCCCTCTACCTATTTAAACCACACGCTAACAG
>JAQMYL010000016.1:13719893-13741300 GCA_030014365.1 Clarias pachynema | reverse complement strand
TTTTGGTGGAAACAGGAGAGTTGAGGTGCACATTTAATTCTGCAGTAAGTTGGGCAGCTGTGGTTTTATGTTTTTTGAATGCAATCCGGGTTAGCACCCGGACATCCCTTTCAGACAGCTTCCTCTTGCGTCCACAGTTACTCCTGTTGGATATGGTTTGTCCTTCTTGGTAGTATGTTGATATAACCCTGGATCCTGTGGCTCTTGATATATCACAAAGACTTGCTGTCTTGGTCACAGATGTGCCAGCGAGACGTGCTCCAACAATGTGTCCACTTTTGAACTCTGGTATGTCACCCATAATGTTGTGTACATTGCAATATTTTAAGCAAAACTGTGCTATTACTCTTCACACTCTGCGCTTACTGGTGGAATGTGCAATCAATGAAGATTGGCCACCAGGCCATGAAACCTGCAACACTAAATTGGGCAGTGTTTCAGTTTAATTGTTCAACCACTGTATAATGGGGTTTGATACGCATTGATTTTGCAAATAACTGCCTATGTTTTTCTCTCTCTCCATGATTCTTATTCAATTTTGCCCACATTCCCTTCCTTGTTTAAACTGTAAATGAAGAAGCTTGGTCAAACATGAAATGTTGATTAAATAAATTACATTCTTGAAACCTGACCGCAAACATGCCCTTTAGAGAATAAATGGCTTTCTAGAGTAAAGGGAGAGGTTTTTTTTTAGCAGCTCATAGAACCATCTCACCACTCATGGAATTTTAAAATTATATACAATAGGGAGGGTAGGTTGTGATATTATATGGCTGTTTTTAATTGTTGGTTTGGCCACTTCTAAAATTTGCCCCATCACTGATGAGTTTGTTTAGTTTTTCTCAGCATAATCATGGCCTACCTCACTTGTGTTGGCGTTTCTTTGTACTAAATAATGAACATGAGTACCTACAAATACTTGCAAAAGTGTTCATAGCCCTTGAACTTTTCTATTCGATTCAATTCAATTTTATTTGTATAGCACTTTTAACAATTGTCATTGTCGCAAAGCAACTTTACACAATCAAAATAATTATTTATTCTACATTTTTTCACATTACAACCACAAACGTATATGTGGTTTATTGCGATTTTATGTGGTAGACCAGCACAAAGTGGCACAGAATTGTGAAGTGAAAGGAAAATGACAAAGGGCTTTTGTTTTTTGCCAAAAAATGTGTGAAAAGTCTGATGTGCATTTGTATTCAACCCCCTTTACTCTGATACCCCTAACTAAAATCCAGTGCCCACAGAACAACTGTTAGTTGTGCAATCCACAAATCTGGCATTTATGGAAAAGTAGCAAGAAGAAACCCATTGTTAAAAGAAAGCCATAAGAAGTTCTGTTTCCAGATTGCGACAAACCATATGGGGGACACCAGTGGAAGAAGGTGCTCTGGTCAGATGAGACCAAAACAAAATTTTGGCCCGAAATGCAAAAACTATCACTGTGCACGGTGGTGGTAGCATCATATTGTTGGAATGTTTTTCTCCAGCAGGGACAGGGAAGCTGGCCAGAGTTGATGGAAAGATAGATGGAGACAAATACATTGCAATCTTAAAAAGAAGAAAACCTGTTAGAGTCTGCAAAACACTTGAGACTGGGGTGGAGGTTCACCTTCCAGCAAGACAACAACCCTAAACATACAGCAAGAGCTACAATGAAATGGTGTAGATCGAAGCATATTCATGTGTTAGAATGACCCAGTCAAAGTCCAGATCTAAATCAATTGTGAATCTGTTGCTTGAAGACTTTCTGCTCACAGATGCTCTCCATGCAATCTGACTGAGCTTGAGCTATTTTGCAAAGAAGAATGGGCAAAAATTTCACTCTCTAGGTGTGCAAAGCTGGTAGAGACATACCCCAAGAGGCTTGGAGCTGTAACTGCAGGGAAAGGTGGTTCTATAAAGTACTGACACTTTGGGGGATGAATACAAATGTGCAAACTGAGAATTTAATACTTTTAATGGAGCTAGGATTTTTTAAACCCCTTGTCTTTTAAGCCTACATTGATCACATCTTTCACCAATTTTATCTACCACGGTCTACTGATGCAAAAAAAATAAAATAAACGATTGTCCAAATACTTATGGCCCTAACTGTACATATCTTTCTCCAGTATGAGCAATGAATGTCCAAAAAAAAAAAAAGAGTTCCTCAAGTTGGAATCCCCATTCCTTTTTCAAGATTTTTATGTTTTTATTGTTGCCATTGATTCCAATGACTTCCTACAAATCTGTTATTCTGTCATGTACTAACGTTTCTTTATATTCTTGAATGAATTAACTATTATGTAATGTTTATTGTCTTTAAAGACTGCAGTGACATGGTCTCAGGCATTAAGGGCATGAAGATTCTCAAACGAGTTGGTGGCACTAAAGGCATGTGGACAAAAGACATGGGTGTCTCCAATGGGAAGGTCTACCTCTTTAACAGTACAGGGGACGACAAATTCTATGAATTCAGTTCTGTGCGGGAGTTCACCTCTTCCTTAGGCATCGCAGAAGGCAAAACTGTCCAACTTTCCTCCAATTGGCAAGGTATGGGTCATGCTATCTACAACAACCATCTATACTATGTAAAGGTCAATGAGGAGGTAAGGCTGGTGAGGTTTGACCTACAGAAAGGGTCTGTCAAGAACAGTGCTGTCTTCCGAGTGGAAAACCAGCTCCCAGTCTACACTCTCAATTCTGAGACCTACATTGACTTGGCTGTAGATGAAGAAGGTTTGTGGGCTATTTATGCTACAAAGAACAATGAGAAACATGTCTCATTAGCCAAGGTGGACCCAAAAACCCTGGTCGTCGAGCAGATGTGGGATACGCCTTGCCCAAGGGAAAATGCAGAGGCAGCTTTTGTAGTGTGCGGTACAGTCTATGTAGTCTACAACTCCAAGCTTCCTAGTCGCTCCCGTATTCAGTGTGTTTTTGATGTGAGTGATATGGTAACCAACGATGATGCTCCTACAGTGTATTTTCCGAAGCGTTATGGCACCCATTCAAGCCTAAAATACAGTCCCTTGGATCAGCTCATCTATGCTTGGGATGATGGCTACCAGATTCTTTACAAGTTACAAATGAAGAAAAAACTGGAAGTATAGGCTGTACTGAAGTGGCGTACAGCTAACATAAACAAAATCTGATTGCCTGGTAAACCCTGGCTTGATGCACATCATTGGAAAGCTTTTTTTTTTTTTTTTTAGCACTGAACCTTTATCATTTACCTAACATCTACATAAGGTTTCAATTTATGTTTAATCTTGTAAATATACTTGTTTTTGAATCATACTTGAACTTGATTAAGTATATGTTCATAAACAAAGTTTTATACTATAGAATCAGCTCCTGTACTAGCTGCCAAAAGCCAGAGTTTAAAAATGAAATACCTAGTGTGTACAATAATTTGTTAATGTTTTATGCCTGGAATATATCCTTACACTATGTTTAATTATTATTCGAGCTGTTTGTAAACAATTAAAAACATTACATTTATGTAAAAAACTGGCACTTAAATCAATGAAATAGAACAAAATGGTTGTTACTTATAAGACAATAAAGGACCACATTTAAAACATTATGGAATTCAAGTAGAAAATCTCTTTGGGACCTAACTAAACTAAAATCGCAGTATTAATCGAATCAGCATTAAGTATCGAGATAATATCGTATCGGGTGGTGACTGGTGATTCCCATCTTAACAGAGTACCATGGAGTCCTACCATAGTTTTGATCCAAATTCCAAAGCCCAGAAAAGCTCCTATTTTTTTATGAATGATGTCACAGCTGTGCACAAGCACAGCAGACACATTCTGCGTCTGCCTCAGACATGAGCTCGCTTCCTAGGTTCACACAAATGCAATACAGATGGGCTAAATGTGAAGTGAAACCTGAATGAATTACATAAATTCGTCACATGTTTTCCACATACAGTATGAATATAATTTACTTGTATGTTTTTATATAGCATGCTGTAGTCATTTGTTAGCTCTCATTTTAAAAGTTATTGCCACTGGATGCAGTGCCGGTCCCAAGCCCAGATAAAATGGGAGGGTTGCGTCAGGAAGGGCTCCGGCGTAAAACCTGTGCCAAGTTGTTGTGCGGACTGGATATTCCCCTGTGGTGACCCCTTGCCGGGAGCAGCCGAAAGAACAACAACATTTTATTATATAACAAGTTATTGCCATTTCTACTGATAGATTCTCTGCCTACTGTGTTGCCAGTAATGAATGCTAGTAAATTACTGTAAAATTGTTCATGGCATAGTTATGTTTCGATTTACAGCATTATTATGGTTTCTATTTACAGCTTTAGTACGGTGTTTCCATATACAGTTTTAATACTGTGTTTTCAGTTATTCTATATAGGGTTCATTTACTGGTTTCATTTACAGTGTGGATGCATTTACTTCATAAGATTTTTTTTTTTATTTCTTTAGTGAAAAAAAATAACTACATTGTAAAACCACTGCAACTTTTGGAAAAAAAACTTCCTACAAGAAAAGCAAAAATGGCAAGACATAACAACTGTGGTCACCAATTGGCTGGAAAAAAAAACATGGCGCACAAACTGAAATGGAAAATAAGGGAAATTGTGTAGCATGTAATCATGCTGCTTTAGGGCCAGACGCTGTGAACAGACTGGTGTTTGTGTCACACAATTTAAGGTAAATGTGAATATTAGGTACATCAAAATTACCTGGCAGGTCCGCCTCTGTCCACCATTCGTCCTCTGCGGCTGATCCAGAATGCAGCTGCACGTCTCGTCTTCAACCTTCCTACGTTTTCCCACATCACCCCACTTCTCCGCTCCCTGCACTGGCTTCCTGCTTGCCTACAATGCTAAAAATGGTAATCTCTGATTCTGGTAAGAACTTCAATTCCAGTAAGTGTGGCAAAGTGTGCACAAATGATTCTCATCATGAAAACAAAGAGCCACTGTTCCCTGAGTTCATCAGTATTGGGGGGAAGGTTTGCATTGATAGCATACCACTAAAAATATATGATCATTGCTTCTCACTACTATTTGGGGTCCCTTTTGAGACACATTTCTCTTTTCCTTCATATCCATTGTTGTCCCCTTTAAAAAAAGATTTAAAAAAATAAACCTTATTTATCTGAAAGAGTCCTACTGGTAATCCCTTTTCACACAGCAATGATGTCCAGATGTCTGGAAATGGATCCGTTAAAAAAAAAAAAATCAATAAAAAAGAAATTAGTTTAACAAATGCATTTACCATAAAAAGCTTATTTTCATATATGATATGATCAGTAAACAAAATTAATGTACTTTATTGTCCATAAACATTGAACACTTTGGTTGTCATCAACTACCTTGACTCCCCCATATCTCTTTGTCCCTGTCTTTCTCCTCCTTTGTCAATGTATTTCTCTTCGTCTTCATTCCTGTTATCTCATTGCACTGATTGGAGCGATTAGTAACATTAGCCAGTTGCAGTTAGCAATGCTAACACTAGTCCTGCTAATGCAAGTATTGGTTTCTTCACCCTCCATTGACACCATTAAAAGTACTGTTACCTTTGCCACCATGCATTACCACCACCGTCTGGAAAGGATTGGAATGTACAACAATGGTACACTTAATCTCATTATTTGAATTCCATATAATGTTTGTAGAATCTCTATTACTATAGTTGTTCTACTGTCAGAATGACTGTCTTCCAAGGTTTTGTTACATTCTTTCACTGTAAAAGTATTGCTAGCATTTTCCCTATATCAGCTGGTCCTTTTCCCCACTTTAAGAGTTTTAGAACAAAGAAGACCAGCCCAACTTTGTTGACTGGGGTCTTTGATGCATCTGTGTAGATTTGAACGTAGCTGTAGTAACCATCTATAAGGGTGTTCAATATTCTTTTTATATATATTTTTTTAGATCAGACAAATACTTAATTTTTCCACATAATCTCCTTGCTTTTCAATAAGCTTTGTTCATCTGTCAAACAGCTTTTGTACTCCCGCGTTAAAAAATGTTTTAGGCTGAGCTGTGAGCTATGAATGCACCACTGTCTTCAATTCTTCATCATCATCATCATCAACTTCAGCTTCATCATTTAGAGGATCATACAGGTGAAAGTCCAATGGAACAAAATCAGGCCTATGGGGAAGATGTATTTCAGCCAAAGTATTTCGGCTTTAGCTCTTCAAGGAGCATCTCACTGCAATGAGCACTGTTGATTGTTGAACATTTTTCCATAATGTTACAATACTGGTCGTTGAGAATTCCAAAAAAATGTGAGCATCAATTTCCCAGCTGATGGTTGACTTTTGAGTTTTTTCTTTGTCAGCGATTGTGGACGTTTCCCTTTCATACTCTCATTCCATTTACTCTCAGGCTCGTAGTGATGAATCCATGTCTCGTCATTAGTAATGATTCTATTTAAAAAAAAAAAAAAAACGCTCACCTCCCTTAGAGTATCAGTCCAAATTTTGTCTTAAGATATCCAAACACTTCGGTTTATGCTCTTCCATAAGTTGGTTCGGCACTAGGTACACCCTCACAACACAAAAAAATCACCATTGAACGCTGTCCTTCTTTCGAGCAAATCACGAGTGGGGCATCCAGTTTTGCCCGCACCGCAGTTATAAATAAACTGATGTAGCACATTCACGCCTGCACAGCAGTGACTGGAGAGACAGTAGCCTTAAACAGAAAGCAAGAAAGTGTGGCCAACAGAACGTTTAATATCACTGAAGTGCGGATAATTTTTGACTCACCCTCTATTATAAGCCTGTATGTTATTTGGATCAAAATTAAATTCTCTATCTTTCCAGTAATATAAAGTGTACCATAGCATCTGGAAGTAACCACTGATATATTGTCAGTAATGGGACTACAGTATTAGTATTATTTTAAGCTGAGCTATTCCTAGTTCTTTTGCGTTCTCTTCGGCTGTCCATCCTTCAGATTTTTAATTCGTTTCCTCTTCTTTTCCCAACAAGGTTTTAAGCTGATCTTTCTTTTGGATTATTTTGGTTATGTCCCAGTAAATTCACCTAGTAGTCTTCTGATAAGTGTACCCTACCCTACTAGTGCAGCTACTGGGGTTGTCCTGAATGCATCTGTCCATAATCTTAACACTTGATATTGAATACTGTCCAACCTTTTCATAACTGTATTTGCTGCTGATCCGTACACTACATAGTCATAATTCACTCACCCATCATCTGTACCACTTAGTCTTCAGCTCTATCCCTAATCAAACACACCTGAACAAGTTAATCAGGGTCTTCAGGATCTGCAAGGCTACAGGCAGGTGAAATCCACAGGACTGTGGCTCTCTAGCACCCGTTCTAAATTTCTGTTAGTGTGATCAGTTAAACAAGTGGAAGATGAAATGATCTTGAAAAGCTATAAAGTTACAGATAACATGTTACCTTTATATTAAAAAAAAAAAAAAAGTATTTATTTTCATCTTTTACATTAAAAAAACAATAAGGAAAAGTGCCCACAGGAAAAGTTTGAGCACCGTGCATAGTTAGTACCTACAGTAGTAGCTCCCCCACTTTGGAAAGGATCACTCCTTGTAAATGCTTTTTGAAGCCAGCCAAGACACTTTCAGTTCTTGTCTGAAGGATTTTCACCCATTCTTCCTTACAGCAGTCTTCCAGTTCTGTAAGATTCCTGGTCCATCTTGCACGCACCATTCTTTTGAGGTCTATCCACAGATTTTCAATGATATTTAGGTCAGAAGACTCTGAGGGCCATGGCAAAATCTTGAACTTCCACCCCTTGACGTAGTTCTTCATGGATTTTGAGGTGTGATTAGGATCATTATCCATTTGTAGAAGCCATCCTCTTTTCAACTTCAGCTTTTTTTTTTTTTTTTACATATGGTGTTGTTTGCTTCCAGAATTTGTTGGAAATTGATTGAATCCATTCTTTCATCTTCCTGTGAAATGTTCATTGACTGCAATACAACCACAAATCATGATCAAACCACCCCAATGCTTAACAGTTGGACTGGTGATCTTTTCATTTTTCTTTACTTTGTTTTCCAAACATACCTTTGCTCTTTGTGGCGAGAGTTCTATTTTAACCTCATCGGTCCACAGGACAAAATCCATCTTTTGCAGATGGTGAATTTTGTGGTGTGGACGCAGGAAAGGTTTTCTTCAGATTACTCTTACATGAAGGCCATATTTGTGCAGGGGTCGCTGAACAGTTGAACAGTGTACCACAACTTCAGTCTGCCAAATCTTTCTGAAGGTCTTTCGCAGTCAAACAGGGGGTTCTGACTTGCTTTTTAGGAATCCTACAATTAGTCCTTTCTGATATTTTTCTTCATTCAGGAATGAGGAAATCGGTACCTGAAAACACTTTGCTATCTTCTTATACCCTTCATCTGCTTTGCGGGCATCAATGATTTTCACTTCATTTTTTAGAAAGCTTTGAAATTTGCATTACAAATAAAATAAAATTGCATAAACAGCGGGCTGTATCCGTCACCTGATGGCAGATGGATGAACCAAAATAAATAACATTTAATAACAATTCTATTTAACGTTTGATTTATAGTGTTATGCTTGTTTCATATGAAAAAAATTCAAGTCAAGTTAAATACAGTAAATAAAAACTAAAACAGAATTTATAATCACTGATGTGCTTGCATCTTCTGTAGAGAATTGTTTGAGGGAATAAAAACACCAGCAGTTCTGGTCTCAGGTGACAAAATGCACCCACCCCATTTTTCTCCCTGTGACTTCAAGAACCTTCAACCATGGTCCTACAAAACAGCTTCCGCTGTCAAGATTTTGGCGTTAGATCTGAATAACATGGTCACTAATTTTAGGTAAGTGACAAAACTTATGCCATACACCACCAGACGAAGAAGCTAAATAAAATGATCTCCATCAGTCAGGTTTCAGCATTCATGGCTCTAAGTGTAAACCATTTTCAACAATCTTGCTTTCCAGAGGCAAAAAATTAAACATCACTTGCATCATATAATACACAAATGTGCAAAACATGCTAGAAATAGATGCCCAATTAATCCACAGGCAACAAGTTTTTTAGATTTCAATCATTTTGTGAAAGATGAGGTGCAATGTTAATTGATATGTTTTATCCAACCACAAGGAAAAAAATGTAAGGAACAGACTGCCTTGGACAGAAAGGGATTTTTAACTAGTATTAACACCATAAATAATGGTTATGGGCTAGTTCCTTACTTTTAATTATAAAAACAATTAATTTAACTTCTCACCTAAAACATGACAAACCAGCATCATGGCTTTATTTGAAATGAACTGTTCAAGGACTTTACAAAATCAAGTATTTAGAAAAAGACAATGCATCAAAACCCATAATAGTCTCCATGAACACATAAGATTATCATCAGTCTTTTTAATTTTCCTTCAGCTCATAGAGCCCAAAACACTGTATGTAGATACTTAACCAAAGCTGCAGGATTTTATTTATTTTTTAAAAGTTTTTGTGGCTAACTGTACATGTCTTCTAGTGGAACTCATGCCAATCACAAAGACAATGTGTGGAAGAATGAAAGGAAAAAAAAAAAAAAAAAAAACCCTGAAAGTGTATAAACAATAAGGGGTCAAAAGACCCCTCCCACAAAAAAAAAAAAGAAAACAAAAAAGGCTGTACATACAAAACTACCACAAACCTTTTAAATGCCCAAGTGATGTAAGGGCATAACAGTACACAAAGATGTCAAAGCTTGAAATTTAATATTTTTGCCAAAAGTATTAAAAAGAGAAAGGCCGAAAAAAAATTGGGTGCTCTAGGGATCACCGGCGAGTAGGCATAAGAAGCTGTGTAGCTTGCACTGACTCAGGGAAAAGATTGTGATACGTTGGCAGAGGGACGTATGCTGCTTTGATCATTTTACCTGTGAAAAGAACCACAAGAGGTTGCAATATGTAAAACCCAGATGGTTATTTAGACTCTTAGTCAATGTAAAATCAAAACACTGCTAAAACAGCTTAAAAGCAAGCTTTAAGTAAATTTAGCAATGAATTAGAATCATTTACCTCCAAACCAGCGTCCATGTAATGCACTAACAGCAGCCATTGCAGCAGGGATGCTTGGGCACTTCACATATACATTTCCCTATAAAAAAATTAATGAAAAGAGGTCAAGTTATTTCTGTTTACATTTGACTATTTCTTTTTGGGCTTTTTATTGCTTTCCCAATAAATTCATTTCTAACAGACATTTTCTTGCATCAATTTTGATCTCTAGCATAAAACACAGAAAATAGACATAACTACTTCAGACAATACCTCCTTAATATATGGCAAATCGAAGGGGTGGAGACACATGACCATTACTGCTTAAAATACTTAAACATTTTACTACATACACCAATCAACCATAAGAACATTACCATTTGCCTAATATTGAGCAGGTCATCCTTGAGCCACCAAAATAGTACATCAAGGCATGGACCCCACTCCATTTATCTGTTGGCAGTTGTTTTAATTGATTTAACTGCATTTATAGATTATTTTCTGAACAATGGGACTACTTATTTTAAATTGCTTGGAGATTTAATATATTAATAAGTGCTGAGAGCACTTTTAAAACAGAGAGAGATTGTCTAAAATGCCCTGCAGTTATGTTCTAATCATTTGCACCCGAATATAATTTTTGGCAATGTGGGGGGTGCCCTAATTTTTTATATAGTACAAGGTATATAATCTTATACATGAACTTCAAGTCAAAACTAATATAAAAAAAACATTTTTATAAAATCGCAAAACCCTATACCTCAGCAGATTTCTTGTCCACATATATATGAATCACTCCACCGTGTTTGTTACATTCTTCAATTACATCATCTTGGATTTCAATATCCCATCCATGATCATTCTCCCTATTATAATAGGACAACATGAACATATTAACTGTAAGCCAATACACAAGTGGCAATATATAGTCTTTATAATGGTGCTGAGGTCACTTACGAATTTGGATCAAACATGTTGGACAGCTGGAAGCAGTGTGTGGCAATTGGCTGAGATGGTAGATTGAGAGGTTGATTTGTGGGCACATTAATATTGAAACTTAATCCAGGATTCATAGCCGCTTAAAAAAAACGAAATAAAAAAAGGTAAACATCTAAGAATTATCATTAAAATCATTAATTATCGTTAATAGTTAATTTAATCACTGAATACCTGTAGCTGCTGCCATTGCCACCATCGAGTTGCTCATCTGAAGAGCCTGCTGTGCAGCTGGAGGGATCTGCAGACCAGTGCCTTGGGGAAAGGTAAAGGTAAAAATAGACAGGCTCATGTTTTATCAGTAGAACTTATTAAAACAATACATGGGTATATTTAGGGAGTGCATCTATGAAGGAACTTAAAAGGTGGTCTCCTTCAGTTTACCTTCAGCCAGCCTGGCCATCAGCTGCAGCCTCCCAGTGGTGCCCAGGTCAATGCCAGTCCTTTCCAGCTCATCGTTATCCAGGAAAGAGCTGGCTGTAGAGGCATCTGTGCGTTCAGTCACATGGCCTACTTTCATGGGCCTGCCAGCCAGTTCAAAGCCATTTAGCTGTTCCAATGCCTTCTTTGCACACTCAGCATCAGAAAACTGAACGGGAACATAATTTTCCAACAAAATTACTTTGAGATTTAAAATTTATTTTCCTTCTTTTTTATATGATTGAAATGGAAAACGTCTTTAGTATAAACAGACCGTGATAAAGCCGTATCCCTTGGATCTCCCTGTTTCACTATCCATCATAAGCTGAATACTGTCAATCTGTTAATAAAACAGGGCAGGTTAAATACAAACAATTAATAAAAAGTCAAAAGCAAAGTAAGGCAGAGAGGGCATTAGCTGCAGCCTTATGCCAGAAAATGAGCATTTACTCGTCCAAACGGTTCAAAGATCCCTCTGAGCATGTCTTCTGTGATGTTGAAATGCAATGAGCCAACGTACAGTCTCATGGGTCCAGCACTGCCTTTCTGAAGGTTGTTGGCCATTGCAGCAGCTCTGTTCTTTTCAGCCTAAGGGCAAAAAATTGTAAGAATGAACAAACCCAGTTCAACTACCTTAAAAGACCACAAAACTTAATGTAATTATCTATTGAACATTTTGCTTACCTGTGAAGCCTGCACAATGATTGGTACCCCAAGCAGCCTTTGCCCAGACAGACCAATCGCTAGTGGTACAGAGGTGGCATCCACAAATTCAATGTAGGCAATGCCTTTGGACCTTCTGGAGTTTCTGTCTGAGATCATCCTCACATCCCTTACCTGGTAAATGAA
This sequence comes from Clarias pachynema, assembly GCA_030014365.1. Classification (NCBI taxonomy): domain Eukaryota; kingdom Metazoa; phylum Chordata; class Actinopteri; order Siluriformes; family Clariidae; genus Clarias; species Clarias pachynema. The sequence goes on along the minus strand of JAQMYL010000016.1, from coordinate 13,729,052 downwards.
GAAAATGTTAAAACTGTACAAAACTAAAATGATTAGAATAAATGACTGGCTCACAAAAAAAAAAAAAAAAGAGCTACAGACTTTCCCCACAGCAGAGAAAAATTCCTCTAGGTCCCGGGGCCGGATTCTGGCAGCAAGCTGCATGCAAAAAACTGTGCGGGCATCCCTCTCCTCTGGTGTGAGATTATCTATGGGCTGTCTGTAAGTGCAGAAGAATCACTGTAGCAATATATCAAAATAATTTTAAAGTACTTCACTTATTTAAAATGAAAAATAATTTTAAAAAATCAAGTATTTCCCCAAATGAGGAAACCTACCTGACAGGACTTTTGTCTCGTTTGAATGGGCTGCGGCTCCTAGACTTTTTCCGGCTACATGAAAAGATTTTCTGTTACCATTTTTACTGAAAGGTGTACCCTTTTGACTCATACACTGAACAGGCACAACAAAATTAATATCATAGAAACCTTAGTTTGATGACAGGCGGTGGGCCAGTCTTCCCCCTGGAACCACCGTTAAATTTCAGGCCAGAACTGTGATTTAAAAACAAGGTTTATCTCAGCAACGACTACTACCGCTCCACTGCCAATGGTCATCATGAAACTTTTTAGATTTATTTGGAAACAGCAGGCTAAGTTTGATAATTTTATCATTTCACTGAGAGCCAAGCAGGCATAATTATATATTTGAGTGAATGAGTGTGAAGGAAACATTTGTGAGAATGATTTCAAAAACATTTTTGTGAAAAATAAAAAGAACAACAAAAGGAACATTATTTAATGTAGATAAACACAAAAAAAATGTAAGGCCTAAACCAGAGCTGGTATACATACAAGGCTGTTCTGAAGCGCCCAGCACGCTCCCTGCTCTTGGAACGGCTACGTCTCTTCTCCCGGCTGCGACTGCGTTTCTTGTCCCGGCTCCGGCTCCTCTTGCGTTCACGAATCTTATCCTGGCTCCGGCTCCTTTTGCGCTCACGGCTTTTGCTTCTCTTTCTCTCCCTGCTTCTACTACGACTTCTGCTCTTCTTTTTCCTTCCATTTTGAAAGTACATACTTATCAATTTGCACATTTATTACCCAATGTAATCTGCTGGCTCATGACTGCAATGTTATTGAAACACTTACAGCGATTTTCAATTTAATCCATTCAGGTCTCTAAAAGAATATATAAATTCTAATTCAGCACAATCACAATAACTAATTGTGTACAATATGTTAAATTAAGACAAACTCACTTCTTGCTCCGTTCTTCATGGCCATTGGAACTTATTGACTTGGTCTCATCCTAAGCAGGGTCGATAGAAGAACATCATGAGGAGGACGGCGTAACATTGCAAGTTGTAAGGATAAGGGGAGTGGGAACAAAAGAGAATATAATATGATCATTACATGTGTGTACTTTAGAATATTTATGTTTAGGAAAGTGACAGAAAAGGGTCATCTGAACCACTAGGCTGCTGTTGTTTTCCTTCCTTACTAATGATTTTATTGCGTACGTGGTACAGTCAATAGGTCAAGAGCTAATGCTATGCAAATAAAAATGGCATGTTGTGATTTTGATCTCTTAGCAGCCTGAAAGGTTCAGTACCAAGGCTATCTGTGCCTAAACGACCCAAAGTGGCAATGCTAGCAGGCAGCCACTAAGTGAGCTCCAGTGGTGGATGCCATTCCAGTGATCTTCACCCCATTTTCCTTCGTGGACTGTAAGAGTTCGATGCCACCTCTGTCACACATCTCGCCCTGAAGCAAACAGGGATTCACACGGCTTAGTAATATCGACTCCCAAAGAACATCTAAAGCTGAGAGGTTCTTCAGTCTACCTAATAATGTGCATGAGTTTCTTAAAATAACTGGCCATCTGCATTCAGTGTAAACGATCTCTTTCAGCTGAAAGCTTTTTGCAATATGCAGAGAGCCATCATTCCCTCTTTTCTGAGACTATATGAAAGTGGTATATGATAGTCAGCTGCATGCACAAATTAATCACTATCACTATTATTATTTCTTTTTTAATAGGCTATGCAACACATCTTTGTTCATTTCCAATCCCATGAAAAATATGAAGTGCATGGAATAGCTTTTATGGAAAGTCCATAATTGTATATATTTTTTAAAAGTCATAATTACATTACATGAGACATGCAAACTAGAATTATCCTTCAGTAACGACTAACGTATACTGAACACTAAAAGTAAGGGTAGGTGCTAAAATTACCATGCACACAAAAGCATGAATAAGTCTCCAAGGACACCATACCAGCACTTAAGTTCATATGCATCCACTGCATTTATTTTGTCGGCACCAAAATCAATCAGCCTAAATATTTTCAACCATGGGTACCACAGTACATCAATATATGGGGCAATTACTACCTTCATTTTTTTGACAGTTCACACTGGAATTCATGGGAGTAGAGGTGAGATATAGGCATGTCTACAAAAAGAGATAGATGGGCATTTATTCATTGAAACCACTATCATATATAAACACAAACATGGTATTTATCTGCACATAAGCTAGCGAAAACAAGGCGTAGGCTGGCCTGAAGTTTCAATTAAATTCAATAGCTTATCGCACTGAACTAAAACACCCACCTTTTTATAGGGCGCCTCAAGCATGGCTTCGATGTCAAAGTCGTCGGCCATGATGGCGGAGATCTGCTTGTACACAGAACAGAAATAAAAATATACGTTATAAAAAGATGACCGCAAACGTGTTCTCTTCCGAGACACATGTCACAAGCCACACCTACGTATTTATAACCAGATATTGTTAAACATAAAAAAAAAAAAACTTGTGGTCAATTCGGACTGCGCGGAACCTGTAGCTAACTTGTAGCTAAGCTATTTATGGCTGAGTAGCTTAGCTTCCGCGGACACGGATAGCAAAAGGCTAAACCACATGGGTATAGTAGCAAAATAAATTGCTAATAATTACATTACACGCTATCATTTACAAAAAAAAACAAAAAAAAAAAAACAGTTTGTGTAAAACATTCACATAATTATAATAAAATTCAACTACAAAGACTACAATAAATAGGCAGAGCTAGCAAGGCCTCACTCAGCCTTCGGCGATATCTGCGTTGTTGGCAACAGGCTAGCAACTAGAGTAGCAAACAAAACAACGCAACTATAAAGTTTTACATCATTTCAAAATGAGCTGCCCCAGTTTTCTACATATAAAATATTGTCTACTGACTATTAAGTAATTAGCTAGCTAGCCATATCTGTTTACGTCTCCTTCTCCGCCTTACCGTGTTATCGCGGCCTACTGGAATCCTCGTTTAAACGACGGGCCTCTTCAATATTGGTCTGGACCACCTGGAATTCTCCAACGCCTCAAAAATTACTCAAAGCATCTATTGTTCTGCACGGTCCTATGTTAGATAAATGCACAATAAACTGTGTACAATAATGACGTACTCTGCTTCCACCTTCTCCAGCTGGATGTGGGGGGCAAACTGTTATGGCGCACGAACAGTCCTTGTTGCGTAAGATACACTTACGAGTTCATCCCGCCTACAAGCTATTTTGATTGGCTTTTAGACTTGTGGCCGTGCCACAAGTTAGCTTGTGATACGGTTGGTTTGATACGTTAACGCGTTCGCCATATTGGCCCTGGCAAGACTGGCCTGCAAACAAATACTGTACTAGTTAATGCTGCAAGTGGTGGTTTTCCTGGATAATATACCTAAAACGTTTCGGGCAATACACAGTATTGGTGCTGATTTAATATTTTGTTTATGTTTTACATATAATACAGATAATGTGTTTGCCAAAGAAGCTACTTCTGAAGTTTATGCTTCAGAAGTCTTGCATCCCTATAAATTTAATTTTGCTAACTTCATTTGTTTTGGAGAGATGATTTTATATGTTCCCCCAAAAAGGCTATTTTGCAGCATTATACTGTCTTGCTTCAAATAATCATTTAAAAAAAAATTTAAATTAAAGCATTCCGGGTTTTCGTAAAAGCTTAAAAACCAAAAGATCTGAAGAGTCTGTAACCATGTCAAATTCATGTGGCAATATCTTCACAATTTTGCATTTTAAAATAATACTGTTTTTCAGGTTAATGTTTTTTTCATGGGAAATCTAAATTGGCGAAGTTTCATGTGAATTTCATAGAAAGATTTGATTTTTAAAAGTTATGGACATGAAAAAGGCATGAAATTGTATTTAGCAAATGTGTTTCATTTTATCTGATAGAAATATAAATGTGTATGCTTACAAAAATAATTTTTTGTATGTTTACAAAAAAAAAAGCATGGATCGGGAAGAGGAACCATTAAGTGTTATGTTATGAAAAATGGTATTATATGATCCTATCTGAAAATTAACTTTTTCACTGAACTTTTCATTTTCTAGCACCAATGTTGGCCTTTTACATTTCTCCAACAGTTTCAATGAGTAATTTTTAAATACAAGGTTATGACTGAGTGACACTGAGCTTCTGTAATAAAGAAAACAGTTCAAGCGACTTTTTTGTCTTTAAATTCAGTTTTTAGCATATTCATTTATTAATTTTTTTATTTTTATAAATGCACAGTAAAAATCATCGTAGTGGGTCTCAGACGAATAACAACATATAACTTTTAACAAATATGAAGCCAAAAAGAAGGAAACAGAAAAAAAAGTTATGCTACTAGCTGAAGTACCCGTTGGTGACTGGAAAAGAAGTTGAAGGAATAGTAAAAATAAAGTTATCTAATTTAATGTAATCAGTGATATTATTTCAGGTTGAATCCAACATACATGTCTGCCTTTCTGTATGGCAGAACTTTCTGCCTAACATATTAAAACAAAGAAATAAAACTTTGTATCTTACGTGTTGTTTATGCTAAGTTGGACTAATTTCATCATCAACCAAATACTCTCCCTGTTCGATAATCGTAGACTGAACCACAAATGAGAAATTGAAAAAGTAGATTGTCATTTCAGCAGTGAAAATATGACCTAATCCTATTAAAAATATTCAGATTAGCTTTTCTAATTAATATTTATTGGTGCAGGACTTTGTTTACATTGAGAAAGTAGCTTATTAGTAGCTTATTTTAACTGGGTTCTCAGTTCGGGTATTTTACACGGTCTCACCTCGGACTGTATGCTCTAACAACCCGTGTGTTATCTCATAGTGGTGCTTCACATTACTGCATATGAAAAAATCTGTCTGGACAGACAGAAAGTTTGTTTTGAATATGGAAGCATAGGAAATTAGCATGAGAGCATGTGTGGATGAATGATTGAGTGATGTTCACACTCAATACGAGAGAGTTGGCAGCTCTGAAACAACCAAAAGTAATAACAAACTACAGTGACAGAAACTATCATTTTCCACCAAATGAATTGAATCGAAAACACAGTAGTTTCTGTATGCTTAATGAAATAAAAGGTGAAGTGTATTAAAAAAATTTTTATTAAATGACTCAAATTGGGAAACCCAACCACTCTCATCACGGTATTACAGAAGTAATTTCATTATGATGTTCTATTTGGGGGGGATTGTACTGGCACGTTAGATTTCCACATTAAATGTTTTTTTATATTTATATAGTTATAAGTGTTAGTTTTATTTACGAGTTGTTCCAAATATCTGAATAAAATATTTTTCCCCAAGAAAAATATTTTTACATGTGCAAATATATGTGAAATATAGTACAGGATATAGTGACAATAATTCATAAAATAATATCACAATATATGTTAAAAAAATATATATAGTTAACAATGTATCTATACTCTATAGTACTTATTTATGTTAACTTTAAAAGGGGTGGGGGGGGGTTGTATCTTGTATTAAGAATGGAGATAATTGTTTAATCTAATGAGGTCCAAATGGTCTAAATAAATCTAAATGGTCATGTCTTGGCTAGAATATATAAGATCTGTATGGATTCAGTTTGGTGGGATTTACTTATTTTACCCATGTAAAAATATGATGATTTTCATATGTTGTGCAATTTATAAAACCTGCCTATGGATTTTTTATTAATTTTCGGTAAATATGTTAAGAAACAGTACACAGTATCAAGGTGTTTTTTTTAATACGGATTAAAAGACATTGTGACACTCGGTATCACTCAGATAATGTAGGATGGGAAGCAGGCAGAACTGACTTATTTACAGTGCCAATGAAAGTTTTCAGACCCTTTTAAGTTTCCCACATTATGGTATGTTACACATACATCTTAAAATGAATTCAAATTTATATTCCCCTCATCTACACACCATCCTACAAAATTACAAAGTAAAAACAGGTGTTTGAAATGTTTTGTTTGTTTATTAAAAATAAAGATTGAAATATCCAATTTACATATATATTCAGACTCTACTTATTATATGGTCAAAGCACCTTTGCCAGCTTCAAGTCTGCTTGTAAATAATGCAACAAACTTGGCACACCTTTCGTTTGGAAGTTTCTACTATTCTTCTTGGAAGAATCATTAAAGCTCAAACAGGTTGTTGCACAGGCAGGGTCAGTGCACAGCCATTTTTAGGTCCCACTCGAGATTCTTGAGGAATTCTTCTGTCTGGCCACTATACAATATAGGCCTGATTTGTGGAGGGCTACAGTGATGGGTGGCCTTCTGTAAGTCTTTCCCAACTTCACAAGGGAACTCATTTATAGCAGCCCTTAGGTTACCTTTCTGAACAAGGCCCGTCATTCCTGATTACTCAGTTTGGTTGGGCATCCAGATCTGTAAAGACTGGTGGTTGTTCCAAGTCTCCTGAGACTGATGGAGGCTTTACAAATAACTATACGTATATAACACCTGGTTTATAGAGAGGCTCAGAGGCAATATTGGAGATTTTCTGAGTTCATAGGGTCTTGGCTGTGGTTCTCTGCAACACTTATATGATCCAGGGCCTTGTTTGAGTCTTTCCAAGGATCTTAGAACTTCAGGGGTTTGTAGAGGTCCTTGGCATTTCATTGCTCTAAAAAAGCCTCTGGCTCATCTGGGGGTCGCTGAAACCTGACATTTTGGGTTTTTCTGAGACACCTGTAGGACCAGTGCTCTGCTACATAACCTCCAAGGGCCTATGAATGTCATCAGGCCATGCCCGGAGTCAAAGGCAGTCTGAGGCATTTCTCCCCAACTTTCTGAGGGCATTAGACTGCCAGGGGCTTTGAAAATCCTTAAGCCATATCTGGGGAGGGGCTGGGGGGTTTCATTCTGAGACTCTTGACAGTTTGAGGTTGTGGGACATAACCTCAAAGGGCCTCAGACACCATGCCCAGACGTCATCTATTGGATCCCTGGCAGTCTGAAACACCATATCACGATCACTATAGATGTTTGCAGCATCAGTGTCATTTTTACTTTGAAATGACCCATGAAATGCTACATAGAAAAACTATTTGGTCAGAATTAAAACCATACCTCATTGTCATTAATGTGACTAATGTAATATTTCCCAATAATACACAAAATTTTGGTATATCACAAAACAGGAAGCAGCACAAGTGCTGAAGGCATTACAGTTGTGCAAAGCAGGTAGTGGCCTTATTGTTTTAACAGGGCATGCCAATCTTATTGATACAAGTCTTATTAAATATGGCAGGTGGATGGCACAACTGCAGCAGTGGAGTGTCACTGAGCTTCAACAGGTTTGAGGTATAGTGTGAATTTTGTGGAAATAGCCTACTTATTTAGTCCATAATGAAAAATTCAGTAATTTTCTGCTAATACAAAAATATTGTATTTGTAACAGGACCCGGGACACTTGATATTACATCGGACCACCTTTTGCTTTGATTACAGCTGTGGCATCAATTTGATAGGCTTATGCAATGTCACAACATTTATTTTCATCCACAGTCAAATGAATTACTTTTCAAGATCTTGCATTGATGATGGGGGAGTCAGACCGCTGCATAATGCTTTCATCAGCACATGCCAAAAATTCTCAGTGGGATTATGGTCTGGATTCTGTGGTGTCCAATATGTGTGAGAAAATGATGTCTCTTTAATATGCCAGGGCCATCAGAGAAGAAAAAATCCTTCGATGAAAAATATTTAATCAGTACATTACCCATAACTCTGGAACAGGGTGAACCAGTCCACATGACCTTTTCCAATGCTTCACATTTAATTTGTTTATGCTCCTAGTAAATTGAAGCCTTTTTTTTTTCTTTTTTTTTTTTTTACACTGATTAGCCTCACTGATAAGTGGTTTTCTTAAGGGTACACAGCTATTAAGTCCCTATCTCTTGATTTATCTTTGCATTGTTCAGCATGTGCAAATGCTCTTAATTTCTCTATTAAATATAGTTGTGAGTTCTTCTGTTGTTTAATGATTTGATTTCATCAAAGTGTTTAAGTGATCTTCCATCACACTCAATAAGTTGTCCCTTCTGGAACAGAATAACATCTTTGCAAATGATCACAGCAAATGTCTTCTGACATGATTGTTTAATGAATGAGGAGCTAAGTCTCAGCTCATTTGCAATATATTGTTCCCTGACCAGTGTATCATTTATAATATCTGGGAAGATGGCAGCACTGCCCCGGTTAACATCCAAAGCAACTTTTTGATCCCTTTTTTTGCTTAAGCTAGCAATATTATGCAGCACTGTACAGGCAACAGTCACGTCACAGGCCTATGTTGTTTTGATTATATGTTATGTAAACCATAAGGACAAAACAACAACACATTAATTAATTAATTAAATATATTTAAAAAATGTTTTACACTCTCCATTTTGTGGATACATAAGCTTTAAAAGTCAGTTATTGCTGTTAAGAAGAGTTCTAAGAGTGAAAGATGACCTAAATTTCACCTTTTCTTTAGAATAACCCCTTAATAAACAAATAAATGAATAAATAAATAAATAGAAGACCTATTGAAAGGTATGTGTTGTAACAATCGTAATTAATGCATACCTCAAAACTGAAATACTATATTTTTAAATATGCTTCAGAACAGATTTACATAAATATATTTACATATAAAAAATTTATATAGCATGTCCATATATGGTGAGTTCTTATAATAACAAATCTTTGTCTTTCGGCTGTTCCCTTTCAGGGGTCGCCACAGCGAATCATCTGCCTCCATCTAACCCTAGCCTCTGCATCCTCTCACACCAACTAACTTCATGTCCTCTCTCACTGCATCCATAAATCTCCTCTTTGGTCTTCCTCTAGACCTCCTG
>JAQMYL010000016.1:13696336-13707651 GCA_030014365.1 Clarias pachynema | reverse complement strand
AAAAGTTATTATATGGATATGGAGCTTTACTCACTTTTTTCAACACACTGCTATTATTTTGAACACCACTGTATGTATGTGCCTGACCTGTGATCGACTGGCACACTGTCCAGGGTGTACATTATGTCTCCTGGGATAGGCTCCAGGCCCCTCTGCGATCCTGTATACAGGATAAGCGGTATAGAAGATGAGTGAGTGAGTGAGTGAGTGATATGGCATGCTATTTTCTGTTTTGAAAGTGATTTTGTGTTTTAGATAGTTTATTTGTTTTATTGTTTTATATTTATATCTTTGTTTTGATTTGATTTGGGCATCTCAATATTATTGTGCACACAGGCCAGATGCACTTTGGTGTTTGTAGCTAAACACTAATTTACTAAATTCCATATAAATAAAACATTTGTTTCACATACTGTATGTTTACTAGTGTTGGATATGTTTGTACACTAAAAATAATGTAAAATAATGGTAATGTTAGTGATAATGAAATTTAGCAGGAAATAGTAGGCTACTAACTGAAGAGCAAAAGAGCAAGTTCTTATTGCTGAGCCGAACCAAATGATGCGTCTCTGCACTTGTGGGCTGCTGTACGATTACACATTATATTCTGTTTTAACATCGGTTGCAAGAATTCAATAGATCATTTATATTATGTTGATGTATGGTTTTAAAATCTTGCTGCCCATTTTTAAATTTGAACACCTTTCCTTCTAAAGACCCTTACACCTTATACTTTTGAACAGAATTGCCTTGTCAGTAGAAGAGGTCACAGGAGAATGTCCAGACTATTTGAGGTCAAAGGAAAGTTCTGGAAACCTAAAAATACCTTTCTACAAATTTCATCTCAGTATGTACATGTTGAAACTTATTGTCTAAAGCAGTAAAATATCAAACTGGACTCCACAGCTGAAGACATAAAAAAAAAAAAAAAAAAACGTTTCTGCTGCCTTAATTCCCCCCCCGCCGGAATCCCACCCCTTCTGATAGTCTGGCGACGCCCCTGTTTCGGGATTATTAACTGCAGATACTAAAACCGGCGCTGCTGTTCTGAACCGAGTCTAGTCTGTGGTATTTCTTTGCTGTTTCCTACGTGTTTTTTTTTTCTTCTTTCTATTTCGCTAAGGAGCCTGAAAGCGTAAATGTGTCCCTGCTGGTGATACTCGGGCCGAAATGCACTTTAACGGCGAGAATCAGTAGAAAATATGGTGGTTTTATCTGATGTTGATGCAGACGGAGATATTCTGCAGGACGGAACAAGACGTTAATGCGTGTTTCTGGAAGCTGTCTGCTAATTTCACCGCCATCGTCGTTCACGTAACCGCGGTGACATTTCACAAATCGACAGTCAGGTGGTGCGATAAAGGCTCCCCGAATGTTCCGAACCACGGCACTGTGAGCACCTGCTAGATGTCCTGCTACGCTGCTGGACCCTCGGCTTCCTTTTCCATAAATACAGGATTTCATCACCGTGCTGCGTAATCACCTGATCTTCATACATGACACGTGAGCACGATTCAGGTTTTCTTCACGTCTCATTCCACCTTTCCTTCCGTGCAGTGAGAACAGAGTGCAGACTAGTCTCATTAAATCGTTCTTTCTTGAACACACACACACACATCTGTTATTGATTATTGATTTGTTCTGGACGAAGATTCCGGCATTTTCACTCTGGTCACCAGATTAACTTTAATATATTCCACTGAGATCTCTTCAGGTTTCAAAGCTTCGTTAGCTACCGATTTTATTATTTATGTTGTTGTTGATGATGTTGATGGTGATAATAGAACCAACAACAAAACAAAATACACTATCAATAGTAACATTATTATCAATAATAATAATAATAACTACAACAATAATAATTTTATTTAAAAAATATTTTATTTTGACACTAACAAAATAAACTATCAATAGTAACATTATTATTATCAACAATAATATTAATAATAATAATAATAATAACTACAACAATATTTTATTTTTATTTTTTACACTAATGAAATAAACTATCAATAGTAACATTATTATTATCAATAATAATAATAATAATAACTACAACAACAATAATAATTGTATTAAAAAATTATTTCACTGTCATGATTATTTTAGTCGTTTGTTGTTGGTTGTAATTATTATTATTATTATTATTATTATTATTATTATTATTATTTTACTTTAAACAAGCATAACAAATAAAAAAAATATAGAAAGGTTCAGGTGTAAGGCTTAGGTACATAGTCATATTTCCACACTTTACAACAAAAAGATATCTAAAAAATATTTTATGTAAGCAATCATACAAAAAATCTTAATAAACAAATAAACAAAAAATAAATAAAATAAATGGGTGAAAATGTACAGTATATCAATGTGTTTCATTGGTTAATTCTGAATGTTGAAGCTCCATCAGTTAATTCCACGATAACAAAAAATTAAACTTAGAGTACAGGTTCAAATTTCTCTTCCACTCAGAGATCCAGTGATGGATCCGTTTACAGAACATCTTACTGCCTTATTGTGTTGTTTTCTTAACAAAACCCAATGATTGTAGCAGTTAATCGAAATAGGGCTGCATGATTTGATCTGCTTATTTTGATACATATTGTGATTGTTATTGAAGCTGTGATATGTAACTATTAAATGTACCATTTTGTAATCAAACTGTTTCTTTTCTAGGCTAACAGTAAACAATGCCACAAATCATCTCATTAAGAGGATCCTGTCAAACGGCAGGGTTCTCAAACTTAATGTTCAAAGGTCCGGATCTGATTTCTATTCAAAGTCAAAGGTCCGGAACGGTTGGTGATAAGCAAATGACATATTAAACTTGCTTTTAACTTACAACCAATATACATTCTTGGCCTTAAAGGAGATATCAAGATGATTTTGAAGTAAAAGTTTCATGCTGCCCTAATGGGCCCCTCACATGTCCTGCCTGAAAAGTGTACTGTATAAAACACCAGCCACACTTCTTTTCAAAGCACTTGCGAGTTTGTCAGCACTCTGCATGACGACGTGAATGTAAGATGCATGATCATCTCGACGGTGTCACTCTCTATTGTGAGTCCAGTCCAAAGACCTGCAGATTAGGCTAATTGGCATTTCCAAATTGCCTGTGATGTGTGAATGAACGTAAGTGTGTGTGCCCTGCGATAGATTGGCAACCTGTCCAGGGTGTATCCCGGCTCATGCCATAAGCCTCCTGGGATAGACTCCAGGTACCCGCGACCCTGAATAACCTTCTGGCTAACTTTTAGTAAACCTACAATGAACGATTAGTTCTAAGATCTGTTATTTGTGAGAGGATTGCCAGAATGTGTGCAGTTAGCAGCTTTTTGCTCCAAGTTCATATTTTCACATGTAAATCAGATTTGTGGCAAACCTTTGACGGACTTCTGGCTAACAATTTCTGGGAAATTAACATCGCCCATGTCTCTGGCAAACATTTCAAGATGAGGCCTCTTAAAATTCAAAATACCAGTGTACTCCAGATTAATGGTAATACAATTCATTTAATAAATAAAACAGGAACACCAACATAGTTTAACAAGTATAAGCTTATTTAAGGGTTTTTAACCCTTACACCCTAAATGGCCTTGCATTTATTTGTTGACCCCTGGTATAAATATGTCTATCAAGGGAAGTGCATTGAAAATGCTTACAAGTGTTTTATCCCTGATTCTTGTAATTTTTAATCATTTTGAAATTAAAAAGTAGCTTTTAATTTTGCAGACTTTTTGGTCTTTAAACTTCAGGTTTCAGATTTATTGGCTCATGTAACTTTGACACAACTTTGTTTAGTGCTGTGTTTTAGGTTCACTGTTCACATTATATCCTGATGCATGTTTTAAAAATGACAAATTTTCATTATTGTCCTGGTCTGCTGGGTTTGTCATGGCCGGATTGTAATGTCATGATCGGAAATTACCGTATGACTTGGGTGAATCCAGTAGCAAAAGTTCAGATATCCTGAGGCAAGTCTGTGCGCCAAAGAGTGTTTCCAAAAATCCCTGTGATATAGTGGCTAGCTGATCCTGGATGCAGACGGGATTCAATTAAACCAGAATTGGAGCAAGAGTTCGATGTGGTAAGTCTTTAACCAGGAGGGGGCAGACTAAACATGTCCACTAAAAGCAATACCTGGTACATACATACCAAACATACCCAAACATAGTCACAAGCAGGAAAATCGAAAAGAACAACCATCTTTGCAGCATTCCACCAATCAGGCCTGCATGGTAGAGTGGCCAGACGGAAACCACTCCTCAGTAAAAGGCACATGACAGGTGCCTGGAGTTTGCCAAAAGGCACCTGAAGGACTCTCAGACCATGAGAAACTTTTTTTAAAACACCTTTGGCACCAATTACAGCCTCAAGTCTTTTTAAGTGTAATGCTACAAGATGGTTTTTCTATTGGAATGTTCTCCTCTCTCCACAGAGAAAGCTCTTTCAGACTAACCATCAGGTTTCTCAGTCACCTCTTTGACTAAGGCACTTTTCTAACCCCTAACCCTAACCCTTTTTATGCAAAACTTGATTGTCATGTCTGAGTATGTGAATTGTAGTTTAATGTTTTGAAAAATTGGTAAATGAAATCAAAAACCGAGTGCAAATCAGGAAAATTAGTTGTAGTTTTGCAGACATGATGTGATTCCACATGACAGAGTTTATGGCATGTTTTTTCTTCTGTTCTTCCCTGATCTTGATCCCAGATTTAATATTGCTTAATTATTGTTTCTTTTAATTTTGATTAGTGCTGTTGTTAATATTGGGTTCTTAAAAATAATTTATGCATAACAATAATAATAATAATAATAATAATAATAATAATAATAATGATAATAATAATCTGCTATATTACACTGTTTTGTTATTGTACTGTTACACTTTTGCTGTTTTATTTATTAAAGGAATTATGTTATCTTTAATCTGGAGTCCATGTGTGTCTTAAATTTTGAAATGCTTGCCAGAGACATTGGAAAAGTTAATGTGCTGTAAATAGCCCAAAAAATTTGAGCCATAAACCCCATTTGCACAAGCTTGCTGCAAATTTGCCACAAACCACACACATTCCATAGAATTTAGAATTTATTGTTTGCCATAGATTTATTCCAAATTTAGCCAGGAAGCTACTACAAATTTGTGGCTAATTTGGCAGAGGTTCGCTATAACTGTTTGCCAAAAACTTTACATTTTTGTAATCGAAGAGACCTCATTATGTAGAAAATATTTCAGAGGCATGGGAGATGTTAATGTGATGTAAATTTGCCACAAACTAGAAGACTACTACAAGTTTGCCACAAAACTAATTTGCATGTGAAAAAATGAACTTGCAGCTAATTTTCCACAAGCTGCACGATTTCTGGCAAATCTATGGCAAACAGTTCAGTATACGTAAGAATTGTTCACTGTAATCTTCCCACAAAATAATTCTAAAATAAATTGCCAAGTGAAAATATGAACTTGCCATAAATCTGCGGCCACGGCGTGATATAGAGTGCATATTGTAGTTTGTTTCTGTTATTATATTAATGCCAACTATATTTTGGATTGTTAATTTCTTGGCGTTAAACTAATTTGCCCATTTAAGCAATGCATCATATTACACTTATTGTTCAAGGGACTGAACAAGCACCTGAGTAGTCTGTGTAGAAAAATTGGGCCGAATTCTCCTGATAGACAAAAAGAGAGAGTAAGGTTACAATGTTTGGGGAAACTGACAGTTGATTGTCCGGAGTTACCGCAAGATTGCAGGCAGTAAATGAAGGAGTGATCCGATTGTTGTCCAGGGAGATCACAAGGTCTTGGCAGGGGGATAATTCTCAGTTTTGCTGAGACTGAGTTTCAGCTGACGAGCTGTCATGCGATATGATGCTGAGATCAGAGTGGAAACCTGAGTGTCTGAGGGGGGAAAGGAGAGAACGAGTTGTGTGTCATCTGCATAACAATGGTATAAAAAGCCAAATGAAAATAATTTTACCCTAAGTGTATTTAAACTTCAAACAACTTCAGGCATTAACGTGAAAAACAATTGACTAAATATTTGTAGGATTTGTATGAACTTTTATTTTAAAATAATGACAATCAAGATAATAAGAATAATTTGCTTTATTCTACACAACCTGCTGGATGCAACTGGGCATAAAGTCAAAAAGGCCTCACTTGTTCAATCAATGCCTGCTTGATTACTTTCTGAAGATAATTTACAGAAATTTGCCACAGAAGTTTACAATTCACTTGAGAATTCCCTAAATTCCCATTTTAGCCAATTTTTGGAGGTTTTACTATAGAAAGTGAGAGTCCTGATGCATATTTGTTTCATCCCTTAACTAAACCAGCCGAAACACCCATGTGTACAGGAAGAACTATAATTAAGCAATATCACACGAGAGAGAGAGTTCTATTGTGCTGGTTATCAGCATGACTGTAATTCGCTTGTAGCCACAAGTTTCTACCTTTGTAGCTCTCCTTTGTGTAAAAAATAAAATAAAATAAACAAAGGCATTTTAGAATGACTTAGAATCAATTATTAAGTAGAAAAAGTGTTATTTAAAATGACAATGTTAGCAGATGTGTTTTCTTGCTGGACTGGTGCTGAATGTGGTCTTTGCCAGGCAGCTGCTCTCTCCTCAATACTGTGGATCATACCAACCTGTACTTTCACCCATGCTTCGATTACCCATTACAGTAATTAACGACTGAGGAACACCAGTGACCCGTGACACATACGGTTAAAGGTCTCAGTGCTGTTACTGTCTATTATCACCACTCATGGAATGCCTCTTGTCCAGTCATTCATTACGCAGTCATAACTTACTGTTGTATAATACATGACAGCTGCTGTCTTAATATTTTGGCCACCACTGTACCAGTAATATTGTTGCTTTTCTGCAGGGTTTTTTAAGAAATTGAATGGATGCTTAGAGACGGAAAACAGTCCACCAGCATTATTTTTCCCTATATAGGACTGTGGAAGTCACATGAATGGTTGCAACAGCAAGGTAACATATGGATCGTGTGTATATTGAATTCTTTTACTTATGTTTGTGAACTGGTTCTTTGAAATAACATATATATATATATTTTTTTTAGAATGTAAGGTTTGAGAATGCCAGTGTGACCCATATTCTATGGAGATCAAAACACCTGGGCTTACTGCCATGGGTTTAGGTGTGCCTGGTGAGTAGTTAAAATTATTATAGCCATAACATGTTTTAGGTAACTGTTTTTACTACCATTTACTGTAGTTCTACCACAAAAGGTCACTGGTTATGATTGTTACTGGGAACTTACTGGGAGGGCAAAGTTCTCCCATACACCAAAACATAAAGATTAGAGTCCAAAAATATTCATTGGTTGAACGTATTACATAGGCCACATTTTTCCATGAAAAAATATCACATTAATATAGCTACCTCATAGATCTTGGATGTATTTAAAATGTTTGTACTAAAATTTTCACAATCTTATTGAACCAGTGTAATTTTTTTAAACATTAAACAGGCAGAACATGCAAACTCTATGTACTGTAAATAGACCCAAGGCGGGAATCAAACACAGACCCTGTATTAATACATTGCATTATTTATTTATTTTTTGTCTCCAATATTGTGGTTATCTCATAGCTGTTAAACATCTATTAAACATTGGTGCATGCATTATCATGTTTCAGAAATTAGCATCTAATCTTCAT
Source organism: Clarias pachynema (assembly GCA_030014365.1). Classification (NCBI taxonomy): domain Eukaryota; kingdom Metazoa; phylum Chordata; class Actinopteri; order Siluriformes; family Clariidae; genus Clarias; species Clarias pachynema. The sequence continues at coordinate 13,699,958 of JAQMYL010000016.1, read as the reverse complement.
GTTTTTTTAATGCCCAGAACAATTACTTTCAAATTTAAATCACCAATTTACATCAGATGGAAAGCAGGTACTCAAATCAAGGTCTTGACCGGGTGGGGAAATAAATCTTCCTGTTCTATTTTTTCTCCATTTAAAGCTAAATATTGAGCCAAACTGCACAATGTACCATATCATTACAGTCATGCCAACTGAGTTACTTACCATTGTTCTTGATGGTTTGGTTCCCGTCATGGGCAGGACCTAAGCTGAAGGACCAGGATACTCTGAGAACTGCCCTTTTACTTGGGTATTGGTTTTACTTTAGACAAAAAGCCCTTGTAGATATTGCTTCTTCACATTTTTACAGTTTTTGTTTAAAGGAACTAAGTACAGGTTTATGTCTGTGTAGAATTCCAGGGCTGCCAGAACAGCAAGCTGCAGGCTGAGAGGATCTCGAACCTGCAGGAGAAGAAGCGATGTCTGCAGACTCTTTTAGGCAGTAGACGAAAGGAACTACGACAAGTGTGTCTGCTGGAGGCAGTATGTCAGTTTACACTATAACTTTGGACATATAATCTAGCTGTAACCTTATGAGAAGGAACCTTGACAATGTTTTAAATAAAGTTATTATGATATATAACGTGGAGAACAGGCCCCACGATTAGGTGAATATAGAATATTTGCTCATTTCAAGTTTTTGTTAGTTTCGCACACATCTTAAAATGGACTCAAATCTTCTCATTGTACACACAATAATTTACAATGATTGTGTTAAAGTGAAGAGTTTTGTTCATTTATTAAAAATTTTGATTAAAAGATTAAAAGATTAAAAATGATTTATCAGGTTGCCATATCTACTCATTCACCATTTGGTTTCTGGTATATGCCCATTCCATCAGGGCAGAAAAAAAATAATAACATGGTCATTCTGTATCATTGGTCATTCTGTATCACAGGTACTGTATCATTGTCCCTGACTTGATTCTTTTACCACATAATGTTGCTGAGCCTAGACCTGACCAAGTCAAGAACCCCCAGATATATTTCTTAACAGTCACACAGTGCTGGAGGTTCAGCAATATCCTACCAGGTTTTTAATAATACATTGGATGGTTTTATTATTATTATTATTATTATTATTATTTGTAGTAAGTAGTCGTAGCAATAGTAGTAGTAGTAAAATTGTTTTTGCAGGAACTGACAGGAAAACTTCCATATGACTTTCCTCTGGAAGTGGGTGAACAGCCCCCGATTGTTCAACGAAGAGCTGGAAAGGCATTTGATGCGACTTCAAAGTTGGAGGTAAGGGAAAAATCTTTAATCAGTACAGTGGGGTGGTTTTAGTTACCTAAAGTTGACCTTGACAAAAATTTAATCAGGGATAGAAACACAGAAATGCCAAGTTGCCACTGATCCCCTGAGCAAGGCCTTTAACGCTGTCTGCTCCAGGGGCGCTGTAGCCTGGCTGACCCTGCGCTATGATGGCAGCTTCCTAAATTGGATATGCAACGAAATAATTTACCGGTGCTTTAAATTAAAAGTGACAAATAATTTAATATTGATTTAATTTTATTTGAACACCATCTACATTTTACTAATTCAACTTTTGTGTAGAGATTTGTATAATGTTACTTCTGGTGTAGATGTGGGATGAAAATATATATTTCAATCGATAATCATTCTTATATAAAGAAAATACACTTTGTCAAATCCACTTGAAAGTTAATTAAAAAAATTTCATAAAATATTAGATTGCAATAAAATGCTTCCTAAAGGGGAACGGTTCCCATCTACAGTGACATCATGTCCATATGACACTTTTGTAAAATTTTAAACAGTGACAGATTCAACAGTGCATCTCAGAAAAATGTTGAATTTTATGGATTTTTTAAATTAATTCATTTTTTTTTTAGTAACACTCATGCATTCTAGATTCATTACATGTAAAGTTTCAGCCTTTTCTGTTTGTTTATTTTGCTATTTTCCTGTGATGTAGTTCCTGTTTTCAAATCATTTATTGCAGGTTTCTTGCTTGTATAAGCACTTAAAACTGCTTTTTCTCCATATATGTCAACAGGTTTGTTGTTTTTATTTCATTGCATCTTTCATTTTTCCATTCTGCCTCTTTTTCTTTTTTTTCAAAGAACACATTAGTTTCTTCATCTAAAGATTGCAAACGGAATCCATCCACACCAGATCTGTCTGGAATCATATCAACAAAACCCCAACTAAGGTATGTTAAAGCTTATCATTGTAAATATTCAGCTTGTTCAGTCTGTGAGATGCAGGATATTTGGGGATTCTTCCTGTCATTAGTAATAATTTTATCTGTAATAGGTATTTATTAGTTAGCACTCTAATGGAGAAGATTGTAGAATTATAGGAACGCATCCAGACTTTACAGAGGGTTATCAAGAGTGAGAGTAATGTTGTTTCTGTAGGGAATGTCTGGATGCCTTAGCAGGAGATAGCAGGTAAGGTCTTAGGCATGCACAGGTTCTCATATATAGTCATACATATAGGAGCTAATAATATATACCTTTGTCAGTCAGATGTTAGCAGACATAACTTTGTAGAGGTGTGTAAATTGGCAAAGGCGAAGTCTGGCCCAATCCCAATGTGATATGCAGACAGCTCACAGCAGGTTATGTTCGCTGAGCTGCTGGATGTCCAGGTTGTGCTCTGAAAACAGTGTGGGCTTAATAGATAATTGGATTGCTTCTGGGGGCAGCTGACGTGTTAGAGTATGATGAAGTCTATTCCACCCGGAAAGGTGCTGCTCTCATTTCTTGTAATATGGCTCATAGACTCAGAATAGGCCTAGTTAATGACTATTCAGAGCCCTCTCCAGGGAGCAGAAAAGAGGCTCAATCCACCATCGACCTGCTACACAAGTCATCACCTAGGTTACATCATATTGAGAATAGGTCTGTTCCCTCAGCTAAACAAAAAATGTAATGTAAAAATGTAGAAAGACTCTTTTTCATCTATACCAGTAAAAAAGTTTGGACCCAAGTTTACTTGAGATTTAAAAAATATGAAATAACCCATATGGAATTAGGTAATTAAGTAGCAACAACAACAACAGTCAGTTGTTATTTTAAGACACTAAGAACAGTTCTTGCAAGAACAATATTGTCAAGCGCATTTGCAAAACCCATCAAGCACCATGATGAAACTGGATCTCATAAAGACCTTCCCAGGAAAGCAAGACCAAAACTAACCTCTGCTGCAGAGGAGAAGTTCATTTAGAGTTACCAAGCTCAAACCAATCCACAATTATTGGACATTGGAACCAATAACCAATTAACAGCACCTTAGATTAAAGCCATTATGGAGGTTTTATAGAGCATGAACTAGCAGACACATCTCAACAATTGTTCAAATGCGATTGTTGCATATTTTTGATCCACACTTTTCAGATATTTATTTGTAAAACATTTTAAAAACCATTTATCATTTTCCTTCCACTTCACAGTTATGTTCCACTTTGTGTTGGTCTATCACATAAAATCCCAAATAAAATACATTTAAATTTGTGGTTGTAACCGCACAAAATGAGGAAAAGTGGTAAAAGATAATTTTTAGATTTTTAGTTATATCTATATATATATATATATATATATATATATATATATATTTT
>JAQMYL010000016.1:13686212-13696236 GCA_030014365.1 Clarias pachynema | reverse complement strand
TATATGTATATATATATATATATATATATATATATATATATATATTTTTTTTTTTACAGTATTATGGATTATTTTAAATACCCTTAAATCTTAAATGTCTTAAATTGTAAATATCTAAAATTGCCAAGAATAGTTTTGTACCCAAGTATATATCAGTGAAAGTGGTCTTACTGTATATTAACTATACTTTATATTAACTTTAACCCATTTCCTATTATAAAATTTAACTTTCAACCTGATTGCGGACATACAGTATGGAGCAGGGATTGATTTATGGTTATACTATCTGCTTTCACCTAAATGAGAATGTGCTTTTGAGTCTGGATCCTCTCAAGGATCAGCAGAGTGCTGCAAGGAAGCATACTCATGGGAAGATGTTCAGAAGGGGAAATAGTGGTAGGAAAATGTGCACAAGGAACAGGGATCCATGCACAGATATTTTCAGGCAATGGGCTTATTGCTGCATTCTCTCCTGACATAGAGACATCAAAAGCATTTTATGAAACCTTTGCTCAGAGGTCCAAATTCCTTATTTCAGATGAAAGTACATTTTGCGTTTTGTTTGGAAATCAAGATCCTAGTGTCCTGGGGATGTGTGGAGAGGTACAGACTCCAAGCTGATTGAAGATTCCACAGTCAGTGATGATTTGGAAGAGCCATGTCATCTGCTATTCTTTGGCCCCTGTGTTTTATCAAGTCAACGCAGCTATCTACCAGGAAATTTTAGAGCCCTTCGTGTTTCTATCTGCTGACAAACTTTATGGAAATGCTGATGTCCTTTTTTCAGCAGGACATAGCACCTGACCACAGTGCTAAAACTTCAGTAACTGGTTTGTGACCATGATATTACTGTGCTTAATTGGCCAGCCACCTTGGCTTAACTGAAGCTCATATCTGTGATGTGTTCACAAGAAGAAGCTGAGAAAAAACAGACCCAGCAATACAGATGAGCTGATGGCTGCTATCAAAGCAACCTGGTCTTCAATAATCCCTTAGCATTATTTTTTCACTTTTTCTTAGGAAAAATAGAATATTTGAGCTATAATCATAATAATCTATATTCATAATAGCTATAATATACAAATAATTTTTTTTGCATAATAATCAAAATGCTGGAAATATTTCGCTTTATGATTATTTAATCTACAATATATGAGAATTTCATTATTGGATTTAAATTTTTAAAAAATCATGATGGTATTTTTTAAGATGCACTGTGTGTGTAAACTCTATCAATTGTTGATCTAATTTACTATGAATATTTAGTAGTGTGTTGATCTAGTTTATTGATTTAGGGCTTGACTTGTAGTAGATTAAAAATAGTGAAAATATTAATTAATTTTTAATTGTTCTTTGACAAGTTATTCAAATTTTGCATTTGTATTTTTACATAATCTAATGTTAACTTTATGGTTCAAAAGGATGCTTTATATAGTAAAAGATAATAAAAGAGAGTAAAGCATTTTTTTGATGGAGCAGGGGTAACCTGATACCTAAGAAACAGATAGGTCTTTAGTAGTTGCTTAAAGATGATTTGGCTGTACGGACATCTAGAAGAACTTAATATAGAAGAACTAAATAAACAGTCTATCTGCATGTCTTTCTGAGCGATGATGGGAACGTTTCCGTTAAAAAACACTGTCATTTATGCTAGAGGAAGTTTTTTAATCAAGGTAAGCCATAATGAAAAGCATTAGGAACCATGCTTGTTAGAAAATTCCTCAGAATCGCATGTTGAATTAAATGAACTGAATTAAAAAATCACAAAACAAATGTTTTTTACGCATTACAATTTGGAAATGGAATGGATTTTTGAATGGAAAAGAAATGCTTGAGATTTTTGACATTGTGGTAGGAATATTCTGGTTGTATGTTTAAAATGAAAATGGAATTGAAAATTCAAAGCGAAACTATTTACTCAACTAAATTGCTGTTTGAAAATATATTCAATTGTCAAAAAAACATGTTTAATATTTTTTAGTCTCACAAATTCAGGCTGCCAAAAATTGGCATTAAAGTTTAGGTCTTTAGATCTTTGCTTCACAAAGAGCAGTGGATTGCTGAAGTCTGTTCCATATTTTACTTTAAAGTGTGCTCCCTTCTCCTTGCTCCCTGTGCAGTTTACTTTGCAGAGAGGGGGAGCTTACTTTAGATTCACACACACACACATACACAGCGCCTGCGCGCACAAATGGAAACACTTATCTGTCGGGATTTATTTAAACTTTTTTTTTTAAAGGTAAATGCAGGTAAATTTGTTATATTTTTACTTAATATTTTGTGTTGATTATTTTTATGTATTTATTTTTTGGGGCTGTGGAACGAATCATTTGAGTTTCCATTATTTCTTATGGGAAACTTTAATTTGGTTTACGTTAGTTTGTGTTTTGGAATACGAACCCGCTTCCGGAACGAATTATGCTCGTAATCCAAGGTTCCACTGTACAGTAATACAAGTGGCAACCTCAGGTCTGAAAAACGAGTCCAACGCAAAAGCGCCAAAAAGTGCAATTCCACAAACCACCACTTGGAGCTGGCTTCAAAAGTGAGCCAATCCCCACATATTAAAATGTTCAACTAAACAACAGGAATAAACATGTTTGCATCCTGGTACAAAAACAGTTTTGGTTTCCAAAGCTAGATTTCGCATTCATGAAAACTGTAAGGGGGTGAATTTTTATGTAACTCATTAGTTAAAGTTATATTACATCATAAACTTGTGCATAACGAGTCACTGACGGGAAAAGAGTTGTTAGAAATAGTTAAAATTCAGGAGGGGTGCTCTCTAACAGTCTGGAGGGGAACTGTCTGTGCGGACTGTTACACCATGCTTGTTTACTACTTTGCTGTTAGGTCATGATAAGCTGGTGAGGACTGTTTACAAAAGTTACAAAAACTGTAAGTTTGTGGGAGTATGTACAATACAGTACATGCAAAAACGTTATCTGCATAGGCATTTTAAGTAGGGCCCAAATGTAATGATAAACCATTTTTATTAAAGTTTTTGATGTCTGGGCAACTTTAATTGTGTGCAGGATGACCTGGGCCATCGAAAACAGGTGAAGACTGGTTTCAGTGGTGCTCTCCATCAGAGTATCAAGTCAGACAAAAACATTTTACATAACAAGAGGACTGCTCACCGTGGATGTCACACAGGTGATGCATAAACATAAACGAGATATAATTCAAGACAAAACTTGAGAAGTTACAGTTTTGGCACCTTATGTAATGGTATCCAGTTTAAGCAAGATGTATATATGACATATTTACAAAAAAATGCACATCTATGAATTAGATTAGGAGATGTTTAAATGGACTTGGGATGCATGTGGTGACTGGGGATGGTTCCATTTTACCATGAAGCAGACAGCTGCTGTCTGAGGATTTATGGCTGCAGTCGCTTAATAGTTCAGGACTGATAGTTTTGTCCCATAGTTTTGTACCTGAGCCTTCAAAAATGAACTGGACTCCATATTAATTTAATCACATGTCCTGTTAAAATGAATTGCTCCCATCTTTTATCGCCCAAAGGATGGGTTCCCTGTTGAGACTGGCTGCTCAAGGTTTCTTCCTATTGCCATTTCAGGGAGTTTTTCCTTGCCACCATCACCATTCAGCTTCTGATCATTTTGATCCTTTCATATTTTCTCACACACGACATACTGATTTCCATAATTTTCCTTTTATTCTGCAAAGCTGCTTTGCTAAAAAGCGCTATACAAATAGAAGTAATCAGGGTTGGGGGGGTGGGGGGGAGTCGCCAAATAATTTTCCCTTTTAGTCATAAGTACCATTACTGTTGTATCTGTATATACTATATAAGCTTGTAAAGTTAGATATTACCTTTTTTAAAATTTCAAGCAAAGCCGATTCAAGAACTTGGCTGAGCTAAAAAACTAGATAAAATTTCATTATCTCTTCATTATCTGCTAATTTACAAGGCAGTAGTAGGTTATTACTGTAGCTATATTAACATTTCATTTTATTATGGATTTAATAATGGACTGTACTTCATGACAAGTGTATTGAATGATATGAACTAAAACTGAAATTTTGAAAAAGGTGATGGTGATCGACAACTTTACAATGCCGTGACGAAAAGTAGAGAGGGTTGTCATTTAATTATGCAGCTGCAAGTTAATAGTGATAATTTAGTGATTTTGTTTGCTTTCCTCCAGGCTGACAGAGTTGAGTTGATTGGATTACTGTAAGATTGTTACACTTTTATTAACTGACTGTGTTAGAAAAGCAAAGTCGGCAACTGATGCTTATTTGCACTGAATTTGTTCTGAGTTTTGTTCTGGTCTCTTTTAATCAGTTCCTTGTGTTTACAATGTTCCAGGTTGGCAATGATGGGCCAGGGTGTTTTGTTTGTGCGAGATCCAAGAAATGCGGTGAAAGGTGATTTGATTTACGGTGTCAGGTAGAAGTTGTTTTAGTCTTTAATCAGGAACTTGGGTTAAACCATATTTGACAAACCAGTCCTTTTCAATCAGCCTTGGTGGATTTTACAGGGTGGTCATTCTGTGCTTCGAGGTCAACAACAATTTCTTGTCTTGTCTTGTACAGTACATGTTCAGACCGAGATTGTTGACTTGGCACCAACAGGCCATTAGGTTCTGTCATTGGCTGACTAAATAATGTGGTTCAAACTAAGGGTGCAAACAATGGTTTAAAACATGGGTGTAAAAATAGAAAACTGAAATAATGTGGTTATTCTAAGTTGAAGTAATCCCGCAAGCCACCTGGGAGAGTCTTGTTACACAGAGCAGTGTTTCTTTGGCATGGTTAGCATGTCAGTCATCCAGTTATTGTCCAGTTATTGGGCAGAAGTTGTAGAAAGGATCCCCTGACCGCTTGCCGTGTTTTCATTTATTCACACCATTCTTGTGACCTACCCTCACCTAGCCATTGGAATCATGCAAGACTGAGGACTGGAGGCCTGGTCTCATGCTGGATAGAATTAGGAACATGCTGGATCAAGAGTAGCCACTGCATGCTATTACCATGCCACCATCATTTATTCATTGTACTTCTAATAATTTCTGCCTTAATATACCTTTCAGAACTAACCAGTCCCTACTTACAACAAGTCCTAGGATTCGTTGACCTCTCAACATGTTTTTTGATATTTTTTGAGTTGTAGACTGTGCTTAGTAATTTCCCATGAATTTTGTTACACTTGAATACAGGCAATCACGTTTCATGTCTGTGGGACTTGAAATCATGGTGTGATTTAAAAAAAAAAATAAAAAAAATCTAAATTCATTTCAGAACTATAAGAGAATAAGAAAACAAGTCAAACAAAGTCCGTACAAAGACAATAAGTTTCCAGCAATTTGAACCCCTAAAATCCTAAGAGGGGTTTAAGGAAGGGCTTCTTGCCTTCCTAAAATCTTCAATCTGGATACTTTTTTAATACCCTGAACAACACATAACCCATTGTCTTTTGTGGTCCACAGACAACTTCTCATCCAGTGTGGTATCCAAGCATCGCTCACTTTCTCACCCTCGCCTGGCCTCTAGCAGTCCTGACAGCTGCATGTGTAAGACTTTGTCTCCAGTGGAGATTTACTATGAGATGAGGTCATGCCATAATGCTTCCTCTAGCTCTATCAGGTAAGCATGGTATTGTTTTGCTGGCAGCACCTTGCTTGACATCTTTGTGTTGTAGTTAGTAAAAAACACATGATTATTAACGTAGCCCAAGTCATTCCCTGACAAGAAGTGCATCTAATGAGGATAGCAGAAGTGTTCCAGCTACACCTATACCATCTCAAAGTACGCCAGTCTGCGTTCATGTGAGGTACAGTGTTTGATTTCTTATTCCGCCTAAACTCTCAACTTTTGTTATATAATTTTAATGAAGTACTTATACATTACCTGGCCAAAAAAAAGTTGTACACTCTAATTTTGCAATATAACATCATTTGTTTGCATTACGGTATACATTCATCGTGGTATTGTTTCGACAACATTTATTTCACTTCACAGTTGCATAGTTTTTGGGTCAAGATCAAGTATTGATAACAGAAGAGTCTAATATCACCTTCAAATTTTCTACTACTTCCCAAATTTCAGTTGTATTAAGGTCAGAACTCTGTTGACCAATTCATGTGTGATGATGCTTTTTGCTCCCAGAACCAGGTTTCCCAGTTTGAGCCTGATGCATCTTGATCAGCTGACTAATCATGGGAACATGGGATACGTCTTCTGATATGATTGTTTAAGAAATAAGCTAGTCATTACATAAGATATGGTTAAAAGAATTGTTGCTAGCAGAAACATATTAATTACTGCAGTAATGATTCAATATGATGCTCTTAAATATTTGCTTATTTAAATACAAATTACTTTTTTTTGGCCATGCAGTTTTACATGCATTTCATATTGAGCATGTGTATAGAATGGTTACTAAATATGGATTAAATATAATCCTCCGTCTGACACTTTTATTCACGGCAGAATCTCTCTTAACATTGTCAGGTCTTATATGTCTGGTGATATAGCACTAAAGCAATGGGACGGAAGTGCAGATGGTTCTCAGTTTGTTCCAATGGCATCTCTGGAAAGTTTCTCCTCAGAACCTACAAGTTATACATACAACTCTCTTGCCCGTCGCAGTAACAGCTCTGACGCATTGCTTGACCGTTCCTGCCATCCTCAGCTAGTGGCTTCCCGAAATGTCTTGCCCCCAAGAACTGGACGTTATAAGAGCTCAGAGTCCTTGACTGACAACAAGCTGAGGCACATGTACCATGGGAGCCCAGAGAGGCAGCTGGCTGGATCTAAAGAACAAGGCCATATGCATTTATTGATTAACAAAGGAAGTGGGGCAGGCTACAGTGAGACATGTATGGACTGTATGAGAACGCTACAAAAGAGACCAGTTCAGTCAAAACAACACATTCCAGATCACATATGGCCTAACCTTTCTGCTGTTCCCAAATCTGGGACCTCAGCTCATTGCAATGTTTTTCCTCATTCCCAGATGCAAGTAGCCTCTGCCACACCTTCATACAGCCCCGCATTTGTGCAGAATTACCAAACTAAACCATGTCAAGCCAAAGTCACACGAACGAAATCCTGTGGGCCCTTTACCCCTCTCCAGCAGCACACCTTAGACCACTTACTAGCATATGCACATGAGCCTACCAACCTTTTATCCAGCTCCACTTCTTCATCCTTTCCGAATCTACTGCACCACCAAACAGAGATGCCCAATTCCCAAGTCGCTTTCAGTAGCAAACCTGGACCCTTCTCCCTCCCTGCCATTGATGACTCTGCCCGGAGCCTACATAAGGCTCTTGCATTGGAGGGACTCTGGGACTGGTATCTAAGGAATGCACTAGGTTACCCCACTGCGGCCAGAGGTCAAGATGGCATTCGCTTGCGCACCCCCCTTCACCTGGTGAAATTGCCATGGTCTGTCCCGCTGGGCCCACTCTACTCCCTCCCAAAGATTCCCCAGTTGACATCCTTTCATGGGCACCCACTGCATGGCAGGTACATCATAAATCTTGCTTACTTTGTTTTTTTGTATAACAAATAATGTCTAAATCTGGTCTCTCTTTCTATCAGGTATGTGGAGCTCTCTCAATACTCAGAGCACCTAGCCTTCAAGGAAACTGCTCAGAAGGAATGTAGCTTAGATCCCCCTTCCTCTGGAACCCTGGTATAAGTTGAAGATGCATTAAATATAATATCTACAATATGCTATTTAAAATCATAAGTCTGTATGTATTTTTTTAGAAACTAAGCTAAAGGTGTATAGCTAGGTTAAAAAGAGTTTTAAAAACTAAAGATTAGTCTTCTGCATATGAATACTGCTGAAGTACAGTATAGCTATATATATATATATATATATATATATATATAGACACACCATGTGTATAGATACAGTTCTGTATTTGCCCTCTTCCTGATTAAATTTTTTTTTGCATATTTGTCATCACACTTAAATGATTCATATAATTAAAACAGATTTTAATGTCACACATGAAACTGAATCATTAGTTCTTTAGATGTTTTTCTGAGTTCTTTTATGAACTCCCGGAGAAGTCGTCGTGGTGCTCTCCTCAGAAGGTTTACAATTGTTCCAAGTTTTTTTCCATTTGTGGATAAAAGCTTTCACCGTGGTTCGCTGGAGTCCCAAAGCCTGAGATTTGGCTTTGAAACCTTTTCCAGACATGCCCAAGACATGTCAATTACTTTGTTTTCCATACGGTTTTGAACTACTTTATATTTTCTAGTATTGTTTTTAGCATGCCTTACTTTGTATTTAAGTGATTTCTTGATACAACAGGTCTGGCAGTAATCAGGCCTGGGTGTGGCAAATGAAATGTAACTCAGCTTTCCAAAAATCACAGTTCATTCAGGATTGAGAAAGGAGGCAATTACTTTTTCACAAAGGGGTAGGTTGGTTTGGACAGCTTTTTCCATTAATAAATGAAATCATTATTTTAAAAAATGCATTGTATTGACTATGGTTATCTTCGTGTAATTTTTTTGATGATCTCAATCTGTCAAATGATCTCAATTTGTCAAATGTGACAAATATACAAGAAAAAAAATCAGGAAGGGGTAAATAATATTTAACTGCACTGTACAGTATATATACAGTGCATCACAAAAAAACTCAATATCGGGAATTTCTTTTTTAATTATTTAATTCAAAAAGTGAAACTCATTTTCTAGATTCATTACATATAAAGTGAAAATATTCATGCCTTTTTTATTTTAAGTTCAATGATTATGGCTTACAGGTTATGAAAATCAAAAATCCAGTATCTCAAAATATTAGAATACAGTATAAATACTGTGTGTTTCTCAGTGTAGTACAGTATATGCATGTCTAGAAGATGATCATTCTCCACAGGTAAACCAAAGAAGGTGCTTTATGAAGCATATTCATGGGAAGTTGACTGGAATGGAAAAATATAGTAGAAAACAGTGCACAAGCAACACAGATTACCACTGGGTTAAGAAAATTATCAAGCAAAGCTGATTCAAGACCTTGGGAGAGTCCAATGAGGCTGAAGTGCACCAAGATGAGAAATGGGCATTCCTATTTGAATACCTACTGTTGTATCAAACCACTCCTGAGACACACACCAGAGACAATTTCAGAGGTATCTTAACTGGACTTACTGTTACTCAGTGGTCCAAAATACTTTTTTCAGATGAAAATAAAGTTTTCATTTATTTTTTGGAAATTAAAGTTCCAGACTCTGTAGGAAAAGTGGAGAGACAAGTTGTTTGATGTCCAGTGCGATGTTTCTACAGTTGGTGATGATCTGGGTTGCCATGTCATCTGCTGGTGTTGGTCAATTGCATTTATCAATTCCAAAGTCAAAACAGCCTTCTACCAGAAGATTTTAGAGTACTTCATGCGTCCATCTTCTGACAACCTTCATAGGGATATAAATTTATAGAGATATATATATTTACAGTGGGGCACAAGGTCTTCACAAGGTTTTCACACACTGTTGCTGGTATTTTGGCCTATTCCTCCATGCAGATCTCCTCTAGAGCAGTGATGTTTTGGGGCTGTCGCTAGGCAACACGGACTTTCAACTCCCTCCAAAGATTTTCTATGGGGTTGAGATCTGGAGACTGGCTAGGCCACTCGTGGACCTAGAAATGCTTCTTACGAAGCCACTCCTTCGTTGCCCGGGCGGTGTGTTTGGGATCATTGTCATGCTAAAAAACCCAGCCACGTTTCATCTTCAATGCCCTTGCTGATGGAAGGAGGTTTTCACTCAAAATTTCACAATACATGGCCCCATTCATTCTTTCCTTTACACAGATCAGTCGTCCTGGTCTCTTTGCAGAAAAACAGCCCCAAAGCTTGATGTTTCCACCACCATGCTTCACAGTAGGTATGGTGTTCTTTGAATGCAACTCAGCATTCTTTTTCCTTCAAACATGACAAGTTAAGTTTTTAACAAAAAGTTCTATTTTGGTTTCATCTGACCATATGACATTCTCCCAATCCTCTTCTGGATCATCCAAATGCTCTCTA
>JAQMYL010000016.1:13647846-13661751 GCA_030014365.1 Clarias pachynema | reverse complement strand
CTGAGCTACTCTGAGTAAACAAATGCAAATGTGCCAGGCTTTACAGGTAATGGGTGGTTTGCACAACAATAGATTGAGGAGAATCAAGATGAAGACCTGTGAAAATCTCAGCAGGGGTGAATAACACCTCGGGCCTTGCACCAGAAAATAAAAAAGTCGGTAATTCTAGTGCTAGAGTGTACCATTCCTCATGTCCCTGGGATAGACTCTGAACAGGATACTCGGTATAAAGAATGAGTGAGAGTCAGAAAAACGTTCCTAAATGAGCTTGTTTTTTCCACTCTGCCGGTTGGTGCACAATGTTATGATGGAGCTGCTGTCATGGCAGGGATTGTAAATGGCATGCAGCAGAAGATGTGCCAAGATCACCCAGCAGCTGTCTAAATAAACTGCATGGTACATAAGCTAAATATTGCATTAATTATAGCTTGCATAATTGAACTGAACAGTGTCTGGGTTTTCCTCTGTAATGGAAAACCCAGACACTGTTCAGTGTCCTTTTTTTGGTCACCCTGGACTCATCATGCTTTTCACCAGATGAAGAGGCAGCTGGGAGTGCAAATGGACCTGTTGGCTTTCAGCAGCACAAGATAGGCATGTAGATTTTATAACATAGTAGCTGTGAGGAATTCATTTAAGTCTATTTTGAGAGTTCTTTCTGAGCTTTCAGTGCCCACAAATCAGGTCTACTTCACTGTGTGACAAGACTGGAATTTTGAAACTCTTTCTCAAGTTATACAGACCGTTATTAAGACATTGATGGATATGACAAACCAATGGGAAAGGAGCTGTAAAGAGATATTCTCTTTATGTGCATCCTGTGACATTTCTGTCCCTCTATTCTGACAGCCTGAAAAAAAGATAATGTAGACATTTTTCTATCCACTAATTGATACAAACGAATGAATGCAAATGGGAAATAAAAACATGAGCCACTGAGCCACCCTCTTATCTAACCAGACAATGTTTTCCACATGTTTCCCTTATGCTGTCATGTGCTTTTTACTCAACAATGACTATTATGTTTCTACTCTGCTGAAGGACTGATTTATGGATTGCTGCAACCTGTTCTACCATCCCTGGACAGGAGTATTTTAGGTTAACTGTTGGGTTCTGACTTATTTCATTAACCAAGCTCCTTTTATTTCTGGATGGAATGGCACAGACAACTTTATGAAGGTTCGAGGTTGCCAAGCCATGAAGCCCCCACCACAACTGAAAGGATCTGCTACTAAGATAAGAGTGCTGGTACCAAAACAAATATTTAGAGGTCTTTTGGATTCTATGCCTCACTATATATATATATTAAAAATAGGTAATATTTAATGGCTATAGAAATTGTAGTACCGTGCGTGTGTGGATAGACCATTTTTCCAGGACGCTTGGTGGGACGTGAACCTCATGAATGGCCTCCAAAAAGACCAGTTCTCATTCCATGTGATTTGTCTACACAAAGGAGGAGGTGTACAGGACAAAACCTCACACACTGGATGACTTGGAGGCACGGATTCAGGAGGTTCTCAGCAATACCCCAAACAATTTCCTGTACATTCCATCCATGGACGTTTGAGGAAAATGCCTTTTTAATGCCTAGTTACTTTTCACCCGCCCTGTATATACAGTCAAGAACAACAAAAAAAAAACTTCCACCAATTATTTTTTAAATAAATAATTTCAAATGTACAAGTTTTCTGTTTCTTTGCAGGCTGATAAGTAATGCCTGCTTTTGAGTCTTAGAATCCCTGAGTTACACAAAGAAGAGGACATTTTATCTTTTTGTCAATTAAAGTTTTGTATTTAAGCTTAAATATTGATTATACTATAGTAAGACAGGTTCACATGTTCAGTATGACTTGAATAACTGTTTTTCTGGGCATGTCAGCATAATGTTCTGCTTATAAGACCACCTACACAGGCTGTCCCTTAAACAAACCCCTGTGACCCATGACAGCATTATTTACCAAAGATGTCTTAACTGTCATATTTTCTTTGATGCAATTTATTTTTATTTATATTAAACCAAATTAAGAACGATTTAGCAAATAATATAAATCCCATACATACCCACCACACATGCCTGAATGTGAAACTGTTCATTAGAATGATGAGTGAGTCCAAAGCACCAAAATATTGGGCTGGGGTTATTTTGTTGTGTTGCAAGTGGGCTAAAAAGCATCACTTTTACATTTTCAATTTTCATAAAAATTAACATAGTAGACATAACATTTGATAAGGAACGATATTTCTGTTGGGTGCAAAGCAGCTTATTGAGAGCTCAGGGTTCTGGTTTCTTTGTACACCAGGTACTAATTACTGTTGACAAGGACTCATTCTGAACACTGTTAATCCCTGCAGATTGATGGTTCAGGTTAGGGAAAGCTGGGTTTACCTGAAAAGCATGTCATGGTCAGCTTTTATTCTTTACCGCATCCTGCTGTGATTGATCTGTCACAAAGCAGTTGTTGTTGTTGTTGATGTTGGTGGTGGTGGTGTGTGTGTGTGTTGTGGAAGATTGTTAAACAGGGACTTCAGGTGACCATATCACAATGAAGAGGACATTCTAATAACAGTCTGTATAATTTTTAATTTTATTCTTAAGATATTTAATACATATTTTTAGATATTTAATAAATATTTTATTTAAAAAAAAAACTCATATGTCAAAGAATTAAATTAATAAAATGTTTTATTCTGCTGAGTTTATGTGCATTATATGTCTTCATATTATAGTAATGCTCACTGATTAAAAATCTAAGTGTTAAAAGTTTAGACTACTTAAAATCTTTTTTGAAGATGATGATTATTTTTATTATTGTTGTTGTTGTTATTATTATTATTATTATTATTATTATTAATAATAATATATTAGATGTTCACAGAAAGCATTGATAATATTAATGGTAATGGTAATAATAATAATGGTATTCTGCTAATTCTATAATAATTTATCATAAGTACATTTACATTTGTGCATTTGGCCTTATCCAGAGCAACTTACATTTTATCTTACAACTGACCAATTGAGGGTTAAGGGCCTTGCTCAAAGGCCCAACAGTGGCAACTTGGTGCTGAGGGTTTTGAGCCCAGGACCTTCCGATCAGTAGTCCAATGATTTAACCACTAAGCTACCCGTGAGTGAAGTTCACTGCTAGTTTCAACAGAAAGTAGACTCATGACAAAGATCAAATTTTGCTGCTTTCAGGAGACCAAACAAGTGAAAATCTGATGGAGCAAGATCATGACCTGTTTTTACTACACATGGGCGAGAATCGAACACGGACCCAGTTTCAAGGTGATAGTGCTAACCATCATAACCGGCGTGCTGCCAGCAATTTATAAACATTCTTAAAATACGAAATCACTCCTACCTCCACTAAAATGTAGGAGAGCTCCGGAGATGTCCTAACTGATTAGGAGTTGCGAGGAAATGGCATTCAGGCATTTTGTGTAACAAGTTTACTTTCTCAAGCACTCGGTCAACATTTACATTATGGGTGAGCCGAACTGCTTAAAACTGCCAGGATTATATAACAGATACTTTAGATCAGATACCTGGGTCTATATTAACTAACACTCTCAGAATAACTGAAATGTGCTCAATGTTCATTTAGGACTGAAAATATTCCTAGCTCAGAGTAGAACAGAAAAGTCAGTGAAGAGTAGGACTGCGCCAAGGAAAGTATGTGATGTCATTGTTTACGCCTCTGAGAGCCACAAAGTAGGCTTCACATTATTGTGGGTGTTGTAGTTTTGGCAGGTTTTTGTATTTTAAATGGTGAGAATGCCAAATGGTGAAATCAGTTCCAGTTGTGTGGAAGCTTTATGCACATAGACAAATCTTATAGATGATGCATGACTCGGCTACGTGAAGTTAACCTAATCAGACTGCTCCAATCACAACTGCTCCAAGCCCCTACAATAGAGCTTTGTAGGACTGTCGGAATGATTTTGAAAATAAAGCCAAACTGGAGAGAGGATGAGACTGTTTTGCTTTTGGAGGAGGTATCAAAATGTAAAGAATTAATTAAATACAAATTTTGCCTTACTCTCACCTCTAAAGATATAAAGTGTGTGGACGGCAATTTGTGAAAGCATCAATGCCTCCTATCAGTTTGCCGAGCATACCCCTGAGGAGTGTGAAATGCAGTGTAAATGAAATGATCAAAAATATCTAAAGTACATATAAATACAATTATTTGTAATTATGTGTGCCATGAGCTCTGTCTCACTCAATGTTACTAAAACGTCTCTCCTCTGCACTGCACTTGTCTCTGCCTACATGCTATTTCCTCACTACTCCTAACCAGTTAGGACATCTTTAGGAAATAGGAGGGATTTACTATTTAAAGAATGTTGAGAAATAGCTTTTATTCATACTCATAGAAGTACGACCAAAATTGTGTCACTTTAATAATTTTTATTAACTTAGGAGTGATTTCCTACTCTGAGACACTTAATAAATATGGGCCCAGGCCTATTAATTTTAAGGAGAATTCTTGGGAAATTCTAAGGATTTTCTAAGAATTTAGTCACTAGAAGCAACTCTTTGCACAAGGAATTTTTATGAA
The DNA here is from genome assembly GCA_030014365.1 of Clarias pachynema. Classification (NCBI taxonomy): domain Eukaryota; kingdom Metazoa; phylum Chordata; class Actinopteri; order Siluriformes; family Clariidae; genus Clarias; species Clarias pachynema. The sequence continues at coordinate 13,657,183 of JAQMYL010000016.1, read as the reverse complement.
TACAGCACCAGAGGCTCAACTTCAAGATGAAGAATTAAACCTTAAAGAGACAATACCTGTTTAATTGAATGAATAAAAGAAGCATCAACAAAAAAAAAACTCTATACCAAGCTTGTGCTGTTTGTATCTTTATTATGGAAGAAAAAAAAAATCAGAATATAAAATCTGGTAAACAGTAGTCAACAGCAATACTCAGCACAACTTATTTCAACATCATAAAATCAATAGTAAATTTTTATATTTTGCTGGCAATAACCACGTACTTATTTACACATCGCTTTCACAACATCTTTTATTACTGTTATAAGTAGTTCACATGTGAGACAATTGGCCTGAATTTTTTGTCCCAGTCAGGCCCTGTCTTTGTCTTAAGTCAATGCAACAGATCTATTTCTGTTGGAACCAGAAAATTATAAATAAGATGACTTTGGAACTGAATACATATACAGTAGTAGTCATTTAAATTTTGCCTATTCAAATATAAACCATAAGACAAAATGGCAAAATGTCATAAAAGTGCTCTGCTAAACTTGGTTACAAAAAAAGAAACTATCCACGTACCTTCCATAATGAAGCAGTGAAAATATAAATTTACAAAATGCTACAGAAATGTAATTCAAAATTTAATTTCAATTACCTGCAACAATTTCTATTTCTCAAGTTTAAACAACTCCTTTTAATGAAGAGAAGGATGAGCACACAATCATACATAATGCTACATACATAGTGCTTCCACTGTAGTTATGTAACTCAACACTGAACAGAAATGTAGTGAAGTAAAAAAAAAAAAAAGTTATTTATTGTAGGATGTAGTACAGTAGAAGTAAAAAAATGTTCTTTTAATAAAACTACTCAAAGTACAGATATGTGAAATATGTACTTAAGTACAGTAACAAAGTAAACGTATTTCTTACCCTCCACCTCTAGTTTTATTATTAGAATGTATATATTACCTACCAAGCAATTTGGGTTTGCCATCCGGTTTCTGATTTTGGATAGTGGTGGCAGAGAAAGCAGTAGAAAGCATGAGGTATGAAGTACGAGGGCAAATGTGGGCACAACATTTTTTTTTTGTAATTAACTGATATATGTCCTTTAAAATGTAACTCTTCCTCTATAGTCATTTTCTCTTTCTGTTCTTGCATCATTGAGATCTGGATGAAGGAGGGGTGCAGGCTCTCTGATATTCACAGAAGGCTACAGAATGTTTATGAAGATGACACCATTGATGAGCAATATGCACAGATGGATGAATAAAAATTTTTTTTAAAACACAATATGAGACCATCAACCGCAACAATGAATATAGAAATTTGTACAACAGTGCATTATTGAATTATGTTTATTTAGAGTTTTTGGGAGTTGGGTTCAACAATGCATTGCTTGTGATTGAGTTAGAGGGAGAGTTACTCTATTGTGCAATATTAATGACCTTTGTCAGTAAATTAAAAAAAGTTATGCCCACTTTTGCTTTACTGTCCGTATAACCCTCATAACATCCACTCACTCACAAAAAAATAACATGCCAGATTTTAACCATATCTGGAACTCATCCACTGTATCTCTTGCTCTCTGACTACTCATGTGCGCGCACACACACACACACACACACACACACAATTGTATTATTTGTTAACCATTACTCTTTGATCCAAACACCTATAGTATACACATCATTCCATTTTTGTCTCAGTTGCACTTGGTGTTGGTTTTCATGTTTGTGTTGCTTTGTATATATAATATATGAAAATATAAAAAGCAATTCTGACAATATTCAAAAACTAAACATAACGGAAAAAAAGAATGAGTTACAAATATATTGCTATATATTATTTGTAGCAAAATTTGTTTATGCTATTAGCATAAATGTATTGTTTGCATATTTGCTGGGTTCAGTGTAAATGTAATGTTTCACGTCAAAAGACTTGTAATTGTACAATTGTACAAGTATGCTGTAATTGTAAAGCTATCACAAGATATATATACTGTATCATGAGAGCAACTTGTACATAAAGTGATGTTTTTGTATTGTGATATATATCCTCAATAATTTGTGCAATAATCCAATTCCATTATGTTAGACTGGAAAAATCTAAATACAGTAATAATCAATTGTGAAATTAAAATCAGAATCCTTTTTTGCAATATTTCCCAGGCATTGTCCAACCGCAAAAACGTAACTAACAAGCATTGTTTGCTAAAACCCTCCACTTAGTTTTTTGCTGAAAGACTGCAAATGTAAAGCTAAACATTCTAAGATCAAAACTGCTTCACGGCAGACACATTGACCTTGGCCAGGTCCCAACCAACATACTGTCCTTCACACCGTGGGGCGTTCTGCCTTCTGCTTGACTCCTGTAGCCCACATGCAAACCTGCAATATCCACCAGTTCCCTCCTGTGCGACATCAGTATTCTCATGTTTTCCAGCTTTGAGCGAATGATGGAGAAATGGTAATGGCGTTCTTTTATCAGTTTAGAGACGCTATCCCTCAAGTTGCTCTCTGTAAGGACAGCACTGTGGTGGATGAATGGGCAGTGTTCACTCTCTTCTTGAGTAGAACCAACCTTGGGCGTGCTGGTCGTGGAGGCAGATGAGTGGCTGGAGCTGTTTGTCCTGGAAGAGCTTAATGCTGTTGTGCAAGAATCCTGAGAGGGTGTGATTGCTTTTATCTGCATCATTTCATCTAAATTCAGGCAGCTGGTTTGTGTGGAGGTGTGGCAAAACAGGATAGCTGGATGCGTCATAGCGTCCATGTTTAGAGTGCTAGGAGACACATCAGCGTTTTCACCATCTGGAAGGTTTTCTTCAGCAGCATTCAGTTCATGTCTAAAATCTGACCTCGTCTGCTTGCCATTAGGAGTTAAGGTGCCAGATATTGGAATGCTCTCAATTTCCCTTTCTTTGTGTGCTCTGTTGGGTGTGCTGGTCAGCCACAATGGTTTACAAACTGCTGTTGTGGAAGAGGAAGTTTTTGGCTTGAGCTGCAGGTAGTCGTAGATGCCACTGTTTTGAACACTAGCGACAACTTTTGTGTTGAGTGGAAGAGACTGAGCATAGAGGATGCGGAATTCTTCATCAAACTTCTCTGTTATTTGGCCAGATAGCTCAATTAGATTGCTACTATTGAGCTTACCATCAGTCCAGTTGAACCTAAGGATAAAGAAATAAATTAACACAAATTTCCTGAAAAGTGAAATTAGCAAAAATTAAAGCATTGCAACATTTAGGGTGCTTTCACACTTGGTACTCAGGTACAGATCAAGGGACAACTGACCCCAAGTCTGGTATGTTTCTGTAGTGTAAACACTTCCTACCGTGCATGAGCACAAATTAGCAAATCATGCTCAAATCCACTTCAAAAAGGTGGTCTTGGACAAGGTACTCTGTACCTAAGCATGGCTCGAACCAAATATGAAGACTAACTGTACCAAAACACGGAAGTGGACTGCGATTTAGAATGGGCCGTCTTCCTCAGTAATCTGTTTATGCGTGTAACACATGTGGATTTGACTGACTACAGCTGATAAAGTAAGAATGGGAGGCGCATTCTTGACGTTCTTTGTTGAATATTAGCCATAACAAAATGGTTGACCACGTGCAAACACTGATCTTACAGTACAGTAGGTGTCTTAGTTAGCTAGTTAGTTCTGTTAGTTTACATTGTATGTTTGTTGCGCTTTGGTCCTGGAGGAACGTTGTTTCGTTTTACTGTGTACCGAACTGTATATGGTTGAAATGACAATAAAAGCCTACTTGATTACAAGAACTTAACTTCCTTGTATGCTTCTTTCTTGTGATATCTGACGGAAACAACCTACTATACGTGCGTACTGCCTTTAATGTGCCAGAGAAAGCAGGGTAGAGAGGGAATATGGAGCGGGGACAAATATTGACCTCTAGGACATTGCAAAGCAATTGTGCCTAGTGTGAAAGTACCCTTCATGGAACACCAAGAGCTGTTGATTAAGGTCATGGTAGGCAATTTTATATCAGAAGTAAATTGGCATGGTAATTGCCTGATAAATTGATTAATTTTTATTTTACCCATGATTCAAATACTAAAAATGCATCTACAGCTGGGAGGCTATATTGCCCAAAGAGATTTGTGGAAAAGGCACCAAAAAAATTTCCTTATAGCAGCAAATCATGACAGTAATCAGTATATCCTATCATTATATTTATTCATCATATATATATCATTAATATATACACATATAAAATAATTTAATTTAACTATTATTACTTCATATAAAACATATTTACTTATGAAATTATTCATAGGAGCTTTCCAAGTCACATTATGCTGACAGTATATAGATATGCATCATTGAATATTTTTCTTTACTATGCTAATGCAGAATTTAAGAAAAAAAATTCCAATGTACTTGTCTTTTTTTATTAATGCTTTACCAAGTTAAAGTATAAAACTTCTGTAAATTTTTCTGTAAAACTTCTGCTAAATGATGGAAATGATTAGTGTAACTGATTATTTTAACAGGAAAACCTGTCAAAAACATTTAATTATGCCTACTTTATCTTTATTATAACCTAATTATAGGTCAAAAACTGGGGAAGTAAATTAGTTCTATTGAAAATAAATATACAAATTATTTGGGTTGATTGCTCAAATGGCTACCCATGCACTGTCTTTGTACATAAATATAATTAATTGTAATTATTCAAATAGAATGGCATTAGATTTTATTGAAAATCCTGTTGCATATCCGAAGTCATTTCCCTACGTTAATGAGTAGGCATTAAACAATAACTATACTTAAATATTATAATAATATTACAATAAAAATAACATATTATATTTTAATTTAACTAAATTATTAAGTTAATATTTTAATAAGTTATTACTGTAGCAGTTGTAGAACATTACAAAAGTAAACAGGGCTTTTATCATGGTTAGCAAAGGGAATTAGTATGCGTATGGGTTCGCTGGTTCATGTTGATGTCATGGCTTGAGTCTCAGTCTAATTAAAAAAAAAAATTTTATGTTTAAGAGTATATTTATGTTACATGTTTTCTTCCGTAATATTAAATCAAATCTAAAAAAGTAAGGAGTTTAAGATTAAATATTTACTGAGTTTGGGCCTTACCTGTAGGAGCCAGTGGCCACTCGGTTTCCGTCAATCAACATAAATCGTTCATGAACCTTCCCATTAATTCGAGCGCCAGACCGCATGTAGTAGGTTGAACCTGTTAGGGTCCGGACCCTCATGTGCTTCAAAACAAATAATTTTAGATTCAAAAAGAGAAGTAGCAAAATCGTTTAATTAAGGATTTCAACTAAAATCTTTGGACAAGAGACAGCCATAGTCAGATCTTCTGCGATAAACATTGTACAACTGTTAAGTAGGGGTGAAATCGCAGTAAATGTACCTGGAGGTCGTCAAGTCGCATATTAAGGTTGTTACACATTTGCAGAAAAGCTGGGACAGATGTTTGGTCTAGTAGGATGTACACAGGGACATGACCTTTGGTGCATGCTTCATGAAGGTCACGGAAAATGTCCAAGTCTGTTAGTGAATCTGTTACTATAGCAATCACCTGCAATAAAGAAGAAAAATATGTTCTTCTGTACTTCTTGCCATGTCGGCCCAAAAACAAACTATAACCTTCTAAATGATAGGAGGGTCTACGTTTTTTTTGACAAACATGCCATGCGGCTGATCCTGGTATAACACAGAATATGGACTGCAACACACTGCTGACAAGAATATCTAGGTACTGTATAAATCCGGTGAACACCATTAGTTAACAAAGATGCCTGTTGATTCAGCTGCAAATATAAAATACCAAAAAAGTTTGGACATGTTGCGACACATCTGGAGTTGTACATGCTGCTCCTCGGGCCTGAAGCCTATCCCAGGAAACTCACAGCATGAGGTGGGGTAAACCCTGGACAGGGTGCTAATCCATCGCAGGGCACACACACTCATTTGAATTTGAAATGAGCTCATTTACTGGATAAAAGATTTAAATCTCTCTGTTTAAACATTTTTGTTCTCTATGTTCTATTGTGAATAAAATATTGTCTCATATGATTTGAAAGTCTTTTAGTATTAATTTTATTCAAATTTGAATAAACGTTCCAAGGTTGTATTTTTGCCTTAATTTTTGTTAGATAAATGATAGCACAGTGAAAAAAGGTTAAATGTTGTTGTTCATAAAAGGTTGTATTGCCTAATACAAAATAAAATAAAAATCAGATTTTTATAATGTTTTTCCACAAAAACACATACAATTAAAAGAGGGGGTACTAACTTTTACACATGATTGTAGGTATTGAAATTTGTACAGATGATATCAAAGCAATTCAGTCTGTGCCATAAAAGTATTAAAGTTTGATAGCCAGCTTTACTTGAACATGACACAAACCCCTTTGAAGTGCATAATCAGTAGGAAACCCTAAATTAAGGAAAATTAACATCCTATACTGTATGCTATTTTTACTGCATGTGTAATGCTTTTTGAAGGCTTCTGCTATACTGTAGGTGGTTGTTTGTGGGTTAACTTCATATAACTCTTCATACTTAAATTATTCGTGGTGCATTGTTCTTAAGTTGCGAAAAAGGTTATTTGCGTTAAAGCATTTGGCAGACGTTCCACAGGATGGTCATACTTTGCATAATAATAATTTAATAGTCCCAGTCTGGCGACGACATGATGATGTGGCTGTCGACTCATGTATTTTGCCTCATCATCATAATATGAATGATGTATAATTCACCATGTAGAACTCACAAAGTGTGCACATTATCATATTATTTGAAATACAATATACAAAATGAGTTTTCATCACTTGTGTCATTTTATTTTTTACATTTTATTTTTTACTTTACAGTTAATGTGTGCATTCTTCTTATTATTATTAGTATTATTAGTAGTAGTATTATTAGCCACAATGAATCTCATGTATCTGTGCTATTTTCTTTGCCTAGTTTTTTTGTGTGTGTGTGTGTGTTTATGTAGTTGGTTAAAATGAAATAAAATTCAGTTCATCATATTGCTTAGGTTGTGCTGAAAATGTGCTCTATCTTGCACAATCCTGAGATATGTTTATAAAATCCCTAGATACCTTTATAAAAACGTAGTAATGCAAAGAATGGCTAAAAATGCTCTGGGTTTTGAGGGCTACATGCTCGTGCCATCTTTGTGCTCTTCACCTGTGGGTAGATGTGAGGGCAGTGTCTGCAGGCTGGATCTCTGAAATGTGAAACTAATAGAAATATCAAATAAATCAAAGTATTGTGTTAAAGATATGTATTTGTTGTTTGTTGTAGGTAGAAACACCCTTGTGTGCTGCAGGTAATGTCGGTTAGCTCCGCTGGCTACCACCGCAAGTACAGTTCACACCTGTGGGGAAACACTCAGAGACTGAACCAAACACTAAACCCCTGACACACACACACACACACACACACACTGCTCAGTAAATATAGTTATAGAGTTTGAATGTGAGTAATTACCTCCTTTGCATTTTTTATCATCCTTCTTGCTGCTTCTTTGCAGCTGTAAATGCTTTCTCCATAACTTGGCTGGAAGTAGGCGACAGCACGCGTGACTCCGCGGAACGATCCAGCAGTGAAAGCGGGCCAGCCGATTTCCAAAACCGGGGGCTCCAGATCGGAAATATCCGGGAAATACGTGACAGAAGAACAGTCCAAGGTGCTGGAATGGTCCAAATGTAAATCATCCCCAATGAAGGAAACGCATCTCGGTACAACCGCGGCACGGGAGATCTGTCTGATCTCGTCATCGGAGAGAAAATTCGGGATTTTCTCTTTTTTTAGGAAGCCTATAAATGCGTCAATTCCTTCAGAAATCAGTGTTTCCAGCGCAAGTCGGTGCCTTTCATTATATAATTCTTTAAGGCTTGAATCCTGTTTTATCACCTCTGACCTTCTCCAGCCCGGTGAATCCTCTAGACACTGCGACAGAGCCATAACGTTACTTGAAAAAAAAAGTTTTGCTTGTATCATAGAAAATGTCCGTTGAGTAAATGAAGCTGAACAGAAATGTTACCTATCCCTACGCCGACACGGTGTTAGGTGACTAAACGTTACCCGCCGCGTGTGCTTAACGTTTATTGGCCACGAGTTTAAATTTGTACGTAAACAGGGTTTAACAGTCCGGCTAGACCTATCATGCGGCCCCTGCACAGATGCGGAATGAGAAAGTAGGAGGAGGTGGACAGAAGGGGAGGAATGATTCGTCTCCGCGGGAGCTGCTCACTGATCTGATTGGTTCACCAAGAGCTTAAATCTTCCGCAGCGGCGCTTCAGAAAGACGTTTCACTTTTCAATCATTCCGATTGTATTTATCTAGTAAATTTCCACCTTGTATTTTGTTAGGCTACTACAGAAAAAAAAAACTATCAGGTAAACTAACAACACCCAGAATGTGTGTGATGACCCGTCTCTTTAAAATCGGTTATAACTCGTTTAGCACATTTATTGTATTTAACAAGTTTGCCCAAGTTTTGTAAAGTAGGACATTTTAACGTCAAATGTTCACAAATAGTCAAGAAATAAGTTTACAACTAGTGTAATGCCTCAAGGAAGTGGCAATAATAAGTTCACAGTCCTTATGGTGATGGGTGGAACAAGTCAACAGATACTGGCAAGTGAAACATTCACATTTCTAAAAAAAAAATAAAAAAAAATAAAAATTAACTTATTAACTTGTAACAATAATCCATAAAAAGTTTATTTAAAAATCTTTTAATTATTTTACTTTTTTTCAGACTATACAAGTACACAATAAATAAGAATATTATGAATTATTAACGGTTAAACAACACCATTATTGTTAATAGTGATTGTTAGTGATACCATAATTGTATTATATATATGCAGTGCTGTGAAAAAGAATTTGCTGTCTTCTTTCTGAGATCATGTAACTTATTTTTTATTTTTTTATAGATCTTTCCGCATGCTTCACTTTGTCAGACAGGTTCAATTTAAGATTTGTTTTGATTCACCAGGTCTGGCAGTGATCAGGCCTGGGCTTGCCAAGTAAAATTTAATTCAGCTTTCTAAAAATCACACTTCGTGTGTAATAGGTAGGTTTTGACAGTTCTTTAGCCTTTAATAAGTGCATTTTGAATTTACTCAGGTTATCTTTGTGTAATATTGGACTTTGTTTGATGATCTCAATCATTCAAGTGTGACCAATATGCAAAAAAGGCCAAAAACAGCTCTATTTATACTGAGATGAAACACACACATGGACTCTGTTTTAGTAACTACAGTGGTGTTCAAAATAATAGCAGTGTTTTGAAAAAAGTGAGTAAAGCTCCATATCCATATAATAACTTTTAATT
>JAQMYL010000016.1:13613073-13623795 GCA_030014365.1 Clarias pachynema | reverse complement strand
AGCCTGGCCGGGAATCGAACCCAGACCCTGGAGGTGCAAGGCGACAGTGCTAACCACTACACCACCGTGCCGCCTCAATCATTGAATTATTTCATTTTACGTGTAATGAATCTACAATATATGATAAACTCTTTTCATGCACTGTAAAAAGAAAAGTGCATTATATCATATTTTTAGGATTATTTTCCTATTATTATTACTGGCTGAATTTTCCTGATGTATATCTGGCAACCAGCGACACGGTGGCTTTAGTGGTTAGCACTGTGGCCTTGCACTACAGGTTCCGGGTTCGATTCCCGCCTCGGGTTCTGTGTGCATGAAGTTTGCATGTTCTCCCCGAGCATTGCGTCCAAAAGACTTCCAAAGTCATGTAGATTAGTAATTTGCATTCCAAAATTGACCGTAGTGTGCAAGTGTGTGTGCCCTGCGATGAATTGGCACACCCTCCAGGTGGACACCGCTTCGTGTCTCCCGGAATAAAGTTCCAACCAACTGACCCTGTATACAGGATAAAGCGGTATAGACGATGAGTGAGTGAGTGATATCTGGCAACCTTGTTTGCAGCACACTTTTCCTCTGGCGAAATCCTGAATCCGACGTGCTTGAAGACCATGCAGTAGCCGGACCCCGAGCTCCCATTGGCAAAGTTTTTGTTGCTTATTTACTAATCTACAAAAAGAAACCACACCTGAAGAAGAAAATTAATAGTTTGTACATAAATTACCTGCTGAGCGATTTTTTTTTTTAAAGCAGAAAAAACTGATTTTCTCTCTTTCACTTTTTGAGAACACACCTGGATCAGGTAGTTTGGTGACGAACCTCCGAGGGCGTTGCATCGAAGCCACAGGCATTGTCAAGGTAATGTCACTAGTTTGTATTTGAAGCAACAGTCGTTTGTCGTCATTGCCCTTTTTAATGAGTATACAATCGAAAGATAATATTTGGTGTGACTTGAAAAAGAAAGATCTGCGGCAACATTGATGTTACAAGGCGTGTAGACGTAATTAATCAAAAAAAGTTGCACGCTTCCGGAGTTTAGGTAACCCGAGGTATCAATGGAAGGTTACATTTTTTGGATGGTTGTTTATCTGATCTGAAAACGATTGCGTTCCACCGTCTTATGAAGTCATATACGCAAAGCAATCTTAGTCTAGAAGTAGAGAAAAACTCTTAAAAATTGTCATATCGATATTACTATTAACACTTGTATTTTTTCTGTCCAAGAGTAATTTACAATGCATTTTTAGCTCCCTCTAAAACCTCTCAAATCTAGGTGACTGAATCACAAGTAATGTTAAATTCTTATTCTCAATCCTGATTTCTAAGCATTTTTTTTTTTAAGTGGCGTTCCCCCCCCGGAGGCCAGCCTTCCCTTTTTTTGTCTTTTTCTTATTTTTTTTTTTTTAGACGTCACCTGTCACTGCACTTCGTTTAACACTTTTATTTCGGTAATAAAGTTTCTGAGCTGTGCTGTCAGCCATCTCTTTCCTCTTTCATTTAGTGAGCGAAACAGCGCCTCTCTAAATGTTATGGTGTGAATGTGTGGTCAAACACGGTATTGCACTCGTACCATAGTTGGCTAATGTCATGTCCGAAAGAAAGCGAGAACGACGAGGCTGCTGAGAGTGCTGTCAGGACTATACCGAGGGAAGCCAGGTGCCGTTTGGCTTCAAACCATAACGGCATGGTATCAACGTCACCATTAGCCATCTTGTTTCCAAATCACTGTTAGCAACCTTAGGAAGTGCAGTTTAGTGTTTCTCACATTTCTGAAATGCACTTGTGGTGGTAGCCAGATGAGTGGTCCAGCATTACATACAACAAACAATAAATGCATATGACTTTTAACATTTTTTTATTTTATTTTTAACACTGTTTTTCAGAGCAGGTGGCCCTTAAAAAACAGAGCCTTTGAGCCATTTTTCTGCATTACTATGTTTAAATAAAGGTCAGGATTGTGCAGTATAGAGTTTTCCTTAGACCACCGATACACACATGACTGAGCAAAAATTAAAAAAGAAATGGCACAGATCAAAAAGTTCACTTGTTATATGGTACATCAGACAACAACTTGGCACAGGTTTTACGCCGATTACCCTTCCTGACTTAACCGTCCCATTTCATCCGGGCAGGGACCGGCACTGCAACTGTGACATAATAATAATAATAATAATAATTTTGTGAGTTCTGCATTTTTGCAATGTCTTTCCCATATTCCTGGGAGCAGTATTTACACGGACAACTTAGTTTCTACATGACATGTCAGAAAACCCAAATACAGTTTTGTGTCTAAACCTGTCGACACACTCCAACAGGACTTCAGCATAAGCATTATATATATATATATATATATATATATATAGATAGATAGATAGATAGATAGATAGATAGATTGACCGATTTAAATATCTATCTATCTTTGATCATTGATTATTTAAATCCATGATGCTAGTGTTTTATTAATCTTACTGGGTTTTATGAAGAATGGGCGTTCACCGTGTGAAACTGTGTGTTTCTGCAGTGTATGCACGACCATCGGCATGGCTTTTACCACCCGCGATCGATTAATTAGTATGAGACATTACACTGCTCTCACACTACTGCTCATGTGCCTGTTTATTCAGTTAGTGCGAGAACAAACTGTCTGCTACTAATTAATCAATCGCAGATATCATCGTTCTCCAGGACAGAGTTTGAGAAACGTCGGCAAGTATACTGTACTTGAGCAGCCGTCAATTTACCTGGGCAGCCTGTCCAAGCATACTCTGTGTGGTATTCTCACTGCAGCTAGATAGATAGAAAGAAAATTCCAGACATCCAGCAGCAATAGAGACAGTACCACTAAGACAGTAGAGGTGTTTTACATATAGTCAGTATACACAGGGTAATGTAAGAACTGACCAGAAGTTACTAATGCAATGCAAAAAAAAAATATATATATACAGCAGGTTGCATAAAAATAAAGCATATAAATCACAAGTTAAAAAAAGAGGAACTAATAAGAGAAATGAAGTTAATTGCAGTGCAGCTTTGATGTGCAATTTTATGTGTGGCAAAGTGACAACAGTGCAAATAGTATTAATTGTGCAAATAACTTAGCAGTTGTGCAAAGAGCAGCGCAGAGTCTCTGTGTAATGGCAAAATATGTAACTGAGAATATAACAGATAAGACATGGGCGTATAACACTGTGATGTATATAGCAGACAGTTCTGAAAGATAGAGATTTTGAGGTTTTCAGTTGGGGGGAAAAAAAAAAACTTTTTTGACTAAACTGCTACTAGATTGGCGACTGAAAATGAAACCTGATTACGTACAGAGCTGTGTACATTTAGGTAGGAAAAATATGTCCAGACTGAGTGGCTTACTGGTAACTTACTGCTAAACTTCAGCTGTTGTTATGATGGCCATGACTTCTTATACTGTACATTCCTTGCTATGGATTTGGTCCCACGTGTTAGTTTTCTGTTGTGTTCATTTCATTGTGGTTGTTTAGACATAAATTATGCACCATGTACATAATAAACATTTGGACTAGCTTTAAACGTTGCCCTTGCAAAAGTGTTGAGCTTTTATCAAACAGCTGAGGCGAGTCTCCGCCAAAGTATTCAAAAATTTGCACCAAAGTCATATTTTGACATGGAAATTAGATTTGTGAAAACTTGTTTTATACATCTGACTAACGTTGTGGGAAACCTATGGTGATCAGTTAATTAAAAAGTCTATTATTTGCCACAGGTGTGCCAGAAGGTGTGTAAATTTGCAGCGAGCTCATATTTTCATATGCAAATTAAGTTTGTGTCAAACTGGGTAACAAGTTGTGGCACATTTGTGCTAAATGAACCTCTCCCAATCCTCTTGCAAGCATTTCTGCAAGGTGAGGTCCCTTAAAATTTAAAAGCACAAATGGACTTCAGATTAAAGACGATATAATTGATTTAATAAATAAAACAGGAACAAGACCACAGTATAACACTACAATACAAACAGTGCATTATTATTATTATTATTATTATTATTATTATTAAAAAACACAAATCATATCAACAGCTGTAATAAAATTTTAAAGAAATAATTAAACAAGATGATAAACCATGATAAAACCATGATTCACCATGTCAGACAGGACAATCAGACTTATCAGACTACACTTAGATGTTTAAATAATATTGAAATTAAAATGAACTTTTAGTTTTGCAGACCTGAGCCCGTATTTAGTGTGTCCCAGAATCAATCCTAGGTGTCATGCTCAAAGTTAATTTAGGACTAAAATATTCCTAGCTCAGAATAGAACATAAAAGTTATTTATGAAGTTTCCTACTTTTACTTTCAGCGTGGAGCAGGACTGCTTCTAGGAAAGCGTGTGAGGTCACTGTCTTTGCCAACCTTCACATTATACTGGGTGTTGTATTTGACATCTGTCATTTTGCCAAACATACCTCTTAGGAGTGTGAAAAACAGTGGTGCGCCTTGTTAATGCTGCGATGAAGTGCTGCTTATAACAGGGAATGTCAAAAAACAGTTGTGTACACTGTCAAACAATTTGAGATAAATGTGATAAAAAAAATTTGATTGTTTTTTTTTTAAAACAATAGTATATTTATATATTAAATAAATTATCTAATATTTTATTATTATTTATCATCATGATTACATAAGCCTCCTCATCAGAGTTCAGGATGATTATTTTAATGTATGTGCCAAAGACTCCAAGGAAACAAGCATGAATGCATCAGTTTTTTTTTCCGTAGATTTCACACTGCGTGGTGGGGAAATGTATGAATCTCCCCTCTTTTATTTTTTCCTCATAACTCCTCACTAACTATCCAGTTAGAACACCTCCAGAGCTCTCCTATGTTTTGCACAAAATGAGAAGTTACTTTGATAAATTGCTGTTACTCTTACTCCTAAAAGTAGGACAAAAATCCTGTCACTTTATAATTCAATAATTTTTGTCCACTTGGAACGCTTAGTTTAATATGTGAGGTGGTTTCAGATTTAGTGGCACATGTCATAGTTTTGTATAAGAAATTAGGGAAAAAATGATACATGTTTTAAGAATGCCAATTATTATGACAATAACAACATCCAAGTTTTTAAAAGTAGGATGCTGTGCATTGTACACTGTCCTCCCCAAAATTATTTATACAGTGCTTTAAAAAAAAAAAAGTGTTAGCAAATTCATAATGTTAACTCACTAGATTCATTACATGTATTTTAGAAGTGAAATATTTCGAGCCTTTTTTGTTTGTTTTAATCCTGATGATTACCAATTTAAGCTCATAAACATCCTGTGTCTCAAAAATATTTCCAAAGAGCAATCAAAAAAGTATTTACAATACAGACATTCTGAAAAAATATGTTAATTTATGCACTCAATACTTAGTACTTAGTTTGGTATTTGGATATCGTGCTCAGCAAACCAGTTAGAGGCAGTTCTGTTGGGAAAGGAAGTCAGCATCTTCATAAAGCTCTGTCAAAAAACAGAAGAAAGTACTCTAAAACCCCCAGGTAGATTGGCTGTGTTGACTTAATAAAAATCAGTGGACCAACACCAGCACATAACATGGCACCCCAAATCATCACAGTCTGTGGAAACTTCACACTGGACTTAAACCAACTTTGATTCTGTCCCTCTCCACACATCCTCCAGACTCTGGAGTCTTAGAGTGAATGAATGTAAAATTTACTTTCATCTGAAAAGAGGACTTTGGAGCATTGAGCAGCAGTCCAGGTCTTTTTCTCCTTAGCTCAGGTAAGATGCTTCTGAAGACATTTGTGCATGGTTGCACTTGATGCACTGACTACAGACTCACTCCACTGCTTGTGAAGCTCTCCCAAGTTCTTGAATTGTCTTAGCTTGACAGTCTTGAGCTTTTGTGATCCCTGAATGAAAAGAAGAGGAGGAAGATCTAGACCAGAAGGTGGCGGTAAAGGAACATAGTGGATGTCAACTGCGGGTAAACATCAAGGAGACAAAACAAGAAGATAAGACAACAGTCTTTCCCATGCATGTACTAAACTAGACAAAGAGATTTGTACTGTTTTAATAGTATAATAGTATAATAGTGTTTGAATAGTAATTTACTCAAACACAAAATGAAATATTCAAATACAGTATGCGCCAAAATATACAGTACTGAAAAGAAAAAACGAACAATAATCCCTCGTTGCCATCTGTTGATTTACCACAGTATGCAAGTGCTGAAGTGTGTGTGCCCCCCCCCGCGCTGTACACAGTGTTCATAACGATCACGCAGATCCTCAACCCGGATTCCTGGAAAGGTTGCTGCAGACTCCTGCCAAAGGAGACGACTTGCTCGTGTAATGTAGGCACAGTTCTTGTCGGATCTTCACAGTTGAACACGCTCTCCTTTAACATTCCCCACAAGTAGGCATCAGGTGGTCTAAGATCGTGGGAATGGGACGGGTATGGGAAGGAATTGATCTACCACCTTTTTCAAACTTTGTCCCCATTCATGACCTCTTTCGTATGAGCGGAAATAATACTCAACTATGAACACTTTTTCCAACAACAAATGACCAACACAACTTCCTTTTCACTACTAGGAACACAGGCGGCTGGAGCTACTGTATGCTCCTTCGACAAACGCAAGATGCATGATCAAGATCCGAGATGCATGAGTTTCAGTACTGTATATTTTGCCACATATCATATTTTGAGATACTGGATTTTTGATTTCATTAGCTATAAGCCGTAATCAGTGAATTGAGAGTAAATAACACATAATGAATCTACCACATATGAAAGTTTTGCTTCTTGAATTAAATTACAAAAAACTTTGAGATGCACTGTACACGTATTGATATAATTGGGCCCTTAAGTTTACATACTGCTGCGCGAAACCTATTTAACCCTAAATAGGCGAAACCTATTTAACCTATTTAACTTTCAAAACTCCAAGCAACCCATTGCATTATATATTTTAAGGGTGGATCAGTGTCTCATTATGGATATGTCTGATCAAAAGCAAAATGCAGCTTGCCAATTTTAAATGAAAGCTACATTTTTGTTCTAAACCTCACACGAGGAATATCCATATATTTCTACGTAGTCTGACAGTGTGACATTGACGACTCCGTTATGGCACTGACCGATTATTTAACTATATTTTATTGAATGGCTACACAGACTACACAGTATCTGTTATAGGGCTGTTTGGACTGCCATGTGTCTTAACAAGGATGTGGCAAACACTCAGCACGGTATCTCCCAAAGATGCACTGCAGTTGAATACATGTGATGTCATCATGTGCAGTCATGTTCAAAAGTTAGCACTGCCTGTTTTTTAATTAAGACAAGATATACCTTTATTCGGCTCACAGTGGGGAAATTTCTACATTACAGCAGCAAAACATAAAAGAAAATGTGCAAACATAAAAGTAGGGACAATACATTGGACAGTACTGTGTATAAATATTTGTTTTTAATAATGTTTGTTTTTTTTTCCTTTTGTATTTATACAAATATTTATACACAGTACAGTGTATAAATACAAAGGTCTCAGTATTGGGCAAATACAACCTCATTATCTACCTTTTTTCCACTGTGCCATTATTTATTTAACAAAAATTAAGATAAAAAGACATTGGCATGTTGACAATACTAAGTACCGCCCATAATTCAATAACTTGTAGATCAATAACTTGAAGTAATCCAATCCTGTATGACATTATCAGTCTGCCACTTCGTTGTAGAGGAAGTTTGACCTATTCTTCTTTACAACATTGCTTCAGTTCATTGAGGCTCCTGGGCCTTGGCTTATGCACACCTCTCTTATGGTCCCGCCACAGCATTTCAGTTGGGTTGCGGTCTGGACTTTGACTAGCCCATTCCAAAACCTTGATTCTTTTATTTTTCGGCCATTCTGATGTAGATTTGCTGGTGTACTTCGGATCATTGTCCTGTTGCATGACCCAGTTTCAACCAAGCTTTAGCTGTCCGACAGATGGCCTCTAGAACACTCTGGTACTCTAGAGAACATTTAGAACATTTGCCTCTAGAATACTCTGGTATACAAAGGAGTTCATGGTCAACTGAGTGAATGCAAGGTTCCCTTGTAACCTCGTTATTCCCCTGATTCTAGTTTTTGTTAGGCAATGGGAACGGCCTGGGAAGATATCTCACTCACTTACTGGACATAACCTCAGGTCGACTGCAGGGGGAGCAGAAAAATAGCGAACATCTAACTATGTATAGCAATGCAACTAGTAAAAGCACTCACAGTATAAAATGCCACTGAAACAAAACCACAGACCATTCATAATACTGTGAATAGATACTGTACTGTTCAGTTTCACCGAACATGGAGGTTTCATACTTGTGTGAAATTGTTAAGAATTATATATAACCAGTCTACTACACACCTCCAAGGTGAAATGGTTTAGTCCTGACTCTGAACTGGGAGTGTGTATTGTCCTGATGTTTTAAAATTAAAAATAAATAAGAAAAGAGCAAACCCATTAGGGTCACAGTTTAGGGAAAAATAAAAAGAAGAAACAATGAGAACAAATATTAAGATATGTAGCTTTTATATATTTATAATATGTACAGTATGTAGTAAAATAGGTGAGTATAGCATTTATGTTAACTTAACTTTCTGTGTCATTAGCCACATAATATTGAATATAATCTCATATTTCTTTTCCTAATTTCACTTCAGAAAAGTTAAGAAAAAAGCTGTACAATCAAGCAAATCAGTCTGCAATAACTGATAAATACACTATAATTACCTGGATTCCTAAAGTAACTGAAAAAGTAACTGAAACTCCAGCAAACCACGGTGAGAGCCATTATCCGCAAATGGAGAAACTTTGGGTTGGTGGTAAACCTTTCTACCAAATTACTCCGAGAACACTACATTCATCCAGGAGCTTATAAAATAACCCCAGTCAACTAAAGATCTAAAGATTCGCAGGTCAATCCATGTGTTAAAATGATGTTTAATGTTCCCTGAACCAGTCTTTCACAATTTAAGCCTGGTGAATTCTGGCATTGTCATCTTTGAATATTCTCGTGCCATAAGAGAAGAAAAGGGGAAAAACTTAGTCATTCAAAATATTCAGGTAGTAACAGAAGCAACCCCAGATCATAACACTGCCCCCACAGGCTTGTACAGTAGGCACTAGGCATAAGAAGTGCATGACTTCATCTACCTCTCTTCTTAGTCTGATGCACTCGTCACTCTGTAACAGGGTAAATCAGGACTCATCTCACCATATGATGTTTCAATGCTCCACAGTCCTTTCTTTGTGCTTCTTATAAAATTAAAGCCTTTTCCTGATTAGCCTCACTGATAAGTGGCTTATTTAAAGCTACACAGCTGTTTAGTCCCAATTCCAATGGAAATGCTTTTACTATTAAACATAGCTGTGAGTGCTACTCTTGTTTTTTTTATGACTTGATTGCACAAGTTCACCACTATCCTTTCAGCTTTTAATGCGTTTTACAGTTGACAGTGCAATTGAGCCAATTGTAGGCAGTTGATTTCTTTCTTTAAATTGTAGTCAGTATACTGTATGTCTCTTCTTGATGCAGGCCAATTATGTCTTTGCCTCAAGCTGAACCATATAAATGCAGTAATTGTCCAATGGAAGGCTCTTAACTTTGTAACTAAATCCAGGTGGTGATTTTTTTTGTTTTGTTTTCGCCAGGCAGTGATTAGTCCTTGACTTCCTACAAATGTTTAAAATGTGTCCTATTTAATTATATATTTATTATTCAACTATTATACAATAAATGGTAATTCCCTTTCATTGAAAACGTTTCCAATGTTTGCCTTGCTTTTTCTCTTTGAACTAATCAACTTCTCCTGTTCCCCAGGTTCAGACTGCTTCTGAAATATTCTTTTCTGAGAATACAGTGTGAGTGGTGTGGCGCGATACCATGTGTTATAGTGGGCAGCCTCTGTGCTCAGGCAGGGGCCATGTGCGATCTAACTCCTCCTCTAGTTCAAGCTCTCAGTATGCATTCTGTGCGCTGGGTGTGGGCCTGGTGGCGCTTGGAGTTGTCATGATTCTGTGGAGCGTAGTACCACTGGAGGCGCGTATCAACACCACTGGTGCTACCAATGAAGAAACCAAGCAGAAGACTTCATCTGTGGCTTTTGTGTTGATTGGGGCCGGATTGGCCTTGCTGCTGTTGGCCGTGTGCCTGGGAATGAGAAACAAGCACAGGAGGGACAGGGGGACACCTACAGCGACTGGTACTCGGTACACGGACCGTGTGTCAACAGAAGCAGGAGAGACGTGAGTCCTTTACTACACTTTCAGTTCAGTCGAATAACTATATGTTATTCTGACCTTATTATTCTCAAAGGGACAGTCGATTGCTGAGCAAATTGACCATTGCAAGCAAATAGAAAACCTCATGATACAACGTCAAATTGATCAATTGGTCTAATTCGATTGTAAATTACATATAATGAAAAACATGCATTGTATAACCCAATAGGGAAAACAGACAGGGCCACATATATGCTCAGGCGTGGTTGTCTGGTGGGCTATTTTTTAGTGATACATTGTGTGAAGGGTTATTGATATATTGTATAAAGCAACAGATGTGTTAGTCAGTAAATGTACACTGCCTGACATGCTGTTTAGTCCTAATCATTTGTGTTCTCTTCTGTGTGTGTGTGTGTGTGTGTGTGTGTGTGTGTGTGTGTGTGTGTGTGTGTGTGTGTGTGTGTGGAAATGATATACTT
>JAQMYL010000016.1:13581861-13603328 GCA_030014365.1 Clarias pachynema | reverse complement strand
GTTGCGGTTTTCACGTGCAGTTGTGCGCTGTAGCAATAACTAGTGAGCCAGTCGCTGCACAGTGATGTCATATCTTTAAGTCACAATTATTTTTTTTAAACACTTAATTTAAACACTCACACACAATCAGTAATATCTTTACAAATCAGAAAATATTTATTTATAGCATTTACTTATAAAAGAAGTGTGTATTATAATCACAAAAAAGACATAATTTTTTAATCCCTCTCGCGACCCCTTGAAATTATTCCCCCCAGTTTCAGAACCACTGGAATATCTCCTTTTAAACATGGCTAGCTCAATTAGCTAGTGCGTGCTCCAACTAAATATTTTTCTTGTCGGTTTCACATGCCCAGAGTGAATGAGTGCAGTTGCCATTTGTTATCAATTAGGTGTGCTGTTACACCGAGGTAGTTATGGTTACTTATTGATGTCCAGTGGTCAATAAAAGTGCAATAAAAGTAGCTTCTTTCAAACTGCATCACTTTCACAACCTTTTTTTCAGT
Organism: Clarias pachynema; assembly: GCA_030014365.1. Classification (NCBI taxonomy): domain Eukaryota; kingdom Metazoa; phylum Chordata; class Actinopteri; order Siluriformes; family Clariidae; genus Clarias; species Clarias pachynema. The sequence continues at coordinate 13,602,822 of JAQMYL010000016.1, read as the reverse complement.
GTAAAAATTAACACATTTTTAAAGTAGCGTGTCTTCCCTCATTTTAAACTTTACAATCTGGGAGCTTATTCTGAAAATATATTTTTTAAACTTACCATCCTGTCACCGGTTTACTGGTATACAGTGTTGGGTGTAACTCGTTACAAAGTAACACGTTAGAGTAATCTAACGCGTTAGGTCCACCATTTAAGTACTCAGTTATTTAGTTATATTTTAAAAAATGTAATCCGTTATTCAGACAATGGAAAAGCACTCTAACTAGTTACTTTTATCAGAAAGTAATGCGGTAATGTAACTGATTACTCAAAGACAGTAATTTTGTAATGTAATTAGTTACTTTAAAAAGTAACGTCCCCCAACACAGCTGGTACATAAATGATAATAATTGTTGCTACTGTTATGGCTTATCGGTGTATTTGTCTATTAAATTTAAGAGTTTAATCTAATAATTGTGATTTAAACATAATGTCCTTGCACGTTTCCATAACTCATTTACATATATACTGTATATATTTTTTTATTCTGTAAAGCTGTGTTGCAACAATGACCATTAAATAAAACTAAATTGAAAAGAATATCATAATGCAATAATAACTAGTAATATCATATGTTTTTCAAACTTATTCCTGGAGGACCACTCCCCTGCATATTTAAGTGTTTCCCTGCTGTACCACACCCACTTCTTTTAAGAAAGATCTGGTAATCAGTTAATTAGTTAAATAAGGTGTGCTGGAAGTTAAGAAAGCACTAAATTGGCGCTTGTGTATTGGGCCTGCCGTCCTTCTCTCAAGTCTCAATTTTAAATGTTCGTGTTTTTAATTGAACTTTTCATGGTGACCTTCACTGACATTGTCTCATCCATTATTACCTATAACAAAAAGCTCTGTTGGAGATTGTCTGTCTATGGAAGTTATCCAACTTCATTGCCCCCCCAACAACCATTGCTATTGGCTCCACTTGGGTGTCTGTGACGCTTGCTAATCTTCCATTCAGACGCAGAAAAAAGGGAGGCCTGTTGGTGAAGTGAAGCTCAAAGTGTAACTGGCTAGCCGTTCAGCTGCTCAGCACTCAATGGAATGCAGGTACTCCTGGCTTTGTCTCCTTGTCCCGGGATTAACGATGCCGTCTCACTATTTGTGGTCACCTCGCTGCCAATCTTCTCCCAGTACAGCATGTGTCTTCGGAGGTACATACCTCTTCCAATATTGAGTTGGCTTTGGTCAACACTTGATAGCTAACCAATAAAACTTTCTTGTTTGTAACTAAGACTTGGCTACGAGTTGGAGTGTTTTCTGGTTTTCTCCTGCCGGATTGAGCTCATTTTAGGTCTCTAAGGGCTTTCAGCAGGGTTGAAGGAGTGGCTTCTATTTTTATATCTAAGTTTAACTGTCAGGAGCTATCTTGGGACACCTGTTATAGTTTTGAAAGTGAATTCTTCGTTACTAATATGCCATGTTTACATCTGTGCAGTTATTTATCGTCCTCCCAAATTCAATAAGGATTGCATCTGTTGATTTGAGGAACTGGTCTTATGCCTAAATAAAACAGACTCTTAGTTGTAGGTGATTTTAACATTCATGTTTGTTGTCTAGACATCCCTCTGGTAAAAGAATTTTACAAACTTGTTGACTCTTAACCTAAATCAGTTGGTTTGATCATAGACATAGGAAAGGAAACACATTGGACCTGATATTTACCCATGGATTAAACTATGAAAATCACTGAAATCGATGATTTTCTTATCTCAGACCATTTCTCTGGTAATTTTAGGATTACTCTTCCGCTAATAGTCACAGAAACACAGGCCTCTGCCATATGATAACCTCAGTGACAGCTGAATATTTCTCTAATGCTTTTAAAGACTCGCAGCTTTTCACAGCAGGAGGGTTTCCTGCTCAATACTCTCCTGATGAGTCACTTCTCAACTCGACTTCTATCTATTCATATCTTGGCTTATGTTGCTCCTTTACATCATAGACCCACTAAACCACAGCTTGAGCCCTGGTTAAACTAATGTAGGCAGGCTGAGCATCAATGGAAAAAGGGCCAATGGGCTTCAGGTGGCACTGGACATTTTTAGGGCACAATTAACTGAGAATTAACTGTTTTAGGCCATAATTACCAGAATACTACAAAAAAAAAACTGTATTTGTCAACACTGGTTTCTATTAACTATCACAGGCTTCACATGCTTTTTAATAATATACATTATTAAATGTATACCACATCTCATCCTCTGCCTGCTGGTTCATATAACATTTTTTTTTCTCTGTCTTTTTAGATATGATTACAGCTTGTAGGGTCAATAGTTGGTGCATTAACACTGATCCTTCTATAGTTGATATGGAACTTATAGTATTTGATCATTTCAAGCCAGTATCTTTGTTGTCTTTAACAGATATTGTTGAACTCTTGAAATCGACCATCTGGTGCGTCACACCCATCCAGCCTGTTAAAACGTGTTTTTAATTTAGTTGGGCCTAGCTTCCTTTGTCTTATTAATACCTCTATTAGTACTGGATGAGTCCCATATGCTTTTAAAGATGCTGTGGTGGAACCGGTTTTGAAAAAACTAAATTAGATCCTTTGGTTCTGTCAAATTACGACCAATCTCTAAGCTTCCTTTTATCTGTAAAAATTTTGGAGGAAGTTATACATACTCAATTACATTCTTATTTGGATGACAATGTTATTGCAGATCTTTTTCAGGCTTCACTTGTCAACAGTTTTTTTTTGTTCGTTTCCATTTTGGGCAGGTCATTTGGTGATAAGGCAAGTATATATCCCTAAATTAAAGCTTAATGTCAAGTCTTAACGTTTTAATCAAGTTTTAATCAAGTCCTACCAAATATATTATGTAAAATGGGCCTTTACTGACAACTGGAGCCAACAACAATTTCTTTGAATGCTGTATAAGTAAATAATTACATTCATTATTATTGTACATTTGCATTTTATTAATTTTATGATCAGAATCAAATTAGAACCAATCAGAATGAAAAACTAAACACACATTCCGCGGAGCAAGCCAGAACACAGACAGAGGGAGACAAAGGTCAGGAAACAATGGACTCTTTTATTTAAATAAATTCATCAGTGAGAAGGTTAGGGGAGTAAGATTTCAGTATGATTGGGTGAAAAGTGCAGGCAGTGCAAATCCTTGGCTTTTGGCCATGGAGGAGGTGGAGGTTTAGCAGCAGCCCCTTCTCTGCGAGTTGCCTGGTGTTTGAGGTCTCCTGGAGTAATCAAAGTCTGTTGTGACACACGGGGAGAGAAGAACATGAGTTAAGTACCCAGGACATACTTATCAGACTGATGCTCAGCTGTCCTTTTATAGCCAGGCGATAACTGCAGGAAGGTAAGTTATAATCTATTGCCCCTTCACAGAGTGCAGCAGAGCTGGCCTTGGTGCTGAATGCACACTTTACTTTCATATTCTCCATCGAGTAAGCCTGCCATCACCAACCCCCCGCCCTGCTTCAAGCTAGTAATGGGTGTCAAGAAGAAAGCATAACGTCGTAAAGTCTGTCAGCGTTTCCGTGTTGCACCCCTAATCAGTGCAGGATTCAGACAGAGTTATCATGTAGTGAGAGCACCCAGCAGGTGATACAAGGGTCCTATGCCTAACCACTGTAGGGGAGCAGGATCAGTGACACGTGTGAAATGCCGTCCTACCAGGTAATATTTAAACTTTTCTATGGCCCACTTAAAGTGCCTTTTGTTACGCCATTGTGAGCTTCTTACTCTTGTACAGGATTGGGTGTGCCTTGCTATCAAAATCCTGGGAGAGAACGGTGCCATGCCTTGTTTCTGAGGCATCTGCGTGCACAAGGAAGGGATTATTAAAATGAGGGTCATGGAAAATGGGGGAATGATCGTTTTTTGCTTGGACATAAAGGAAGTATCTTCGTCAACGAGAAGTACCAGCTCCATGTTTGCCAACGTGGCTTTTCAGAGTTGGAAGGCTTCCAGGTAGTTGGTGGTGTAGTCTGCCATGACCAAGATGTACTCAAGGCTGCTGGATGCTGGTCTCCAAGAGATGGCTGAGGTGAGTTCCTGAGTCTGTCTGCTGCCCGCATTCTCCACCTGTACAAAGCACACTGAATGGGGGAAGGCAGAACACAGACCCACAAACCTTTTATAAAACTTTTATTTCAATAAATAAGTGAGTGAGAGTTCACGGTTGGCTAAATCTGAAATTCTGGAAAATGAGGTGGCAGTTGAGGTTTGGCTGCGGTCCCTTCCTTTTTGAATTACCAGGTGTTGGAGGTCCTCTGGAGTGGTCAGAGTCTGTTGTGAAACACAGTGAGAAAGAAAACTGTGAGTTGAGTATACACTACGTACTACACACTGGACTGATTCCCAGTTGTCCTTTTATAGCCAAACGAAGAGCCCTGTCTCTTGAGCATGTGTAGCAGAGCTGGCCTTGATGCTAAACAAGTGCTTTACTTTCATTGGGCAAATTACGAGGGGTGGTGGCTGTAGGTTGACATCATAGCGCTCATAGTACACTCATAGCACACTTTTGAGAGTACATGACTGTTGTTTTATTGGACATTCAAATGTTTAAAAAGTCATTAGAGACTCTAATTTATTATAATTTATTATTTATCAATTAGAGAATAAAAATAGTCAAATGAAATACAGAGAGGCAACCCTGATCAGGGGCCAGTAGGTGGTCATTTACCATCACTTTAACCAGTGCTGTCTCTGTGCTATTAAATCCTGACTAATACATTTTATATACATTATTTCTATGTAGATATGAACATTGCTGTTGTGCTACAACCTTTTCTAGGATCTTTGAAGTAAAGGGGAGGTTTGATATATGCCTAAATTTGGACAGCTGACAGGGGTTAAGGTCAGGTTTCTTAATTAGGGGTTTAATAACTGCTAATTTAAAAGATTTGGGAATACAGTGGAACCTTGGATTGCGAGTAATCCACTCCTGCTCTGTCTTAGAGCGTGTCTCTCACTCGTATAATCAACATCCGTGTGCGCGTGTACTGTTTAATATAACACTGTGACCATGTGTGTGCACAAAGCATCTTTTATTTTGTGTTTGCATATATGTGTGTGTGTGTGTTTAAAAGTCGTCCTTTAACACAGGTGTTTATTATTACACACGTGTGCACGTGTGTAAAGCAAAAGCCAGTGTCATTAGAGAAGTTAGACATTATGTGCCCCTCATTAGACAGTGTGCCCCTTCCCTCTGCCTTTAGCCTTCACACACACACTAACGGAAACAGTACTCTGTCGCGATTCTTTTCAAAGGTACAGTGTAGGTTAATTTGTTTTATATTTACTTCCGTTAGTGTGTGCGTGCACTCGAGTGTCATTAGAAATGTTCCTTGTTAATTTTCCTGATAAAACATTGTTTCCGTTAGTGTGTGTGTTTGTGTGCTTGTGTGTGTGTGTGTGTGTGTGTGTGTGTGTGTGTGTGTGTGTGTGTGTGTGAAAGTACAGTAGGGCTACTCTTTAAGACGGGGTGGGTGCGGGGGGGTCTTACTTTAGCTTCACACACACACGCACACATACACAGCGTGTGCACGTACGAACACACACACATACACAAACACTAATGGAAACACTTATCTGTCAGGATTTATTTTTACTTTTTTAAAAGGTAAAGATAAGATGGCAGGTTAGTTTGTTTTATTTTTACTTTATATTTTGTATAAATTATTTTTATATACAGTATTTATATACTTATATATTTTTTGGGTTGTGGAATGAATAATCTGAGTTTTCATTATCTCTTATGGGGGAAATTTGCTTTGATTTGAAGTGTTTTGATATACTGTACAAGCCTGCCTCCAGAACGAATTATGTTCGAAATCCAAGGTTTCACAGTATAGTCATATCCGAGTAATGAGTTAACCTTTTTAACAAGGGTTCATGTATTTCTGGTACTATTTGTTTGAGAAGATGTATCGTAAGGAGTAAAATATTCTAGGGATCTAGTACACAAATGATGTAATGATTTTGCAGAAAAGATTAGTGAAATTAGTTTAGTTTCTTGAAGGGGAGTAAAATATTCTAGGTACCTGCATTAATTATCCTTCCATGCCATCTGAAATATTACCAATTTATTTTGATGCTACTTAACTTTTAGTTTTCAAGCAGGGAGTAAGTTTTTTATCTCTATTTATCGTTCTTTTAACTGGAGCTACATTACCTTAGGTATAATGTAATGTCGACTGTAAACATTCAGTCGCCTGATCGAGTTCTGTGGGGTCAGACGGTGATCCAGTCATAACTGATAACTCTGGAAGATTAATGATAAGTCACTGTGCAGTAGTTTATGGGAATGTACGTTTAATGCTGTAACACGACACTGTATGTACATTATTACTAAGACACACTTTAAACAAGATGAGATAGTGATCTGAGATGACTTTGGACTGTGGGAACATCACAATACTTTCTATATTTAATCCAAAAAATTATTTTTAAATTTAGACTTTTAACAGCCTTATGAGTGGGTCCTGCTAATTACTGATTTACTGCTACTGAGTCCAGAATGGACATAAATGCTGGTCTCAGAGGGTCTTATGGATTCCCAAAATGAATATTAGATTTTCCAGTAATAAATGCTTAGTCTAAACAAACAAACAGATTTAAGATGATATTCAGAAAGTCCCAAAGAATATACATATACTGTCAGAAGTTCTTTTATTAAATGCACATAGTTGGCTTGTATTTGTTTTGTTCAGATTTTTAAATATTGTAATAATATATTAATTACAGATTTAATATTGGTATTTAAATAATATTAAGAATTTATAGTCATTTACATTTAATTTATATTAATATATTTATTCATTTCAATATTTAATATGTAATATTAATATTTGCTGGTTTTAGTTTTAAAACTGGTTTAAGTGTTTTTTTGCCTTCATTAACTATTGACAATATGTATGCCCCGGTTCGGTCAGTGACCACTGTATAGCCTCTAATAGCCTCAAGAATTGGCTTAGAAAAATCGAACATGTTTGATATACTCTGACTCATGTTTGGTCGAGTCTGATCTCAGTCTGTTCTCCTCACACACTTGCCAATTTGAGTGCCAAGTTGCCACAATTTGTGCTGACTGTTGAGGACTAGGATGGACCTGCATGATTTTAAATCCTATATAACAGTGGTTCCCAACTCTGGTCTTGGAGGAGCCCCCTGCTCTGCACATTTAATGTTTTCTCGGCCCCCATCACACCTAATTTAACAAAGTAGCTAATTGACAGGGGGTCCACCAGGACCAGGGTTGGTAGCCACTGCTATACAAAATCAAAAAAGTAGCATTTTTGAAAAAGACAACACAATTTTTCCAAATGTCACCAAATCAACAACTAAGCAACAACTAAGTCAACAACATCATCTAAGTTAAAACAAACATAGAAATGATTATCATTAAGAAAGAAACCCACCCACCTTCAACAACACTTCTTTTTCAGATGGTTTTTGTTCAAGTGCTGAAGAAATGTACATACCTACAAAACCTTCATTAATCTTTTTCGGTTTTGACACCATTGGCCCCAGGGGACTTGTAGCATGTGTCGGTCTGGCCAAAAATTGGACGAATGAAACGCACCTCAAATTTCTTCCTCTCCACTGTTTCATAGGATTGTTTTTGATGCTTAATTGGTGTATTTTGCTCAGTTAACTTAATTTTCACAATATATGTATGCAAGCTGCTTAAGCGATAGTGCAAGCTATAGCTGTTTGAACATAGCTCCAGTGTTAAGCCACTGCCAAAAAAAAAAAAAACTGTTGGAAACCAGGATTTGTATAAGAAAAAGGTTTGTTGATCCCTTGCCAAAGTAATAGCAAGATATTTACATACTGCTTCACTGGGTCGAGTGTTGCTCTTGTTTTCACAATTCTCATTTTTCACAGGACTAACTGCGCACTCAGACTTGTGAGAAATTCCTTCCTGTACAGTCTGTATTTATACCCTTTATGCCATCCATTCATCCATCCATCTAGGAACCTCTGTAGTCCAACTAGGGACTGTGGAAGCCAATGGTGTCCTTTGTATTTATTCCCACTTTTACAAATGTGGTAGGACTTCGGGTAAACATTCACACACTCATTCACACACTACGGGCAATTTGGGAATGCCATATAGCCTAATCTGCATATCTTTGGACGCTGGGAGAAAACCGGTGTACCAGGAGGAAACCCACCAAGCACGGGGAGAACATGCAAACTCCATGCACACAGACCCCGAGGCAGAATCGAACCTGGACCCTGGAGGTGCAAGCTAAGGCTAACCACTAAGCCACTGTGCGATCTACACTATATACACTTCTATTTTATTTAGCAAGCTTGTGCTGTATATATTTAATATTTTTTGCTTAATTAAAAAAAATCTTTTGATTCATATTCTTATTACTTTGTTGGAATATTCTAATTTTTAGTTTAATTGTATTCTCCAGTGCAATTTTATTTTTTTTTAGGTTAGGGTAGTTGAATAAGCATTAGCATTTAACAATAATACATGGGGCAATTATAAGATTATGATTTGGCAATTAAAAGAAAATACCACTACTACTACTATTATTATTATTATTATTATTATTATGTCCTGAATAACCTTCGGATAGATCTGTAGCCTTCCAGAACTTTCCGTCTGCAGTGAATTGTCTGCAAGTACATTCCTATTAAAGTCTAATCTGGGTGAGTGCAGTAACTCCACCCTTCCTGTCTGCTCCACTGCGGCGGTTTTCAGTTTACGGGAAGAGCAGGAGAGTATCCACGACTCGGTTCTGCGCTCACACTGCTTTTGCAGCTGCTGGGGCAGCGGGGGGAGGCACAGTGGTTCATAGAACAGCCAGACCGAGGAGTCAGTCACATTCTTGGCTGTGATTCAATGACTCAACCAGACACAAACACACACACACACACACAGGCGGGGGGACTTGCTGGATCAACGGAGGGAGAGACAAACACTTGAACTGTGCACACAAGGTTTTTTTTTTTTTTTACACCAGGTACTGATTGTCGTCTTGTGTGTGTGTGTGTGTGTGTGTTTTGAAAAACTGGGGAAAAAATCGTTGTCGAAAGGATCGAGTTTTTTTTTTTTTTTTTTGCTCCAGGTTTCAGTAAGCTGCGAGAGCTGCTTATTGTTTTAATATGAAGCAGACGCTGGAAAGAGAAAAACTAATCGCCTCCGTGGCGCTTTTGGCTTTTAAAAGTTGCCGCAGATTTGCTACAGACTTTTCCGAATAGACTATTTTCATTTCGCTTCTTTGATGTTGATTTTTTCCCCCGAATTGACTGGAAAAGTTTGAGCTTTTTTTTTTTTTTTTTTCCTCCCTGTACTAGCGCTTATAACAATAGAGAACATGGAGGCAGTGTCAAGCTTCCGACCACACGCGGGACTTCGGCAAACTCTCAAGCAGTTTCACTTGAGCTCGATGAGCTCACTCGGCGGCCCGGCGGCTTTTTCGGCTCGCTGGCAGCACGACGCACCTTTCGACAAACCGGGGAAGAAGAGCGCGGATCTGCCGTTGGTTCCTATCCAGAGGACTCAGACGGCGTCAGTCCTGTCCGGGCCGCTGCTCATCGCTCCGGATCGCTCCACGGAGCGCTGCGAGACCGTGCTGGAGCGAGAGACCATTTCGTGCTTCGTGGTGGGCGGCGAGAAGCGCCTGTGTCTGCCGCAGATCCTGAACAGCGTGCTGCGCGACTTCACCCTGCAGCAGATCAACGCTGTTTGCGACGAGCTGCACATCTACTGCTCGCGGTGCACGGCCGAGCAACTCGAGATCCTGAAGATAATGGGCATCTTGCCCTTCTCGGCACCATCGTGCGGACTTATCACGCAAACGGACGCCGAGCGCCTGTGCAACTCCTTACTGCACGGTGGTGCATTGCCGCCGCCGCCGCCGCACCTCGACAAGGAGCTCGCGTGTTCCTCCGCCGAGCTCGAGTACACCGCCCGGGCCTTTAAGGTCTACCACGAATGTTTTGGTAAGTGCAAGGGCGTGTTCATGCCGGAGCTGTACACGAGTCCGCATGCATCGTGTATCCAGTGTCTAGACTGCAGATTGATCTTCCCTACGCAAAAGTTCGTGGTGCATAGCCACAAGCGCTTGGAGAACCGGACGTGCCATTGGGGTTTCGATTCCTCCAACTGGAGGGCCTACATCCTCCTGGATCAAGATTACAACGAGAAAGAAGAGAAGGCCACGTTGGAGCGCCTTCTCAAAGAATTAAAGGGGAAATATGACCTTATGAACAAACACAAGAGCTCATCTGTCAGGGTAAGTTCAATGACACGAATTCACTTTGTTACATTTGTTTTGTCTGTGTGTGTAATGACTAATTCAGTGTTCTTAGAAGTCTGAATACAATTAGAACAAAACATTCTTTTTTTTTTTTTTGTCAAAATGTATCTAATATGTTAGGGATGCTGCTTTATCATCACTAGCAACTCAAATAGACCACTAGTGTCAATTATTAATAGTAGAAGCATCAAATAAAAAAACAAATCAGAATGATCAATCAGAAATTGCTTCTAAATATTCTGTAGCAATTCCTACGTCAACCTTTGCTTTTCAACTAACATCAAGCTTTTTGAAATATCTTCTCAATAGCGTTTTGAACTATTTGAAATATTTGCCCTAGATTTCCTTATGTAACTGTCCTGACTGCCTTCAGGTTATTGTGTCTGGAGACTGTGGGAGTCACAACAAACCCTAGTCTCAAATTGTTTTATCTCGATTGTGAATTACGTTTCCGATTGTTGTGCTTAGACTGAAATTCTATTTTTTTTTCTACGCGGGTAGATAACCGTAAGGGGATGCAAACTTTCGCATTCATGCGTATGTAAACTCTGTGAAATATGTGCATGTGTTTTAATCATTCTTGTACGAATGACATGTTTTAAGCACAGCTTCTGGATATCAAATTATAGTAAGATTTTTAAGTTAAATGGCATTTTTAAGTTAAATGGCAAAAATACAGCATTGCCAACACTCCCAATAATGAGAAGTTAGTGATTTTAATTCCCTGATTTAATTACTAATGCTTTAGTACATAGTTCTCAAGTGTTTATTACATACATATCAAAAAAGCATATTTCAAAACTTGCCTGTACTTGAACTAGAAAGTTTTTGCAGGAATCAAATTATGCTTAGACACTTGGATACCAGATCCTTTGTTTGCAGTCAGGAGTTCATTGGTTGTCCATGTCCCATCATGTCCAAGGGGATCTACACAGAACATATGAGATAGCTAGAGAAAGGGAAACTGGAAAAATAAATAACGAACTCTTGGTTGGATGGGGATGAGAGAAAGAGCAGTGTTGTGTGCGATGCAGAAAACAAATGCAGGCCTGGAGGACCACCCGCCCTTCACATTTTAGTGTTTTTTTCCCGCTCCATCACACCCACTTCAATTAGGAAAAGGCTGTTAATTAGCTGATTAATGAAATCAATGGCCGCTGTGAGCAGAGAACATGCTAAAATGTGCAGGGCTCGTCCACCAGGACCGGATGTGGAGAATCACTGATGTAAGGGGCAGAGAGGATTAAAGGTCATCACCCAAAAGCAGTGGCACCTGGAGTCACTGCTGACTGGGGGGTGGGGGGGTCCCCTATTTGTGAGCAACAATCACAGCAGGCTTGCAGCTGCCAGGAGGAGACAATGGTAAGAGACACTGCTGTCTCCACATGGCAGCTGCTGAGTGTGACAATACTACCCAAGCTACATGCCTATATGTATGTTGTGTGTCACCAAGTGTTACCGTGGTGATAGCAGAGGCAAAAACTGATTGCTGTGTAATTAAAACAAATCTGTAAGAAATGTTTATTCGCCTTTACAGCTTGAATGATGTGTTCTTTTATATTTAATAAGAAAAATAGTTTTTGTTCTACTTTAAGGCATTAGGAAAAAAGCCACATAGCATCTCTGCTTCTGTAAAACTGCCTAATAACAGTTTTTTCTATTCAACTGATGAGCCATTTTTCTATTCTTCCCACTTTTTAAATGCATTATCTGCTAATGATCCACAAGACCATATGGTTATAAGGGAAGTTTGTTGCAGTACATTGTCAGAAGTGTCCCATGATATCAGCCAGGTCCCAGCGTACAGTACATGTGCATCGTTGTTCTTAAAAGAGCAGACAGGGCCGCTAGTAACTTGTTCTCGCTCATTTACCAAGGAAACAAATATGGTACGAAAATCTGTCTTCGTGTGAACAGATCATGAGTGGAATGGATCATGAATCATGAATACATACCTGGTATTTTGTGTCACAAATGCATTTTTGCTGATCTCTTTCGATTGCATTTTAAGCAGGGCTGCCAAATCTGCCGTAACACCCTGATATTTCTAAACCAGTCTATGTACTAGCCAATAACTATGCACTAAAGTTATTATATTTAGCTATCAAAATTAAATTTCATCATTTACTCATTTACTTATGCACTGTCGTTGCTACACTTAATGTAACCATTGCTTGGCTTATCAAGTTTGATATACTTTTAACAATCAAAAAAATCAAAATATTTGTTGCACCCTTTAGGGACTACAGGGTGGAGCATGGGCGTGCTGCATGAGGGTTAAAAATGATATATACATTATATTTGTGTGTGTATATATTACCTTTGTCATTTCTGAACATGACCAATGTTGTAGGCTTAGGAGGTTCGTGTCTTGTTTTCTGACTATTTCAGCACTGGCGCGGCTGCTTTAATGTACAAAACCCATATGTGCAAAACACGCTGTAGACAAAAAAAAATTACGAGTATGAATACCGTGTTCGAACAGTGTGAAAATGCGTATTTCATACAAATTATCTTAGCTCACACTGGTTCTTATACATACACATGCAAATACTGGCATTTACAGGCTGGAAAACATCTGGAGTAGTCCACACTATTTTCACAATTTTCGAAAAAAAAAACTTTTTGAAAGGAAGTCTGAAGCTACATTATTTTTAAATAAATTTTTAAAAAAATAAATAAGTATGTAATGCAATTTGAATAGATTTTTAGCTACTTTGCTTGAAATGTCCTGAAGATAAAACTGTACATCTGCACATTTTCAATCTTTAGGCTTTTCAGATTAATGATCCAATTCATTTCAATCCTGTTTTCAATTATCACATGAAAGGATGCTCCTCCGAGTCTCCAGTGAAACTTCGTCTGGCGTGCTGCTTCAGTGGGCAGATTGTTTTGGAAAGCATAGACGCTCATTGGGAAAAGCTGACTCAGTCACTGGGGCCTTGATGTATAGTCCAGGGGCCGTGAGCTGGGACCTCTATGCAAAGCCAAAGCCCTCCCCATCCCCCCACCCCCAACTTTCAGATTGGCTATCCATGCAGAACAGATGGTCTGGTAAGAGACATAAAAAACTGAAATTACTTGACTAGTATGCAGAAATTTGAAATGGACAATCTGCATTAAAAATACATTTAGGGAAAAAAATATTATTAAAATTGTTGACTTATTACTCAGTTATTATGAAGAGGAACTCTCAGATTTGGAGGACATTACTTTTTTTTTTTTTTCTTCCATTTTTTATATCTGTTACAATGTACATTCTCACTCATGTCACTTGATCATATTAGAATTCATCCTGAGACCAAAACAATCAACTGCCTATCACACATTGCATAGTGAATGGTAATCTTTAGTGGAGTCTGTAACTACAAGCATGCATGCATAGTGCTGCGCCAGGATGTTTTTTTTTTTCCTTCTGTTTTTTTTTTTTTTGCGGATATGGGGAAGGAAATGGGGTTGTATCAATTTGAGCTCACTGCTTTTTTTTCTCTATCAGTCTGCTGACCTTACCCATGTGATCTGCAAAACTGCTAATATTACTACCGTACCAAACCGCTTACATTTAACAAGACTCCCGAAACATTCTGATTTGACCAGTTGCATGCCCACTCGGCTTTACTTTTGCCTGGCTCCTTGCTCACAATTTCAATATCGCTGGCTTTCAATGGCTCCTCAGGGATGCCTCTTACCCCCCCCCCAACCCCCCCCCCCATCCCTGTTGAGAAAGACACGAGAGGTTGAGCCTCTGTCAGAGGTTGTGCCCTCTGTCAAGCAGCAAAGAACATCTTGTTAAAAGGGGTGTCAGCAGGAGTCCTCTCCTGCCTGATGTGAGGATGAAGACTCGCTGTTCCCTTTGTCTACGAAAAAAAAGGCTGACAAGGTGAACTTTGTTGGTGCTTTCCATTGTTTGCTCCAACTGTTCCAGCCAAAACATCACCACACATGACTGAGAATTCTTAGATTGTTGTCTGCCCTTGTTGGAACATGTGTTCTTGGTCATATCCACGTGGTCCACTTTATTAGGAACACCATCGTGAAGAAGGTATATTCTTATGTCTAGTATTCCAGCTTATCTTCTACCATAGACATCCGTTATTGTGCTTCTAATGGATGTGCAAAAGGGTCTTAAAATATCCTCAATAGGAATATTTACATGTGTACAGATCCGAATGCTATAGGAGGCTATAATACTTTGGCCATGATTACAAGACTCTTTTACTGTGGTCTACTTACTGCTTTATATACCTTCAGGCTTTTTTTTTTAGCCTGTGTTTATCGCTAGACACAATTATGAGTATTTATGTCGTTCTTTTTAACAAAACAAAATGAGGACTAAATGGATGTGCATGTCATGTGACAACACTGCAAATTGATCATTCACACTACCTGCCTGGAGGTCACCCCAAAGCATACCATAAGCATAAGATCAAATCTACATGCTATTGCTTTGCTAGGGTGAGAACCCCAAAACTGATTTGCATGTAAAGCCACTCTGCATGATTAATTGAAAGAAGAAAAAAAATGGTCTCCATTCATTCATACATGCGATCTCGTGTCATTCAGATCCCATTCCCTGCATTCCCTCGTTTGCTTACATACTGTACATGACGACAATCCCAGATGCTATATCATTGGTCGGATTCTTGACAGTGTAAAACAAAATACTATTATTTAAACCAATCAGCCTGGAGATTAGTAAAGAATTCAGTCATACCACTCAATCCCTTCTCTAATCACGCTTCCTCATCTACCTCGTTCCAGTGTCACTCACATGACATGTAATAGGAAACAGACCTGAACAGACTAGTCGGTTTACTTGTTGGAGATATTTCCATGCCAAAAACCTCAGCGTAAAACTCCAAGCCGCATCACAGCACAAGTGGGGAAAAAAAGTATATTAAATGCTAGCATGCCAAAGCATACCTAAGTGTACTTGCACCCAGACTAATGACTAGTATATTCAAAGTTTGTTATTTTGAAACAACTCATTTTGTACTACGTGTATTAAGTTGACCAGTGCACAAAGCAAGGTCCATACAGACATGGATTTTGGTGTGGAAGAACTTGACTGGTTTGCACATCAACCTGATAGAACCCCTTTGGGATGAATTAGAGCTGAGACTGCGGGCCAGGCCTTCTTGTCCAACATCAGCGCTTCTGGAAGAATGGTCAGAATTTCCAATAAACACACTCCTAAACTTTGTGGAAAGCCTTCCCAGAAGAGTTGAAGCTGTTACAGCTGCAAAGGGTTGGCCAACATCATATTAAACCCTATGGAGTAAGAATTGGATGTTACTCAAGTTCACGTGCATGTGAAGGCAGGCGAGCGAATACTTTTGGCAATCTAGTGTATTTGTAAGACGCTAAAGTGGGGGTAGGTTTTCTACATTAACTGTCACTCTGCAATGCTGCATTGGTGAAAGTGAGTCATTACGGTCCGCCATTCAGACTCGTATTCAAAACCAGTCATGGATAGCGAGACAACACATCTGATAACAATGTCATCGTAAAACAAATTAGTCTCCTAAATAGTTGTTTCCAAATTGCCTCAGTGTTGTTTTATTTACGCCTAAGGCGCGCGCTACAAAGCTAACGAACTTCCCAGACTAGGCTGAATCTCAAATTTTTCTGTACCCCTTGATCAAGGGCACTACTTTATTGGTTTACTGGTTTGTACACCCTAGTGTGCTAGCTTTCCATTTAATGCTATTTGGAAGTTAACCCCAGAACCTGGAATTTAGCTGATATTCTAAAGTGGAATAACTGGAAATATATATATATATTAAAAAAAACAAGATTTACAGGACCGTCTACCACCTGCATGGTGTATTCTCCTCCATGGAGGACGTGCCTACGATGGTATCACAGCTGTGCTGATATCCAGCACAACAGCAGCCCCTCTACTGAGATGATGTTTAAGTACGTAATAGTTAACTAAACCTGACGCGTTGATTCTAGCCCGTACACGGAGACTCTGAAAGCAGATAGAAAGCTATGTAGTGTACTAGAAGCGTACTAGAAGTATATTAAGATTGAGCATTAAAACCTTTGAGAACAATACATTCTTTGCTGTAAATTACTGAATTTTAAACTGTGCAACAAGCACTGTGACATTTACTATAGTTGGCCGAGTGTCTAAAAGCTCAGATACTATTTATTAGGTTTGTTGTGTAATAAATGTTTTGGTTGAGGAAATAGAATAAATTCATGTGAGAGAATAATGAACTCAATTCCTATAGAGGGAAAAAAAATTCACATTTTGGCCAGAATCATGCAGCCGTAATGCTGAGCAGCTCTCTGCAGAATAAACACCTCAGCCATCCACTGCACAGGTAATAAACTGACGAGAGACGCAAGGCTGACACTGGGAGTCCAAATATCAGTGATGAAGCTAAAGACTAAAATATCCTGCAACAGACTTTTTACAGTCAAGTCAAGCAAACTTTCTTTTTAAAAGTTTTTTAATGGTATAGAAGATGCATATACTCTTACATGCAATGATGCATGCAGGGAAAGTAATATACTATTACTCACTCACCATCTATACCGCTTTATCCTGTATAGAGAGTCGCGCAGGGGGGGGCCTGGAGCCTATCCCAGGAGACTTGTGGCACAAGGCGGAGTACACCCTGGATGGGGTGCCAATTCATTGAAGGGAACACACATATGCATGCTCATTCACGCACTACAGGCAATTTGGGAACGCCAGTTAGCCTAATCTGCATGTCTTTGGACTGTGGGAGGAAGCCGGAGCATTTGGAGGACACCCACCAAGCATAAGAAGAACATGCAAATTCCCTGCACACAGACCCAAGGTGGGACTCGAACCCATCCCGTGGCGGTGCAAGCCGACAGTGCTATCCACTACGCCACCGTACCGCCTCCATGTGCTATTAAATATTTGATATTTCTAATTAACAGTATATATACTTTATTGGACAGGAAATTGCCTCCTCTGCCTTCATGGTCACTTTGTTGAGGTTTCTCGGTACCATTGGAACGGCTCATAAACAACAACAGCTTCGCAATGTTCCTGCTGAGGTTGCAAGAATTATGCAAATTATTTTGCATTTAAAGGAAAAGGATTCTCATTGGATCTTAAAAAAACAGACAGACAGACAGACTAGACACTTTCATGGTGCTGTTTTTCCCATAATAGTTCCACTGCATCCTCCATCAGAGACAACGTTGATGCCCATGTTGATACACGAGGGGTGTTATCTACATAGTGAGTGTACAGTATGTTTGCAATAGTATTGGAACAGTTTTACAGTATTTTACCGGTGTCTGTATCAGTGCATCCCTACTCAGTAGTATGGGTGATGTTTACATTGTTTACAAGGTTAAAATAAACTGGCTAACTGATATTTATTATAATCGCTCCATGGCATCATATGCAGTAATGCTAAATTAGATTTTATTTTTTTTTAGTCTTTTTTTTTTTCTGAGAGAGTGATTTTGTGTTCAGTCTGTAGCCCCTGATTCACTTGTTTGAGTGACCCACTCCACACCCAGCATGCATTAGCCATTAAAAGTTCAGTGATTGGAGACGCAGTGTAGTTGCTAAGCAAATCTTCTTTTTCTCTGCTAAATAAGAACTCACTGTTTCCTGGCTGGTGGGTTAAGAGGAGCGATCTTTCTCCTTTTCCTCGCTGTCTATCACTCTCTCAGGGCGTTTTCATATTAGGTACCTGGAATCATTTCCGAGAACACTAGACCCCAACGTCTGGTTCATTTTAATCAGTGAGAACACAAGCGATCCGGGCTCGGGCACTCTACTGGAAAAGGTGCTCTCGATCCTAGTGCAGCATACTCGGGCACGGATCGAATCAGATATACTGTACAAGCCTGAACTGTACCTGATCTCACAGGTCCACATGAGAACATTGCTTTGGACATTTCTTTTCGAAATATTAATAATATTAGGGATGGCGCGAGGATTGACTTCCTTGTTCTTGTCTTATCTTTGTGGTTAATGGTCCCTCGCAAATTGGAAAGTGAAAATAAGCAAGTTAACCATGGTACGGAAAATAATAATAATAATAATAATAATAATTGGAATGCTGGCCAGTGAGGAGGGTGGAGCAATCGTTCCTGTGCATGTTACAAATCGATTATGCCTAATGTGAAAGCGCCCTTGATTACTCTCATCAGTGCTCTCCCTTGTTCTCTCTCTCTCTCTTTCTCTTTTGTTTCTGCTCACTCAGAGAGGCACATTCACATATACTGTACCGTCTCAGCAATACAAACACTCTCAGACACTCCGGCCTCAACAGGGAATCTTCTGCCGAGGGGGAAAAAAAAACGCCTTCAGCCGAGCACCGCAAAAGACCAGGAGAAATGATATCCGAGTGAACCGATCCACGGCTTCCATTTATTTACACCAGAGAGATGAAAATGAAACGAGTGTTCCTTTATTTCCGAAATCTTTCCTGCACAACCACTTAGAGCATCTGCAGTTGAAAACTGATTTATTCCTCCAGACCTTAGACAGCTGGCAAGGCCTCCATTTTCCTCTCTATTTTTGATCACAACATGGTGTTTGGGAGCTCACTTAGCAAGATGGCTATCCAAGGAAACAGAGGCAACCTGCAGGAGTGCATCTGCTCTGAGGTCATGTTAGATTCTCTACATTAGGTCTTACTGAAAAGGGCTGTGATGTTAATGGTTACTATAATTTCTCTAAAGGAAATTAGATGTACGTAATTAATGCTCCGATAATCAGTGTTGCTGTACGGACTTTATCGAATAAGGAGAAAGACGGAAAAATAAAACGACTATTAAAAGAGAATTACTTTTGCGATTGCCCTTCCTCGTCCATCTGCCTGAACCTCTCCCTTTCACCAACTTGTGCTGAAGCTCATGCACACACCTCATGGGAGAAGTATTTTTTTAATATATGGGCTTAATGTTAATTGCAATGAAACAAAGACTGTTATTTTTAAAAACCAGCCATGTTTAATTGCCAATTGTTTCACCGTGCTGAAATGCTCAGTGAGCCTTGGGTGGAGCGTCTGAACCTGAAAATATCTTTGCTTAATCTCTAGCTTCATTTACATTAGAGAGAGAGCATGCTATGGAAAAAAAAGGAGTCAGCAGCCCACACCCATGATCTGCCCCAAAGCAAGTTGCTTCAAGTTACCTCAACAGGAAGTTCTTTGCATAATTAAAATGGGAAATCACTGCAGAGGAAATGGTTTGTAGACATACTTATGCCAGTTATACTAAGTTCCTTTCCTTGTTTCGTCTTTATCTATCTAACGTGCGAGACCTAGCTAGGACTTTTTCCTCACTCGCTGGAATGTGACAGAGCGGACCAATTAAAAGGTACAATTATCATTAAGCAGACTAAGCAGAACTAAGCAGACTTGGTTTATTTCCACATCTTTTGGTCCGTGGTGTGTTCACATTTGGAGTTCATTTGGAAGCGGACCGAGATCCACCTTTTGAAGTGGTCTCGGTTCGCACCGAGGTTCGGATGGCAGCGTCGGGTTTGTCAAGTGAACCGAACTAACAGAGCAACCATACCAGACTTCGTTTTAATCAAACCAAACATGCAAAGTGTGAACACACCCTAAGAGTCCCTAGTGTCTCTCCGCATAGAAGGTCGTAGATGTTAATGGGGACTGCTGAAAAGGTTTGTCTTGTTGTTGTATCTTACTATACAAACTCATGAACACCCTGTTACTTCCCTCAACTGAGTACTTTCCAGCCACTAAAAGAGGGTAACCGTATAAGTGTAGTGGTGTTTGGCATGGCATCAAAATCAGATGAGGGTGAACACTTTTGAAGTAAATTTTACTGCTATATAATATCAAGTACAACTTACTGTAAAATGTAATCACCCTTAAACTTAACATTCATGAAAACACACCGTCTGGCCAAAAACAAGTCACACATTCAGATTTCATTCACTCACCTTTAGATTTGATTACAGCATACAATGTGGTGGCCAGTTCATGTGTGGAAATGATTTCTCATGCTCCCAGAACCACTCTTTCACAATTTGAGTCCTGGAATATGTATGCCTGTATCATCATCAGGGGGGGGAATTACATTGTGTGCTTTATGGAAATGATTTTACTTACATAGCTATAGTTTTCATTGTTGATTTTTTTTTTACCAAGGAATTCCACCATGTGTTTAAACCCTTAATACTCTAGTGGGACAGATCGGTGAAAGCAACACAGCATAGGTCAATGACGGAAATTTCTACTTGCCTGAATGAGTAAAATTGTAGTGTTAGATTTGCATTGCATTGGCTCATCCTGATGATGTTACGACCCCGTGGCCGTAATCGAACACGAACCCTGGAGGTGCAAGGCGACAGTGCTAACCACTAAGCCGCCGTTCCCCCATATACAATAATATCACGATTCCTAAGTGCTGATTCGATTAAAATTGTAGTATCATGATTTTATAAATATCCTGATTCGATATTACATTTTGTCCAGATTTACAATTTTAAATCTTAAAAAAAAACTTTATGTATTAATATAATTAAATGTAGCCCATTCCTTATAGCATTAGTTTCATCACTTAAAAACCAAGCACAGCACTTAAACAATATAAATTTTAAATTAGGGATGCACCGCTACCGGTATCGGGTATCGGCCTCGATACCACATTTTCTAAAGTACTTGTACTCGTTAAAAGTCCCCCGATACCGGGA